>BDMV01000005.1:22300229-22551233 GCA_008326285.1 Oryza officinalis
CACTACTACGAAAACAATCTTTCATGGCGTTTGGAAAAACTTTTCTCTGGCGGAAATGAGGTGAAACCGCCAGCTAAAAAGATAGGGGGGGTGGGGGTCTCGGGCCGCCAGCGAAAACACATCTTCGCTGGCGGCCTCCTAAATCTAGCCGCCAGCGAAGATGCGGTATTTTCTCTGGCGGCCATCTTAAGACACCGCCAGCGAAAATATACTTTTTCGCTGGCGGTAAGGTGACGTGGCCCGCTAGAGAAGATTCCTACATCTTCGCTGGCGGCCCACTCTAGCCGCCGCCACCCCTAAATATTTTCTATGGCGGTTCGAATGTACCGACATATGTTGACCGCCAGGGAAAATAGCATCACCTATATCACCAGCCCAGCTAGCAGCCATGGCATTTGAGCTCGATTTTCTCTCTCTTGTGAACAAATACATAGAGGGGAAGGTTTTGATCTTCAATCTTTTGAAAGATCTACTGCACTAGAGGTTACATATACTTTCTCCTACTCCATTTGTAAAGTTTTTTTTTCAATTCTATTGGTTGTTTGTTGAGATTTTGCATAGCAAAAAGTATGTGACACGGGGGAAGAAAACTATTTTTTATTTGTTATTTGGAGCTTAAAATGGGCAAACTTTGTAAGAAATATTGTGCATGATCGATGTTCCATATATATATCTAGTTTTGATATGTTTATTTGTAGCAGATCTATATATTAGTTAACTGCAGAGAACGCTGAGAAGAAGAGAAAAAGAGCTAGTTTTTTATGTTTTTCTAGTTGTTTGTAGTTTGTAGATTTTTGGCTAGCTTTAATTATCTTGTCTAGATTATAGTGGTTATAAATATTAATTAGTATAATTTTAATGTAGCATATTATCCAAAATATATAAAGTGACGAAGTTGTACATATTTTTTCGCAAATAATGCATAGATGGCGGACAGAGCATGGATGTATAGAGAGAGATACCGGTCCTCATACATTGAAGGAGTTGACATATTCATGAAAGCTGCTAAGAAGAATGCTGCATCTAAGAAGACAAAGGAAATTAGATGTCCATGCTTACATTGCAAGAATCAGAAAATTTGGATCGACCCATCTATAATCGAGCAACACTTGGTGATGCATGGATTTGTTGCAGGCTACACAAATTGGTCACATCATGGAGAGATCCCAAGCAAACAAGTTCCCAACCGGGCGATAGTACAGGATGAAGTGTTCAACTGGGACGAGGATTTGATGGTAGTAGCAGAAGAAGGAGAAGAGGAAGTAGAGCCCATTAATGTTGATGATGATGTTGGTGGCGATGATGGTCATCACAGTATAGTTGATGATGTCGATGATGGTAATGTTTGCGTAGATGATGGTAATTTTGATTTGGAAGAGATGTTGCGTCATGCTAAACCTGAGGTTGTAGCTGGGTCCGCTCGTGGGTTGGAGAACTTCGAATCATTACAAAAGGCAACGAAGGTTCTTTTGTACGATGAGGCAAATGGTTGCACGAAGGATTTCACATTGTTGCGGACGGTGCTTGAACTTATGAGATTGAAGGCCAGAAACGGTTGGTCGGACAGTAGTTTCAACGATTTGTTGGTTCTGTTGAAGAAACTGTTTCCGCAACCCAACTCCCTGCCAACCAGCACCTATGAAGCGAAGAAGCTTATTTGCCCTTTATCTCTGGGTGTGCGAAAGATACACGCCTGTGTTAACCACTGCGTACTGTTTCGTAAAGAGTACGAGGATTTGGACAGATGCCCAACGTGCAACACTAGTCGATACAAAACAAGCCGTAGCCAGTCCGAGCATCAGGATGTTACCCAAGACGAGGTAGAAGACAACAACAAGAAGAAGATCCCCCAGTTGGTCATGTGGTACCTTCCGGTGAAAGATCGATTGAAGCGTTTGTTCTCGAACCCGAGGGATGCCGAACTGATGCGCTGGCATCATGAAAAGCGGAAAAAGGATGGGATGATTCGACATCCGGCAGATGCTCGACAGTGGAAGGAATTTGACAGAAAGTACCATGAGTTTGCAGAGGACCCAAGAAATGTAAGGTTTGCATTGAGCACCGATGGAATGAATCCATTTGGTGACTTGAGCAGCTCACACAGCACGTGGCCAGTACTCCTAACCATGTACAACCTCCCTACGTGGCTGTGTCAGAAAAGGAAGTATATTTTGTTGACCATCCTTGTACAGGGACCACGACAACCTGGCAATGACCTAGCAGCTTTCATGAATATGTCAACTCCTTCAATGTATGAGGACCGGTATCTCTCTCTATACATCCATGCTCTGTCCGCCATCTATGCATTATTTGCGAAAAAATATGTACAACTTCGTTACTTTATATATTTTGGATAATATGCTACATTAAAATTATACTAATTAATATTTATAACCACTATAATCTAGACAAGATAATTAAAGCTAGCCAAAAATCTACAAACTACAAACAACTAGAAAAACATAAAAAACTAGCTCTTTTTCTCTTCTTCTCAGCGTTCTCTGCAGTTAACTAATATATAGATCTGCTACAAATAAACATATCAAAACTAGATATATATATATGGAACATCGATCATGCACAATATTTCTTACAAAGTTTGCCCATTTTAAGCTCCAAATAACAAATAAAAAATAGTTTTCTTCCCCCGTGTCACATACTTTTTGATATGCAAAATCTCAACAAACAACCAATAAAATTGAAAAAAAAACTTTACAAATGGAGTAGGAGAAAGTATATGTAACCTCTGGTGCAGTATATCTTTCAAAAGATTGAAGATCAAAACCTTCCCCGCTATGTATTTGTTCACAAGAGAGAGAAAATCGTGCTCAAATGCCATGGCTGCTAGCTGGGCTGGTGATATAGGTGATGCTATTTTCCCTGGCGGTCAACATATGTCGGTTCATTCGAACCGCCATAGAAAATATTTAGAGGCGGCGGCGGCTAGAGTGGGCCGCCAGCGAAGATGTAGGAATCTTCTCTAGCAGGCCACGTCACCTTACCGCCAGCGAAAAAGTATATTTTCGTTGGCGGTGTCTTAAGATGGCCGCCAGAGAAAATACCGCATCTTCTCTGGCGGCTAGCTTAAGGAGGCCGCCAGCGAAGATGTGTTTTCGCTGGCGGCCCGAGACCCCCACCCCCCCTATCTTTTTAGCTGGCGGTTTCACCTCATTTCCGCCAGAGAAAAGTTTTTCCAAACGCCATGAAAGATTGTTTTCGTAGTAGTGAAGACTCGAAGTCCTACTAGTAAACTAATCCTGTAATACAAAGTCCTATTAGAAAACTAATTCGAATATATTGTAGGCCTAAAATTCGAATCACATATTTAATAATTCTCACCTTGAGATGAATAACCTCTTGTAGCATAAAAACCATCTCCAAAGAACCTCCTTATGAGATAAAATCACTTGGCGCCAACTTAGCGCCAATAGTCTGTATGAGTATACTGTAACACCCTTGGTCCAGAAGAGATAGACCATTCTTCAAACTCGTTATTGGAAATAAATCTTAAATCTGCTGGTAAGTAATTGGTGTAAACCTAGCAAAAAGGTGAACCTCTAGGTACAATTCTAGTGTGCATGTAGCAATGATATGAAATCTCCTGGTATGCAAGCTGTGTGGACGTAGCAAAATTCACAGAAAAATCACTATGGAAATAGGGTGGCGAACACCGTATGCTTATGATACTCCATCTGTCATAAAATATAAGGAATTTTAGTTGAATGGGACACATTGTAATACTACGAATCTAGACATGCTCTCTGTCCAGATTAGAATATATTGCATCTAACCAAAATTCCTTATATTTTGAGATGAAGGGAGTAGATGGCTTCCTGTGCTGCTGCTTTTTCTGACATGTACGTGGTTGATTGATGGGACGCCTGCTGCTACCTCTTCTCCTCATGCGCCGGCAGCATGACGATGATTCAACTCAGAGTCAACGGCGACTTCGTTTCGGATGCTTCAATTCTGATCTCGCCGAAATCTGTCAAACGACAAGCAACAAACACACTGGTGGCTAGTAGCGGATCAATCTCCAATATCCTTGATATCACTTATTATGAAAATAGATACTGAACAAAGACACGAATTTTACGTAAAAAACTCTTACGAAAAAAACCACGAGTATCGACCGGAAATGATCAATATAGAGAAGTTGGATGCAAACGCAGAGGATACTTTGGGCTATCGCATCCTTTTCGTACAGCTTACAAAGGATATATAAAGGGAAAATTTAGAAGCTCTAATAGACAAAGACTCAAAATCTTAATAGAAAACTTATAGACATAAAATTAGGATCACATATTTAACATACCAAGCTGCATTTGTCTAATCTTTTGAGGCTAGCTTCGAGCGAACCATCGAACGAAGCCATATCGATGGCGACGCACAACGCACGCATGTAATATTAATTACAGCATTTTCTCAATCATATATACGGTTTGGTTTGTCTGTATCTCCCACGTGTGGATGGCAGGATGGATCGTGCCAAGAATTATCAGTCAGAGGTATTTGTATGGGTCAAACTCATTTTTGCCGAAAGCCTCTTTTTAGACGCCCGAATTGAAAAGGCAGCTAGTCCAACGCTTCACGCTTGCAGGTTTCAACGTGTTAAAGTACGACGGAATCGTCCGTATCAGCTAAAGAAAATTATGTCTTTTTCTCAGCAGTTTAAACTTTTAGATAAACCGACGGATGCAAGTGAATCAATACCACTACTACTGCAAAAGGATTTTCGTAGGCAGCCAAAATGAATCTTCGCAAGCGGACATAAACGCCTTCTGTAAGCAAAGTCCTACAAAAATTGGACGGCCGGTCCATGTGGGAAGATGTTTTTTTGTAGATGGACCACTTAATCCGTCCCTACGAAAATATATCTTTCCAGACGAACGGCACCATAACATGCCGCCTACGAAAATGCATCGCTCCGCTTTCATATCAATAGAAAAGGCTACCTGGAAAAATATTCGCGTCAAGTATAAATTTTTTCGCCAAATTTTCTAATAGCATTTTTAATCAATAATATTGTAATTAATTAATGGAAAAAGTCTGAATTACCCCTAAACTATTGCTACAGCACGAATTACCCCTTAACCACAAAACTAGACATCCTTCAACCTTAATTTTTCATACCAGATGAATTACACCCCTGACTCGCTCGTTTTGGTCCTACGTGATACACACGTGACAGTCTAGTCAGCATAAAAGCTTTTTTAAAATACAATGGGGCAGATGTCTGATTTTGTGATTCGAGGGGTAATTCGTACTGTCACAATAGTTTAGGGGGTAATTCGGATTTTTTTTAATTAATTAATTAATGCATAAATATATCTAGCAGCTAATAGACATGTAATACGGATATAGTACATATATTGCATGCATTAGTGAAAAATGTCGGTCATACAATAATATTTACTTTAGTTCGAATAATAATATTGTTAATTACACAAGCATGTGACTCCACTTCCATAGAGACTTGTATTCTTCACTCATCGCTAGGCTGCCTTCGGGGTCAAAGAACATTCAATCTTTATGGCAGCACTCGTGGTGGATGAAGTGGCAGAGGTCCCGCTGTACGTTTCTAATGCCTTCATTGTCAAAACTAGTTCGATGTTTGATTATAGGCAACTACACGACAACACAAGAATATATAGCAACATCAATTACATGTGTGTTCAATTATTGAACTTATATTTTGAGTTGAGAGACTTACATCATCTAGGTTGGTCATGTACCTCCCGTTAACTTTGAGGAACTCGCAAGTGTAATATCCACAAAGAACATTGCCTCTAGTTTGCTTGTGACACCTCATTATGATATACATATAGAAGAAATTAGTTATACATGCAAGCAAAAGAATTTAAATAAATAAGTGTGCAGAGTATTTTATTAATTATATTACAGGCCAGTATGTATGCACTAGGAAATTCTGGGTACAATGCATCAAAGTTTATCTATTAACGAACATCCGCTAGGTGTCGAAGCATGTCATCTTTCTTGCGTCCTTCTTTATGCTAGCGCATTAGTTCCGCTGCATCTCGGGGATTTGAGTACAAATGCTTGATGCGATCTTTCACAGGAAGGTACCACATCATCAGTTGAGGGATTTTTTCTTGTTTTCCTTGAACGTGTCAGCCTCTTCTTTGTCAAAAAAATTAACATATGGGGAAGTGTTGTTGGTTGATTTATACCGGCTAGCACCACATGTTGAGCATTTATCCAACAAAGCATACTCTTTCCTATGTAAAATGCAGTGGTTCACGAATGCATGAATCTTTTGCATACCAAAAGAAAGGGGACAGATTAGTTTCTTTGCTTGACATGTGTTGGAAGGTAATGAGTTATGCTTCGGTAGCATGATTTTCAAAAGCTAGTAAGCTGTCGAAACTACTATCAGACCAACCATATTTGGTCTTCACCCTCATAAGTTCAAGCACTGACTTAATGTTGAGAACTCCTTGTCACAACCCTTTGACTCGTCGTACAAAAGATCTTTTGCTACCTTCTGTAAGGCTTCAAAATTATCTAAACCCCTAGCCGGCCCATTAGCGTAGCATCTGCCTATACTTTTTCATTCTTACAATCAGCACATGAACAATGTATCTCCGTTGTATTGTTGTTGTAAGCGTGTGTCTTGACAATATCAATAAATTTTGATACTTCATTCGCATACGACGACATATATCTTGGCATATGATATATCCATTATTTGTCCACCATATCTTTGAAAATATTTTATTTATAATTATATTACCAAATTTAAATTGCACAAAAATACCTATTTATAAACAAACTTAACTTTGCTTGTTATGGGAAAGAGAAATATAAATAACTGAAGGATGGTGATCTATAAATTTAACGTAAACAAAAATACATATTTTTTCTACTATTTGGCTCTAGGGGATAGGAAGTAGGGAGAATACATTTTCTTCTCTCTCTTATCTAGATCTAGTGGATGGAGAGAGTGGGAAAAATACATATTTTGGCTAATAAAAGCATAACACTTAACCACAAGAGGATGAGAGGACAATATGTGATCAAGGTGTATGCATAGATCCATCATAATCATAGCATAAAAAAGCAAAAAAAAAACATGGTGCTTTCACTATTTTGCATGCATAGACCCATCACAATTAAGGCCTACAAAAATTTTAAAAAATCATGACAAGGGAGAAATGCATGGATCTAACCACTGTAAAAAAATCCACCAAAAATTTCGGATTCAAACCCCCCCCCCAAATATTTTGTTTGTTTTTAGAGAGAGAAACTTTGGGTGAACTGAATAGGGTTCGAGGAGGAAGAAGGCTATATAGGTATATTTTCCAAGGCAGACACCTTGTCCGCCTGCGAAGGTATATCTTCGTAGGTGGAGCTCTTAAGACGTCCGTATAGGATAATACACTATTTTTTCAGGCAGATGCCTTAAGCCTTTGCCTGTGAAGATATATCTTCGCTAGCGGCACCTTATGTCGTCCGCCTGGAAAAATGTATCTTCACAGGCGGACGGCCATCTCGCCCCCCGTCCCCCATATTGCAGGCGGACATTTCGTGCCGAAAATAATGCCGGCCTGCTTAGTGAAAAGCACATCATCTGTGGAAATCATTTTCCTAGCAGTGTACGATGACTTCTGGTTGAGATAAGATCGAGCATGTAGACCGTCATTAGTTTAGTTTTGTTATTAATGGAGAAAAGGATAGCTAAAAGAAAAGAAATTATTAGTAATTCATTAAGATTGTGGGAGTAGACTTTTTTAAAAAAATAGTCTTCTTGTAACAGGAGATATGAGAGATAAAAAGATACTTATATATAGGAATAGCATGTAGGATCGAACAACAAGAACTAAGCCAACCAAAGGGGGTGAATGGTTGGAATACTCAAAAACCAGAAACTTTCACGGAATAAAAGTTACCCTCGTTATCGATGTATATCGGTCCGACCACAGTAGATGCGCCGGTCTGACCACGCCCGTGCCGCCGGTCTAACCGGTGTAGATCGGCTGATCTAACCGCCTTCGCGTCGCCACCTGTCGCCGCAGCCGCTATCGGTCTGACCGCCATGGAGCCGCCGGTCTGACCAGGCCTATGCCGTCGGTCTGACAGTCGGTGTCCCACCGGTTGGACCGCCGCACCCGAGCAAACATAAATAGAAGATCTCTCAAAAGTAGATTGAACTTTGTTGCTACTATATGTGTTTACAAAGTGCAACAACAGCACTCCTCACGAAAATCTCGACTAAAACTCGAAACCTAACTTTTCTATAAACTCAACTCTCACAAAATCGATACTAGAGGCCTCACGCTCCCTCTCTATTTATACCCAAGGTAGACAGCCTAAAGCCATAAACTCAACTTATACAAGAAGTCTAAATCCCGTAAGAAACCTTCTCGTACAAGAAACAAACTTTACAAACTCCAATCATATCAAATTTGGACTCCTTCCAAATTCAACTCCGCATCCCATACACACACAATATGTCCATCATATGCCATATGAAATCTTCACCAACCACGTGTATTGATCTTTAGCCTAAACATCCGCATGATATCCTGATCGTCCGGACGTCATCTTCTCCTAAGTTAACTCTCGATCCATCATCGGCAATACCTCCCGAGGCATCAAGATTCACCTACACATGCATCAACCAAGAAACCATATCCGAGCATAAGTTTTCTCCAACTTGACTCAATGTTAGCACACAACAGTATTACACACACATAGTATCCATCTAGAAGCCATAAACATAAATTAATCATGGATATCCAAAGAAACAATCCAAAACCAAAACCGATACAGTGTCGGCCGGTCAGACCGTCGGGTTGACTGGTCCAACCATGCAACACACGCCGGTTTGACTGGCAGCACCTGCCCGGTCTGACTGGACCACACGACCAAAGCTCACATGTTCATCATCGAAAAACCCTGTTCACTATCACCCCGGTCTGACTGATACACAAACCCCGATCTAACCAGCTGCAAAACCACTTCGCCAAATATCTCCAAATATCAAAACAATTATCTCAATTATCAATTGTTCATCACAAAATAATAATCAAACACACATTTGATTTTACATAGCATTCACATATGAAAAAAAGAAATAAGTAAAATTAAGTAAAAAAAATGGCAATTCCAAAGATTAATTTGATTCAATGACCAGGTTATCTTCTGAAATTATTTGCTTGCAATGTACGTGTAGTGCACGGTAGTGCAGGACGGAGCTAGCTGCCCGGCTAGCTAGCTAGGTCCCTTCTCCCACATGAAATTTGCTTGCAGTGCACTGCACGATGGATGAATCGAGCAGAGCAAGCCAGATAGCCAGATAGGTGGAGGATTTGCTGTATTGGACCCAACCGGTTCTCCTTGCTTAGGTTGGTGCTCCCTCAGCCAGCGGCAGCACTAACCCCACCCACCATCACTCACGCCACGCCACGCCACTGCTACCCAATTAATGATGACATCCTCATGGGAATGATGGGGTGCAAGCTTTTCCCCCTGTCACCAGACACTCATTGATCACCCTCGCTTGTCGTTGCATCTCTCTCTCTCTCTCTCTTTCTCTCTCTCATTTCCAAGGAGGGAAAACAAGAGGCAAATCTAAGGACGACAAATTATGGGCTTGAGAAAAATAAGGGGTGAAAATGTGAACTTCCTTTCTACTTCAACAGAAGTTATAATCAATTATTACAAAGTTTATTGTTGAACCGAATACAAATTGATGGTCCCAAGGGGGAAAAAAGCATGTACAGCAACTAAAGGAGAAACAAATTGTTTAAGAAGCTATCGCAACCTCTACCAAAAGTTGACAAAAATTTAAATAACCATTGAATTGACTTCAAGTTCTGGCATGCAAAAAAGATGTGAACTTCTATGATGAAAATATTTGATTATTTTATATAAGTACATATATGATATATGCTATAGCCTTTGCTATATAAGTGGGGTATAACTTACGGTCTCTAGACCATACACAATGCCATGCAGAACCATAAACACATGATTTCACAACCATACTAATGGTGTTTTCTAAAGTTAGTTACTGTTCTTTATTTTCACAAAAACAAATTACTTTACCAAATCGAAGCGTTTGCAAATATGTATGGACCACTTTATCTATAATTAATATTCAATTGTGAGGACAAAGCAATCTGCCATTAAAATGGCCCCATCCTAATCTACTCCCTAGCATTCTAGGGTCAGTACTGGATTATTGCATAGCTCCACAATTTACTCCCTACATGTACTGTACCAGTGTACTGTACATTGCGTTCATTATTCAAGACAATTCAGCACGTGTTATTTTAATATCGCCAACGTAATAGAAAACATAATTTTGGCCTAAATATTTGCTTAAAGATCCATGTCCCGCCTTCCTCCTAACTCCATCAACAAAGCTCGTTATGTTTTAATATTTCTACCCGATCGGATTAGGGTTAGAGGTTACAGGGAAGTTCGCAGGCGATGACCCTAGGGTTAGTCAAAATAATGTCATAGGAAGGCAGTGATAGCACTATGGACTGGGAGAGGTCTATGGGTACGTGGGTTGTGACAAGGAGCGATGGTTAATTAGGAGGCAGCTGATGGTGTGGCGTCATCTCTTCAGCCGTGGTAGAAGGCAGCATGCATGGGGACACTTATAAGACAATTGTATTAATTGGTTGGCATTGGTGACACTATAAGACGGGGTGAATGCTGGCATATAGGTCAGCTAAGTAACATGACACATCGGGAAAGAATTTTATGTGATTTTTGTTCGAAGGAATAATTCTAACCAAGAATAATTTAGTAAAAAAAATTAAAATGATAGTAAAAGATGTTGTTTTTTTAGAGAATTGAGTCTATTCAACATTTTTTTATTGTCTTATTGTAAAATTTCTTTGGAGAGTATTTTATATTTCCTTAGACTAAAACCTCCTAATAGTATTTCTAATATAGCTGGAAATTAACTCGGTGTTATTGATCGAAGAACCAAGAAACTTATTTTTTAGAAGCATGCTGGGTTTTATGGTTGAATAGGAATGGTGTGGTTTTTGATAAAATTTTAAATAAATCTTATATGCAAATACTTTTTAGGGCAATGCGGTGGCTTCGGTTCTGGGCACAACTTCAAAAGTGTGAGAGAACAAGAGCTAATACATACTGCATACCGAAACTTGGAGGTTACGGCCATACAAATTTTCACCAACTTAGGCTGGAGTTTTACAAATAGACTTCAATAATTGTTTTTCCATATGTTTTTCCATATTTACGATCTCATCTATAGACCATATGTTGGTAAGTTTTCAAATGTTATTCTTTTGACTATTCTCGTCCAAATATAAAATACAAATTTGAAACTCTAGTTAATTTCAAATAAAAATTCTTTCAACTTTAAAGTTGTAGATATCATCGAGTTTCACAATTTTAGTGTAGGGCATGTCTTCATCTAAGGTCGTTTGAAAAATTCAAAAAACAATTCGAAAATAGATCACATCAATTATAAAACATATTCGGGGATGTAAACAACCTCAAATGAAAATATTGTCAATTAAAAAGTTGTAGATCTTATCGAACCCTTTGACTTTGATATAGGGCATGTATCCATCCGAGATCATTTGAAAATTCAAAATTACGTTTTTCAAAATAGATATCATTACTTATAATGCATATTTGGGCATATAAACTATCACAAATTCAAATGTTGCCAATTTTAAAGTTATAGATCTCGTTGAGATCTACAACTTTCATATAGAGTATGTTTCTATCCAAGGTTATTTGAAAAATTCAAAATTTTGATTTTTTTCTCTCATCCGTGACGGGTCGTAACTACCACCCTTCACGGATAGGTTATCCGTGTTATCCATGAAGGGTGGTAGTTATGACCCGTCACGGATGAGTGCTCTCATCTCTTTGACGGGTCATCTCATTACACCCGTTATGGATGATATGTTATCCGTGACAGGGCATATGGTTGTGACCCGTTATAGGTCATACATGATGTGTTACAACTACGACCCGACAAAGATGACCTCATATCGGTGGCGGGTCATCTCCAGTAGCCATATCTTAAACGGGATACTTTTTGACCCGTTAGAGATGAGTCGTCCCAAACGAGTCACATTAGTCTGACACGAATGGCTCGTCACGGATGTCCAGATCTGTACTAGTGATTTACTCGTTAAAAAGTAATGTCCATGAGAAAGTAGCTAGACTGAAAATAAATCAAGTATGATTAAAATTATATGTATATATAATTTCCATTTTGGCCCAGTTGTACGTTATATTTGCCAAGTTGGATGTTGAAATACGAACCTTATAAAAATTTGGATGCAAGGAGTACTTGTTAGCTTTGTCAGAAACATGGGCATACAGTCATACACCATGCCATGTGGTACTTTTGGACACCAATACGGTGACCCATACTTTTCACATGAAAAAAAAAGATATGTAGTTTACCTCCCAGTACAGCTTAACTTCTTTTATCAGATTACATCCTTCTCACGTATCCTAACGAATAAATGCAGGAAAAAGTATCTTCAGTAGTAGCATGTATAATCACGCTCTAGTGCTAATAAGCCGTAGAAAAATAAACTAAACAACAAAAACAATTTATAAATAAAACTTCTGTATACATATATATATATATATATATATATATATATATATATATATATATATATATATATATATATATATATATATATATATATATATGTTCCTAACGATTTAAAAGTTAATGATAAAAAATAAATTATATATAAAAACATCAAATCAACTTTAAAATTTAAAATTTGACTACGTCTGATAAGCCAGCAGTCAGACGATGAGAGGTGAGTCACAGTGTCACAGTTAATAGTCACTGCCCAACTGGCCATGTGTAATTGATACACCTGAGCAATGCTGGGATGGAGCCAAGCCAGCCAGCCAGCCAGCCAAGGAGAGCCTCCCCATGGTAGCACCCACGGGAGCAATGGCCTGCTCTATAAATACAAGCGATCTCTCGAAAGAAAATAAGCTAGAATCTGGTCAGGAGAAGAATATATTGTAGTCCATATGTCCAATTATACTTTCTTGGCTCCCCCGGCAATGGCGACAGAGAGAGAGAGAGAGGTCGAGATGGAGAGAGGTAGACGGTGGGCGTGCACGGTGGAGAAGCAGGGCACGTGCATTACCATCCACTCTCCTGCCGGCCGCCGCCGCCATTGCCATGGATGGTTCTTCATGTGCCCGTCTTCTCCACCGAGCACCAACTGTCTCGATCGTCGTCTGAAACTCTGAACCACTGAATACATAAATTTCCATGTCCAAAACCTTCCAGGTTTGCATGTTGATTAATTTCTATTCTGTTCTTCTTCTGCTTCTCCAATTTCTTCTCCGTTGGATATCGTAGTGGCATTCTTTCTCATGGGAATTAATTCGGAGTACTGTTCTTGAGAGAGTGATCTCTATGTGATTCGTCTAGCCGGCACCGGTTTCGCCGTCGTTTTCGCTGCGAAAAAATGTACAGGCGACCACCGGAATATACTGGTGAGTTAATTAGCTGAGAACTAATGAGCAACAGCAAGAAAGCAAGCAAGCGAGCACACTGTTCTACCGTGTGATCATACTGTGATTGATGCAATACTGTCGGTTGCTGCTGCCAAGCTGGTTCTGTTCTCTCTCGCACGCAATTGAGCAAATTATATTTTATTTTTTCCTTGAGATCGATTGTGATGGCCATGCTAGCTTGCCACCGTGTGCTTTCTCTGCTTGTCAACTGCCTCAGTTAGGGAGTTCTTCATCGTCCATGTCGCCATCAACCAGCTGACAGCAATGCACATTGCATATAATAGTTATGAAAGGAACAATTCTAGAGCTGTTACTATCTTTGTGTTCTTCTCTTAATTAATTAGAGTTTATGCACCAAACCAATTCGCTCAGAAGAGGTAATTGCAATTGTTACTTTAAATATAATAGTGCTTATGTATTTGTGTCTCCAGCTTAATTAGGATCTATTGATTCTTGTATCAATTTGAGTTCAATGCATGATCAGTTTATCCAATGGACTACGCTGATAATAAAGGAAGAAGGGAATGCACTTCAAGTCTTCGATACTGGGAATAATACTAGAGATTGAGAGCCGATCTGAAATTGGGATCGTGCCTAAATTGTTGGTTTCATCTGAATTGGATGAACGAGGTCACAACATTGTTGATCTGCTGCTACAATTTTGGTCTTGAGATCATGTGCTGTGCAGGGCGAGGACGCAAAGCGAAGCAGAGACTCAAAGCATGCAATGGATACAAAAGCTATCTATCTGTATTTCAACTGTGCAAAATGAGGCCATCATCTGAGCACAGTTCAACCGGGCCACAAGCAGTAGAGAACTTACATTTAGATGCGTTTCTATTTTCTTTCTGTAAGAAAAATATGTACAAATCATGGAGTAGATGCAATTTTCAATGTATGGCCTTCATTCACCTGATCTGATTAATTATGTATTTACTGGTCATTAGCCTCCTATTCAACCGAGCCATTGATATCATATATATATTTATTTGACTAATTATATATAGATATTCTAATCATACGAATAACCAAATTCTTAGTGGCTTGACAGCCTAATTAACACGAGTGCAAGTGGAGCTACAGAAAATGACACTATGATTCTGAATTTACATTTGTGAAAATACATATTTCAAACCCAATTTTGTATTATATATAAGCTAAAATTGTAAATGCAAATTTATTATTTCTAGAATTAATAATTCCATAATTTGGATATATTATTTATATATTAACAATTATGTATTTACTATTGTGTAATTACCAAGTCCTTTTTACTAAATTTCTAAATTACTCTAGTTTGTATTATTTTTATTCCAAGTTTCAATGTTTTTGTTATGGTACAGAGTTTTAAAGAAACCAAATTGCTAATTTCTAATTATTGGTCCCATTGCTAATTGAATTTATGCTATTCAAAGTTTCAAATATTTTTCATTATATGCATTTTGTAAGGGACTCTTGTTTTAATCTAAATCATTACTTTTTTGCTGCGTAACTGTTAAATGTTCAGATTTATTTTTATTCATTGGATGCCAAATACTGTGCATATGTATTAGATAACTATGTACCATGTTATTTTTGTATTTAAGGAGTTAGTAAAGACCAGTCAGTGTTAACCAGAAGTTCTTTAATCTTTGTAAGATAGAGCATAAAAACATTAGGGATTGTCTAGATTTCAGGTGATTGAAATTTTCAAAAAAGTCAGATACTTCTCTTATACCTTTGATGGCAATCCAATGATTATTGTTCCATCTCCTCTTTTTCTTATATAAAAGGTTCCTACTAGACATACAAAATTTACATGAAATAAATTCACAATTCATAAAATTTACAAAATCACATGAAACCTATTCAAACTCAGATTAAAAATAAATTAAAGCCATGTATAACAAGAAAATTACAGTTAAAAAGAAGTAAAATTGCACATTGCATACTACTGTAATTTTAGACTTAGGAATGTCCAACTTTATGTGACTGAAAATTTACAGGCTAAATCTAACAATACCCAAAGCGTTATAATGATGACTCAAATGAACTCGAATCATTTTTTACCATAAAGCTAGGATCTCTTGCTATCTTGTCTTTTGAATTCCATTTGCTGATAACCTTGACCAAAAATGGTAGGCCACCAGTGAACAATCGATGGCTCTAGTGCCCTATGTATGATGACATGCTAATTACTCTGGATCTAACACCTAAAACCTCTCAGTGGTCCTCTCCACATAATAATGCAGAGGGACATAGATTGCTATAGCCTTTTTACCAAAGGGTGGTCCTCCCTGCATGTCTGTCATTTTACTGTGTGGCTTTAATCCTCCTGCAAATCTTTAACTATTGCAAATCATGTCTACACACTGCTGCAGCATATACCTGGTGCTGTGAGTGAGAGCCCATTTCCAGCAAGATTGCTGTTGCTTCCAGATCTAGAAAAAAAAGGCAAAATGATGCAAATGGTGCAGTGCTTTCAGCACATCTGCCTGTGCCAATGTGGCCAAGTAAGCCTCACCATATCTTCTTTTTATAATTTTTTGTGTGATCTTCCTTTAGGATCAGTATGATGATGATCTGAAATGGATATTTTAATCCATGTGAGGTGAAAGGAATGGAGACAACATTTGACGTGGAGATTTTCTTTCTATTGTGTGGAGTATAGCTCAGCAATCAGCATGCAGCCTCCTTCAGTCTCAAGAGATTCTTGGTGTTGTGGAAGTCCACATGGAAGAACTTAACTTGACCTTCAGAGTTCTAGTAGGGAACAATATTTAGTCTTGGGACAAAATCAATCTTCCACCAAGAACTCCTCAGATTCTCAGAGCACCCACACCCAATGTGATGCGCGTGCGCCTTTCGCTTACGCCAACGCCGAAAGGAACATCTACCTGCCTCTCTCTCAACATTTCCTGAATTTGTGCCGGGTTCAGGGATCAAATTTGTTTCCTTTGGTTGCCAAGAAACTTTGTTTTTTTGGGACATTTAACTATTTGTCACTTTTAGATTGACTATTTGCCACCCATGTGTGAATGACATGTGAATCCTCATATGTCAATGACATGTGCACGCGGATGGCAAATAATTAATTGTCATATCTAAGAGTTGATTTTTCCTTGTTTTTTGTCCTGTATTTTTTTGTTCAGTTCAGTTCCAATCAGGATAGGATCAACGGCAATTGTCAAAGTTTGGCGGCGAAAACTACGTGCGAGCACGCTCAATCATGCGTAAAAATTCACGTGATGTTCTTCTTGGGAGGATTGCTATGACCATGAAAGCAGCAGAGTTAGAAAGCTTGGTGCCATTCTGGTTGCTTTTAGCAAGTGATAACTTTTCCATTAATGGGTTGAGAGCAACATTTGATTGCATTCTTCTGCAATGTTTATCCAAGTTGCCTAGCAAATCCCCCCTGCTGCTTCCAGATTCCCTGCAACTGGAATGAATGATCCATCTTCTTTTCTTGTTTTGTTCGTATTTCTTTTAAAGAAAAGTATGCAAAATTTATCAATATTCCAACAGATAAAATATAGTATTATTTCTCATAATGATTAGCTTGTTTTCATAACAGTGATGCACGTTTTCTTTCATCTTTCCAGCTAAGGAAAATGGCAACCTACCAACTTCTAAACACTTGATTCGGTTCATCTGTTCCATGCAATGAATAGTTCACATCGTTAGCAACACAAGTATCCAAATGAACTGCCCTGTTCATGTCGCCCAGGTGTAATTTTTTTTTTCTTTTGCTGTTTCTCTTGTACTTCCAGGTCATCTGAAACCATGTAAGATGCCAAGAGAATAATCAATGTACTGTATACTTTATCGCCACCGCGAGCAATTTCAGCACAATATGACATTGTCATTATCTGAACTTGGATGTATATCTCTTTATCTGAGACAAAACAACAGGACAGTGACAACTGCCTGAATAACCAAAGTTCTCTACTTCTGGTGAGGTGTGTGCTTTCAAATGATTGCACATACACTGTTGGAAAGAACACCATTATCCAGAAAATATACTAGTAATATAAAGATTATGACACGTAGCATTAAGTGAAAAGATTGAAGTGATAATGTATGGACCAAGAGTTCTTTAGATCCCTGATGTAGCCAAGAAAGCTAGCTGAAGGTTATGGTAGATATGGTCTTATGATGAACTTTGAGTGGTATCAGGGGGTTTAATTTTCTCGTTTCATTTTATTCCATACAAATGTCGGAGCTGCTAAGGAGTACATGTATTTATTCATGTGCTAAGTCTCAACTATGACTATGGTTTCACTAATTAAGGCACCATTTGGATGTTGCCGAAATCGGTAGACCATGCACGTGGATGGGCCGGGATTGAGGCACATCAAAATAAATCCTATATTTAGAAGTGGGAAAGAACCTATGTATATGTAGTTATGTTGATCAATTCTGTATCGAAACTGTGGAGATTATGGGTACCGGATACCCTCACAGCTAGCTTATCTGACTTACCATAGGGGATAGGTTATAACTCATGGTTATGTAAACTGGTTACCATTGAGATAAGGTAACGGTCCATAGTCTATAGTTGGTAAGATTGGAGAGTCCGACATAGAGTATGATAGGATCTCCGACTTGTAAACCTACCCTCCGGTACTATATAAGGAGGGTAGGGCAATCCCTGAGAGGACATGAGACTTTCACAAGAGCACGAGCACCCAAATTCACGAGAGCACATATTGAAATAGATCAAGAGATTAATAAACCACTCGGCGGATCGAATCCCCAAAACAGGAGTAGGGTATTACCTCTCGAAAAGAGGGCCTGAACCTGTCTAAATTTCTTTTGCATACTAACCCATCGTGTTTGGCTCTTGACTGCTACCCCCAGATTCTTATTGCCGAAACCAAGTTTTGACAGGTGGCGCGCCAGGTAGGGGCTCTGCGTCAAGATTTCTTCTTCATCTCATCGACAAGCGCGATGGGATCTACATCAGGCTTCGACAACTTGGTCTTCGCCCCTAGGCAAGCGTTTCGCTTCGGCGGCCTCGACTTCACCACCGACAAATTCGGTAAGCTTTCTCTCCTCGACTCGGATTTGAACCAGTCGGGAGGGGGAAATCCCTCGGCGCCGTTCGGGTTACCGGACGATGCTAAGATCTACCACAACCTTCTATCTCCCTAGTTGGATTCGATCCACTCGGGAGAATCCTCTTCATCATCTACATGCTGCGATCCGGGTGCGAGGGAGGTGGCTGTCATCCTCGAACGACTCGGGTCATACTCGTCTACGAACTTGACGAAAACCTCAGCTCCACCGACTTCGACGACCTCTACGACATCTCCACCGACGAAATCAACAGCCTCGACTCAGATAAAGATTACTACGATCCGGCGCTCCTCAACGTCCTCATGGCCGAAGTAGCCGAGACCGACTCAGCCATGGCCCGGAGGATCGCGGAGGAGGAACGAGCCAAGCTTGAGCAGGAGCGCAAGCGCATGGAGGAGGAACGAGCTAGGCTTGAGCAGGAGCGCAAGCACGTGGAGGAGAAGAGCAAACGCAAAGAGGAAGAGCTCAAGAAGAAGAAAGAAGTTGACAAAAGAAAACGAGACCTGAGAGCAACGAGGCGTTCCGCCCGCGAGGCTATATTACAGACACGAGTCGACAACGCCAACATCTTTCAGACGCCTCAACAAAACGCTGTTGCTGCCCTCACCCTCATCAACACCGTCATCGAAGCAGCGCCCGCTGTGGTAACACCACTCCTGGACAAGATCAGGACCATCGTTGCGACAACGGGCAACTACCCTCCATCTAGTTCCGCACGGAGACCCACCGAGTCCATCGCCGAAACACCTGGTGGAAGCCGCCTACCGCCATTACGATCCAAAGATTACAAAAGGCCCGAACAAAGCAAGACACCCATCAAGTCAAAAGACCCTCGCCAAGAAGCAACATGGAAGCATCGAGAACAATCGGCCGACTCTCATGAGAGAGGTTATGGTCGACCACCCGTCCACGATCGGATTCGTCACATCTACAACTCCAACCATCAAAGCGGCTCTCGAAGGCCCACGCCGAGTGACTTGAGGGAGGTCCTTGACCGGCGCCATTGGAAGCGTGAACGACGCTCTTATGAAGACCGAAGGAGATCACCCAACTACGATGACGATGGAGTACCTGCGTTCACTCGGGACTTGCGTCGAGTAGATTGGCCGAGTGGCTTCAAGCCTACTGGGATCGACAAGTACGACGGAAAGACCGACCCCGAGTCATGGCTGACTGTATACACCCTCACCATCCGCGCAGCAGGAGGAGACAGCAAAACTATGGCTAATTACCTGCCCGTTGCTCTCGCCGACTCAGCCAAGAACTGGCTCACGAGTTTGCCAAGAGGCTCGATCGACTCGTGGAGTGAGCTTCGGAACCACTTCATTGCCAACTTCCAGGGTACTTTCGAAAGGCCTGGGACCCACTTCGATCTTTACAACGTCATCCAGAAGCCAGACGAATCACTAAAGGACTACATTCTGCACTTTTTGGAAAAGCGGAACAAGATCCCCAACATCACCGACGACCTTATCATAGCCGCGTTCCAGAAAGACGTCCGCGACGAGTTGCTGATCGGCAAATTTGGGCGCAAGCCACCGAAGACGGTCAAGCAAATATTCGAGACGGCAAACTCCTACGCTAAATCTGATGATGCAATCAAGGCCTCGCGACAAGACCGGCATGACAAGAGGGACGACAGGCCATCCGGAAGCAGCTGGCGTCCTAAGAAGGACAACGGCAACAACAACAACAACGGCCAAAAAGATCGCAAGCGCAAGCCCGAGGATCTGGTCGCCACGACGTCAAACTACCAACAGCAGCGTCCCCGAGTCGCCACATACGACAAGATCATGAACGCTCAGTGCACGCATCACCTGAATCACAAGCACGCGGCCAAGGATTGTTTCATCTACAAGCAGTTCGCTGAGCAATACGCAGCACAACTACGCCAGAAGCCGGCCCATCGGGATCCAAGAGGAACGACCCGACTGGCAGCTCAGAACCCTTCCAAGATCCCGTCGGGGAGCTAAACCATATCTTCGAGGGACCGCAGGCGTACGAGTCCAAGAGGAAGTAGAAGCTGACCGATAGAGAAGTCAACGCCGTACAACCCGAAGTCCCACACTACCTACGATGGTCGAAGGTGGCTATCACGTTCAACCGCTCGGATCACCCTGACCGAGTGGTTCACCCGGGGCGGTATCCCCTGGTACTAGACCCGGTGGTTCGCAATATCAAGCTCAAGTGCGTCCTCATTGACGGCGGCAGCACCCTCAACATCCTATTCGCCAACACGCTGGACGAGATGCATATTCCAAGATCAGAGTTGAAACCGAGTTCAGCCCCCTTTCATGGAGTCATTCCAGGGCTGTCATCTACGCCACTCGGGCATATTACCCTTCCAGTCACCTTCGGAGTTCGGGAGAACTTCCGGACGGAGAACATTACCTTTGAGGTTGCCGACTTCGAGGCAGCTTACCACGCATTCATCGGAAGACCTACGCTCGCTAAGTTCATGGCGGTACCACACTATACCTATCTCATCATGAAGATGCCCGGACCCTAGGGAGTTATCACCTTGCGCAGCGACTTCAAACAAGCCTTCACCTGCGACAAAGAAAGCTGCGACATGGCCCAAACTCGTGAGAGATTACGCGGCCAACAAGAAGTCCGACTGGCTGCGTCGACATCCGGAGAAGACGAGATCCCTGCAAAGAAGATAGCCAAGTCAGGAGAAGGCGACGCCAAGACGAAGAAAATTCTCCTTGACCCCTTCGATCCCTCTAAAACTGTTGTAATAGGCGCGGAGCTATATCCCAAATAGGAAAGCGTGCTCGTCACCTTCCTCCAGAATAATAAAGATATTTTTGCTTGGAGACCGTCTGACATGTCGGGAATTCCTAGGGAGATGATCGAGCACTCATTAAACGTCAAAGATGACGCCAAACCTATAAAACAACGACTTCGCTGCTTTGCCCAAGATCGAAAAGATGCCATCAAGGAGGAACTCGCCAAGCTCTTGGCTGCCGGGTTCATCAAGGAAGTCTATCATCCCGACTGGTTAGCCAACCCGGTCCTGGTTCGGAAGAAGACAGGACAATGGCGCATGTGCGTGGATTACACCGACCTCAACAAATCCTGCCCAAAGGATTCTTTTGGTATGCCCCGTATTGACCAAGTCGTCGATTCAACAGCCGGCTACGAGCTTCTGAGTTTTTTGGATTGTTATTCGGGTTACCACCAGATCAGCTTGAAGGAGTCCGACAGCCTGAAGACGTCATTCATCACCCCGTTTGGACCCTATTGCTACATCACGATGCCCTACGGCCTGAAGAACGCCGGAGCCACTTATCAGCGCATGATCCAGAGATACCTACAGACTCAAATTGGGAGAAATGTGGAAGCCTACGTCGACGATGTCGTCATCAAGACCAAGCAGAAGGAAGACCTGATCGCCAACTTAGAAGAGACCTTCGCAAATATTTGGGCCTTCAAAATGAAGTTGAACCAGGAAAAGTGCACCTTCGGTGTACCGTCAGGCAAGCTGCTCGGTTTTATGGTGTCTCATCGCGGCATTGAAGCAAACCCAGAGAACATCAATGCTATCCGGAACATGAAACCTCCGAGTACCCAGAAGGACGTCCAGAAGCTCACCGGTTGCATGGCGGCGCTAAGCCGATTTGTTTCCAGACTCGGCGAACGAGGTATGCCTTTTTTCAGATTGTAGAAGAAGACGGATGAGTTTCAATGGACCACCGAGGCCCAGCAAGCTTTCGAAGATTTCAAGAAGTTCCTTACAACACCACCCGTGTTGGCTTCACCTCACCCTCAAGAACCCCTGCTGCTCTACGTCTCCGCAACTCAGCAGGTGGTCAGCACGGTCTTGGTCATCGAGTGCGAGGAAGAAGGTCGAACTCAGAAAATTCAACAACCGATCTACTTTGTCAGTGAGGTGCTGACAGGAGCCAAAACCCGCTACCCTCAGGTACAAAAATTGTTATATGGAGTTCTAATCACTGCTAGAAAGCTAGCCCACTATTTTCAGGGTCACTTGGTCACCATCGTCATGTCCTTTCCACTCGGCGATGTCATCCATAACCGGGAGGTTACGGGGCGCATTGCAAAGTGGGCACTAGAGTTGATGCCGCTGGATATTACTTTCAAGGCGAGGACATCCATAAAGTCTCAAGTCCTAGCGGATTTTGTGGCCGAGTGGACCAAGCAACAAGAAGATGTACCTAGAGAGGATCTGCAGTACTGGACCATGCACTTCGATGGATCTAAAAGAGTCACCGGCCTGGGAGCGGGAGTTGTGCTGATTTCCCCGATTGGGGAGAGACTACAGTATGTTCTACACATTCACTTCCTAGCTTCACATAACGTCGCCGAGTATGAAGCCTTGCTGCATGGCCTACGACTTGCTGTTTCACTCGGGATACGACGGATGGTTGTACGAGGAGACTCCCAGCTGGTGGTCAACCAAGTAATGAAGGACAATGAAACCATGGAGGCCTATCGACAAGAGGTTCGCAAGCTTGAGGACAAGTTTGATGGATTGGAGTTATCCCACGTCTTGAGACACAATAATGAAGCGGTAGACCAGTTGGCACAATTTGGGTCCAAGCGAGAAGCAGCCCCGACTGACGTTTTCGTGGAGCACCTCTACGAGCCGATTGTTGCCAAGAAATTAACCCCCGACGAGGAAGCTACAAACCAGGTCGTCATGCTCGACGCCGATTGGAGGACACCGTTCAGCAAGTTTTTAACTCAGCAGGAGCTGCCAGAAGACCGGGATGATGCGGAATGAGTCCGATGTCGCATTCAGGGCTATGTCATGGTCGACTCGGAACTGTACAAGAGAAGCCCTTCTGGAGTTCTGATGAGATGCGTTACGCCTGAGGAGGGACGACAATTGTTGCACGATATTCACTCGGGTATATGCAGCAGTCATGCCGCGACGCGCACTCTGGTAGGCAAGGCTTACAGACAAGGATTCTTCTGGCTCACGACGGTCTCCGACGCAGACAAGGTAGTCCGCACGTGTGAAGGTTGTCAATTCTTCGCTCGGCAGAGCCATGTTCCAGCCCAAGATCTACAAACAATCCCTTTATCATGGCCTTTCGTCGTATGGGGCTTGGATATGGTTGGTCCTTTTAAGAAGGCTCTAGGAGGATTTATGCACCTGTTCGTCGCAATTGACAAATTTTCCAAATGGATTGAGGCTAAGCCGGTTGCTACGATAACCGCGGATAAGGCGCGCGATTTTATTTAAACATTGTGCACCGGTTTGGTGTCCCGAACAGAATAATAACCGATAATGGGACTCAGTTTACTGGAGGCGTTTTTAAGGAGTTCTGCGAAGACTTTGGAATCAAGATTTGCTATGCGTCGGTGGCACACCCTAGAAGCAACGGACAAGTCGAACGCGCCAATGGTATGGTTTTTCAAGGCATCAAGGCCCGAGTGTTTGATAGATTACGACCGTATGCTGGAAGATGGGTTCAAGAGTTGCCGTCGGTATTATGGTCACTGCGAACTACACCTAGTCGGGCTACCGGCCAATCTCCTTTTTTCTTGGTTTATGGAGCTGAAGCAATGTTGCCGAGTGAGATGGAGTACGAGTCCCTTCGGGTTCGCAGCTTCAACGACGAACGCTATGATCAAGACAGAGTGGATGACTTGACTCAACTGGAAGAGGCCCGTGAGGACGCATTGGTTCAATCGGCAAGGTATCTTCAAGGACTTCGGCGCTACCACAACCGTAATGTTCGGTCACGAGCCTTTATTGTTGGTGACATGGTTCTACGCAAAATTCAGACTACAAAAGATCGTCACAAGTTATCTCCACTATGGGAAGGACCCTATATAATTGCTGAAGTTACTTGGCCAGGAGCATATCGCTTGAAGTGTGAAGATGGGACCATGGTGGAGAACTCTTGGAATATTGAGCATCTTCGTCGATATTATACTTAAGCCTTATTGACTTCATGTTTTTCTTGACTGCCAACCTCAAGCAAGATGACTTCTAGAGTTGTCAGTCGGGGGCTATACATATATATCAATAAAGTGAGATTTTCTTTTCATCATCAACAACTTGTTCATATTTAGTTTATCATTGTTTAGTGTTTTGGTTCGAGTTTAATAGATAAGGACTGAGAATTTTTTGATGGCTGAATCAAGCCTAGGCTTGGTGCTAGTCGAACAAAAATTCTTAAGAAATTATATATGAAGACTCGGATCAGGGCATCAACATAAATAAGCTAAATATTTACAAGTCAACATTAAACAAGTCATATAAATCAAGGCGACTATTCCTAGAAGTTTACAGCTATATCTGCAGCAACTTTTTTCGCCGACTCTTGTGCTTCATTTACGAGCTCCAAGGCTCGCTCATCTATGGTGACAGCTGCGAAGCCATCTCCTCTGACGGCCTTGAGGTCTTGGTGGACGTTTTCCAGAGAGTTCACGTGGGGAACTAGCTTCTCGAGGGTGTCTGACTTGGCCATTGAGCGACAATATATTCTCTGCACGCGGGTACAAAGATAGTCAACTACATAAGACCGTGAGGATAAGACTTAGAGGAATTATACTTACATTCATTAGCTGGGTCGCTTCGTTGAGGCTAGCCACGAGCATGTCGCGTTCTTCATTTTCCTTTTGCTTATTTAAGGCGATGCCCTGCCTCACGCCTTCGGCATCGCGCCACTCGATCTTGATAGGAGGGATCGAGCTGGAGACTTCAGTCGGGCGATTTCCTCTTCTTCGGCTGATTGATCTAGAGAAGATGAATGAAGATAGAAGTAAGAAGCGTATTGAAGACAAGAGTCCGGAGACTATATTAAAGTTTACCCGTTCTGGGAGCCGGGTCCTCAGTTGGTGCTTCCTGACTGCACGAGCCCTGTGGATCTTCGGCCGACTGGTTTCCAGCCGGGATATCTTGGCTGGCAGTCGGGGGCTCAACTTCGGGAGCATCTTTATTCGGGGGTTCCACTTCAGGAGCATCCTCACTCAGGGGAGGGTTTTGAGGCCCTTGTTCTGCAGGTCTTGGTTTTTCTAACGCTGCAGGTGGATTTGTGGTTTCGGCCTGCCTGG
Source organism: Oryza officinalis (assembly GCA_008326285.1). Taxonomy (NCBI): domain Eukaryota; kingdom Viridiplantae; phylum Streptophyta; class Magnoliopsida; order Poales; family Poaceae; genus Oryza; species Oryza officinalis. The sequence continues at coordinate 22,325,847 of BDMV01000005.1, forward strand.
TGGGATCTATGTCCTGAGGTTTTCTGCAAGAAAGAAGATAAAGACGATTGAGACGGGAGGGAAAAAATTTTCAACAAGAAGCTGACTTTAGTTATAAGAGATACCTGTTAGATCTCCTAATCTTAGGGGCGGATCTGGGGGACGGCTTCGGAGGGTTTATGGTGACTTGTGGAATTTGGATTTCTTCGTCATCCGAGTCGTCGACAACCAGTCTCCTTTTGCTTGCCCGCTTGCTGATATCTTCGTCACCAGCAGCCCTCTTGTCTTGAGATTCGATCTTGATTTTGGGGCCGCCGGTTGGTTTTTTGGTAGCAGGCCGAGTCGGCATATCATCATGATACACCTTGTACGGCCGGGATATGATGAGAGCGTTAGCCTGCAAGCAGAATTTTTGAGATATATTGAAGGACATAAGTGAGATTGAAAGAAATTGAAGAGGTCGAGTCTGCTTACCGGAGGAGGAGGTCGGAATAGGTTGAAGGGAGGAACCGACATCTTGTGGCTGCGATCTACTGTGATCCCGGAGGAGAAAATGTTGTACATACGAGTGCACAAGACCTGGTAACTCAGAGAATCGCAGTCTTCCCGATTGGGGTCGCTTTCGCCCTCATACTCGAACGCTGGCTTGGATCTCTCCTTGATGGGGGCCAGTCAGTTCTTGATAAAATGTCGGGTAATTTGCTCTCCTTGGAGGCTTTTCTTCTTCATTTCAAGAATGTTAGCCAGGAGGTTATTAGCTTCTACCCAGTCTTGGTTCTCTGGCATTGTGCTCCAGTTAGCTCTTTGGATTGGTGGGTGGTCGACGAAGTCGGGCAAACTAAGATGAGGGTTTGAGATGTAGAACCAGTTTGCATGCCAGCCTTTATTGGAGGATTTCAAGGGAAGGGAGAAGTAGTCTCTGCGGAGAGTCCCGCGGAGTTGAAAGCCAGCCCCACCGACAACGCAAGGGTCATCTTTGTTTAGGTGTGGCTTGACATAGAACATGCGACGAAATAGATTGAAATGGGGGAGTATGCCTAAGAAAGCTTCGCATACATGAATGAAGATTGCAATATGAAGGATGTAATTGGGATTCAAGTGATAGATTCGGAGGCCGTAGTATTCAAGAATGCCACGGAAGAAATCGGAAGTGGGAAGGCCAAATCCACAGTAAAAGAAAGAGGTGAAGACCACAATCTCACCGGTATTCGGGGTGGGGAACTCCTCGCCGTATGCTGGGCGCCAGCCGATGATTTCCTTAGGAGGGAGGACTCCGTTCTTCACCATTTCTTGCAAGGTCGATTCCTTCACATCCGAGGTCGCCCATTGGTCGAAAGAGATTTCTCTCTCTTCCGCCATGGATGCGAGCCGAGAGGAGGTGGATCTAGCACAGGGGATGGGGATTTTTTTGAGGAGATGCTAGAGGCTGGATGCGGATGAGGGATTGTGGTGGAACTTGAGTTCCTGGATGGATGGATTTGAGCGTGCGCGAGTTCTCGGGTTTTTCAGAGCAGTTGATGAACAGGAGCGCGAAAAGGAGAAAAATTTCAGGAAGATGAAGCGGCGGGGAAGACGCCGACGCTTTAAGAGAGATTTTTAGTGTTTTGCTGGGTTTTCTCGTGTTTGGGCCGAGCCCATGAGAAACTTACGGCCCATATTACAGGTGTGGCTTGACATGTGTCCTAGAGGACTTAAGCAAATTTGTTCTGGCAATATGCGCATGTCTTATTGCCCGATACCTTCAAAATCCTTTCAAACAGCAGTTACACAACTTGTTGAAGGTTGGTACGATGCAACTTGAAATGTGACAAACAGTAAAGTTTTTTATAACTGTCCTGGTAATTTTTTTATGAGTTGTAGGAGTTGTCTATTTTTTGCAAAGCATTTGATTTTATGATTATGTCAATGCTTTCTTTGCCACCTTGGTGTGCTCTTTTTGATTAAGACCGATATTATGGTTGGAGCTATTTAATATTTTGGTCATATTTTTCAGATGACTGATGAATTATTAACTCAGATTTTCTACCCATGAAGGTTGGCTGAGTTGTTTGTTCTGAGATGACTCGGGCAAAACGACTCGGATAAGCATGAGCTTGCTGAGTACTCGGAATTCATTATACACTATGCCTTGATTATGAGGTTATGTGTTATATGATTTTTTATGATTGCTTTTGGCTTAGGCTAGGCATTTCTTCAATTCAGGAGATTATGATTATTATAGTTTTTGACTATATGCTTAGTTTGTTTAACTAAACATATAGTCGGGGGCTACACCTAATTAGGTGCATCAGTCGATGCACCTAAATATCTATTCTTAAGAAATTTTTAAAATATTTTCAGCCCTTCACAGCCTTTTTGGATTATAAAGCACTCGGGAGACTCATGGAGGCACTCAGCGACGAAGGCACTCGGTTAAGGAGTCATTCGGCTGTGTGTTATTCTGGTTCAAGGCAAAGTTATCTCGTCGACTGTGAAGGTCTCGGGGGTTACTATGGAGATTATGGATACCGGATACCCTCACAGCTAGCTTATCTGACTTATCATAGGGGATAGGTTATAACTCATAGTTATGTAAACTGGCTTATGATTTGGGTGTTACGTTACCATTGAGATAAGGTAACGGCCCATAGTCTATAGTTGGTAAGATTGAGGAGTCCGACATAGAGTATGATAGGATCTCCGACTTGTAAACCTATCTTCCGGTACTATATAAGGAGGGTAGGCCGATCCCTGAGAGGACACGAGACTTTCACAAGAGCACGAGCACCCAAATTCATGAGAGCACATATTGAAAGAGATCAAGAGATTAATGAACCAGGAGTAGGGTATTACCTCTCGAAGAGAGGATCTGAACCTGTCTAAATTCCTTTTGCATACTAACCTATCGTGTTTGGCTCTTAACTGCTACCCTCAGATTTTTATTGTCGAAACCAAGTTTTGACAGAAACTTTCAAAAGAAAAAAAAACACATCTCGAAACATACAGTTGATCAAAGCTATAATCAGACGTAATAAAAATAATGTATCGTTTGAATGCATGTACCAAACTTGTTTAACTATCCTGGTCAAGAACTCCACTGAATATACACAAGTCACAGGTTCTCAGAAGTCAAAAAACATCACAGAAGATCTACTTTTTTCATCAAACTATGTTCTTATGGTCTAGTGCTCAAGGCCTATTAGAGAAAATGGGGAAGATGGGGACTAGAACAGATGCCAACAATTGTTTGTTCCAGAATCAACATGAAAATTTAAGCAAGCCTATTAATCTTTATACAAATAAGAAAAAATGGCTATAGGAGATAACTTGTGGACTCATAACACTTGGGGAAAGAAGTAAGGGAACGTATCCTATGCACACAGACCTTCTCGTGTACACACCGTGCACAACAACTAACAAATTTCACCAAAAAATTCAAAAAAATTATACATATACTTTTAGTAGTATTACATCTATGTGTGAAGTTTCATGTCGAAATTCATTATATATAGGGAGCAACAAAAAAGACAAAATTCTGACATATTTATACTCTCTAAACTATCAGAATTTTTATATTTTTTGTTACGGCTAAAATATAATGAATTTGAGGTTAAGACTTTACACATAAGTGTAATACTATTTAAAATACTTGTATAATTTTTTATAAATTTTTTGGTGAAATTTGTTAGTTGGTGTGCACGGTGTGTACACGAGAAGACCTATGTACATAGGATACGTTCTCAAGAAGTAGATAACTTCCAGCAACTTTATAATATGGGCTGTCATGAGCATTAGGCCGATAGACCAAGGCCCACATCAGTTAGAGTTATGGATTGGATAAGTCGAATGGGTCGTTCCTCTCCAAAGAAAAAAAAAGGACTAATGGGTCATTTGTTAGCAGTTAAATCTTGCCATCTATATAAGGATGGGAGTGTACCTATTTTCATTAGGCAATAAACTCATCCCTACCAACATGGGAATATGCAGTTACCTAGCCAAACAAAACACAGAAAAGACACAAGACCTTTGACATTCACATCAGTGGGTTCAGTAAGAGAGTTTGCTGAATGACAGAAGAATGAGGCCTCCATAATTCCATATTAAGGACGTAAACAATCTGGTCAATAATAAAGAAAACTATATACAGGATTTAGGCAGGCAGACAGTTATCATTTCCTTAAAAATCCATTCCAATTGTCTGTCATTTTTCTATAAAGAAGTTCATAACCATTGCCATGACAAGAAGTGTATCATTTCCTGGGTAAATGGTCACTCTAAACTTGCGTGTTGAATAGACAACCTTCTTGAGTTTATATAGGAGATTTGTCTGCACAAAGGAAAAAAAAGAAGCACAATTGTAGCGCTAATCTGATAGACTGAAATATGTTCAAAGTTCAAACCATGGGTGAAAGTTGTACACATTTACCTGAGAAATAATGGAGTCCCCACTTATTATTGTGCACGCTCTCCGGGATGTATTTCCTATGAGCCTGTAGCTTGCTTTCGTATCTTGAAAATTGCTTCTTGGTGGCATGAATACATGTACTTCCTTTCGATTTGAACAAACTGATATTGATTTTGCCATGTAAATGATGTCTTTATAATCCAAACTGTTTCCTCTGAATGCTTGCCACTCTCCCTAGAAAGACAAAAGATATACTACATCATGGGCAGATGAGTTATTAAGGCAGAAGTGCTCCAAACTTAAACATCATGCTCAGAAAGTTCAAACAAAGTACCACTATGAAGAAACATGCACATTAACTTAAAAGAATATTTGTCATGCATCAGACACTGAGACACATCATTTATTAGATAATGGAAAGAATCCGGCCTCTACACCCATTTTTAGATAATGAACATACTTTTTACTAGGATGGTCTGATTGTAAGTTCTTCTATGATCTCCTAAGAAGAGAATTTTATGGGCTTTAAAATACTGTCCCGACTTACACCTCTGAGGCTAGTTCTAGCTAGAGGTGCTCCACGATCTGCCAGTCTTCATTGTTCCATTCACATTACAAGTTCGATAGCGTGTTCTTCCCTTTCCATCAGGACCATGTTCAGCTAACATATCTCTTCATATGCATTTCATTTGGCGAATTTACGATTCGATTTTCACCTCTCGTTCCTATGGAGTATGGATATTGAAATTTCCTGATAAAATCAAGGAGATCGCAGAAACAATTTAATAAGTAGTTTAGTTTTGCCTTAAGCACTAGAACCATATCCTACTGCTGATTGAAATCCTCAGTCTAACTGAATGTCTGAATGGCACTATTGTAAAGATGTATGGAGCAGAAATGAAAAAAATTGGTCCAAGAAACCAAATTAACCTGTCCATGATGCAATCCTGCAACAAAACTAGGCAACCGCAATATTCCGATCCATTTCGAGGATAGAAGTAAAAAAACCCACCATCACCTCGCCGCTCCTCACGGTGACGAGAACACCACCGGCGGCGTCGAGCAGCGCCCTCCCCCCCCCCCCGCCGCCGCCACGAACCGGAACGCGAGGCCGCCCGAAGCGTCCCGCACCTCCATGTCGCCGCCGCCCCCGAGCCGCCTCTTGACCACCGTGAAATCCACAGGTACGACGGGCGCCGCCGCCACCGGAACCGGCGGCGCCGCGCCGTCCGGCCGCCACTCCATCCCTCCCTCCCTCCCTCCCAAGAAGCAACAGGAAGGCGGGCGTGGGCAAGAATCAATATTCCAAGTGGGAGAGAGAGAGAGCTGGTCGGTCGGGTTAGGAAGGAAAGTTCGACGATTCGGTGGGCGAGGAGGAGGAAGAAGAAGCGAAGACGACGACGATGGAGTGGTTGATTAATTGCGAGTTATAGCGGCTTTGCTTTGGTGGCGTCTACTTGTCGATCTTTGTTATTTTCCACTTTTCAACTTTTATTTTAAAAATAAACCATTCCACGCTTATTTCCAAATCTGAATGTTTTGGTGATGTCTTACATTACATTACTAACATGCCACAACAGAGGACATATCAGATGTTATCTTGGCCTGTTTTTGAAGAGCTTTAGGCCCATTGATTCGTAAGATACGAAAAACATAAATCCTATCGAAATACAAAAAACACGGTAAAGATAATAGGAGCTCTTTGATTATGCTATGAGAAAAACAAAGAAAATTTTAGAAAAAGGTCATATCTCTTGCTACTTTTTCTATAAAATGTAAAGCATATGAATATAATCCTATGAAAAGTTTCATTACTTCCACTGCACCAAAATCTAAACGTTTTTTTAGATTGGCACGGGTATTGAGAAAGTAGGTGAGAATAATTGAAAAAAGTTTGTAATTGATTGAAAAGAAAAAGTAAGTGAACAAAAATGGTTGTGATTGATTGAAAGGAGAAGGTAGGTGAAAAAATAACTTTATTTTGAGACAAGATATTATGTTAGAAATAGCTATATTTTAAGACGGAGACAGTACTTTCATATGAATCAAAAGGATATGTAAGAAAAAAATTATAAATATTTAAATTTTATGAAAATCCTTTGTCAATACTATAAATCAAAGGGACGTAAGGGCCTTAGATTTTAAAAATCAGATAGTGAGGATTTGAAAAAGATGGTAAAGTCTATAAGTTCAAACTACATTTAGTCAGAATCTAGAAAAAAAAGATTGTTTGGAAAGCTTTTTTATTCTACGAAAAGGTGCAAACTGTCAAAACTCCTCCAAACATGTTCTTTCAACACTACCAATCTAGCTCTCGTGTCTAAGCCAGTTTAATTAGCATGATAAAAAAGGATCGGAATTAAAAGAAATAAGTTTTACAATAATTTATTATTAAAATTAAAAATTACAAAGCTCATCAAATAGAAAAAGTTTACAAGCAGAAGCCGTGACAGCGACCGCGAACACAATGCTTCTACCATTATTGGAGTGGAACAACGAACATTCATTACCTTCCTCTCCCTCTCAACGGATGAACAGATTCTGCTGAAAAGGCGTAGATGCGCTTCGCTCGATGATGTTCATCTTAGCAGGCACGAGGATCGAAAGGTAAAGCTGCAGAAAGCGACGAGCTCCTACTGACCACCAATCACTGAGCAAAATAGTCCAGTTAAATTAGCCCCGTGAGAAATTAATTTACATCGGTTTTCACTCATCGGACGTCTAAAAGTTTGTAATATTTCTACATGAGGTGATTCGATCGACTTCCGTAAAATTCCTCTGCAGTCCCTCCAATTAAGAAATAACGGTCTTAGGCCTCCTTCGAAACAGAGGATCTGTACAGGGAATTTATAGGATATATTAAATTCTATGGGATTTTTTTTTTTCGTGCAAGGTAGTCCTATGAAATTCCTAATGCCCCAGGAATTTTCTTGGTGGAATGCATTAATGAACCTAGAAAATTTTAACATGATGTTAATCTCATAACAACTTTTCTTTGAATCATTATCACTCTCCTGATTCCTATTTTTACGGTTAATTACTTTCTACCATCTAGTATATATATCACAGGTTAGTCTTTTGTGGGTGTTTTTACAATCTTTGTTTCTTTAAAGAAAAATTTATGTATTACCATTTGGCATTACGACATAGGAGCCACTTTTCAAAAAGAGAAGGCCTTGTCTCAGATCATCTTCAATAGTTTTTCCAAATGACTCTCTAAGCTAAATTTTGACAGCCTCTCTACCTAGATGACCAAGACATCCGGCTGACCAAATCATTACACTACCTGGTCAGATTTGGCCAAGCAAGATCACTTACCAACAGTGGACCCCACACACTGTTCCTCCTTCCCCACATGGCTACTCTTCTCTTCTCTCTCGCATCAAGCATCGTCATTGTCTGTTGGTACGTAGTAGATCTTGTGCCGCGATCTGCAAAGTTCCAAGCCCTTGTCGGCGCTCCCTATCTGTCGCAGCTCCACAAAGAAGAGGAGAAAAATAGGAGGGCTAGAAGGGGATGAAGAAGAACGATACGTAGGCTGATATGGGACCATCTGTTAGATTGGAAAGCGTAATGAAGAGGATTTTACAGTGAAAAGCAAATTTGACTCTTTAATTTTTTTTACAAGCTAATCAAATGAATAATTGGAGAGTCAGATTTGAAAATACAATAGAGATGCTTTACCAGAGGATAAGATTGTTCGTAGTCAATAGTTTGTTCATTTGTAGGTTGGGAGGAGTAACTTACTTGGACTTTACTGCACGTATACCATGACACTACTTAAAAAACCATTTTTTTATATGGTCAAAATCTATTTTTTTTCATGCGGTTAGACCGTCCGTCTGCCAAAAAGGTCTGCGAAAATAACGATTTTTTCATGCGAGTGGCACACCTGCATATGAAAATCCGTTTTTTCACATATGGGTACTTGTCGACGGGTTATATCCGTAGATCATGTTCTAAGGGTATTCGGGTACGTTGGAATAAGGATCTACATGAAACAACAGCAAGCACACAAAGACAAGGATTTTACAGGTTCAGGCCCCTTCGTGAGGTAATAGCCCTACTCTAGTTTATATGGGATTATGACAAAAACCACAGAGATTACAATAGAGAATAACAGAATGTATCGAGTACCGACAAGATTCCTATCGAGAACAACTTGACGAAGTCCAAGTGGCGAGTTGTCTTCAAGTCCTCCGGATTGCCTCTGCTATGATGGTGGCTTGCACTATGATTCGATGATCCCGTACCCTTTGGGGACCTTGTATTTGTCCTACAGATTACCGTGACCTTCAAGTAGAACTCGAAAAGTACTTTTGGCCTACGAGATCATAGAGATTGTATCTTTCCTGAACAGGACTCTAACACCTTCTATTCAGGATACAATTTCCCTGTTTATTTGTCGAATTCCATAACAGTAAGGTAACCTTCCTGTATCCTAAGGGTCTACTGTATCCGTATACTTCACAACCCCAAGGATAGGAGGTATGCCTTATCCCTAACCCTGACAGTAGTTCCCGACTTCAAATCAAATAAATTCACAGTGTTCTCAAGCCGAAGTCCTTCAATAAATGATGTCGTGCCCGCCTAACCATTCTTGAATTATCGAGAAGATGTGAAGCATTCGATAACACCATCAAAAAAGCAACGGTCCATCATGAATTTGAATTGAAGTCTAAAAACACTACCATAAACAAACCGAGAAAATCACGGCGGCCGTTTTTCTTCCTTGAAATACGAACCGTCGAATGTGACCTATAAATTCCAATTTTGAGATTCATCTGGGTTCCATTTGCGCAAGCAACTTTTCAGCTCTCTACGCACCCAACTCTCACAATCTCCCCCAGCCGGAAGAACCCTAACTCCACACATCTCCCTCACCCTCAAGTCAATCCAATGGATTTGGAAAAATCCAATGTTGACATGGAGGATCCGAAGCAGCTGCAAATTGAAGGATCCCTCCCTGAGAAAAGTTCCTTGAATCAATCGGAAGGAGGTGCCAGTCCTAACCCCACACTAGGGCAAATAGTCTGTCTTGGAGATTTTGTGCAATGTGGTTTCCTGCCTCCTCCTTCCGAATTCATTTTTCTCCTTTTGGATTACTACGGACTCCATCTTCTCTACCTAAACCCAAACTCTATATCTGTCCTCAGCATCTTTACACATCTTTGTGAGGCATACCTTGGGATACCACCTTTCCTAGATTTGTTTAGATACCTTTACGAACTTAAGTGGATGGAGGCGCGTAGAATCTCCGATTGTTGCGGCTTTCACCTCCAAGATGGGATGAAAGCGGAATACATTCCCTTCAACTGCTCATCCACTCGAGGATCGTGGAGGTCGAAATGGTTCTACCTCCACGTCGAAGACCACCCAGCCTACGTTGCCGTCCCGAACGAGAAGCTCACACGCTCCCCTTCGTGGACCTCTAGGCCATCCTTAACCCCTTCTCTCAAAAGCTTCGTAGATAAGATCCACGACCTTCGAGAACAAGGGTTGTCAGGGTATGAAGTCGCTGAAGACTTTATATGTCATCGAATCCAACCTCTCCAAGCCCGCGCCCACCCCGCATACGAGTACACAGGGGTGCAGGATGAAACACGGATCTCGGTTTGGGGTATACGTTCTCATAACCCTCCTGACCTTAATTCATGTAATGATGAGATCTTGAATACTGATATTAATGTCTTGCTTGCAGAAATCGATGATGGAACCATGGCCACCCAGGTTGGTCATCTAGTTATCGATGTCCACCTGACCCGGACATCCTTCTCGCCCCACTTTGCGACCTCCCGTCTTCGGACAGGGATGTCGCCATCAATGTAAGTGACCTTGATCGCTGTTTTTTCTTTTGACTGTTGTTATCCGAAAGAATAGTAATCTAAACCTGCCTCTGACGGATGTCATCGGCTCGCTTGCCGACCATCAGGTCACGTCTTCTCTAAAAGAGAAAGCGATCTCGGAGTAGGCCACTGCCGAGAATGCTCCTAGCGACAGCGGAACAAAACCCTTCAAAAGGAAGTGGGCGGCTATAACAAAGTCATCTAGAGCAGGAATGCTTGTGCCAACAAGAGGTTATGAGGTAAGTCTCACTCCCTATGGTCCACAAACCAACCTGAGGAGGATCTTTGGTCCTGACTTACATATTTTGCAGACCACTTCTGGCACAAAGTCTTCTTCTCTGGGAGAGAAGATGCCCCTAAAGCAGCCTAAGCCCAAGTAAGTGAATGTCTTTATCAATTTTGTATTTGGTGTTCTCGCAATGTCTTCTAAAATGCATATTCCCCTTTGTTGTAGCCCTTCCCCCATGACCTCAGCTCAAAGCACCGTTTCCGAGAACACGAGCTCTGTGCCTTCCGTACTCGTCGTCGCCGCATTGACTCCTCCCCTCCCTCTATCCAGTGCCTTCCCCGTCGTCGTACCGCTTTCCACGATCGACAGGCTAGTAGAGGCCAGCCGCCTGCTACAATCTGGCACGCCAAAGTTGACCAGCTCCAGACGGCAGCCTCGACTTCGGACAAACGCGTCATTGAGTTGGAGACTCAACTGGCTGAAGCATAGAGGGACTTGAAGAAGTTCAAGGACCTGGTCGCTGGCCATGAGAGACAATGGCAGGGCTGAGAGAAACAGCTAGAGGAGACCCAAGAGAACCTGGTGTCATTCCGACAAGGCCTCCAGGATAACTATGGGTGGCTTGACATGGTGGCCCGTAGCTTGGGCGTACATGAGAAGGGCCCCGAGTTCCCTGATGAGACAACCATTTTGGGATCTCTGGGTTCTCTCATTGGTAGGCTGGAAGGCACGTCCACATGGCACGCCGAACAAGTCGTCGAGGAGATGTGCACCGGCCTCCACACCGGCGCGTGTCACGCACCCCGAAGTCAACCTGGGTTAGGCGTTGGAGAAAGGTGGGGCAGACACAACGCGCGAGGACGTGATGTCGGAGCTCATTGATTTGGGGGAGAGTGTTATTCCCTTTTTTGAACAGTAATTGCTACTCCCGTTGTAATTTTTTAGAACAATTTGTTAGGCTTGTTGTCTTCTGAGAACGATGCCTTTCTTTGCTATCCCTAAGTTTTTTGGTGTAAATATATTGATCTTTTAGATGTATTGAAGACGAGGTCGTCCCACAAGGAGGATGTCCTCGCCATTTTAACGTTGCGCCTCCTCCCCGGGCTTCCTCGACCCCAAGTGGCGACAACCAAGCCTTTGTCATCGTCAATATCGATAGCACGTTGGATCCACAGGGACTCCAACTTAACTCTCTCCTCGAGTGAAATCAAGGTACGAGAAGCTAATCGAGATGACTTGTCATGCGTAGGCCTCGAGAACGATTTAGAGGAGAGAGAACGCTGTGTCGAGTACTAGAAGGCGAGGTTTGAGAGGGCGAAACTCGAGAAGATGGCTAACGCTGTTCGCAAGGATCAGGACAGAGAACGCCGCGTCGAGTACTGGAAGGCGAGGTTTGAGAAGGCAGAACTCGAGAAGATGGCCAACGTTGTTCGCAAGGATAAAGCATTGAAGCCCTTCGAGGTAGGGAAGTCTGGGTCGACGCCTATCTCGAGGGTTGCTGCCTTGCGCTGCAACGTCTTTGCGAAAAGCTGCAGGTGGTCCGTCCTTCCCCGGGAGGTCCATAAGCGGTCATCTCTCATGGATGCAGAATACGTGTGATCACCTTGCAGGGATCAGGAAGCGGATCGATGACAGCCTGAAGCAGGAGTGTCGTCGTGCTAGCCGGTATGCTGGTGGTCACCTTCTCACCTGCATCCGAGATGGATGTCCACAGATGAGCTTAGGTTTTTTCAGTGAAGGTTTCTCGCATTCTCGCATAAAGGTTAACGAGATCGACTGTCTTGCATAATCCTTCGCTCTGTTGGCTGAAAACGTCTTCTCCACAATGAACTGGCAGTGGCCATCTTGGTAATTTGTGTACCTAGGGAACACTTAATGTACATGTTAGTATTATATATATATATATATCAAAACTTAAGTAAGAATTTAAATCTATTGTATAAGTATCTAAAAGGAACATAGTGTACGAGTACTCTCACAAGGGCTGCCCTCAACCGACAGAGAATGGTACTCTCCCTAGCCCCAAGCTATTTTCGTGGAGAAGTCGTATTCCATGAAGACAGCTTAAATCTTATAAAAAAACCAAGCTGAAGCTGCGAATTCCTAGCCCCCAGCCGTGAAGTTAGGAAAACCAATTCCCGGTTACACGACTTGGTTAATACGCTCAAGTGGATACTCTAACATGACCAGATCTAACATGGTTGTTTGACCCTGCATGGCCTGACAAACTTTCACAGTGCTAAGCGTCCCCAACCGAGGTCCATGGGACCCCAAGCTTGCCAGACTAGCGTAAGAGGACAATAGGATTGACTTTGAGACAAGGCGAAATAGGAAAAGGCGGTCACTGGGTAAAACACTTCAAAAGAAAGGAATTTGGAATACTGTATATTATTAAACTGAACTTACAGACTTTGGTACATCGATTTTATACAAATTTACGTAGTCGGTCGATGTTCCAAGAGTTTGCCAACTCGCGGCCTTCGTTGTTTGCGATCTTAAACGCGCCTGGCCTTAAGACTTCGACCACCGTGTACGGTCCCTCCCACTTAGGTGAGAGCTTGTTTCACCCTGCTTGATTCTGAACTCATCGGAGGACGTAATCACCGATGGTGAGTGTACGGGCACGAACACGCTCCTCTAAAAGGTTGACATCGTCTGCTCGCTCTTCCTCCTGGTCCTTATCTGAATACCATTCGACTCGTGTAGACCGATGTCGCAGCTCTGAAGGAAGCATGGCCTCGGAACCATACACGAGAAAGAAAAGAGTCTCTTTGGTGGAGGTTGTTGGGTAGTGCGGACGGCCCACAAGACAGAAGGGAGTTCATCAACCCAGCATGTGTCATAAGCCAAGAGCCTGTCGTACACACGTGTTTTGATCCCCTGAAGCACAATACTGTTTGCCCGCTCAACCTGCCCTTTACTCTGAGTATGGGAGACTAATGCGAAGCAGATTTTTACTCCGAATTCGATGCAGTAGTCCTGAAAGGCACTACTAGTGAACTGGGAACTGTTGTCTGTCAGAATCCGATGTGGTAGTCCGTATCTGCAAAATATCCCTTTCATAAACTTGATGGCGTGTTCGGCTTTAATTTCTCTTGTTGGCTCTGCCTCAATCCACTTGGTGAATTTGTCAATAGCCACGAATAAGAACTTGTAGCCACCTTGTCCTTAAGGAAACGGTCCGAGGATGTCAAGCCCCCAGCACGAGAATGACCAGGTGAGTGGGATAGTTTGGAGCGCTTGGGCCGGCATCTTGGTGTGTTGCTATGAAATTGGCAAGCTTCACACCGTTTTACCAACTCACAAGCATCTTGAAGGGTTGTCAGCCAGAAAAATCCTTGTCAAAAGGCTTTCCTGACCAGAGTTCGCTCACCGGTGTGAGAACCACACATTCCTTCATGGATGTCGAGTAGTAGATCTTTGCCTTCCTCAGGAGAGACACACTTGAGTAGAACTCCGTTCGGTGCTTTTTTATATAGGTCGTTGCCGATCATACAATAAGCTATTGCCTAACAAGAAAGTTTTTCTGCCACAGTGTCTTTGTCCAAAAGCTTGTCGCCATCCAAGAAATTGATGAGCGAGTATGCCAATCTTCCGTGGTCTTGATGTCGGCCACAATGTGAGTGACCTCTGCAGTAGCCCCCGAGTTGTTCTCGGTGTTAGCTAAGGTGCCTTCGTCGTCCGTGGTTTTAATTGATGGTTTTGTCAGGATGTCCAGAAAGGACCCTGGTTCAATAGGTTCTCTTCTGGATGCGCGTCATGCTAAGTTTTGACGTCGGTGTTGTCTTTGCGATAGACATGACGTACTTCCAAGCCGTCAAAACTTTCGCTCCAGCTTCTTAACTTCGGCGAGGTACTTGGTCAACTTTGGATTTGAGCATTTGTAGTGTTTGTGCACTTGGTTGGTGATTAACTCTTGAGTCCCCTTTCACAATTAATTGCTTTACTCCAAGTGCTGTAGCTGCTCGTAACCCGACGAGTAGTCCCTCATACTCTGCGGTGTTGTTTGTAGCTCTAAAGTTAAGATGTATGGCATGTTTGAACTGATCTCCAATTGGAGATGTTAGAATGAATCCTGCCCATACTCCCTGGTTGTTGAATGCCCCGTCAAAGGCCATTGTCCATGCCTTGTCATTTGTCTGACTGGTTTGGGGTGTTCTCGGGAACAGTCCAATCGGTAACAAAGTCAGCGAGAACCTGTGACTTGATGGTTGTACGTGGGACAAAGTTGACATCGAATTGGCTAAGTTTGACGACCCATTTAGCAATGCGTCCGACGACGTCTTTATTCCTTACCACTTCGCTGAGAGGGAAGGAAGAGACGACCGTGACTTTGTGGGCCTGAAAGTAATGACGCAGCTTCCGTGATATCATGACTACAGCGTAGAGCAATTTCTGGATTTGAGGATATTGAGTTTTAGCATCATGGAGGCCCTCACTAACGTAGTACATGGGATGTTGTACTTTGTCCCTCTGACTGATAATCACAGTGCTAACAGAATAAGGCGTGACAGCAATATATAGAAATAGTTTTTTCATTGGATGTGAGGTAACAAGTACAGGAGGGTTGGACAAGTACGGTTTGAGCGCGATAAACACGTTCTTGGCATCCTATGTCCACTCGAATCTATCTTGCTTTTTGAGTAGAGCGAAGAAAGGTTGTCCTTCTTCTCCCAACTTGGCTACGAACTAGCTTAAAGTTGTCATACATCCTATGAGCTTCTGTACTTCCTTGAGTCTTGTCGGTGACTTCATGTTTTCGATGGCCTTGATCTTCTCGGGGTTTGCTTTAATTCGTTGTTCGGAGATAAGAAATCCTAGCAACTTCCTCGATGGTACTCCAAACATACACTTCTCTAGGTTTAGTTTGAGCCGATGTCACCGGAGATTGTTGAATGTTTCGCTCAGGTCATCGATCAGCTTGTCTTTTGTCTTTGTCTTGACCACGACATCGTCAATGTATGCCTCCACGTTCCTGTCGATCTGGTCGTCGAAAGTCCCCTGGATTTCTCGCTGGTATGTGTTGCCTGCATTGATTAATTCAAAGGGCATCTTGGTATAGAAGAAAACACTGAAGGGCGTGATGAACGCGGTCTTCTCCTCGTCCTCTTTGGCCATGCTGATCTGGTGGTAGCTGGAGTAAGCGTCAAGGAAACTCAAGAACTCACAACAGTGGTTGAATCCCCCAGTTGGTTAATGCAAGGAAGAGGGAAATGGTCCTCAGGGCATGCCTTATTGAGATCAGTGAAGTCTACACACATCCTTCACTTGCCGTTGGCCTTGCGCACCATTACTAGGTTAACAAGCCACTCTGGATGGAAAACCTCTCCAATGAAGCCTGCATTGAGAAGTTTGTCCAATTCTTCTCGAATAGCTTCTTTTTTGTCTTGTGCGAACCACCGCAATTTCTGTTTGACCGGCTTGGCATCGGGACACACCATCAATTTGTGCTCGATCACCTCCCTAGGGACTCCGGGCATGTCGGACGGTTCCTAAGCGAACACGTCTGCACTCTCGCAGATGAAGGTGATGAGCTCGAGTTCCTATGTTGTCGAGCGTTGCCCCGATCTTGATTGTCTTGTCGGGGTTGCTACTGGCCAATGGGATGATCTTGATGACGCCGTCGGGCTTGGGTGCCTTGTTGGGTTTGCTCACTTTTCGAGGAGGTTCTGAGGTGGCGGGTGGCATGGGAGTATGCTCGACCATGTCGAGGCTCCTCTTGTTGCACTGTATCGCTACTTTCGTGTTCTCAGGGATTGTGATTGTCCCTTTTGGGCTTGGCATCTTTTTAATCTAGTACGCGTAGTGGGACGCCGCCATGAATTTTGCCAGAGCAGTCCTTCCGAGGATAGCATTGTAAGTCATGTCAAACTTGTCTACGTCGAAAATGATCTGCTCTGTATGGAAGTTGTTAGCCTAGCCGAACATCTCGGCTAGCGTGATCTTCCCTAGCGGTTTGGACGATGATTCTTGAGTGATCCCGTGAAAGAGCTAGTCGGAAGCGACAAACTCGCTTCTAGCGATACCCATTGCATCGAGAGTGATGGCGAAAAGGAGGTTGATGGAGCTACCGCCATCGATGAGGACGCGTGCCACTTCTAGGGAAAACAACCTAGCATGATTGTTGTTGTCGGGTGATCATCCTCAGAGAACTCGATCTTTTGGTTAGACCACTTTATCTTGGCTGTGACTCCTTGTGATGTAGAGCAGACTTCGTGTTCTACCTTCTTATACTCACTTTTAAAGGTGTACGTCATAGAACCACCGAAGATATGGGCTACATGCAGGTCGAAATCTAGGAACACGAGTTCGTTGTCAGATGAGAGATCATCAGTGCTCCTCTCAACCACACGAACTCGATTTCCTTTTTCGAGGGCCAGCTATTTTACTAATGCTTTCTAGAAGGCACTCCTCCAGAGTATGTGTGCTGGTCTTGTGGATTGGACACCATTATTGTACGAGTTTATCACCCTGAAGGGCCGGGCGCTTTGGGGGTGGGTTTGCTTGTTTTGCAACAAAGACCACTGTCTCCGCCTTGCGTCTTTCTTCCTTTTTGCGAATTTGTTTCTTCTTTTTGGCAGACTCTAGTGCTTCTTTGTTATCTGATTGCTTTTCCTCTACCACCTTTTTTTTCATCTTTCCTCCTGAGGGCGTCATTTGCGTGAGCACACCTGTCGATGATCTCGAATAGCTTCATGGCAGAAGTGATTCACCTTGTCACTAGTTCTTGTATGGTGTATCGATCTTGGACGCCTGACTTGAACGCGCGTATGAAAGAAGCATTGGTGATCTCGAGGATCATATTCCGGCATTCGTAGAAATGTGTATATAGTCCCTTAAGGATTCGCCCGGGTTCTGCCTAAGTGCGTGTAGATCGTCCTCGACCGCATGTCGCTTGTACGTCCCTTGAAAATTGGCGATGAATTGTTGCCATAGATCTTTCTAGGAAGAAATCAAGCGAGGTGGGAGGTGTACCAACTATGACAAAGCAGATCCTTTCAACGCTGCCGGCAAATAGTTCGCCAACACGTTGTCGACTACGCCGGCCGCGTAAAGAACTATTGAGTAGACGGGAAGAAACTCCTCTGGATCAGTGCTATTGTCATACTTTTCTACTGCTGTGGGCCAAAACTTGTTTGATCATCGCACCTCTCGTAGAGCAAGTGTGAAAGCCCGATATTCGCCTCCCGGTATAAAGGGTGGACAACGTCCTTGTGGCCTGCGAGAACCGCCTCTAGTGGATGATGATGGCGACGAAGGATCACTGTAGTCGGGGGTGCGGTCCCTCGACCTATGGCCTTGTCCTCGGTCCCTTCTAGAATTTAGAGATCATGAGTTTCGTCATCGGTTGTCATCATGTTTCGTCGACCTTGATCGCCCTGTTGACTTTGGTGGTCTCGACGATCTCGATCGTTGTTGCGATCTCCTCGGTTGTCGTTGTCGTCCCACCCTTTGTTTCCTCCGTGAGGTGCGCGAGGTTGATGGTGGTCAACATCGTTCCGATCTGTTCGCTCCCACCGATGCCCATTCAAGTGATTGCGAAGATCGCGGTTATCTTGATGAGGAGAGGGCTGATTATCCTATCTTCTTGGTGATGCGTTTCAGGGATTGCGGCCCGGATCCGGGTTGGGTGTGGACTAAGAGCATCCTCAGCAGCGTCATTCTCTGGTGCTCGGTCTCTACCTCGGGGACGAGGATCTCAAGATAGATCTTGTGGGTTTGATCCGGCCACGGCCAAGAAGGCAGAGTTGAGGTTGGCTACCATTGACTGTATCCGTCTGACCCAGTCATCTGCTTATGGGAAGATAACTGGATCAAACGGAGTTTGTTTTAGCAACGAGTTGACCATGGTGAATTGCTCGGCAGGAGTTTGAACCAACTCCTCAGGTTGGCACGATGTAGCGGGAGCAGGCGGTTCTTCTCCCGAACGAACTTCACCCTCTTCACGTACGTCCTCGACGACCCCTTCGATCACGTTTACTTCATGCGAGGAGCTGGACCATGAAGATTTCAAGCAGTGGAATGGAGGGTTCACAAGGATCGATGTCGATGAATCCAACCAGATGATCTGGGGTTTCCATCTTGCTATCGTCCGCCGATGCATCTCGAGGTTGATCTCGATGTTGGTGGATCAGACAGCAAGGAACACGAACCAAGGATCTAGAGATTTTCAAGAAGATCTTACAATCGGTAAGGGGTGACTTTTTGATTTGTGGATCGGGCACCACGCGTTATATGGAGATCTACGCTGGATATCTCGATCTTTGCAAGCATCGAGTTCAGCTTTCACTTGAAGCCCGAATTTCGACCAGAGAGTGCTGAGACGTCTAGTGGATCGAACACCAGGTGTCGTGGTTTGGAGGGGACTTCCTTGTCGGCCCCTCAACAGATGTCTGGGGCTTGGCCGCTTTAGTAATTCTTCAGGGAGCTAAAGTCATTGGCTTCCTCTTTTCTGACTAGACAAGAGGAAGAGCCAACGAAGGATTGTTTTCTGTCATCTCCATGACTCCGTTCTTGATCCCAGCTGATATTGGGGAAAGCAAGATTGGAGTTGCGGCAAAGACGGGGAAAACAATGGATCCAACTTGAGTCCAATCGAATGTTGGCTGGGTAGGATCTCCCAGGCCAAGACGAATGTGGACATTGTTGTCGGAAAGCCTTGAGTTTGAAGCCATCTCGGTGAAACCTTGAGCACCAACTACCCCTACCTGGCGCGCCACTGTCGATGGATTATATCGGTAGACAGTATTCTGAGGGTATTGTGGTACATTGGAACAAGGATGTACACAAAACGACATCAAGCACGCAAAGACAAGGATTATACTAATTCAGGCCTCTCGTGAGATAATAGCCCTACTCCAGTTTATATGGGATTATGACGAAAACCATAGAGATTACAATAGAGAACAACATAACATATCAAGTACCGATGAGATCCCTATCGAGAACAACTTGACAAGGTCCAAGCGGCGAGTTGTCTTTAAGTCCTCCGGATTGCCTCTGCTACAGTTGTGGCTTGAGGTATGATTCGATGATCTCGTACCCTCTAGGGGACCTTATATTTGTACTTAATTTAAAAATATAGTTTAAGATATGATATGACCAATATCCGTTCAAATCCGAACCATTTTCACCCCTAACTGATGGACACCTCAAAATGTGAAAATGGTTGTAGGGCACTTTAAAAAGAGTAAAATACACAAAGGGTTACTCAACTTGTTTAAATATATCATATAGGTCACTCTACTTTCAAAATACACATATGGGTCACTAATCTGAGTTACATGAGTCATGTAATCATCTAACTATCCACGTGAGCATACCTTGTACACAAGACATGCCACCTATGATTGAAAAAAATACTTCTGGAAATGTGTAGACCTAGCAATGTAATTGTGTGGAAAAAACATGGAGAAAATAAAAAGGTGCTAGGGTTTGATGGCAAGTGAGAGAGAACTGAGAGCTAGAACTTGTCAAAACAGGCATAAGTGAAATGATTTGGTTTCACTAATTTCGTGTATTGCCAATTGATAGTGTTGTGAGAAAGGAAAACTTACACAGGGGTTTTCTGCATATTTTCAAATGCATTTTTTTTCAATCCTACATGGCATGCCATGTGTATAAGATATGCTCGCGTAGATAGTTATAGGTAAAATTTGCTACAGGACACTAAAAGTTTGTGTTTTTTGTTGTGGGACACCCAAAGAATGCATATCTTTTCATGGACACCGCACAAACATAGTAATTAGCTGCTGGACACAAGATGCATTATTTTATTATTTTCGTTGGAAATGAAGAGAGGAAGAATGTGGAAAGTATCGAATTGCCTCCGTGTCGATCGACTTGTATAGACTGTACATGGTTTGAACCAAACCAATTCCATCTCCTTGAACCCTAGATTTTGGTAGCGGCACGATGGTGTGGCGACGAGTGTTCGTGGGAGCGGCGGCGGATTGAAGCGGCGTGTGTTGGCATCGATGGAGCAGTGAGCTCAGGGTTGCAGTGATGATGGCTGTAATGTCGTCCCCAATGGGTAACTCCATGCACAGCACGGCGTCGCCGGCGCGCGCCGGCGCCCAACCCGCCACACCGGCCGAGGCGCATGGGTCCCACATGTGGACCATTCAGTCGTTCGACCTAGACGTCACCATTGATGCTCCGCCACGGTCGTAATCGAGCGCCCACACCTGGTGCCCCTTGTGCTCGTCATACTCCCACACCGACACACCGCGCTCCACGTTGTACTCTGTCACCATGTCGTCATAGTCACCGCATCTCACGTGCTCCACCGCCTCGCCTCCCGACCACCACCGCACGTGGGGTGCAATTGCAAATGCAGCCGGCAGGGCTAGACGACTCGATGATCATGTAAATCCGGATCTTCCGAGCGATGCCGCCGATGGCGAGGTGGCAGCCAGTGGGGTCGAAATCGAGGCTGTCGATGGCACCGGACACGCCCACCAGTGCCAACGACGGCACTGTGGCCGCCAGGCGAAACTCCTATTCACACCTCGGCGGTGACAACTTATTATTAATGCCAAAATTTGGTAAGATTCTTAGTAGATTCGATTAAGGAAAGGGGTCGATCAACCGATGGAAGTTTATCCAGTAGAGACCAAGTTTAAGAAGGAATCATGAAGACCATGGCATGACAATTTAAATTCTATCTATTAATTAGGTAGGATTTAGTAACTTCCATTTTTATCTTTAGAAAGTTTAGTATAGTGTTCAATCAGGACTTATAATTTTTCTTCTCTTGTTAGAAAATCTTATCTTGTGTCTGATATGGACTTGGTATCAACTCAAGGATATAAATATGTACTACACCCGGGGTCGTTGTAATATATCTCTCGATCAATAGAACTTTCGGTGCATCGCCACCCTAATTTACTCTCGGTGAGTTCTTAGTTTTGAGCCTGGGTTGCATCGATTAAGTTCGACCTCCGGCGAGAAGTAAGTTCTATCATCTTCGCTTGCATCGGCATGGTTAGGACTTCCTCGGTTCGGTCCAATATTCTAATCGGGTTGAAGCAAACGTTGCCTATCTAGTATATCGTCTCTACTTTCGATCGCATTATTGTTTAGTTTTACATCGGCTTAGTTAGGATTTTCTTGGTTCAGCCTGGTATTCTGATCAAGTTGATGTTTCTCTAAACATGATGCTATTTTAAGATAGATTTGATAAATCCATCACGTTTGCATAGGCTTATCGGCTCATTGAGTATTAGATTATCATATACAATCTCGTGCTATGTTGGTTAGGTCTAACCTACTAGATTGTTATTGATCATCTAAGCCTAGTTAAGCCAATAGGTTTCATGCTTATGTTTCATCGGAGTGCTAGCCGATGAGTTATCTGGTTACTCGTTCTAAGTGTTACATCGGCTTATAGGGATTAGTATAATTGTTGGATAAATCTATCCATATCAACTTCAATCTTATACTATCTCGGTTAAGTCCGATCTATCAAGATTGTCTTTGCTAAAGAAAGGTTTGCTGATAATTATACACAAGTTGGTTTTAGCCGATTGTAGCAACGATTTCATTGTTTATCTAACTATTTGAATCTATTTGTATCAGACTTCCAGCCGATCCAATTTTACGACAATCTTATAGTCAATCGTCTAGAATCCCATCAACATCGGCTAATCTCAATGACCAAAGGCATTCAACGCTAAGTATTAGCATCGGATCCTTTAGTCGATTTTACACCAAGCCATCGACTATCGGCAATCGGCTGACACACGCTTTTGGCACACTTGAGACTCGAGCCTGCAATCATCATCAACATCTAGGTATCCAAGTCTCCAACAATCGATTGTTCAACCTATCGGCTAATCGTTGCTACTCAACATCTTGTTAGTTGTAGAGTCAAATTGATTAGCACACTCTAAACCCGATTGATAGGACCTGCATTGGAGTTAAGTAGATCTCCCAGGCCTTCGTGTGAACGACGAAATTTCGTGTCAACACAAATCCTTGTCGTCGGGAATAATGCTGGTGGCGGTGTGTTTTTGCGGACGCCATGGACGGGCATGGGTACACGGTAATGTACATGCGGTGGGTGGCGCCGACGTCGGCATGGTGGGTGGTTACATTGGCGGCGGACAACACTCCTCGGCTGTGGGCGCTGCTAGTGCAGGCGACGGAGATACTGGCGTGGGAGGTATAGTCGTACAGCGGCCATGTCAGCGTGCTAAGATTCGTGGGGATGGGGGTGTGGCGTGGCGTGGGGGCTGATCGCCAGCAGCTTCGAGACCGACAGATGTAATGTCATCCCCAGGAGAGGAGATAAGGGGAATGGGTCTTGTTGGAACCAGACCCGCTCGGGTTATACAAAATGGCCCCATGGGCAAACTTGTCTTTTATGAAAGTTTCTCTCTCCGTTTCTAGTGGAAACATTAAAATAATACGTGTGGTGACCAGCAGCTAATTACCGTATTTTTACGGTGTCTATTAAAAGATACACACTTTTTGGGTGTCCAACAGCAAAAACCACAAACTTCCAGTGACCTATAGCAAATTTTACCATAGTTATATGGGCAAGTGACTCGTTTCCACGCCTTTTTTGAGACCTTGAAACATGAAATGGAACTCACATTAGTGATCCAACTATGCATTTTCAAAATAGACTTATATAACACACCTATACAAGTTGACCCTTCATACATTTACTCCTTTAAAAAACTACTAGTAATTAGCTGAGAAACACCGTAACCATTATTTTATCATTTCCAAGCCAAATAGATAGATAAATATTTAGAAAAAGACAAGTTTCTAAACTTGTAATGGCTGCTGTCATCGACGCCATCCCTGTTGCCACCAATTTCTAGATTTTGGGTTTTGGAGACGAGATTGGGGGAGGGAATTTGGCTTGGGTCTGATTTGAACCAGACCCAGCTGCGTGACAACCTACTGGTTCAAGGGACAAAATAATCTTTTTTACACGGTTTCTCTCTATTTAGTTTGGAAATGATAAAATAATAGTTGCAGTATCCTCGGAAAATTACTGGTTTTTTTTAAAGTTTTACAGTCATGTCACGTTTTTAGGTATCCAATATCAGAGATCGTAAATTTTAAGTGTCATGTAGCAAATTTTACCTTTAAACATTGATAATATGGATTTCTCATTAATTAAATTATTGATAGCTATAAAACAATATTATTGTGTGAAAACACTTAATTTGAAATATAAATATATTGAGAATTGATTTCTCACAAATCAAATTGTTGCTAGCTATAAAAACAATATTATTGTATGAAAACATTTTGAAATGTAAATATATCGGTATAATTTTTATATGCACTCGTTTGTATAAATTTGAATATTGGTTAGTCAAAATTTACCGAGTTTAGCTTTTTAAAAAGTAACATACGTTATATAAAAAATCAACAAACGGGATGTCCATAATTCTTACTCTAAGTTGGTATAGATAAAAGACATGCAGGGCATTAAACATGGTTACTAAACGCCAAACAAAGTTTTCGAGCAAAGCTAAATTTCTCTCCATTATTTAAAGCCCCACTGACCATTTCTCTATCAAAAGAGCAGAAACCAAAGGTCCATACCGGCCACATCGTCATCGCACAAGAAAAACACAGTAATGGGATTCGAGTCAAACGCTTAAATTATGAGAGCTTCTTTTGTCAACTTGTGTATAGCACGATTGTTATATCTGTTGATATGTTGACGTGGACAACCACTACTACAGAAACGGTTTTTTTGGACGAGGCCTCCAATAGTTTTCAGGCGGGCCATAAGTGGCCGCGCCTGAAAAAACCGGTCCCGAAGGGGCCGGTTGTTGGCCCGCACAGAATAACGCGTTATCCCGTGCGGTCGGCTTAAGAGACCGCATGGGATATTATCCCGTGCGGTCCTCTTAAGAACCCGCACGGGATAATGCGTTATCCCGTGCGGTCCGTTAGGTGGACCGCACGCGATGATGCACCATAAAGCAGCTCCACCCCCGACAGTGCCACTTTGAACCTGGTGTTTCTCTCTTCAAAAAAAAGACAATTATAGGGGGAAGGTTTTCAACTTGAAATTTTTAATTGGAATCAATACAAAAGGTATCATGCTTGATCTTCTCTTCCATTTGCTTTCATTTTTAAAAGTTTTTATTGGTTTAATGTGAAGATATTTGAATTTTTTTAACTCGGTTTCTCTCTCCAAAAATAGACATTTTCTTTTGGTGGGAGATTTTAGACTTGAAATCTTCGATTGAAATCAATATAAAAAGTAATGTGCTTGATCATCTCCTTCATTTGCTTCCGTTTTTGTAAAATTTCATTGGTTGAATGCGAAGATATGTAAACTTGTGTGAATTGTTATTTTGTTCTATGTTTGTAATTTGTAGGTCAAATAATTTGTTTTTTTAATTGAACCAATTTTTGGTAGCTAATATTGTCTCAGTATTATTATTTGCTGTGAATGAGGTTTTAGTTACAAAGTAGGATTTAAGTTTAATTTGTTTATTTAGAAAACACCGGCAATATAATATTAATTAATGATGTGAATTTTTTTAGATGGATCGGACATGGATGTATGAGACACGAAAAACTCATCCGGTGTTCATGAGAGAAATATCAACATTTACATTTATTGATAAGGCTAAGGCACACGCTTTGAGGGAGAATAGGAAGGATATTTTTTGTCCTTGCATGGATTGCAAGAATCAGAAGATGTGGAAAGATCCTAATGTAATTCTGGGACACATAATTCAGCGTGGATTTGTGGAGAAATACACAGTTTGGACTTATCACGGGAAAGTCGCCCCTCCTGTAGAGATTTGTGATATTTGGTTCGATCAAACAGAGGATTTTATAATTAAGGACATGTCCCGTCAAATGACTGGTGATTTTGGCGGCTCTGGTTTTGACGCCGCAGAGGTTGATATTGAACTTGATCTTGAGGATATGTTGCGGCACGCTGAACCAGAGGTCCTAACAGAGAAAGCAAGAGATTTAAACAATTGGGAGGCGTTGCAGAAATCAGCGAAAGATCTTTTGTACAATCAATCAAAGGGATGTGACATGGAGTATACAGTGTTGCGGTCGGTGCTAGAACTTCTTAGATTGAAAGCCAGGCACGGATGGTCTGATACTAGTGTCAACGACTTGATGGGTCTCCTGAGAGCTATGCTTCCTAAGCCTAACTTGTTGCCAGCTAACACCTACCAAGCCAAGAAACTGATATGTCCATTATCACTTGGTGTGGAAAAGATCCATGCATGTATTAATCACTGTGTACTTTATCGCAATGAATACGCTGACTTGGACAAGTGTCCAACTTGTGGGGTGAGTAGGTACAAAAAGGATAACAGTGTCACCGATAGTGATGTTGCCGAACCAAATGCATTGGTCGAGCTAGAAAAAAGGATTCCGGCCATGGTGATGTGGTACTTGCCAGTGAAAGATCGCATGAAGTGATTGTTCTTGAACCCCGCCGACGCCGAGTTGATGAGATGGCATCAAGAGGGTCGAAAAACAGATGGTATGATTCGACACCCCGCCGATGCTCGACAATGGAGAAACTTTGATTCGAAGCACCCAGAATTTGCAAATGATCCCAGAAATGTAAGGTTTGCGTTGAGCACGGATGGAATGAATCCGTTTGGTGACCTAAGCAGCTCGCACAACACTTGGCCTGTTCTGCTCACCATGTATAACCTTCCGACATGGTTATGTCAGAAGCGAAAGTATATTTTGTTGACTATCCTTATACAAGGGCCAAAACAGCCTGGCATCGATCTAGATGTGTTTCTTGAACCTTTGATGGAGGATATGCAAGAAATGTGGGAATAGGGTCTACGATTGTTTGATGCGTACCGACAAGAGTATTTTACTCTACGCGCTATCATATTCGTTACTATAAACGATCTACCAGCAAATTTTTCCCTCTCAGGACAGATTAAAGGAAAGACCGGATGTCTTATATGTCTGGACAACACATCGTACATATACCTGACCTCGTCAAAAAAGTTAGTTTACATGCATCATCGTCGTTTCTTACCACAGAAGCATAGGTATCGTGCGATGGCTACCTTTTTTGACAAAACTGTTGAGGAAGGTACTGCCCCCGAAGTAAAGGATGGTTCCACGATGTTCAAGCTGACAAAGAACATAAAGGTCGTGTTCGGCAAGGGAAAGACAGCTTTAGGAAAGAGGAAGAAAGAAGTGGTACAAAACACGCTGCCCTTCAAGAAACATTCAATCTTTTTCAAGTACCTGACGTACTGGAAAGATCTGGAGATTCGTCATGCCATCGATGTCATGCACCTCGAGAAAAACGTGTTCGACAGCACCATCGGGACTTTACTTGACATCCCAAGTAAAACAAAGGATGGGTTGAAGTCACGTAACAACCTGGTCAATTTGGGCATAAGGAAAGATCTCCACCCGATAGAGCGTACGAATGATCCATGGGTCCTTGCCGAGCGTGTTGCACAGGTTTTTTATGTGAAGGATCCTTCCGATGAAAAGATGGAAATTATTGTATCGGGCAACCAACACATCATTGGTATCAACAACATTCAAGATGCACACGATTATAATCAATACGACACCATTGAGTTATTCACAGATCTTCCTACGCGGATGAAACGCATTGAGAGTGTCCTCGACGAATCAAAGTTTGCATCCGTGCGGAAGGATGTTAATTCAAAAATTGTGAAATGCTAGTTTGTTTTTTGTGTATAATATATGTTTTTGCGAGCGAATGTATACATATCAAACTTATAGTGTTACCAGTGAATGTGTGGTTTTATATCGAAGTTATGGTATTTGTGTGGATGATTAATATATTATACATATTATTTATATTATAGGTATATATGTATAATATATGTATGTAATATATACATATTATACATATATTTATAATATATGTATATATTTATATTATATGTATATAATATACATATAATATACATATATTATACATATATTTATATTATACATATAATATATGTACAATTTTTCAAATAAATTATACATATATTAGACATATATTTACAAACCACTCATTATACATATATTTATATTATACATATGTCATAAGTATAAGTTTTCAAATAGATAATATGTATACTATACATATATTATACATATTATTTACATATATACATATGTTTATTATTATTTTATGTGCATTCATATTTTTTTTAGTTTTATAGTCTTAATATAAGGGCGGCGATTATCCCGTGTGGGCGGCTTAAGAGCCCGCACGCAAAACCTTCTTTCCGTGCGGGCGGCTTAAACGGCCCGCACGGAAATATAGTCTTTCCATGCGGGCGGATTACACGACCCGCACGGAAAGACTATATTTCCGTGCGGGCGCTTAAGCCGCCCGCACGCGATGGTCTCCGCCTATAAAAGGTATGCGCGGGTGCCGAAAATTTCTAAGTCCAGGCGAAACCCTACACCCGTGCCGCCAGGCTGCCCAAATCTCGCGCCGACCGCCGACCGCCGAGTGCCGTCGCTTCCCGACGCCGCCGGCCTCACCGACGCCTCCTCCCACCACCCCGCGCGCCGCCCTCGACCCCAACGCCTCCTCCCACCGCCCCGCGCGCCACCCTCGACCCGGATGCCGCCGTCCTCACCGATCGAGCCCGACGCCGAGCGCCGACCACCGCCGCTCCCCGACGCCACCGGCCTCACCGACACCGCCTCCCACCGCCCCGCGCCGACCCCCGACGGCCGACCGCGACGCCTCCACCACCGCCGCCTCAACCGAGACTGCCACCGCTCCACCGCCGCCGCCTAAAGGTGAGATGAATGGATGGATGTGTTGTTGAATGGATGGATGGATGATTGCCATGAATGGATGGATGTGTTGAATGCCGTGAATGGATGGATGCGTTGAATGCCGTGAATCGATGGATGATTTAGGTTGATGAAATTTGTTATGTTGAATGCCTCCTCACCAACAGTTCGACGAAATGCCCACAAGGGTATAATATATGTTGATGAATTTATTTGATGTGAAATAGTTGCTGTGAATTTTTTTGATGTGAAATAGTTGATGTGAATTTTTTTTGATGAATTTTAGATTTTAGGTTAGATTTTAGGTTTTAGGATTTTAGGTCTTACTGATTAATGGAAATATGTTGAGATTTATTTCTGAAATATGAAAAACTTAATGGCGTTGCAAAATTTCTTTTATTGAGAATTAATAACTGTGAACGTATTCCTTGATGATGTATACTGTGAACCTATTATTCTTGATGACGTGGTTACACACAATTGTACCTAATGGTGACACTTATATAGGATTTATTGTCAAATTATTGTTGTATGTGATGTGAAATTATTGTCAAATTTTTTGTAAATTTCTGATGATATATATGTGATGGAAAAGTTTATATATGAAATTAGATGTTTATTTATGTATAATATTAATACTCTAAAATTGTTAATATTATGTATAATATTTGTATTATACATTTGTATAATATATGTGATGTTTGTAAATTAGATGTTTATTTATGTATAATATTAATACTCTAATATATGTATAATATATGTATAATATACTTTAATATAATATTAGCATTGTTTGTAAATATATGTATAATATATGTGATGTTTAAAATTTGCCCCAAATTTTAATACTCTAAAATGCTAATATTATGTATAATATTTCTTCCGCCTGGTATTTTAGTTAAAATCAGATGAAAATAAAATTAATTGTGTTACGACCAACCGTAGATCAAATGTCGACCGAGAAAGCTCCCTCCGATGCACCCAATGTCGAACCAACGCAAGAGGTTTCGAGCGAAAGCACATGGCAGACACCAAGCGATCCGATGTGTCATATCGAAGTTACGCCAGCACCACCGGTTGAAGAAGACCCCGACTACATCCCTATGGAGCAAGCAGTAAGTCAAGCCGTAGTGTTATAAACTAATCCGTCTCCCTCTCGGTCGCGTTTAACTTTTTCTGATGTACGAACAGATGAAAACAAGACGCCAGTCAAAAAGAAAGGCTGCCAAGTCTGCCATCATAGCCAAAGGTGAGACGGACACGGCAACGTCCGGTCCGGTAGAAACCGACACCGGAGAAACGCCCGGTCAAAAGAGAAGACGTGCTAAGAGAAGTAAGACTCAAACCCCCAAGGAGACATACTATATTACCTCTCTGAACCAGAATGGGAAGCCAGTAGAGCCCAAGGTAGCAATGACAAAATTCAGCACCACCTGCGGTCTAGTGGCCAGAACCCACGGCCCTTTAAATGTAGATTCCTGGGAGCAGGTGGATGACAACATGAAGAACTTCATGTGGAACGAGTTGCAGAAGTGGCTTGTATATCCGCCTGGTTCAGAGGCTCTGGGAAAAGAGTTTGCCCTAAAAACGATGGCGCATCGGTGGAGGCAGTGGAAATTGGACATGAACACTCACTACGTGCAAAAGAACAAGACTCCATTCGCCGACTACGGTGCTATTACGCCCGCCGAATGGGACACCTTTATGGCAAAGATGACAAGCCCGGAAGCGTTAGCGCGGAGGAAAAAGATGTCCGATCTAGCTAAAAGGAACAAATACCCGCACCGGTTGGACTCGAGCAGCTACGATGGCCACGTAGAGAAGTGGCGAGCAACTGAAGAAAAGTTTGCCGCCCAAGGCAAGCCCCTGCTTGTAGATGCACTGAAGGAAAGAAGTAAAAACTGGGTTTGGGCACGGAGCATGGGGCAAGTCACCGACGAGGGAGAGATCCGTTTCGAGGATCCGGATATCGAGCGTGTGACCAGTAGTCTGAAGGACATTGCGGAAAAAGAGAAAACAGGGGAATTCATTGCCAAGAGGAAAAATGATCAACTAACAGTTGCATTTGGCAACCCTGAACATTCCGGACGAGTAAGGGGTCTATCGTCAAGGACGAGCTGGAAGGAAGGGTTTTCAGAGGAAGCTACGGGTTACAAGAAACGGGACAGGTACAAACAGAAATTGGAAGAGAAGATAGCAAAACAAGTTGAACAACATTTCTACTCTCTTGTTGCTCAAAATCGCCAAGCCTTCCCAAACTTGTTCCAGCAATCCGAAGAACCCACAGTACAGGCGCCAAGCAGTGTCGGGTCAGTAGACACCACACCTTATCCAGTAGATAACATAACTGCCCCGACGCCGTGCAGCCTGCTCATGCCGATAGGAAGGGCCGGGAAGAGAAAGGAGGTGGGTACAGGACTTGCGATGCCAGGGCGTCAAATCGCTGAAGAATATGCAAGGGTGCAAGTGGCCAAGGTGCATGCAGAGCATACTAGTTTAGAGATAGATATTCCAACACCGGATGAGGTTGAATTGCTTGGGGATGCTGTGAATCAGTTTATACTATGGCATCGACGAGATATCTTGCTGGTCGGTCCATCGTCTTCAACCCCACGCCAACCGGCTTCAACCCCACGCCCGCCTGCACCGCCTTCTCCACCAGGGCAAGATTCGCCACCTCCTCCACCTATTCGGCCTGCTTCCCCACCTCCCTCCTCCCCTATACCAGAAGGTCCTGATTCGCCACATCTGTCAGCCCCTGAAGTCCTCGCAGAACAACCTCCTCCGACACCACAGTCAGCATTGGCGCTACCTGAAAGGCCTCTCCTGAGAAGCACAAGTCTTCCAAGTCCGACCAAGCTTGAACCTCGTCGGCTTATCCCAACAATGATTAGGTCAACTTATGATAAGAAAAAAATGGCCGTGTACGAGGAAAGGTTAGTGTTTCAGGCTTTCAGGGGGGAGCGCCGACTGACAAGAAGCAGGATGAAACTCCTCAGTTGTCGGATTCCCAAAAATCGGTGAAAAATCAAATGGAGGACCTGCAAAACTGGACTTCCGACGAAGTGCCAACAAGGTACGCATACGGGAAGCCGTTCCTGCCGCCGCACGTCATGGAAGGCCTGCCTTAGGAAATGAGGCTGATGCATGACTGGTATTTGAAGGCGACTAAAAAGGGCCTGGAAATGATTACTGTGAAGGTCCCGGATAACGCTTTCATCAGTGGACCAAATGGGATGCTGGTAATCGATTTCAATGACCTTCACGCATTATTCAAGCTAGACAAATTGGATATAAATCTCGTTGCTGCGTTTTGCCTGTAAGTCAAGAGTATTTAATGTCATAAATGAATTCATTTGCTAACTAACTTCTGATAAATTACCCGCTGCATTACGTAGGATGCAATTTCACGACGCCGAAAAGGCCAACTGTCCAGTAGGATACATCAACCCAACAAGGGTTTGCTGGACGGAACACACGGTGAATATTCGTGCAGATTCCGCTGAGCTCAAAGGTAAAACGATGTCCGAGAAAAAAGAGGTCGAAAAAATGCACAAGAAAAAGATGGTCAGCGTAGCACTATACTTGGGCAAAGCGATGGTCGCGCACAAAGACAAAACTGTCCTCTTGGTCCCTTATGCGCTGCGGTACGTAATATTTTTCCGTACTACTGATATTTTAGTATGATGTCACCTACGATTAACATATCTTCTTTGCAGCGATCACTACATACTTTTTCTGGTATATCCGCGGGACCACTTGGTCGTAGTGCTGGATCCGGCACACTATGGCGAGGAAACATTTAAAGAGTTTCTGATTATATTAAATTTGTAAGTCCTGTTATACACCATTTACTAAATATTGGCTGTTGTACTCTCGAAGACACATAATTGACTCAAACAATTATTTTGTCTTTATAGAGCACACAGATATTACGTAGACCACGGTGGACCAATCAATAATCCACAAAAGAAGAAGCTTCTCGTGAAGACAAGATGGCCGGTAATTACATGTCCGTTATAATGACATTTCATATATATACTTGTTTCACTCAAAATATTGATGTATACAATTTTATTCGACATAGTGTTTTAAGCAACCACCAGGGACTAATTTATGCGGATACTACGTATGTGAGATGCTTAGAATCAACGGGAGATACACTGCAAAGTTGGAAGAAGTAAATCCAGAGAAAATATCTTTTTACAAATTATAAGATCTTCTATAATTTTCCTAACTATAACAATGTGTAACTCTTCTTAAACAGATCTCGTCCGTTCCAGTTGTAGTGAACCGGTTCGACGATTGAACCATACGAAACGTGTGTGCAGATATTTGCCGCTTCATGCGCCGTGATGTCTGCAACCATTTGGGCGATTTCTACGATCCGGAGAGCCAGCTTGCGACGGGGGATGCCTTCAAACGACTTAGAGAGTGGGAAAAAGAACATATGTATACTAGCTAGTACAAACATTTCTAATTAAGTATATATTTTATGTGGTTTTTTTGAACTTTTGTAAATTGCAAGACGCGATGATATGTACATATGTGAGGCGTACAATTTAATATCTTAATTCCATGAAAAAATAATTAATTACGTTTAATTCTTAATACGTGCGATGTGTATATATACTATTACTGAGAGAGAGAGGGAGGGAGAGGAGAGAGGGAGAGAAGCCAATATATGCACAAAAATAATATATGCACAAAAAAATTAATGCTGCTGTCTATCTTCCCGTGCGGTCCACTTAATTAACCGCACGGGAAGATCGATTATCCCGTGCGGTCGGCTTAAGCGGCCCGCACAGGAAGATCGATTATCCCATGCGGTCGGTTTAAGCGGCCCGTACGGGAAGATCGATTATCTCGTGCGGGCCACTTAAGCCGACCGCACGGGATAATCGATCTTCCCGTGCGGTTGGGCCGCCCGCACGCGAAAATGGTCTTTTCCCAGACCTTCTCGCGCGTGCGGGCAGGTCTTCCGCACGGGAAGATGCCTTTCGGCCCGCACAGAAAAACCGTTTCTGTAGTAGTGAACGGTGGGCAGTGGATGGCCAACTGGTGGCACCTCACGCTCCATGACCACATTATCCACTGTGGGTGGAATGATGATCACATTATTATTCGGAGTAGGTGGACCCTACCAGAATGGTCACAGCCTTGCAGGTGCCAAGCTGACACAGGGAACCATTACAGCATTTAGGTCATTGCCAACCCAATGCCGTGAACAACGATCTTGAGCCTCCACGTCAGAGCTGAGCGTCCGTGACAGTGGGAACCATGGTGTCGCGACACCACTCGCAACCTGTAGAGGTCCCGGTTGCCTTGTCATGCCTCAGCTCGGGAGCTCTAAAGCCACAGCTCCTGGCCGCGCATTGCACAAGTTCGAAGCCCTACGATATGCTTTGGAAAAAAATAAGTAGAACCCAGATCTACTGCCTTTGTGGCCCCTCAACCACCGCGAGAAGAGGAGGCAACGAGAGAGGCCAGCAGAGAAGCGAAGGAGGGAGAGGCCGAAAGTGGAAGAAAAGGGTGGCGCGGCGATAGATGGGGAGAAGGGGGAGTGGCGATGCTGCGGTGGTGGAAGAGGAGGTAGCGCTGCGGTGGCGGATGATGAGGCGGCACCGCTGAGAGAAGAGGATGAGTTTTTAAGGTCGATGGTTGGTGGGGATAGAGAGAGGGTGGGGAAAGGGAGAGAAAAAGGAAAAGGTAGGAGAGGCTGATAGTAGGTCCTTGTGTAGGCTACAGATATATATGCATTTCTTCTTGTTGTTATAGGGTCCAAAATATAAAAGTACAAGTTGATTTGACAATAAGAAATATCATAAGGGTTGACACATAAATAACTAGCATCTGAAATGCAGAATACATCTGAGGATTGTCTCTATTGTGGGCAAGGTGGTATTTGGGTGGTCTTAGTCTACATGACATGTGTGAGACCAGTGCTAAATGTTATCTGCATTGCTCATGCTCTTACAAATGCAATGTGTAGCTACGCTTAGACGCAATGATGGAAGAAGCAACTCCTCTAGTGTAAAGTTAGAGGGGTGTGAGTCCCTAATAGGATGGGGCCCACCCTTATGGGTCCACACGTCAGAGGCACATATCTCTCGGACGTACATTAGAGGAGTCTCATCGAACACCTGAGGTTTAGGAGTGACCTCATATGGTGTCAGGTTGTCTTCGGTAGGACATTGGCGTTTTATGAGAGAAGGTGGTCCAAGAGAGCAAAGGAGGTGGTACTTGGAGATTGAGGGTCCATTTGGTAGAACTCCTACATTGAGGGTGGAGCAGCGTTGAGGAGGGATGGAAACGCCGCTTCACCATGACACCATCGTAGTGTAATTTTCAGGAGCGGAGCGGTAGATCTACTTTATATTATATAGGATCTCGAAAGTATTTGGTATAGCTCTAGCTACTCAGGATAAGAATTTGGAATGAGCTGTACCAAATGGGCCTAGTGCTAATATGGATCTGGCCGGCTAAGGTGAGCGCCGTAATAGTCCAGTCCTCGGTGATTTCCTAGGCCCAGGTTGACACCTACAAGCTGATCCAACCATCCACACCACATCTGGCTGCTAAGGATCAATGGCGGTGGCGCCCAAGGATGGGGAGGAGAGGGCGACATGTATGGCTCATCCCCTGATGACAAAGAGGAGTGCACAACAATGATGCCATGCACAAGGATGACTAGGAGTGGGCGACGTGGTGTCCGTCGATGGAAAGGAGATGACAACGGGTGGTGCTCAAGGACAAGAAAGGACGGTGTGGACTTAGAGATTAAGAGGCTGAGAGAGAGCATGTCAGGAGAAGGGAATAGAGACTGTCAGAAGAGAAGTAAGAGAGAAGAAGATGGGCAGAAAGGGCTGAGGGACTGCCAAGAGCAATTCCATTACTCTAGAATAACATGTCCCATGTATCATGTATGAATAAATAATTAATATGGCCAAATAGCTAATCGTCTAGTTTAACCATTTAAACAGTTGAGAGAATAAAATTGAAGAAAGTAATAGTTGAGGAGGTAAATCAGGCTACTTATCGGAGGCTGGCTTTGTACATAGTGATCACTTAGACCACCATTAGATACGTCTAATCCAATACTAAGTTACCATATTTTAAAACAGAAAATATTATATATCATCCAATCACATCTCTTAGATCTCAAGCAGACAATTATATGTATCATCTGTTTCTACTCTCTGAAAGTGGAAAAGAAAACACGAATACCGATCCTAGATTTTTTTTACATTTTAGTGTTTTTAAAACTTATTTTACAAATAGATATATGAAAAAACTTATTTCAAAAATAAACCATTTTTCTTAACGTCAGGGTGATTGACGCTGAGACAAACACTGGCATTCTCGTCCCGTGGTAACTATGTTGTTGATATGAAGGGGTCGACGTAAATATATTTCTCGAAAAGAGTCAAAATGAAAATATGTGTTTTAAAATACGCTATTTGGTGCCAGCCCTTTTTCATAGAAATATCTGTAAGAAAATATATTTACATTTTGACTTTTTTAAAAAAGTTTACGACGCTAGTTTCTTTCGCCTGACCTCGACGATAGGGTCAACGGCTAAAAAAAATTTTATCCCTAAAATAAATCAATCTAGGATCTATTTATAATATATATATATATATTAACAAAGATCAACTGTAAAAATACATAATACCGATCAATATCGCCCGCACCCAGGCACTGCAGGACCGCGGTCAGAGCCGTCCGTTGTTTCCGTTCCGCTTCGAGGCGCACGCGGCGTTGCGTTGCGTAGGCAGCGGCAACGCATGCAGAGCAGAGTCACACACTGACACACCCAAACAAAACAAAAACAGCATCTTTAATAATGGTAATGGCCTTCCGCCACCTAGCCTAGCCTAGCCTAGCCGACGTCTCTCTCTCTCTCTCCGTCCGACTCCGACCGCACCCACGCGGGATTCGGATTCCTTCCACCGCCGCGGCGCCGCCCTCCACCTTTCCGCCACCGCGAGAGGAAGAGGCCGGCGGCGCCGGTGACCGATGGCGACGGCGGCGGTGCGGGTCGACAAGGCGACGAGCGAGCTGCTGCTCGGCCCCGACTGGACCCTCAACATCGACATCTGCGACGCCGTCAACTCCGATCACGGGTGGGTCACCTTCTCTCTCTATCTCCCTCCCGATGATTTAGTTTCGAATTCTTGGTTCTCGTGCAACCGAAAATTATGGTATGGAATCCCCTGCTTATTTGGATTTTGGTCACGATGGATAGTAATAATCTAAGAAAAATGAAATGGGTTTCTCTTTAATTACGATCGATATGCGTATTAGTATCATTTCTAAGGGCGTGGGTTGATGGGGGGAAAGAATCGGTTCTTGGGTCTACCATCGTCTGAAAATGTCTCGTGAGGAACAGGCGAAAGCAAATGATCAGAAGGGTGCCTTGCTCCAATCGTCGTCAAATCGCCAGAAATTTAGGATCTGATCAGTTACTCCTAATCTCATGATCAGTATTCAGTAGCACGTACGTCATCAGTATGTTCGTTTTTCTTCGTTTTTTCTTTTTTTCTTTTTTGACTTTTGCTGTTCTGGAAAAGTTGCCCCTTGCTTGATAATGGCAAATACATAGTACAGTCGGCGTGAGCGATCATTTGTCAGCAGAAAACTTCAATTTAAAATATCGTTTCAACTAGCCTTTCTTTAATCGAACCCTCGTATATGTAAAATTTGAATATTTCTTCTTCGTACCTTTTTGATTTAGTTCATTTTTTGTGGATGGTTTCCTGTTCTCAATTTTTCTTTTTTTTTAAAAAAAAGGCATAAGCAACAGGTAAACAACTTGAAAACATAGATTGCTTTTCCTCCCATCAAGAATGATGCTCATACTTCAATGCAGCACCTGTCGTTTAGACTGAACCAGGTGTCAATCTAGACCCAGCATAGGCACATATGGACCATCTTATTCTAAATTGCACTTCATCCTTTTGACATGATTCTTTTCCTTAAAAATTATAGAGACAGACAGGACCACTGAACCATGATATGATATCTCTGGTTCCATGGCTAGCCAGCGAAGCT
Organism: Oryza officinalis; assembly: GCA_008326285.1. Taxonomy (NCBI): domain Eukaryota; kingdom Viridiplantae; phylum Streptophyta; class Magnoliopsida; order Poales; family Poaceae; genus Oryza; species Oryza officinalis. Next base: position 22,363,102 of record BDMV01000005.1, read on the forward strand.
TAAGCGGTTGAGAATGTAGGGGAATCATTCTGATATACAAATATGATACATGTGTTGAATAACTTATGCGACTGACTTGACCTAACATTGCCTTGCTAATTTCTCATCAGCAACAAGTTCCAAATTCTCGGGATTCAGAACTTCACCACTGTAGTAGCTGAACCAATGTTGAGAAGTACGGCTTATAAGCTCACTAGGAAACTCCAATAGGAATAGCTAATTGGCTATAGCTGTTCATGTTCGAATCCTTCTTTAAAGGCTTCACAATTGAAAGTACAAACAATACAAAATATCATATATCAATGATATATTACGAGAGTATATGGCTGAGATTAAAATAATGCATTCATTCAGGCAAGCAAAAGAGGTGATCAAAGCTTTGAAGAAGCGTCTCCAGCACAAAAATTCAAAGGTTCAATTTTTTGCTTTGACGGTATGCTTCCGTGCTTAAATAACCTTTAGGTCATTGAAAATCCTCTGTTATTTGTTTCTGTGAGAACGCCATGCAATTGCTTTGCAGTTATTGGAAACTCTAATGAAGAATTGTGGGGATCATGTGCATTCACAAGTTGTAGAGCGTGATATACTGCAGGAGATGATCAAAATTGTGAAGAAGAAGGTAACATTTTTTATTTTTCCCTATGTCAATTCTTTGGGGTCATTTATGTACATTCCACTCTGTAGTAAAATGCCGTTTGATGTATGACATTCTAGGGTGGCATTCTACTCTATGGTCCTATGGTCTTATACTAATTTGTTGGGGATTTTTTTGATTGAAGACATTCTAGGGCGGCGTCCATGTAAAATTCTTTTTTTTTTTGTTTGGGTACAGATATGGCTTGATGTTATAGCTGATATGGCTTAGATTCAACACCAAAGCTATCTATGAGATACATTAGTGTAATTTACGTTTTGCAAGATGCATATAATAATATTACAATTTTTTTATGCTTGTTCAAAGTCTAAATCAATACTATTAAAATCACTCATCATATAAATGCAAGACTCAGTAATAGTGATGATTTATGTCTGAGTTGTTGAACAAGCAGGAACCGAATAGTCATGGGAGAATCATACACCTTGAACATTCAGTTTTCATGGTGGAACAAATATTCTTTTCAATATATCCCATGATCTGTTTATTCTTTTGGGCGTTTTTATCTAATGTTTGCTCTCACAGAAAACCTTATAAATGCTACATTTACTGTTGAGGCCATGGGTAAATAATATTTGAATAACTGAATTTTCACATGCAACCTAAATCTTTCTGGGGCTTGAGGTCCTTAATCTGAAATGTATTTTACTTTTAACTCTTTATTTTGCCATGCTGGTCTAATTTTTTGTCTCATGGCTGTTTGCAGACTGATATGCAGTTGAGGGACAAAATTCTAGTACTCCTTGAATCTTGGCAAGAAGCATTTGGTGGGAATGGCGGGAAACATCCGCAGTACTATTGGGCATATGCTGAAATGAAGGTTTGTTCAATATGTCATCAACTGTTGCCATGTTACATGGGAATGATTAGGCCATTAAGTCTTTTAATGGGATTCCTGTGACGACATTACAGTGTTGATTTCTTAATTCTTCTATGGTCAAATTTTAACCATAAGTGCAAAACTCTAGCCCTAGTACAAATAATGTTTGAGGTTAGTTAACTTGCGTTTTTCTTCTGCACCTTCATTGTCTGTCTCCTGTTGGAATAACCATGTCGTATGGTATAGCTCATAAGTTCAACACATCATTAACTACCACATGGATGACTTTGCAAAAGTTTTGAAATACATCCATATATATGACCATGACTGTGGTGTGAAGGTTGTATTACTGTTTCGCCAGGGTTTGTTTATCAAACTAAAAGGCTATTGTTTCATGAAAATACTTTTCATGGCAAATAATAGTAGACTTTTCTGTAATAGTAGTCCAAGGTAAAGTTTGATTGTGGGGAGTCTGAAATTCCATACATTTACTAAATAGATGTAGTATGAGTTAGATAGACAAATCAATTAGTATTTTTGTCTGCAGAAATTGGGCTTGGAATTTCCTCGGCGATCACCTGATGCTGCACCAATACTTACTCCTCCAATCACACGCCCAACATCTTTGGAATCATATCAGCAACCAAGTTACGGAATGCCAGTTAATTCCTCCTCTAGACTTGACGAGGCAATGTCGTCGAACGGACCTTCCCTAAGGTTACATCATTTTAATATGTATTATTACTGGAAATATTGTTCCTTATTGCCCCCATGTTGTATGACATTTATTTTTTCCTTTCAGTTCATCAGACCTGGAACGCATGTTAAGTGCTGTTGAACTACTAAGCGAGATGCTGAAAGCAGTGAATCCACATGATCGTGGGGTATGACATGTGATGCCTATTTTTATGATTTCTTGTGCATAGAGCTTATATTTTGATGTAAAAAGGAGTCTATAGTTATTATTAGATTGTTGTTTCAGTTGTTTACTGTAGAATCCTTGACTGCCATGTAACTTCCATTTTACTTCTTTGCGTTGAAGACTTGAAGCGATTTTCTGATTGCTCTCTTTCTGAAACTAAAAACCTTTTTGGCAATGTAGGCTGTGAATGATGAAATTATCACAGAGCTTGTGAAACAATGCCGGTCGGACCAGAAAAAGATCATAAGTTTGGTAACTTCATTAAGGTATATACTTGTATGAACATTCTGCCCTGCATATTTACTCTGTTCAGCTTGCACAGTTCCATTAGTTTGATCATGTCATCTTTTGCTGTTAGGATGTTGGAAGTTGCTATTTGATTCCAAAGGAGAACTAACACACATGAATCTACCTACTTTTGAGTATAAATGTATGAAGCTAGGTGACAATAAAATTTGATTGGTTTGCAATGCATACAGGGTGAGGATAAGAACAGAGAAATATCTTAAAATCATGGGTCTACAGAACATCTGTTAGCCGTTTTGTTAAGAAAAACTTGAAGGGTAAAATTATTCTCATGCATGTATACGATGGACGCTATACGACATTATATGGATCTCGTAGCCCATGTGACTTGGTTAGATAAGGCTAATGGCTATGAAAAATAAAACGTTAAAAGTTATGTACCACTTGAAAGTTCTGTTGCATGAGCTTGTGACCTGATGACTGATTCATAAAAGTACAATGTTATCTAGTGATATTCGCTCATCAGATGTAGAGACGGTAGTTCCCCAAAAACTATATATATAGAGAGAGAGATGATTTTTCAGACATAACTGTATGCATACTAATTATGTGGCGTTTTGCTCTATGGATAAAATAACTTGTATACTACAACAACGAGGCACCATCATTTCACTCAGTCTGCTCCACACACTCGGCTTGCTGCCATGCTACACTAAACTCCAGCACTCATTAAGCTCCCATTACCACGGCCTGCCAGATTTTTAAGAGAGAAGGGGTTGTTCGAATAACAATAAATTTGCATTTAGTTTTCCTGCTGAGAGGTGTTTTTTATTACTTTTTTTGTTAAGAGGCCTAAATATTCTCTAAGGAGATGATTTTACATATTTTTTTTGTTTAGAGATTTTTTAGGGAGGTGGAAGATGAAGGGAATAGAGAATGAGCCACCAGTTTCCTTTGAAGATATAAACATTATTTTTTAAAAAATATATATGTTATGTTTTTTTTTAGTGTTGATTAATACTGTCTCAAGTTCATCTGCCGCATTATTACAGAGATGAGGAGCTCTTGGGCCAAGCTCTTGACTTGAATGATAGGATGCAGATTCTTCTTAGCAAACATGATGCGATTGCATCAGGTTCTCCTCTACCAGATGAAGAAACAGATATCATGAAGGAAGCACCAGCAGAAACCACTTCAACTCCAGTGACAACAGGGGCTCCTCGAGCTGCAGTTGCTGCTATAGTACCAACCAATGTTTTCGATGAAGAGGATGAAGATGAAGATGACGAGTTCTCCCAGCTCGCTCGCAGGTAGCTCCAATTACCAACAACCTTCTTGTTTCCTACCTAGCTCATTCATCCTTGAAATTCATCCAGACCTGACAGTCAATCTTGTGATCAGGAATTCGAAATTCAGGTCTACAAATGCTGAGAACACCTCATCTGCCGTAGGCTCATCTTTGTCGACAACCCAAGATAACGGGATAGCAAGTTCAGAATCTTCTGCTACCTCTACAGTTTCACCACCTGTTCAGAGCAATGCATTGTCACTGCCTGATCCTCCAACTCCTGTTAGAACTGCAGAAGAGCAAGTTATGAGTGACCTTCTTGCACTCACCATATCATCAAACCCTTCACCACCTCAAACTCCACCAACATCTCAGGTTGCCACTGCCATGAACCAAGGTGGCTCCCCAGCCAGTGATCATCCTCAGCCTAGTTACTCAAACCAAGGAGTTGCTGCTGCATCATACAACAACTATGTTGCTCCTTGGGCTCAGCCTCAATCTCAAACTGCAGGAGTTCAGCTTCAGCAGCATCAACAACCATCCCAGTCATCACAATTGCCCCACAGTTCATCTCCTTACCCACCACCACCGTGGGCATCGGAGGACACTGCCGAGTCCAACCCTTTCATTGCAGCTCCACTGAAGAACCAATCTACTTCTGGCTCGCCGGTTAATGTACCGCCGAATTTGAGGCCTCTACAGCAATCAAATTCTTTCGGGGTACCACTTCGGAACACCGGGCCACAATCGCCGATAAACGGGAGCATGAAGCAACCGATGTCTGCAGGAGCTCGCCGGCCGTCTTATGTTTCTTCTAACAAGTATTTTGATGATCTGTTTGAGAAAAATGCTGATGGAAGCCTGATGAAGGTGGGCAATAGCATTGGTGGGGGCGCATCGTCGCCATACAAGGCGTAGTGCTGAGATTTCTGACAGAGGAATACTAAACTGTTGGAGTAGTTTATCTGTAGACATTGCTTTGCTTGTCTTGAGCTCTGATTTGTGGTCAGATTATCTTTGAAGATTTCTCTTGCCATGTCAGACTGATTTGGTTGGTGCTTCTGAAAGGCATGCTGGCCAGTTGATAAATAATTTATCCCAAAAAACAAGATATATAATGCATCAGTCTCTGTCATGGAGATTTCTTAAATGGTAAAAGCTGACTTTATACGTCATAGAAGATATCATGCTAAAGCGTTTTCTTTGTTTACTATATGGAAGTGTCAGTACGCAATTTTACCCATGCATGTTTCAGAAGGATCGCTGACCAGCAGAAGGTTTACACAATTCTGAACCGAGTCAGGCCATATCCACAACTCCTCTTCCCTTTGCAACATCTTCAACAAAATTCAGAGATAGTTGTAAAACCGTTGGAGCAGCATAATTCAACCAGGCATGCAGATGAAGATCATAGGCAAATTAATTTGCACCAGTTCTCTTCAATGAAGAAGATGGAAAATACACTACTGATAATAAATTGATAATTCACAATCACACATCCTCTGTGATACAATCGTCTCGATGTCAGCAGTTTATTGTAATGTACAGCTCTCAAGATGTTCATGGCAGCCATGGCTGTGGATGCATCTACTTGCCGACGTTCTGGTACTTGTAGAGCTTGGCGCATGTGAGGTAGTACCCGAAGTTGACGGTGACGAGCACGGCGAGCAGCCAGTAGAGGTTCTCCAGCCTGGAGGCGTTCATGTTGTCCGGCAGCCACGCCGTGGCGCGGCGCACGGCGTCGACGAGAGCCGTGCTCAGGTAGAACCCGAGTGCGACGATCATGGCGACCATGCCCGTGGCCGTGTTCTTCAGCGACGGCGGGAACTCCTGGTAGTAGAGCGTCACCTGCGCCGGGAAGTGGAACGCCTCGCCGGCGCCGGACAGCGCGAACGGCAGGACCAGCCACATCGCCGACAGCGGCGACACCCACACCGGGTTCCCTTCCTCGCCGTGGGCGCGCACGGTGGCGAGGCGGCCGCGCTCGACGGCGGCCGACGCGGCCATGCTCAGCACGGTCAGCACGTGCCCCACGCCGATCCGCTGCAGCAGCGTCGGGACGTGGCCGCCGGTGAGCACACGCCAGAGCGGGAGGAGCGCGCGGTCGATGAGTCCCAGGAAGATGACGACGGCTACCAAGGACGAGACGATCATAGAGCCCGCCGGCACGTCGAAGCGGCCCAGGGCGCGGTCCATGGCGAGCGCCTGGAGGACGGTGAAGTTGAGCTGCACGCCGATGGAGATGCTGAGGAAGATGGAGGAGCTCCACAGCGGCAGGATGCGGAGCACCGCCTTGAGGTCCTCCACCTGCTGCACCGTGCACACGCGCCATGGCCGGAGCGACGCCCCGTCCGCCGCGTCCACGTCGCCGTCGGTGATCACCGCGGCGCGGTTCAGGAAGCTGCATGCAGTGCACACCACCGGCGCAGGTCGCGTCAGTTGTTCAAAGTGGATGACATTGTGTCAGCCAGTCAGTGTTCTACAGTAATTAAGTATGAAATCGGAGTGTGCCAAGTGGAAGGTGATTAGCTCCGAATAATTAATCTACTCTATCATGTAGCGGAGCATCATTAAAAAAAAGAGAGATTTAACTATTTACCACTTTTACAAGTGATAATTAAAGATTTGTCACTAAGACCCATATGTCATAGACACATAAGGACCCACATGTCATACACTGTGGGTGACAAATTCGTAATTGTCACATCTTAAAATTGGCAAATACTTAAAATGCCCCTAAAAAATTTTAGTGGGGACTAGGAAGCATATTTTAATTTTTAATTTTTATGATAAACTAGGAAGATGGCTCGCGTACATGCACGGACACCCTTATTTAATGTTGGTTGAATTTTTCTTACAAATCTTTTTATGTGAGTGACTTTTTTAAAATATTTTTTGACGATATTCTAAACTTGTTTTCAACAATAATTTATTTGGGACTGTTTTGAACGTTGTTTATAATTTCTTCCAATTATTGTAACACATAAATTATAAATTGAAATTTGGAATCGTCACTACTAGATAACTGATCTTTGGTCGGTATAAAAAAAACCAGAATAGTTCCGATTCGAATAGAAATCGGGACTAAAGATAGCTCTTTAGTTCTGGTCATTTCACCTGGGACTAAAGATGGATATCTTTAGTCCTGGATTCGTAGTCCCGGTTACATAACCGGCTAAAGGTGTTACGAACCGAGGTTAAAAACCCCTTTTCACCAGTGCGTGCACAATGTATCGTAACAATAGAGTTTGTTGCATTGAAAAAACTTCCATCTATACTATGCGTTTCATTTTTTGGAATATTTAGCATATGTTATTTTTGGAGTTTTTTAACTTTAAGGATCATTTTTTATATTATAGATGTCTTTATGATTTTAGGATATATTAATGGATTGTATTTTCTATTAAAAATGTTTTCAATAGGACTGTTTCATCTAATTAAAGAAAGACTTCTGTTTATGTCTACACCTTCCTTCATTTTTCACATGCTTTTATAAAAACTGAATTTTAAATGAAATAAGAGCGCTATTATATAAATATAATTAGTACACACAGAGAATTTATAAATGTATAAATGCTATAGACTAAAATACACTTTTATTAGGTCAATTATTATTATAAAGTATATTTTTATTGCATGGATTCTAATATATAAGTTTAGTATGATTTGTGTTCCTTAATTAACCAAACTTAGGATGAAATACTCACATATCATGCGTTGTTAAGAGAAATCAAAAGAGGAAAAACATAAAGCGTACTTCCTTTATTCTTTTATTTATTTCTTAGGGCATTAATATAGCCTCCAAACGTAGAACTTACATTCGGTGGCAAATAGGATTGATACTTTAGGTTTAGGTTATCCCTGTATGGTCCGAGTAGAATAGAGTAGAAACTACATGTTAAACATATTCATACGATGATATAACTCATATCATTATATTTTTTTTCACGATTTATCGTAATTCTTGAATGCCATCGAAAGCACCAAATTATGGATCGTCTAATTTAATTGCACATATTTGTGAACTAATAGTAAATAAATAGTGATATAATCTATATTGCTATTCATTTGGATTATATATATACATGCAAATAATCAAAGTACAACCTAAAATATTGTCAATACAGATTATAAATCGTTAATTTAATGGTAAATAATATAATGGTGTAAACTTTGCTTTTGAACATTGTATAGCTTAATTTAGCTAAGCTATGGATTTAATTGCTAAGAATATAGCAGTGCGCATGGATAAAAATTGTATGTGCGATTTAAAAGTTACAGTTGCTTAAAATTTATTGTGATAAATGATAAATGTTATCTCAGCTACTATAAAAATATAAAAAAAAGAGAAATAAAGGAGAGGCAAGAGGAGGTTAGGGGAGGGCCGGTGCGTGCGTGCGTGCATGCATTATGAAATGATATACAATATTCTTAATGACAATTGGGGGACATGGATAAAAGTATAGCCCGAGATCATTTTATGTTCAATGACACATGCGTTATAAAGTGATATATAATATTAGAATTTATGTTGCCAATTTTTTTTTACATTTAGTTAATGACTATTGGATGAAATGCAATGGGTGAGTCTATATATACAGTGCGAGACAAGAAATATATTTTTTATGTTAAATCATAGTCTTTTGAAATTATTGGTTTATTTGCGATAAATATGATGATTTGAACTAATTAGAAATCAAGTATATGACTAAAACATATTTTATCCATTAGAGGATTGATTCCTATATCTCAACAACAGTTGAGGAAAAAAAGGAGACGGAGGAGAGCGCGTCTGATGGGAGACGCGTACGTACGTATGCCCGTGCGCCAGGAATGGAGGCCACAAACGTGTTAAAATCAATATAATATAATCTAACAGAATATAATTATGGGTTTATCAGTTTAAGTGAAATCAATAAATCGATGGTTAAATGTTTTGTTTTTTTTAGAATTTTAGAAATTTTTTTATTTTATTAGAGCGCACGTGGGGGCAGCATAGGAGTGTTTATGGGATCTTTAATAAACTTTTAGTATATAATAAAAGTTTAAGTGAAAATCGATGGCGAGATATTTTTCTTTTTAAAAAAAAATCTTTAAGATTTGTTTAATTTATTAGAATGCCACATAGTGACATAGAAGTATTTATATTTATATTAGTATATAATAGAAGATTGATTTTAGTTTTTTTTTCCTTTCATGGCCAAGCCCTTATTTTCATGGTTGCTAACTACACGCAAAACTCTATACAAAATTATTCCTCAAAACATTTTGAAAAAGTTTCGAAATCATATTAATTGCACTGCGTTATATTTGATTTAATTTTGATATGGTTGATATGTCGTTATCAAATTTGTCACATCGTACGAAATGGTTGCATCTTCAGTGTATGTGTTATTTAATTTTCGAATGGAAATCGTAGAAAAGGAGGCCTGCAGCACGTACATATATACGAAACGTTCTAACCTTTTTTTTCGGTTGTTTAGTTAGACTATTTATCTGTACTAACTTGTCCTTGTCGTAGGCGAGACTTCTCCCATAAGAAAAACCAACTTTGTGAGGCGAGACTAATCAGTTCTATCACCTAAAATTTCCAAGACACTGACGTCTTGGTTGGAAAAAAATCTCAAATTTTCTTCTCCTGATCCCCATGTCTTTGGCTATGTAACAAGTCTCTTAGTAAAAAAGTAGCTTAGTCCCACTAATTTGGCCATGTCACCTTTTGCTTTTAGGCTGTTGGAAATTCATAATATTTGATTCGAAAGGACAACTAAAACACATAATCTACCTACTTTAGGCTTTGTTCTTATTCATGTGTTGCGAACACGTATAGTGCGTACGAAAAACGGAACGGTTCATTAGGCGTGATTAATTAAGTATTAGTTAATTTTTTTTCAAAAATGAATTAATTTGATTTTTTAAGCAACTTTTATATAGAAACTTTTTACAAAAAAACACACCGTTAGTAGTTTGAAAAGCGTGCGCGTGGAAAAAAAGAGTGATGAGTTGAAGAACTCAGCCTTAGAATAATAAATAACTATACAATTACAACGTGTTATTACTCCCATTTGAGTCCTTAATTTGACATTGACATCGATCAGTGCTCTCTCACTACTACACATTCGATTTTTTCATGCGGCCAAAATTGATTTTTGCATGCGGACGGGCGGCCCGCATGCACCTAAAGGTCTGCGAAAATTGAGATTTTTGCATGCGGCTAGCGTAACCGCATGCGAAAATCGACTTAAGCCAACCGCATGCAAAAATGAAAAATCACGAAAAAAAATTAAATTTTCAAAAATCAGAAAATGTTTCGAACCCTAGAATCCTCTCCGCCGCCGCTGCCGTCGTCCTCATCCTCCAGTCGTCACCGCCATCGTCCTCATCCTCCAGCTGCCGCTGTCGTCGACGTCATTCTCTTGTCGCCACCGTCATCGTTGGCGTTGTCCTCCTCCCGTCGCCGTCGCCGATGGATCCATGCGGGGAAGGGCGGCGCCCGCCGGATCCGGGCAAGGGAGGGCCGCTGCCGCCGGATCCGGGTGAGGGAGGGCTGCAACCGCCGGATCCGGGCGGGGAAGGGCCGTCACCCACGTCCGCCGCCACCGTTGGTGTCCGCGCCCGCCGCCCTCGCCCTCCACCACCGTCGTACGAGAACGCCCTCCTCCACCACTCTCGTCTGCCATCATCGCACGAGAGTGAGGGCGGCCAGATTCACGCGGGGTGTCGCCGCTCTCAGCCGCCTCGGCGGTGGCAGCGCCGCCCACTCCCGCTCGGTGAGGAGAGAAAGAGAGAGACAGGAAACAAAGGAGAGGAGAGGAGGAGAGAGAGGGGGGAGAAGGTGAAAAAATTTAAAGTGTTGAGAGAGAAAAGAGAGAGGAGGGGAGAAAAAATATGTGGAGAAAAGAAGGGTATTTTTACATGCGGATCACTTAAAAGGCCCCTTTAAAAGGATCACATGCGAAAATAGATTCATTTTTGCATATGGCTCCTTAAGAGGCTCCTCTGCGAAAATTGATTTTTGCATGCGGGTCTTTTAAGACCCGTATGCGAAAATGAAGGTCGATTTTTTAGACGCGACCAGTTATAGTTCGCATGTAACCTATAGGGGTCCTCGTTCAGAAAAATCGTTGTTTAATAGTGTCTGTTCAGTGATATTATAATATTTTAACCTTTGTATCACTTTACATATCCACCTCCTTTAATTAATTTCGCCAGGCCCCTCTCTTAATTAATTGATTAATTAAACGAGCTGTACTGACGAAGACACCAGTCACCACTATATATTCAAAACACTTCTTAAAGACGAGAGGTTGTTCAGATTACTGTCGAAATCAATCTTTTTAAAATTTGACAATACTAAAATTTTAGCAAATTAGTAATATTGCCAAATTTTGGTAGAATAGGATTAATGTGTTGTTGCCCATATTTTCAATGCATTATTAATATTTAATAACAAACTAAACACAATCATATATTTATTAATTTTACCAAATAATGATATGGTTTAAATGACATCAACCTGAATAGTCTCGATGACAGGAATTGATTATATACATAAGCTAGAATTAGTCCCGCACGTAAGGACCAAAATTGATATTTTGTGATGGCTAACTATCACTCTGTATCAATTATGCTTATTGAGAGTATATTAATTACCTATTCTTCCATTCTAAAATAGTTATCTTTATAGGATTTAAATTTTATCTCAAAATAATTATCATAGTAAAGTACTATTTATCACAACAATCATCTCGTAATCAAATTTTCTCCTTATTCTGCTCCAACCATCCTCCAACTCTCTATCATACATTACTTGAAAATGAGCACTATATATAGTGTTATCATTTCAATCCTTAATCTATGCTAATAACATAGAACACAATATAAGTATTGTGGGATGAAGAGAGCATGTGATATGATTGAGTGCGACACATCGGAGCTCTCAGTGACAATTTTTGGCTATCGAACTGTAAAAGTTGGGTAACTAGCGACAACAATATGTACGTTTTGTCCCGAGTATTAAAGAGTTTGATGGGACTTAGGACAAAACCAGAAAGAGATGGAAGGAGTAGCATTCATTTCTGAATTTTCGAACATTTAAAATGGATCAAGCAAGATTTTCGAAAGCAATGGTGGCAGGTAGTACGTACGCATACATATATAAAAGAGAGAATTTCGGCGTTTCGGAATAAAGCACGGGTGGTCAGACCCAAGAGATCACTGCAATTTCGGCGTTTTGGAATAAATCCGATTTGGTGAAGTGATCAACTTGCTGCATTATTAACTATTCCGCCTTTTTGTTGTTCTACCCTCCATCTTGTCGAAATATTCTTGTCCTTTTTTAGCCGCTGGCCATAAAAGGTTCTCTATGTGATACTAATTAATTAATCGTTCATAATTTTTAAGATATGTCATCATAGTTTTCGAAGGTATTTAAAAGATAGGGTGAGTCATGGGGGTAAATATGTGTGTGATTATATAAGCACATAGTGCGTTTTGAAAAAAAAAAACTAGTACAATATTGGCCGGTTCTCTATATAATATTATCATAGCAATGCTACTGTTTACCCTTTTCTACATGTTAGAGAAATTATGTATAGGCCTTTGTTTAATAAACCGCGGCTTATGTAACTTGTTTGTTCTATTGTGTGCAAACACTGTAATTTTGCTTTATTTCTTCCTTAATATAATGCGGGGAACTGTCCTACGACCTCTGGGGGAAAAACAACTCGGAACAGTGAATTTGTTGGTCAATTAATTTCCAGCTTCCTTTCAAGGTCAGCAAAATTGCAGACAAACTTGCTTAGGCCTCCTTTGGAATGTTTAAAAATTGTGGGATTTTTAATATGAAAGATTTGAATTATCTCGTGAAGATCCTATAATATTCATGCGTTTAATTTCAAAGGAGAGCTTAGAAGTGAAAATTTTATTTTGACTTCAGAAATAACATATATGTTTTTCTTCTATAATGAGAACGGACATATATATGTCACGATTAGTAGTCCCTGCAGATCAATCTTCCTTGACACATTGTGCGTGTTTTTAGTGTCTAAATATGTATGCATAATAGCTACATTTTATATAGTCAAACTTTGTTAAGTTTAACTAAGTTTATAGAAAAATTTAACAACATCTAAAATACCAAATTAGTTTCATTAAATCTAATATTAAATATAATTCAATAATATGTTTGTTTCGTGTTGAAAATGGTATTATGCTTTCTGTAAACTTGACCAAACTTAAAAAAAGTTTAACTAAAAAAATTAAGTGACTTATAATATTGAGTGAATTGTACTTTGATCACCTTTTATTATTTAAGTTTCACTTTGAATCATCCATAAACCTATCTTTTTGGACCGAGTAAATTTATCATTATTACAGTGTGGACTACCTTGAATATACTTTTCTCGTCGTATCTAACTTTCATTTTGACAAATATATGAACCATACATAGAAAAATTCGTCCATATACTAGAGCTGATGTGTTTAAAATTATTGATGTATATTAAAAAGATCATTCGGGGTGATTCAAACCGTAACAATGACAAATTTACCATGTCCAAAACGAAAAGATAGGTTTAAAGGTGATCCAAAGTATAATTTGGATAATAAAAGATGACCTATAGTGTAATTTACTTTATAATATTTAACGGAGGGAGTACTTATGATTACTTAAAAAAATGTCTTGCCTAACTAAGAGACACTAGTTAGTGTAGTAAATTTCTTACCTAAAGCTGTCGCTTGGGGCAAAATTGTTGTCGTCGCTTGGCTTGCCACCGTCGTTGTCACCGTCACCGCTACGTCGGCCGTAGTAAAACTTCAACTCGTCCGACGCCGCCACGTTGACCTTCCTCTTCCTTGCGGCGGCGACGACCACCCTGGCGATCCCCGTGAACGGGCTCCCCCGCGCGGCGGGGCGGCGGTAGTAGCGCGTGCCGAGGAGCAGCGCGGCGAGGCCGACGACGCTGACGACGCCGGAGAGGCCGAAGCCGAGCTCCCACGACACGGCGTCCTGGACGTAGACGAGCACGGTGGAGCCGAGCACGGCGGAGCCGTACAAGAAGATGAAGTACCAGTTGAAGAAGACGTCGCGGTCGGCGGCGGAGTCGAACTGGTCGGCGCCCATGGTCGCCTGGTTGAACCGCGCCCCCGCCGCGCTCACGCACAGCAGGAACACCCCGGCGTACAGCACCGCCATCTGCCCCGCCGTCGCCGCCTGGCACGGCTGCGCCCCCGGGACGCACGCCGGCGGCCGCAGCCCCGGCACGCTCGCCGTCAGCGTGAACACCACCAACGCCTGCATGCGCCGCGCATGGCATGCACATGACGTCATTCCTTCGATCCACACACGTCGTCAACACTTGTGTAGTGTACGACGTCTATCACTTACCAGGACGGAGAAGACCATGGCGACGGCGACGACGGGGTAGCAGCCGAAGAAGGCGTCGGCGACGATGGCGCCGGCGACGGGGGCGACGCTGATGCAGCCAGAGACGATGGTGGAGATCTGCGCGGCGTCGACGCTGGGAACGTGGTACTCCTTCACCAAGTACACCACCAGGTTGCCGGTCGCGCCCGCCGACGACAGCCCGAGCGCCAGCATCGACACCGCCATGAAAGGGAAGGTGATCCACCCGCCCTTCTTCCTCCCCTCCTCCGGCCGCCGCAGCGACTCGCCGTCGACGGCGACCCGAGACCTCTCCTCCTCCATGATCGATCGATCTTGTTACAATGACAACGATATGATTGATATATATAAGCTGCGATCAATAATATGTGCAAATTAATGTTAATTAGTGAAATGGATTAATATAGTGATATACATTGGCACGCGCACGTGGTCACTGAGAGTGGCAGGGAGCACTGTGCAAGGGGTAGTTAGGACAAAGATCCACACAGTGTAGGTTGGCTATATTGATGAGCTAATGACGAATGGTTAACAGAGGAACGAGTTGGCCACCTATATATGTCCCGTAATCTTGGCGTTCAGCTGTCACTCACTAGCACACTGGTCACTGCTAGCTACTATTCTTAACGACCCATTATTATAGCTATTATTTTAGTGCTATTAGTTCTTACACACAATGTCACACAGTGACATTACTAGTCCTCATTTATCAAAAAGGTTATTGGAGAAGTTAGATATAAATAATATATGGGTTGGTAGTTTATACAGGGCTGCGCGCTCCAATCATTGGCACTTTAATTGGCACTGATCCACCTGCCACCAAGTATATAGGTGTACCCAGTATGTAGGATCATAGTAGCAAGAAAGCTTTATAGTATTCCGGGGTATAAATGAGATCCTAAAGTCACATATAGAATAAATAAAATTATTAGTATAATTTGAAATCAAAATTTAGAGTATGAATTTGGGAAGGTCTATCGCCAATCGGCACTGCTATACAGGAATTGATAAGGAAAGTCACAATGCGTAAATTTTAGAATTGACACCTGTCACTACTATGAAAACCATTTTCACATGTAGCCAGGCACTTCTCCTGTCATTAAAGATCGGAGAGATTTTTACAGGCGGGCAGTCAGTGAACTGCGTAGATCCATTTTGGCAGGCGACCAGGTTAAGACGTATGCCTGTGAAAATTAATCTTTGCAGTCATCCCTAAATATATAGGGTCACCTGTGAAAATTAATTCCTCCGTTGGCATATATAAATTATGGTCAAATGTGTAATATTCACGTCAATTTTAAATTTTTCATGTCAAAATATCTAGTAGTCCAAGTTCATTTTAATAATATTGCAATTTGTGGCCGAGATCGATAGTTTTTATATACGTTCATGAAATAATATACATATATTGCATGCATGAAATAGTACAAAGTGTACTGTTATATATATGGTGATAGCTAGATTTTGAACAACATGGATTATGTTATAAAAGTTAGTCGATATAGCACAATAACGACTAACCTTCGTGATTGCTTCAGTCATTGATCACCTAAGACATGCTAAATGACGACATAGGAACACACGATAATTGTTAACAGGTTCAGCCGAAGCCTATTTTCCGTGGCTTTGATTATGGGCACTCCTCCTCAATCAACATAGCACATAGCCTCTATGAGTTCATGGCCTCGCCGCTATTATCTTCTTGCATACCTATGCTACATTGTAGTCATCATGGTTATATTGTGGCGCCCCTCTCTCTATTTAAGAGAGAGCATATGACAGAGTTCGACTCTAACTCTATTCTACATCTATTCCAACTCCAAGTCCAAATGTAACTAAATAGGACTAATATATTCGACACCTATTCTAACAAAGTCCACCTTGGTAAATATGTCGATCCACCGGTCCTCCAGACTTGGGTTGTCTTTCTTTTGCAGCTTCATCGCAAGCCGCCCGACGAGTCTACACTATACTCACCGTCATCATCATCAAAGAGACTCGACTATCGCTGTAACTTCTTCCTCTGGATTCCACCTGCAATGGTGCTCCACCCTATCTCCTATCAGCACAGGCTCTTTGTCGTGAAAGAGTTGGTTTCGGAGCCGAGTCAACTTTGGAGGTTCAAGTCTTTTAGAGGATAGATTTAGGTGAAGCTTGAGCCAATATCAAGAACGACGTAGTTGCTTTCTGTTGAAAATCTTCAAGGCAAGCACAAGAGCTCGGGAGAAGAAGGTGCATGTGTGCACAGTGGTTTTGATCAGATGTGGATGAGCTGAACAGTCAGATTGGATATGACTGGTTAGACTGAGGAGCAAAGCCGATTGGACTGAGACAAAGGACGAGTGGACTAGCAGCGACAGGTCGGTCAGGTCGCATGTGGAATTATCTAGCAGAAACATGATATATCTGAGACTCGACGAGGAGTTGAGATATATGGAGTTAGAGCAGAACTAAAGAGGAAGAGCAGAGGCTATCTTGATAATTTAGTCGGGTGATTCAAGGTGACAATGAATCTCTCAAAGTATCATAGATGCAGAAAGCGTGAATGTTGGATTTATTAGTCTAGTTCGTTAGACAACAAGGAAGAAAGGGTTCTCTTCAACGGTCTGGTGAGTTTGATTATCTATTTGGTGATGACACGGGTTATCTGGCCATGGAGTAGATCAAATTAAATTAAAGACAGAAGATGAAGATTGGCATGGTCTTTGAGGAGTCTAGGATGTGATAGCTAAGGAGGAGTCCAATTTCACTTGGCAAGATGACTGTGATGATAGGAGAGAAGGTAAAGCACTGTCAATATAAAGGGCCAGTCCATTGGCCAGCCCTTTGTCTCAAGCCGTCCGACGAGTGTACACTAGACTCACCGTCATCAAAGAGACTATCATAGGCTCTCTCTTAAATAGAAAGGGGACACCACAATATAACCATGGCAACTACAATGTACCGTAGACACACAGGAAGATGATGACGGT
This sequence comes from Oryza officinalis, assembly GCA_008326285.1. Classification (NCBI taxonomy): domain Eukaryota; kingdom Viridiplantae; phylum Streptophyta; class Magnoliopsida; order Poales; family Poaceae; genus Oryza; species Oryza officinalis. The sequence goes on from BDMV01000005.1 coordinate 22,380,410, forward strand.
GAGGCCATGGACTCGTAGCGGCTAGATGCTATATTGGTTGGGGAGGAGCGCTCATAATCTGAGCCTCAAAGATGTAGGCTTCGACTGAACTTCGTTACCAAATATCGTGTGTTCCTGTGTCATCATCTGGCATGTCTTGGGTGATCAATGACTGAAGCAATCGAGAAGGTTCGTCGTCATTCTGCTATATCGACTAACTTTTTAATAGATTAATTAATGTTTACAATGGATATATCAGTGTGGATGACAAAAATGTTATGTAACTTTGCGATTCCAGACCATAAGAGTCTTGTATTCTTCATTCACTACTACAAAAGTCATTTGTTCCTCTTCGCCAAGTTGGACATTTCCTCAAGCTCAAGTGATGTCTTGAACTCAACAAATTCATCCCACTGGGCTTTCGTGATTTTCCTGTACTTCTCAAAAGGTTCAAAGCCCTTTTGCACATAGTCTTGGTTCAGCATGTTTTTCCATCCGCGCTAGATGTTTCCCATAGTCTACAATGCAATGCTCCTTGTTGCATGTTCATATCCCTCTGGGAATTGGATCCTTTCTAGTAACTCTTTCCATACGTATTCTTTTGCTCCTTCAAAAACCTCGTCTCATTCCTTGATTGTGATTAGGACATTATCTCTAACTATGGTGCCACATTAGCTACTGTATTTTGCACACACGCTTTTGGGGTTCAACGGCTCCCCTTTGGGATTGATCGAAGTCACCACATAGGTCTCATGAGACAATTTGTTTATGCTTTGCTCTCCCCTTCTTTTTTTGGGTCGACTTTTGCCACTTAGTTGTGGGGCCAAGGAAGCTGGCACTTTGTTAGGCTCTGTGGTTTTGTTAGCTTTCCGTTGAGACCTTTGTGGAGGCTTTTTCTATGGCCTACGAAATAAACACGAGATTGAGTTAGTATGGACAAATAGCATCTTTACGGAATATATACACAACATTGTTGAGTTTAAAACGTATTTGTCATGTGACAGTCTTTGTTGATGTCATCTTCGTCCATGTCTTTCTTTTTCCTTTTAGGGTTTGGACACGGGTCTCTCTGCGACGATTACACCTCGTTCTCCTCGACATCGACGCTGTGAGTTCTCCACGTTGGTCTATGGAATGATCTCAGCTTAAGGAGGCCACCTACGATAATGGATTTTCTTAGGCGAACAACCATCGGATCCAGCCCCCACCCCACAACTATGCAGGTGGGTCATCGTGGCCGAAAATACAATTCGCCTATAAAGATTGTTTTTATAGTAGTGGAAGGTCATCAGGAGAATCTACAAATGGCCATGTATACTAGTACAGGACCATCTATTGGTACTGGTTGGGAACCCACCATAGGTGCAGGTTTCCTAGCCGGTACAAATTTAGTGGCACCTTTGCCCAACAACATAGGTGCTTGTTTTAAAACTAACACCTATAATCTTCGAAATAAAAGAAGGGCAGGGCACTCGCGAGCTAGCAGCAATAGATGCACATGGAGGCACCGTGCTCTTGGCCGATGGGAAGCACGTCGAGTGAAAGCGACTGCTGCTCAGACCCCAAAAAACATCCCAGAACCACCTGAGACCCCCATCATCACTATCCAATCATCCCCATCCAAGAAACACAATCATGAAATCAACATTCAAGACATACAAGAACACAGAGAGAAGACAACAATCTTGGGGACTCCAACAATCTTGAGGACGAGGAGAACCTCCGAGCCGGAGTTCGCTGCGTGCATCATGGCCTCGCGCCGCATCGCAGCGAGCTTCATGTGGAGGAGGCCGGCGTCCCGAAGCTCGCCACCCTACTATGAGAGGGAAAATCACGTGGCCAAACAAACGAACATGACAGAAGAGGAGGAGGAGTGAGGCGCGGTGTACCCGGTGAACGACAAGGATGGTCCCGCGTTGCGCTGCTTCCTTCTCTGGCTCTGCACTGGGCGACGAGGGGAGGTCAGGAGGAGAAGGGCGGTGGCCGGCGGGAGATGCCCTCCCTAGCCATCGGTCGGAGGGTTAGCGATGGCGAGGCTTCATGGCAGCACCGTGGTTGTGGAGGAATAGGAGGAGGCCGTTGCGGTAGTCCAAGAGCTCCAACTCGATGGTGGCCCAGCCCCTGCCAAGGAGGAATGAGAGGGAGAAGTCTCCGGCGTGAGAAGACCAGGAGGTGGTGGAGGTGGCTAAGAGGAAGACCGTTGACATGCTGCCCGGGATGACAAAGAGGAAGCCGACAAGGAGCGAGGCCGATGGGTGGCGAGCGCGAGCGTGCAATATTGGCTGCTCCACCCGTCGCTGTTGGAGAGGGAGGTGGAGGGGCATCGAATGGAGAGGGATGAGAGGAAGGGGTGGCGGACGGAAAGGGATGAGGGGGAGGGGCGCCAAACTGAGAGGGAGGGTGAGGGGCAGCGGATAGAGAGATGTGCGAGCGGATAAGGCTCCTCTCTAAAATATCTCTCCCATCCTGCGGCTCCCATCCCTGCCAGCTCGGGTTGGCTAGATTGGTATCAATACTTTAAAAAACCGGTACCTACAATAAATTATAGGTATTGATTTTTTATTAACCGATACCTATAATATATTATAGGTACTGGTTTTTTTAGAAAACCGATACCTATAGTATTGGTATCGGTTTTTTAGAACCGGCACCTACAGTGCTCAAATGTGTCGATTTTAGATATATTTTTTCATCGTACGGAGGTGAAAAAAAATTCATAGGTGTCAATTTTAAATGAAGCCATACCTATCAGCCGATATTTATGAGAGGTCAGTTTTGTAGCAGTGGTATGAATGGCTGTCATTCATAATTAGTTACCGGTTGAGCATTTGAACCGGCATTGATGATATACTCATCAGGCTTTGCTTTCTATGGGAGGTTCTTTAATTTCTTATTATTTTAGTGCCATTAGTTCTTCCGCACAATGTCACAGTGACATTACTTAGTGTCATTTCTCAAAAAGCTTATTGAAGAAGTGTGTACCGCTGTACATAATGAATATAATTTGAAATTGAAATTGGGAATGAATGTTGCACTAGCACAGTACACCTCATTAGTACCAGTGGGAGAAAGGCTATCGGTGTTCGTTCCTAAACCGAAACTGACAAGAGGGTCCAGTGCCCCGGCAGTGATCCTCGGAAGCATTTAGGAAGGGCCGTGGATAGCATCATCGTTGCCGGTTTAGCTAGCATATGAAACATCATTGATGATACACTCGATCGTCAGGCCGGTTGTGCTCTTCTCTGGGAGGTTCATTTCCTATTATTCTTGTGCCATTATTTCTTCCATAAAGTCACACAGTGACATTACTAGTCCTCATTTCTCAAAAACGTTATTGGACAAGCTAGATTTATGAGTTGATAGTTTAAACGGGGTAGCTCCAATCATTGTCACGTTGAAACTGTTCCACCAAACCACCAAGTATAGGTGTACCACATGTATATAGGGTCCTAGTAGGAAGAAACACTGGTACGGGATCGGTTATCTCTAACGGACGTCAAGCGTCATCTCTAACGGGTAGGGCCCCCGTCACTAAGCAAAGGTCAGTAATATTAGAAAATATCTCAATCGGGCACCAAGCCGTCACGGATAGACGTTATCTCAATCGGGCCTAACAATGTAGCCCGTCACAGATAAAATTGACTAAGCAAAACAAGTCAAATCAGCTAAGGTAGGAGCCCATCACGGATGACTAATCTCAATCGAGCATACTACTAAGTCCGTTACCGATGACTAACCATCTCTATCGGGCTTTTCTGAACAGCCCATCACCGATAGGTTTGACCCACCTGTTAAGTCAAAATAGTCCTGGTTCGGATGACTTATCTCTATCGGGTTTAAATTAAGAGCCCGTTAGTGATGACTATATCCCTATCGGTCTTTTCTTGGAGCTCGTCACGGATGAATATCTCTTTCGGGCATTTTTAAAATGCCCATCAGGGATGAGTATGTTAGCAAAAAAAATAAATTTTATTTTTTTGCTAGCTTTAGGTCTTTGCTAGCCATACCCGCTGCAGAAATGACAGAAGCATATATGTATAGTCCCATTCCCTAGCAACCTCATTCTCAGCATATTCACATATATTTGCACATATTCAGTCAATATTTCAGTCCAATCACATATTTCATCACAGCACAGCCAATTCACAAAATCAAACATATATACATTCACATCCACAGACCCATTCAAATATATATGTCATTCACATTCTTTTTTGCTCTCCAAACTGCCAACATGCATCAAAACCTGTAAAACTGAATTATAAATTGGAACAAGTTTATATGCAATTAGAAATGCAAATATATACAGAACATCACGCAGAATTGTATTACAAAGAATATTTACATAAAGCAAATTTTTGTCACAAGCATTGCAAATGTTCAACCATTTAGAGGCGAGCTAGCTAGGACTTGACTCTAAACATTCCTTTGAGTGACAACAGATCATCTAGTATGAATTGTACTATCTCCTCTCTAATGATATCGAAGTTGTTTTTCGGAATCGTTGAAAGTTTTTCCTGCATGTGAGGCGCCAAGTTAGTCTACATACTTGGAAAGTTAGTCTACATGTAGTATGAATCGTGCTATCTCCTCTCTAATGTATATAAACAATTGAAGCACACACCTTAAGGTCGAGCAATATAACCTTGTCTGCGAGGCTCCTCATGTTATGGCAGACGTGGAACCCACACTGGTTGCCAACTTGTTGACGTATTGGAAAGTCTTTTTTATAACCGAGTGTGGGATGCCCTTCCTTATGCCTCCCGCCTTTTGCCACGTATCGGTCCCAGGTTTCGTTCAAGGCAGCTTCGATCGCTGACCGATCGTATATGTCTTTTTTGATATTAGAGTTAGGGTAGTATACCAAACTCCACTTCGGCACTATGACTAGGAGAATCCAATGACGACTGCGAAATTAATAAATTGCAAGTTAAATACTAAAGTTATACGTGTCGCACATTTGATTCTAAGTAGGGTACACGCTTATTGTTCAGAGTAGGCACACATAATGAAGTTCTTGTCTTGATGGGACCATAAGGAGTCCTTGATATATTCTACCATGCTGGCTCGATCGTAGTTCATAGTTGTCTCGTTGACGACAGCTAGATCGAGTAAGGCAACATAGGGTGCATTACGATGGACATGCTTTCAAGTTAATCTAGAAGCAAGACAAGAATCCGGGTAAGTGTAATATATGGATAGTTATTACCATATCTCGTACGCAAGAATACTTACAAGGAGTAGCACTTAAGGAGGTTGGTGTTGACCGCTCGCACCCTGTAGAGGTCCCATAGATCTTTAAAGTCTACGGCAATGAAGGCTTCAGGGCCGAGGAACGGCTGTCTATTGTGCTGGCCCGTCATGGAGGTCTCTCTATGCTTCCTCCTTGCGTTGGACCTCTCCATGTAGTACCCGTGCAACTCCTTGCATGCAGGGCCCATCTTCGATAAGGCGTCGTCTCCGACCAATGGCATGCCTAATGTGAATTCGGCCGGAGACTTAGGAGGAGCTGATGGTGCCTTACCAAGATCTAGCTTCTTCAGAGCCAGAAGCGGCCCTTCCACATTTCCTCTTCCTCTCCCCCTTCCAGCAGCTCTTTTGCGTGTTCCAAGCTTGAGTGGAGAAGATGTCGCCCTCTTTCTTTTTTTTGGAGACTAGGGGGAGGTGCGCTCTGCTGCTGACCTCTGTACTGTCATTCCCAAAATATGTATCATACTACAATTGGAGATCTTGATCTCCTTTTTCAACGGCAGGAGGGGCAGATACAAGAGTTGGAGGGGGACGCGGCGGCGGCGGACGAGCACTTGGTGCTGGCCTAGGAGTTATATTGATCTGAATGTTGTGCTTGGGCCATTGGATAAAGGTCCCACGTACAGCTCCAAGGGTCAGAATCTCATCATTTGGTGGGTGCGGGTGAGTGAAGCCAACCCAATCAGGCTTCACCATGTCCACTTGAACTTTGGCATGGCCGGCCAGCAGCTACCCCCCATGCACTCGGGTCTTCGGCGTAGGCTTGAACGCAAGACCCTCTGCGGCAGGAATTGCAAATGCATGTGTCGCCCTAACGACAAGGGTGCACGATGTGGGTTCTTGCAATAGATTCATATGCGTCCTTATAATATGTTATAATGTACTGTGGTGCTAAGACAACATATATATTTTCTTGTTGGTTTTACCGTTATGTGGTCTACCGCAGTGGGGGCTGGTGGTTCTTGTGTCGTCGCCTCAGTTGATGCGCAGCTGCTACGCCTCTGCGTGGGGCTTGTTTCTACTATGGGAGCGGCAGCGGGCTCGCTTTCCCTGAAGCGTGTCTCTACCCGAGCCTCCACTTGTAACAACTTCTCATCGAACTCTTCTCGGAGCTCGTTTCTAATCTCCTACCGAAGTTGTTTCTTAAGGTGTGCATCTTTCTGCGCCTTTGAAAGCTTGTGCTTCCTGTACTGCCACGTGTATTGGGGAAACCCAAGCTTCCATGGAACATTGGAGCTAATGCCCCTTGTTCGTCCACAGTGTTCTTCAGTTCCCAACGCTTTCGTGAGGATGTCATCCTCGCGTCTTTGTGAGCAGACCTCTTGGGAGGCCTGTCTCTCAGTAGTCAGGTCAACCTGCGGTACAGTTAGGACGGATTAAATCAAGAGTACGATACAACCTAATGAAACATACTCTACGTGTTGTACTTACTATTTTTTGGTACACCGCTTGATCTTCCGGATTTGGGAACGTAAGCGTTCCATCACTATTCTTCTTCACCCTTGCCCTTGCCCAGTTCCTTGCTCGGGTAGTCGGGATATCACCAAGAACTGGCGGCATATTAGATTCTGCAGCAGCTTCATCCTCCTTCACCCATTCTTGCAGCTTCCTGGCGTAGCCTCCAGTGCCAAGCCGGTGCGGGTGAAGGTTTTTTGCCTACAACTCCCTATAGGCCTCGCTTTTTGCCCGAGACTCAGGGGTTGATTTTGCGGCATGGAACTCTTCCCACATCACCCGGGAGATGAACGGGTACTTCCCAAATGGTTCTAGCTGGGCAAGGTTGAGGACGTAGTCGATGACCAGCGTGGTCTTGAAATTTTTCCACAAGTTGCTCATCTTGCGGATAACCTGCCGCTTGAGTCTTGCCTCGGCCTCTGGGGGGTATTCGAAGCTTTCCTTGAACTGCTTCCAGGCCTTATCTTTTTTCTGCCTATGGGACCAGATCGATGTGGTCCTTCAAAATGGTGAAGTTCTGCCTCCCTAGGACTTCGCATATCGTTGAGAACTTTTTGACAGCTTTCGCAGGAGCCATCGGAAATCCCAGATCGTCCAATTATGGTGTATACTTCCTTAGGAATTTTATTCTAGGTCCTAGGAGTCCGGCTCGATGTTGTCCCACTAGTAGTCGCTGATATGGGTTCGCCTTGCTGCGACATTTTCTATATAACTGTTGTATGGCAAAAAAGTTAAAAAAAGGTGTTCTACATATGTATATCTTGATTTACATGTAGCTCTAACTTAATTTTGGCATAAAATGTAGCTGTTGGTTCCCTGGAGGAATACAAAAATGTAGTTTTGGTGTTTTGATCCCCTCCGGTCTAAAATCATATAAACACTTTTTGAACATAATAAAGAATGTTTTTAAATTTATGTTGGATGAATATCATGTCTAAATTTATCTAGAAAACAAAACTATATAAAAACACGTCGTTATCGATAGGAAAACGGTAATAAATATCAGAAACACTAAACAGTGAAATCACACATTTGAATTTACATAACTATATAAAAACCATCGGGAAAAGCATGAAAAAAAGGCTCGAATGATACGATCCTCCATCACAGCAGAATAAAAGGGGTGATCTAACTCATAAGTAAAAGTAATGGTGGTAGTTATAGGAATTTTAGAGGATACCACAATGTTGTATACATTTTTCAAAAACACCCATTACCATATGTAACGAGTACAAACAACGCTCAATAACGTTTACCATCTTTTTATTAATTTAGTGGCTTACCAGTGGGACCCACATTTTTTTTGCAAAGAAAAAACAACGCAGTACACATATCGACTGTTATTCCAACACTCATGAAAATAAAAAACAAGTTAATCTAATCCCCAAATCATTTTGATTTTGTTTAGTTTTTGGCACATTTTAATTTACACATTTAGGAATATATGATTTAGGAATATATTAACACATGAACACATTTGAATTGGCATCAAAATTTTAGGAATATATGATTTTGGAACATATGAAGACATGAACACATAAACACATGAACACATTTGAATTGGCATCAAAATTTTTCATTTAGGTACATATGAACATATCTAAATGGGAACCTGTTGACGACCGGTGGGGAGAGGCCGCGGCAGCGCGACCGGCGGGGGCGCGGGGGCACGGCGGGGTCGCGTGGGAGCGGGGGCATGGCGGGGAGAGGCCGTGGCAGCGCGATCTTGGAGGGAAGAGGCGGCGGCATCGAGGAGGAACTGGCGGCGGCGAGGAGGCGTCGGCGGCCTAACATGAGGCGGCGGCGGCGAGGAGGCGGCGGTGACGAGGAGGCGGCGTCTAGGAAGAGGAGGTGGCGGTCGGGACAGAGAGTGAGAGTGAGAGGGAGGAGGCAGCAGCGGCGGTTGGGACAGCGAGTGAGAATGTGAGAGAGGAGGCGGCGATAGATTTGGATCTGGACACTATTGTAACCCTGGTACAAGCTTATCACTATCGGGCAGAACTACTATGCCGGATACGGATAACACACATCCGTGACGAGCACATTTAATATGCTCGATACCTATGACACACATCGGTGACGGGCACAACTAATACGCCCGATACGGATGACACACATCTGTGACTGGCACAACTAATACGTCTGATACGGCTGACACACATCCATGATGGGTAGAACTATTACGCCTGATAGAGATAACATCATCTCTGACGGACATTAGTTATATGCCCGATAGAGATAAGCTCATCCCACTGTAGAATTAAAATATTCCTTATTAATTGTATTTAATAATGATATTTAAGTTATAAAATCATTTATAATTAACCTATACCCAATTTAAAATTGCTATTACATTTTATTTATGACATATAATTAACAAATCACCTTTTTAAATAGTGTAAAATTGCTTTTAAATTTTAAAAATCGTATATAATTAAAATATGCCTTGTTAAAATAGTATAAAATTGTTATTAAATTATAATAATCACGTGTAATTAACAAATGCCCTATTAAACATGGTTTAAGTTACTGGAATGGCTTGAAACAAAATACTTCATTACTTATAACAATTTGCAAATTACAAAGACTTCATTTACAAGGATATGCCTTCCGAATGGTCTGAACGAGCGTATGCCACATCGTCTTTGGGATCATCTTCAAGGGCGATTTGACATGTCACATGAAGATTCTGGTTGTATTCTTCTTCATCGACAACGTTATCAACCCCAACAATTCTTCGCTTGCCATCCCTAACGACGTGCAACTTCTTGTTTGCGGGGTCTTTTATGTAGAAAATCTGCTCGACCTGCTTCGCTAGGACGAATGGTTCGTCAGTGTATCCAACCTTGGCCAGGTCTACTGAGGTAAATCCTTCCTTGTTGACTTTGACACCAGTGCGAATATTCACCCAACTGCAATGAAACAAAGGGACTTTGAAGTTCATGTAGTTAACCTCCCAGATCTGCTCTATGCGACCGTAGTATGTGTTTGATCCAGCTTGATCCTGATATGCTCTGACCGACCCATGTTCTCCTGTCGGACCTTCGCTAAATGCTCCTCAAAGTATGGGGTTACTTCAGCCATATATTGCAGCATGGTGAAATGAGCCAGCGCATAGAAAGTTTGATCCGGAATAATTCTTTTTCTGCCTGTTGTGCCAACACCCGCCAACCTTACTTCGTGGCGAGACGCAGGAACCCCGATAGGATCAGTCTCGGCCATGTAATCGACGCAGAACTCAAGAACCTCCTCCATCGTGTACCCTTCAATGATGCTTCCCTCCGGTTTTGCTCTATTTCGAACATACGACTTAAGAACTCACAAAAATTCGCCCCCTTCAACCTTCCACCAAAATAGACAACAGTGGGATAACTTCAGACAACAGTTAAGTGGAGTATTTATAGTGTGCAAAATATATCTCAATTGGGTCAAATAAATGATATCTCTAACGGGCGCACAGTTATCTCTTACGGGCATAAAAGAAAGCCCGTCATCGATATGTATCATCGGTGACGGGCGTTTAACCAAATCTCAATCGGGCCTTATTTGGAGCCCGTCACCGATGACACTCATCTGTGACGGGCTTTATACTTGAGCCCGATTGAGATAGTGGAGGTAATCTCAATCGGGCTTAATCTTGTGCCCGTCACAGATGAGTGTCATCGGTGACGGGCTATAGGTATATGCACCTCGAACGAGTATATCTACAACGGTGTTAATTTCGGCCCGATTGAGATTACTTCGTTCTGACGGCCCACGAAGTCCAGACATGTGAGGCCCCGTCACAGATAAGAGAATCGGTACTAGTGAAAGCAATTTATTGTAGTCCGGGAATAAATGAAATCCTAAAGTTAAACATAGAGTAGATAAAATTATGAATATAATTTGAAATCCAACTTTAGATGGACCAAGTCTGCTCAATTCAATCGCAATTTGCAAAAAAAACTCATGGTAAATTGAAATTTGATCAGACACATGAAAACAAAAACGAAAACAAACCCGTTTTTCCAAGCACACACTAAGTAACGGCTAGGTCATCGGATGATCTGTCTTGTATACAAGATGTGAAGAGTTTGGTGTACCTCTTGTTTTGAAATTTTTAAAGAAACACAACATAAATGCATGTGCTCATAAAAGAAACCTACACTCACCTCTATAAACACATACATGTATATTTTTTTTATGAGTATCTTTGAAAACTAAGCTAACATATTTTAAAATTGATAAAATCACCATAGACATCTTACAGATACGCTAGCTATCGTTAAAAAAATAATTAATCATAAATACGAGCGTATATACTGCATATAGCTAGCTAGCTAGTTTCAGTGAGACGAAATGGGTGATTGACACCTGCTGATTCCGTCTTGATTTGATTTAGAGAAAGAAACAAATCTGCCAAAAGAATCATCCTAACTAATTATTGCAGGTAGTGGTGGGGAATCATTCATCACTGAACTATTGTGCAACACCACAAGCAAAGGACAGCTAAACGCAATATCACAAGTACAGATAAACAAATGAACTACTAGGAAAAAACATCATTGATGTGGTGGTGTATTATTCTACCTATAAGTATGATTCAAATCTTGATACCCACAAATATTATATGTATATAGATGAGTCTTTAATAAAAATTTAATGAGATCAGAGATGTGCTGCTAATTTTCGTATATTATATGTGATAGAAAACATTCACGAGAATGTGAATATAATGTTGCGTATGTACTGATACGTGTATGCGTCTACCGAGTAATCAAGAAAAACAAATGAACTACTGCTACCATTATTTATGTACATATCTATATCCCATTATTGCAGGCCCATACACGTTGTGATCTGCAAAGGACAAAGAGCATAAAGAGGAGCACCGAGTTATGCTGCATGCATGCAGGCAGATGCAGCCGGATTTTGCTGTCTTCCTTTTGCACGCATGCTCTCGGGGGCGATGTTTCTCGTTCGGCGTACATGCGTGCATGCGCATATGGGTTGCAAAAGAGCGTGCGATCCGCGCACCAACAGAGTTGACAACACTATATAATACTAGTAATTGTGACATTTGCACTTATCAGAAGTCGACGCACTAAAATAAGGCCGTGTTTAGTTACAAAATTTTTTTGCAAAAACATCACATCAGATATACGGACACACATTTGAAGTATTAAACGTCAACTAATAACAAAACAAATTACAGATTCCGATTGTAAACTGCGAGACGAATCTTTTGAGCCTAATTAAGCCATCATTAGCACATATGAATTACTGTAGTACTTATGGCTAATCATGACGTAATTAGGCTCAAAAGATTCATCTCGCAATTTACAGTCGAACTGTGTAATTGATTTTTTTTTCGTCCATATTTGATGCTGTATACATATGTCCAAACATTTAATGTGACGAAAAAGTTGAAAGTTTGAAAAAAAATTTTGAGCACTAAACACAGCCTTGAAAAGGTTGCATGCGTGTACGCGTGCACGTGTGTGATAGAATACGCATTCACCTCCCTGTACTGTGTCTGAGCTGACCTGCACGGACGGGATCGGATCAATGAATAAAATATCGTTTCTTTTCTTGATTAATTAGTGGAAGGTACGGCTCATGAGTGGTGGATATGTGAAGTTGTGAACTACTACTAGCCTTGTTCGTACGTCGGGGACTGAGACGTGCAACCTGCTGGGCCTCAGTTCCAAAATAAAGAAGTGTATTACCTTAGCTAGTAGCCTTTATGTTACGAGGATTTTTAGCATCTTTAGAGTGAGAGGAACCAAAATTCCGAACGTCTGTGTTTCCAACTCATTTTTTTTTCACGTACACATTTTTTAAACTGTTAAAATGATGTATTTTTTTAAAATAATTTATACGAAAGTTTTTTTAAAAATTATATTAATTTATTTTTTTAAAAAAATTAATATTTAATTAATCATACCCGCACACTTAAGGTTCCGCCTTCCAAATTCGAGTTCACACCAGCGACCTCGCCCTCCCCGCAAAGCTCGCCGGTGACCCCGCCAGTCGTTAGTGATCTCGACCTCCTCTTCCCGCATGTTGCTGCTCGCCGGCGATCTCTGCCTCACGCGCCGCCTCTTCCCCCCAGCTCGCGCGGTGGCCTCTGCCTCGTTAATCCTACGCAGCCCTCCCCGAAGCTTGCTAGTTGAATCTGAGCTCGTCGGTTGAGCAGAGGATGAGGATGCAGTTCTTGTCTCGCTTCATGGGAAGACCTCCCATCAGTGCTTCAAGTTACCCCATCATGCCCATGTTTAATGAATGGTTGGATTTCATTTGGTACTGGCAGTACAGTACCTAAAGGTACTATATCAAGGACAGTAAAAATCCTATTATGTTATGATACACATAAATTTTAAATATTAGAAATGTTTATACATTAAAATAAATAGACAAAATAGAAATAAAGACATTAATTGTTGATGGAAGGTACACAAGGGTGTATATTTTCACTACCTTATTCTAAGTTCCGCACAACTTAATGCCAATTTCTTCTGTATATATATTTGTTTGATATTCACTTTTATTTTAAAGAGTAAATTTCATGAAACTTTATCTATTATGATTCAAATTGTAGAAACCAAAAATTTTGACAAATGACACGTAACCCTAGCTATGTATTAGATGATTCTAAAGTTTCATAAAACTACACCATTAAATATTTTGACATATTTCTATATTAAATTTTTTTTAAAAATAGATGTAACATTTATATTATGAATAAAATTCTCATAAATTTGATATGTGATTGTATAACCTAAAATTTTGGGTGATCAAAGTAAAAATGATCAACGGTGTGTTTCGTGAAACTTTAAGACCATAATAGCTAGGATTATATGTTACATGTCAAAATTCATGAGATGTTGTTCAACTTGAATCATAATAGGTGATGTTATATAAAATTTACTTTATTTTAAATGTAAGTCCTTTTGGCTTTGTTTAACTCTTTCCCAAATATAAGCTGTTCTCAAGCTTGCATGCACCTTTTCAAACTTTTTTCCATGTTTGCCCTTATCAATAATGCCATTTCTCTCACAAATAAATAGAAGATCAGTTACATTGTAAATTAATTCTTGTGCCCACAAAGTAAAATATATAATCATAACTTAATTAATATATTGGAAGGAAAATTTTACCATCCTTAAAAAAAATATATATCAAGGTATCAACATTTTATATTAAAGATTTTAGTACCTCGAGATACCTAATATCTAGAGATACCATATTTTTATATTAAAAAATACGGTATCTCTCGGTACCTTCTAAAAGATGATAAAATTGCTCATATTAGAAATAAGAGGGAGAGTACAGAGTACAAAAGCTTCTCCGACTGATAAAATAATAAAGGTGTACATCACTGAATTGGTACATTTGGTGCTGCAGGCACAGGCAGCTAGTGGAAGATATTTTTTTCTTCTCTTTTGGATTTTATGGCGCTAATATATATATATGGTCTGGTATGTCTCGTTGTGATCAGCTGGTTTTAGATACTATTTGTACTGGGCAAAAGCGAAAAAGAAGCTGATTGACACGCACGCATATCCTACTGGGTGCACAGGCAGTAGTGGAAGATATTTTTTTTCTTCCCTTTTGGATTTTATGACGCTAATATATATGGTCTGGTATATATGTCTCGTCTTGATCACCTGGTTTTAGATACTATTTGTACTGGGCAAAAACGAAAAAGAAGCTGATTCACACGCACGCATATCCTACTGTTACGAGCATATAAAAAAACTAGATCAGCATATGTTAAAATTCACGAAGCTTGTCTTGCTATCGTCATAAGCTTATTCACACGCACGCATATCCTACTGTTATGAGGTGCTGCAGGCACAGGCAGCCAGTGGAAGATATTTTTTTCTTCTCTTTTGGATTTTTGGCGCTAATATATATGGTCTGGTATGTCTCGTCTTGATCAGCTGGTTTTAGATACTATTTGTATTGGGCAAAAGCGAGAAAGAAGTTGATTCGCGCACACGTATATCCTACTGTTATGAGCATCTTAAAAAAAACTAGACCAACATATGTTAAAATTCATGAAGTCATCACAAACATCAGACTATCGATGGGTACGTTGTCTACCACTAAAAAAAATTAACCGTAAATGCGAGTATTCATGTCAAGTCTAATACTTGAACTTGGATGAGTTGGTTCCACCACAAGAAACCTAACCAGTTGAGCTACACTCACTTCATGAACTCTATGGTTTAATTTAATTTTATATTAAGTATATACCCAATTTAAACTAATATGATTTTTTTAATTTGTAGGTATAAACATTAACTTGTTTAGTTCAAATAAGTTTAAACTGAATGGAATTTTTTATTATTAGACTTTGATTTTAGATATGTACCATCCAAAAATATAATTAATTAGGTATATAATAATGTTTTGTGAAATAAATTTGATTTTAAGTTATTTTGTTCTTAGGTATGGATCAAATTTTTACATCTGGGTATTTTACTTGTAATTTGAAAATTTTCAAAATTTAAAGTTAAGTTTTGTATTTCAAAACTTGATGTCCGGACGTTATGATGCCTCATATGCCTGTCCTGTATATAGAAAAATTAATTAAGGAAAGAATAAGGTAGGTGACTGTGACTCTCACCCAAACTCCCATACATGCATATATAATTATATATAACCTTTCCCTGCCACAAAAATCCCAACTCGCTATAATGAAAGGTGCCTGTTTACTGCGAAGTGAACCGAGGCTAACTAATCAGCCAAGGGTAAGAAAAGATTTGGACAAAAAGCCATTGGAGGAGAGTAAATTAATTGCATGCTCTCAAGATGTCAAAACTTATCAGAGGAAGTTTTGTAGTGAAGGTAATAGTAACCTTTAATTTTTTTTCACATCATCAACTCACTAATTCAGAAGTAATATATACAACATATTACCTATAGCACACTGCCTCAATACACCATATTAATTTTAATTTGTTAGTTTACTATCAATTTATTTGTCTTTTTCTCGCATCTCTTTTGGAGTTTATATAAAGATTGTCTTTGTATGAGAGGTGACTCCTCTCTCTCCTTATTTCTCTCCTTTATCTTATCATGTGAGTTTACATGACATTTAGGGGTCAGTGCTTAAATTCTTATAGTACTTACTCTCAAGGAAACAGTTAAATTGGTTTTTCCATGAAACAACTTGGTTTGGGTGTAATTTCACCAAGTTGCACTTATAAAAAAATCATTTTTGATAACACCATTTTATTTTTCATGCGAATTAAAAAAATATACTTGTAAAAATATACAGGATCTTTTATTACGATTTCCATGAGCGGCCCATTAAGAAAGCCGTTTGTAATAATGATTGGTCTCCTAATATGACTGTGTAGAAAAAAAACCAATATGAAATAAGTATTGCCCATGGCCTTGTCTCTCTTCCCTCACACAAGGTTTGCAGGCAGCGGAGGGTTGGCAGTGGCAAAGAGGGATGGGCGGACCTCTCCTCCCTTTCTATCCCTTCACCAAGCTCACAAACAGTTGTAATAGACTAGCCGGATCCTCCTTAGCACGCCCAGGTGTCGAAACTTGGTTTCGGTAATAAGAAATTAGGGGTAGCAGTTAAGTGCCAAACACGATGGGTTAGTAGACAAAGGGATTTAGACAGGTTCAGGCCTTCTATAAAGAAGTAATACCCTACTCCTGTTTCGGGGATTAGATCCACCGGGTGGTTTATTGATCTCTTGATCTCTTTTCTCTTGTGTCGATCTCTCTAATCAATCTATCCCTGAAGGGACGTCCTATCCTCCTTATATAGGCATAGAGGATAGGCTTACAAGTCAGAGACCTAATAACATACTATATATGACTCCATAATATTCCTGACTCAGGACTATAAGTCGTTCCTTATTACACAAGGTAACGCAATACTCAAGTCCTAAGCCGATTACATAATCATGAATCATAACCTATCCCCTATAATCAGTCGGATAAGCTAGTTGTGTGGGTATATGGTACCCATAATCTCCATAGTAGCCCCTGAGACCTTCACAGTCGACGAGATAACTTTGCCTCGAACCAGAATAATACATAGCCGAGTACCTCCTCAGCCGAGTGCTTCCATCATCTCTGCCTGAGTTTTCCGAGTACTTTATCATCCAATAAAAAGGCTGTGAAGGGCTGAAAACATCTCAAAAATTACCAAGAATATATACTTAGGTGCATCGACTAGATGCACCTAATTAGGTGTAGCCCCCGACTATGTGTTTAGTTAAGCAAACTAAGCATATAGTTAAGAACTATAATAATCATACTCATCCGAGTGATATAGATAAATGTCTAGCTTAAGCCAAAAGCAATTATAAAAAATCATATAACACATAACCTTATAAACAAGGCGTAGTGTATAATGATCCCGAGTACTGGTAAGCTCATGCCATCCGAGTCATTCTGCCCGAGTCCTCTCAAAGCAATCAACTCTCTCATCCTCAGGAATATGTTGTACGAACAATAGAAAATCTGAGTTAATAAACCCATAATAGATTTATCAATCGTCCGAAGAATATGACTAAGATATTAAAGAGCCTAAGCCATAATACTGGTCTTAATCAAAAGAGCACACCAAGGTGGCAAAATAGCATTGATATAATATAAAATCAATTGCTTTGTAAAAACCAAACAGCTCCTGCAACCTATAGAAAAGTTACCAGGACAGCTATAAAAAACTTTACCGTTGGTCATCTTCCAAATTGCATCGTACCAACACCTAAAAAGTTGTGTAACTGTTGTATGAAAGGATTTTGAAGGTATCGGGTAATAGAGCACGCGCATATTGCCAAGGCAAATCTGCTTAAGTCCCTAGAGACACGTGTCAAGCCACACCTGAATTATGGGCTGTAAGCTTCTCATATGCTTCGGTCCAAACAAGAGAAAACCTACCGATACCCTAAAAACACTGAAGGGCCGTCGTCTTCCCCGCCGCTTTATCTTCTGAAAATTTCCCTTTTTGTGCTCTTGTTCACAAGCTCTTCCAAAGAAACCTAGAACATGAGCTCATCCAAATCCATCCATCCAGAAACTCAAAGCTCCATCAAGATTTACCGCGCGCAACTAGCTCCCAACATCTCCTCCAAGAATCCTCACTCCCAATACCAGATCCGCTTTCCCTCAAACCACATCCATGGCAGAAGAGAGAGAAATCCCCTTCAACCAATGGGCAACATCTGATGTGAAAGAATCAACCCTGCGGGAAATGGTGAAGGACGGAGTTCTTCCTGCCAAAGAAATCATCGGCTGGCGCCCAGCATACGACGAAGAGTTCCCAACTCCGAACCCTGGTGAGATTGTAGTTTTTACCCACTTCTTCTATTGTGGATTTGGTCTTCCCACTTCTGAATTCTTTCGTGGCATCCTTGATTACTACGGTCTCCAAATTTATCATCTGAATCCAAACTCCATATTGCACATTGTCATCTTTATCCATGTGTGCGAAGCCTTCCTGGGAATCTACCCCTATTTCACCTCTTCCGCCGCATGTTCTCTCTTAAGGCACACCCAACCAAAGATAACCCTTGCGTTGTTGATGGCGCCGGATTTCAACTCCGCTGTACTCTCCGCAAAGACTACTTTCCTCTTCCCCTGAAACCTTCTAACAAGGGCTAGCATGCGAACTGGTTCTATATCTCAAACCCAGCCCCCAGTTTGCCCGACTTCATTGGTCTCCCACCAATCCAACGAGCCAACTGGAATGCTCTGCCAGAAGACCAAGATTGGATATAAGCTAACAACCTTCTGGCTAAAATCCTTGAGATGAAGAATAAGGGCCTCCAAGGAGAACAGATCACCCAACCCTTCATCAAGTGCCGACTGGCCCCTATCAAACAAAGGTCTAAGCCAACATTTGAATACGAAGGCCAAAGTGATCCCAATCGGGAAGACCGTGAATCCCTAAATTTTCAGGTCTTGTGCGCTCATATGTGCAAAATCTTCTCTTCTGGGATTGCAGTGGATTATAGCAATAAACTGCCGGTTGTTCCCTTCAATCTTCATCGACCACCTCCTCCGGTAAGTAGACTCTACATCGTGAACCATTTTTCAATCTATCCATATTCTTCAATGTACCTTAAGAATATTGCTTGCAGACAAACGCTCTAATCATTTCTCGGCCATACAAAGTGTTCCATGAAGATATAACAGCCCAGCCAACTACCAAGAAGCCAACTGGCGGCCCAAAGATCAAGCCTCAAGCTAAAAGCAAAAGAGCTGCTGCCATTGAAGATATCAGCAAACGTGCTTGCAAACAAAGGAAATTGGTCGTGGATGACTCGGATGAAGAAGCTGAGGAAATCCAGACTCTGAAAACCAACATAAGCTCTCCTAGGCCATCCATGAGATCAGTCCCAAAGATTAGAAAATCCAACAGGTATCTCTCACACAATCGAATTTATCTTCTCGTTGAAAATACGCTTGATTCCATCTTAGTCATCTTTATCTTCTTCTGCAGAAAACCTCAGGACATAGATCCCACCGGGCAGACAGAAAAAATAAATCTATCCACAACGCCAGAGAAACCAAGGTCTGCAAAACAAGGGTCCCAGAACCCTCTCCCGAGTGAGGACATCCCTGAGCAAGAGCCCCCGACTGCCAGTCAAGATACCCCGACTGGAAACCAGCCGGACAAGGAAAAACAAGACCCATGCAACCAAGAAACGCCAGTTGAAGATCCAACTCCAAGGACAAGTAAACTTCAATAGTCACAAAACTCTTATCTCGAACATATCTTCTGACTTCCATCTTTATTCATCATCCTCAGAGCAAACAACCGAAGAAGAAGAGATTACCCGACTGAAATCCACAGAAGACTCAATACCTCCAATCAAGATCGAGTGGCGAGATGCCGAAGGCAAAAAGCAAGGCATCGTATTGAACAAGTAAAAAGAAGCTGAAGAACGCGATATGCTTGTCACCAACCTCAATGAAGCAACTCGACTGATGAATGTATGTATAAATTTCTCATATCTCAACCGCATAGTTTTTTTAATCGACTGACTCAATATCCATAATACAGAGAATATATTGTCGCTCGCTAGCTAAGTCAGACACTCTAGAAAAGCTGGTACCTCATGTCAATTCTTTAGAAAACATCTAGCAGGATCTCAAAGAAGCTGGAGAAGAAGCTGCAACCAGAGAGGTCGTCCTTAGGGAGGAGATCAACAAGCTTCGAGATATGAACCTAGAGCTTCGTGGTTCAATCGGAGGTAATAAAAACCAACTCATCTGTTCTTATTTACTCTATTCAGCCATATTAACTCCAAATCTTCATGCTGTAGCCAACATATCCGAGATTGATTCCCTCAAGGCTCAATTAAAGAAAGCAGAGACTGATAACGCCAAGCTTGAGTCTGACAAAAATAAAGATTTAGAACAAATTGAAGGTAACCCCTAAAACTCATACTCCTTGATCTAACTGATCTTGGTTATTTGTATAATCTGAATCACATCAAACTTGAAGCTAATAAGATTAAATCCCATGCTCAATTTGAAGTCTTTGCAGAAAAAGTCTGCAGAGCCGAAAGAGTCAGGGATGACATCACCAACGCAGCAACGCCAATATTGTCAGCGCTCTAGGAAAACGGCCTTGGAGCAAGCACTATAGATGCTGTTGAAATCTTTGTTAAACTCAGGACGGCTTCGAAGAAATACAAAGAGAATATTACTGATGCTGCTGTCATGAACACAAGTCAAACCCTGGCAATGACGAAGTCGCTCTATCCCCGAGTAGACATAAGCTCTATAGGGGATGGCTTTGCAGTGGGCACTTCCGATGAACAAGCCTTAGAGCTGATCAATGAAGCACAAGAATCGGCGAAGAAAATTGCTGCTGACGTGGCCGAAAACTTCCAGGGGTAACTTCGCTGATGTAAATAACTCTTGTAATCTAACTTATAGATATTCAGTTTATTTATGTTCATGCCCTAATTTGAGTCTTCGTATTTAATTTCTTAAAAATTTTCGTCCGACTGTCACCAAGCCTAGGCTTGATTAAGCCATCAAAAAATTTTCAGTCCTTATTTACTTAACTCAAACCAGAACACTAAACAATGATAAACCAAGTATGAATAAGTTATTATTGATAATAAACATCACACTTTATTGATACGTATAGCCCCTGACTAACAACTCAAGAAGACAACTTACTTGAAGTCGGCAGTCGAGAAAAACATGATACAATAAGTCTACATATAATATCGATGAAGGTGCTCAATATTCCATGAATTCTCCACCATGGACCATCTTCGCGCTTCAAACGAAATGCTCCTGGCCGAGTGACCTCGGCAATTATATAAGGTCCTTCCCATAATGGAGATAACTTATGTCTATCCTTCGTAGTCTGAATCTTCCGTAAAACCATATCGCCAACAATAAAAGTTCGTGACCGAACGTTTCGATTATGATAACGTCGAAGTCCTTGAAGATACCTTGCCGACTGAACCAATGCAGCCTCACGAGCCTCTTCCAGTTGGGTCAAATCGTCGACTCTGTCTTGATCATGACATTCATCATTGAAACTGCGAACTCGAAGAGATTCGAACTCCATCTCACTCGACAACATTGCTTTAGCCCCATAAACCAAAAAGAAAGGTGATTGGCCAGTAGCCCGACTAGGCGTAGTCCTCAATGACCATAGTACCGAAGGCAACTCTTGGACTCATCTTCCAGCATAAGGGCTTAGCCTATCAAACACTCGGGCCTTAATACCCTGAAGAACCATACCATTGGCATGTTCAACCTGTCCGTTGCTTCTGGGGTGTGCCACCGACGCATAGCAAATTTTGATTCCAAAATCTTCACAGAATTCTTTAAAAATGCCGCTAGTGAACTAAGTCCCATTATCGGTTATAATCCTGTTTGGAACACCAAACCGATGCACAATATTTAAAATAAAATCTCACGCCTTATCCGTAGTTATTGTATCGACCGGCCTAGCCTCAATCCACTTGGAGAACTTGTCAATTGCGACGAATAAATGTGTAAATCCTCCTGGAGCCTTTTTGAAAGGACCAACCATATCCAAGCCCCATACCGTAAAAGGCCATGACAATGGGATTGTTTGTAACTCTTGAGCTGGAACATGGCTTTGCCGAGTGAAGAACTGACAACCTTCACATGTGCAGACCACCTTGTCGGCATCGGAGACTGCCGTGAGCCAGAAAAAACCTTGCCTGTAACCCTTGCCCACCAAAGTACGTGCTGCAGCATGACTGCCGCAAATTCCCGAGTGAATGTCTTGCAACAATTGTCATCCCTCGTCAGGCATGACGCACCTTAACAAAACTCCAGACGGGCTTCTTCTGTACAACTCCGAATCTACTATAACGTAACTCTGACTGTGACGTCGAACTCGCTCTGCATCATCCCGGTCTTCGGGTAGCTCCTGCTGAGTCAAAAACTTGATAAACGGCGTTCTCCAATCTGCGTCGAGCATGGCAACCTGGTCTGCAACTTCTTCATTGGTAACTGATTTCTTAGTAACAATTGGTTCGTAGAGGTGTTCTACAAAAACATCAGTCGGGGCTGCTTCTCTCTTAGACCCAAACTGCGCCAATTGATCTGCCGGCTCATTGTTGTGCCTTAAGACGTGAGATAACTCCAAGCCATCGAACTTGTCCTCCAACTTGCGAACTTCTTGTCGATAGGCCACCATATTATCATTTAAGAAAGACCAATCCTTCATTACTTGGTTTACCACCAACTGGGAATCTCCTCGTACAATCATCCGACGTATGCCGAGTGACACAGCAAGTCGTAGGCCATGAAGTAAAGCTTCGTACTCGGCTACATTGTGTGTGGCAGGAAAGTGTATATGAAGAACATACCGTAACCTCTCCCTAGTCGGGGAAATCAAGACAACTCCTGCTCCTAAGCCAGTGACTCGTTTAGACCCGTCAAAATGCATGGTCCAATATTGCAGCTCCTCCCTAGGTACATTTTCTTGACGCTCGGTCCACTCGGCCAAAAAGTTAGCCAAGATTTGAGATTTTATAGACGTTCTGGCTTTGAAGGTGATATCCAGTGGCATCAATTCCAAGGCCCACTTCGCAATGCGCCCAGTAACCTCTCGGTTATGAATGACATCGTCGAGTGAAAAAGACGTGACCACAGTAACCAAGTGACTTTGAAAATAGTGGGCTAACTTCCTAACGGTAATTAGAACTCCATATAGTAGCTTTTGTACCTGGGGGTAACGTGTTTTAGATTCGGCCAGCACCTCGCTAACGAAGTAGATCGGCCTTTGAACTTTTTGAGCTCGTCCTTCCTCCTCGCGTTCGATGACCAAAACCGTGCTGACCACCTGGTGGGTTGCAAAAACGTAGAGCAACAAAGGTTCTTGAGGGTAAGGTGACGCCAACACGGGTGGCGTTGTAAGGAAATCCTTGAAGTCTTCAAAAGCTTTCTGGTCTTCGAGTCCATTGAAATTCGTCTGTCTTCTTGAGCAATTTGAAAAAGGGCATGCCTCGTTCACCAAGTCTAGAAACAAAGCGGCTTAGTGCCGCCATGCAACCAGTAAGCTTCTAGACGTCCTTCTAGGTACTCGGGGGCTTCGTATTCCGGATAGCGTTGATCTTCTCTGGATTGGCTTCAATGCCGCAATGAGACACCATAAAGCCGAGTAACTTGCTTGACGGCACACCAAAAGTGCACTTCTCCGGGTTCAACTTCATTCTGAAGGCCCGAATATTTGAGAAAGTTTCTTCTAAGTCAGCGATCAGGTCCTGCTTTTGCTTGGTCTTGATGACGATATCGTCAACGTAAGCTTCCACGTTCCTCCCGAGTTGAGTCTGAAGGCATCTCTGAATCATACGCTGATAAGTAGCTCCGGCGTTCTTGAGGCCGAAAGGCATCATGATGTAACAATAAACTCCGAACGGGGTAATGAATGATGTCTTTAAGCAGTCAGACTCCTTCAGGCTGATTTGATGGTATCCTGAGTAACAATCCAAGAAGCTCAGAAGCTCGCAGCCGGCTGTTGAGTCGATGACTTGATTAACTAACCAAAAGGATCCTTGGGACAAGACTTGTTGAGGTCGGTGTAGTCTACACACATGCGTCATTGTCCCGTCTTCTTCCGAACCAGGACCGGGTTAGCCAACCAGTCGGGGTGGAAAACTTCTTTGATGAATCCAGCTGCCAAAAGCTTGGCGATTTCTTCCTTGATGGCGTCCCTTCAATCTTTGGCAAAACGCGGAGTCGTTGTTTTATAAGTTTTGCGTCCTCTTTAACATTTAATGAGTGTTCAATCACCTCTCTAGGAATACCCGACATATCAGACAGTTTCCAAGCAAATATATCTTTATTATTTTGTAGAAAGGTGATGAGCGCGCTTTCCTATTTGTGATCTAACTCGGTGCCTATTATAGCAGTTTTGGAAGATCAGAGGGATCAAGGGGAATCTTCTTTGTCTTGGCATCGCCTTTTCCCGACTTGGCTATCTTCTTTGCTGGGATCTCGCCTTCGCCTGATGTTGAGTCGGACCTCTTGGTTGCCGAGTAACTTCTCACGAGTTTGGGCTATGTCGCAGCTTTCCTTGTCGCAGGTGAAGGCTTGCTTGACATCGCTACGCAAAAAGATGACTCCATTGGGATCGGGCATCTTTATCATGAGGTAGGTGTAGTGCGGGACCGCCATAAATTTGGCAAGCGCGGGTCTTCCAATGATTGCGTGATAAGTTGCTTCGAAGTCGGCAACTTCAAAGCTGACGTTCTTTGTCCGGAAGTTTTCCCGAGTTGGTGATTTGCCCGAGTGGCGTAGATGACAGCCCTGGGATGACTCCGTGGAAAGGGGCTGAACTCGGCTTCAATTTTGATATTGGGATTTGCATCTCGTCCAGAGTCTTGGCGAAAAGAATGTTAAGGGCGCTACTGCCATCGATGAGGACACGCTTGAGCTTGACGTTGCGAACCACCGGATCTAGTACCAGGGGATACCGCCCCGGGTGAACCACTCGGTCAGGGTGATCCAAGCGGTTGAACGTGATAACCACCTCCGACCATCATAAGTAGCGTGGGACTTCAGGTTGTACTGCGTTGATTTCTCTGTCGGTCAGCTTCTGCTTCCTCTTTGACTCATACGCTAGCGGTCCTCCAAAAATTTGGTTTAACTCGGCCTTGTGATCTTGGAAAGGCTCTGAGCCACCAGCTGGGTCGTCCCTCTTGGTTCCTGAAGTGTCGGCTCCATCTGACGGCTTCTGGTGTAGTTGAGTTGCATATTGCTCGGCGAACTGCTTGTAGATGAAACAGTCTTTGGCCACGTGCTTGTGATTGGGGTGATGAGTGCATTGGGCGTTCATGATCCTATCGTAGGCGGTGACTCGGGGATGCTGTTGTTGGTAGTTAGACGTCGTGGCGACCAGGTCCTCGGGCTTATGCTTGCGATCTTTTTGGCCGTTATTGCCTTTGCCGTTGTCCTTCTTGGGGCGCCAGGTACTCCCAGATTGCTTGTCATGTTTCTCCTGCCGTGAGGCTTTAATTGCATCGTCCGATTTGGCGTAGGAGTTGGCTGTTTCGAACATCTTCTTGACCGTCTTCGGAGGCTTACGCCCGAATTTGCCGATCAGCAACTCATCGCGAACACCTTTCTGGAACGCGGCTATGATGATGTCGTCGGTGATGTCGGGGATCTTGTTTTGCTTCTCCGAAAAACGCCGAATGTAGTCCTTCAATGACTCGTCAGGTTTCTGAATCACGTTGTAGAGATCGAAGTGGGTCCCGAGCCTTTCGAAAGTGCCCTAGAAATTGGCGATGAAGTGGTCCCGAAGCTCACTCCACAAATCAATTGAACCTCTTGGTAAGCTTGTGAGTCAGTTCCTGGCTGAGTCGGCGAGAGCGACGGGCAAGTAGTTTGCCATGGCCATGCTGTCTCCTCCTGTTGCGCGGATGGCGAGGGTGTAAACGGTTAACCGTGATTCGGGGTCAGTTTTGCCGTCATACTTGTCAATCCCTGTGGGCTTGAATCCACTCGGCCAATCCACTCGACGCAGGTCCCGAGTGAACGCGGGTACTCCATCGTCATAGTTGTCGGGTGAACTCCTTCGGTCTTCATAGTAGGGCTTGTTGCGCTCACGATGACGCCGATCAAGTACCTCCCTCAAGTCACTCGGCGGGGGCCTTCGAGAGCTGCTCTGGTAGTTGGAGTTATTGCCATAACGAATTCGATCGTGGACCGGTGGCCGGCCGTGACCTCTCTCACGAGAGTCGACCGATTGATCTTGATGCTTCCATGCCGCGTAATGATGAGGGTCTTTGGACTTGGCGGGTGTCTTGCTGAGCTTGGGTCTCCGGTAGTCTTTAGATCGCAGCGGTGGTAGGCGGTTGCCCTCGGGTGTCTCGGCAATGGACTCGGTAGCTCTCCGCGCGGAGCTTGTGGGAGCGCCGACGGCTGTGGCTGCGACGATAGTCTTGACTTTGTCTAGAATCGGAGTTACAGCCGGGGGTGCCACTTCGATGACGGTGTCGATGAGGGTGAGAGCGGCGACCGCGTTCTGTTGAGGTGTGAGGAAGATGTTGGCGTTGTCGACTCGGGTCTGGAGTATGGCCTCGCGAGCGGAGCGTCCAGCCGCCCTTAGATCTCGTTTTCTCTTGTCGGCTTCTTCTTTTCGTTTGAGCTCCTCCTCCTTGCGCTTGTTTTCCTCCTCCAGACGCTTGCGCTCCACTTCGAACTTGGCTCATTCCGCTTCTGCAACCCTACGGGCCATGGCTGAGTCGGTCTCCGCTACTTTGGCCATAAGGACGTTGAAGAACATCGGAGCATAGTCGTTGTCAAAGTCGGAGTCATTGAGTTCATCCGTGGAGATGTCATAGAAGTCGTTCAAGTCGGAAGAGCTGAGGTAATCAGCAATCTCAGTAGATGAGCGCGATCCGAGTGGTTGAATCATGACGGCGATTTCCCTAGAGCTCGGACTACAGCATGACGATGATGAAGAAGATTCTCCTAAGTGGATCGATTCCAACTCGGAAGATAAAAGATTGTAGTAGATCTCAGCGTCGTTTGGTAACCCGAACGGCGCCGAGTGGTTTTTCCCTCCCGACTGGTTCATATCTGAGTCAAGGAGAGAAATCTTATCGAAATTGTCGGTGATGAAGGAGAGGCTGCCGAAGCGGAACGCCTGCCCAGGAGGGAAGGCGAAGTCGTTGATGCCTGATGAAGATCCCATCACGCTAGTCGGCGAGATGAAGAAGAAAACTTGACGCAGGCCCCTACCTGGCGCGCCAACTGTCGAAACTTGGTTTTGGCAATAAAAAATTAGGGGTAGTAGTCAAGTGTCAAACACGATGAATTAGTAGACAAAGGGATTTAGACAGGTTCAGGCCTTTTATAAAGAAGTAATACCCTACTCCTGTTTCGGGGATTAGATCCACCAAGTGGTTTATTGATCTCTTGATCTCTTTTCTCTTGTGTCGATCTCTCTAATTAATCTATCCCTCAAGGGATGTCCTATCCTCGTTATATAGGCATAGAGTATAAGCTTACAAGTCAGAGACCTAATAATATACTATATAGGACTCCATAATATTCCCGACTTAGAACTATAAGCCGTTCCTTATTACACAAGGTAACGTAATACTCAAGTCCTAAGCCGATTACATAATCATGAATCATAACCTATCTCTTATAGTCGGTCGGATAAGCTAGCCGTGTGGGTATATGGTACCCATAATCTCCACACCAGGAGAGGTAGATCCAAGCTTCGTTGAGCTCGGGACATGCGGTTCTGCCAGCGGTGGGGCTTTGGACCACTCCTTCTCCGCCACCACCGCCTGGCCACCCGTGAGCTCCAAATCCATAATTTCTTTGTTTTGTTTTTCTCTATGTGTTCTTTCCATTCATGTGGAATATTGAACCGGCTATGTAAATATTGAATCTTGTTCTTCCTCATTTATTTGATCATATTGATTTGATTTGAATTGTGTTTGATATGTGAAAATGGGACGTTATGCAGAGGGCAACTGCATATGGGTATTTTTAATTGTACGTATTTCATCTTTTTAGCTAAAAATCATCTTCCAAGGTGGTCGGATTAACCTCAATTTTGGCAGGCGGTTGTAGAACCACCCGTGAAGATCGTGAATTTCACAGAGCCAATTTGGCAGACTGTAAAAAACTGATTTTACAGTAGTGCTGTTTGGTACGGTTCAGCATATAACCTCGGTTCTTTTTTATTTGTCATTGTAGAATTGACGGTCTGCAATACACATCTCATTATTATTTTTCTAGTTATATATTTATAAAACTTATCATAAATATAACAATATGAAAGTGTGTTTTTGGTGACAGAACTATTAAAATATCATTTTCACAAATTAAATCATAATATTTTTAATAATATTGAGGTTTAACTGCACATTTTCTTATTATTTGTTATTTTAGTTTTGTTCTTAGTATAAGGGGGAGTAGTCTAGAGGACAAAATTCATGTAAAAAGCATATCAAACTTAACAGGTTAGGATACTTGTGGCAAAACTATCCATCCTGGTTTGCGTCACAGCTTTGATACAATGTCCAGTACATGTATTTCCTTTTTTAGAAAATTTCGTTTATACCCCTGAAACTTTATCCAATCTTTTCTATCTCCCTAAATTTTACTCATTCTCTTGTATATTTCTAAATTTTAGTTTGGATAAGTTTCATATCGTTTTTGTTAGTTGAGCGTTAAATTGCTATTAAAAAGTTCATTTTGTCCTTTAGTATGAATTAACATATAAAATTATGTAGTATATTATTGGAGGGTAAAAATTTGTTGTATGAGACTACAGATATGAGTTTGTTTTATGAGATATTATTTATGACAAAATTTATTTATAGATGTGACAAAAAATAATATTAATTTAATAGTTATAAAAATTATTTATGTGACATATAAATAGATTTGTCTTATATAACAAATAGCAAATATATTGTACTACTATAAAAAATATGCAAAATATATAATTTTTAATAATTAGAAATAAATAATATTTTTTATGTCATATCTAAAAATAATTTTGTCATAAATAATATCTCACATTACAAACATAAATATAAATATACAAGTCTCATACAACAAATTTCTATACTTCATAAATTCATAATTTTATATGTTTTATACTAAAAAAGCAAAATAGACTTTTTATAAAAATTTAGCGGTCGATTAAAAAAATTATGAAAGGGATCCAAACTATATAACTTGGCTAAGGAACTCATGGGCAATGTTTTAGGGTATGCAGGGAATTTTTCCTTTTTTTTTCTTAATTAAGATTTAATCATGAGAAGTAGTGCATACGAACATCGACAAGTTCTCAAATCTTGTTTACGCGTATGTTACAGCGTAAAACTTTTTAAAAAGTGACGAGTAAATAAAACCGAAGGTATTACTTAATTAAGTGGCGTACGTTGGCACTGAGTGCGGTGTTTGCGTTCACCGGACATGTCGTGTGAACAACTGACAGCCACTGATCAGCAGTGGAAATGTGGAATTAGTTAGCCCGGCGCTATTTGCAGGGTGGTTAAGATAATAAAAAACGTACAGCTACATCAATCAGCAGCACCTGCAGCGATGATGAGGGCTTTGTTTTTGTTTGTTTTCATTTGGTTTGGTTCGAGGTGATGGAATTTATGGCGCGAATATGATCCTAGTTGGTGCGCGTATCATCTTGTTCAATTGGTTGGTTGAAGCGCGTTTGGTCAACGGATGCTGAGAAGAAGCTAGTATAGCTTAGCTTCATTAGGATGTTTCCAAAAAAAAGAAGCTTCATTAGGAAGAAGCTGAAGGTGTGAAACCAGGCGACTGGACCATGTTAAGAGTAAATTACAGATTGGATCATATATTTTTATCAGAACTTTACTTTTAACCAATCCAATTCAACGTGTTTCACATAAAACCGTATGTTTTACCCATGCCTTGTATTTTGAATCAGTAGCTAACCAACCTATCAGACGGCTATAGGAGATTGAAAAAGGAACGAGCTTGCCAGCAGGGAGGGTGTCGGCGAGCTTCTCTCCTCGCACGCCAACATGACTTCTCCTTATACACCGACCTGGTCGAAGACAACAGCCTCCAAGAATCGATGATGCACAGGGCACTAACGTTTCTCCTCGTGACTCATGAGCTCCTCCATGTCCATCATCTTTAGTCGCGACAAGTGCAACTGCACTTGCACCGCCATAGCCTCCACCCTCTCTTTTTGCCGATGTCCTCGGTGCTAGGCCGCCGCCTCATTATTTGTATGTCGGAGAGTACAACGGTGCCAAGGTGCAGCTGATGGGCGAGGGAGCACTCGTACATATTTGAGCATCCAAGTCAGCTTTGTCGGGCTAACGTGACTCGTTTGAAATAACTCATCTCTAACGGATCGAAAAGTATCCCGTTTAAGATATGACTACCGGAGAAGATCCATCACCGATATGAGGTCATCTTTGTTGGGTCGTTGTCGTAACACATTACGGATTATCTATAATGGGTCACAAACATGCCTTTGTCACGGGTAACATATTATCCTTAACGGGTGTAATGAGATGTCCCGTTAAAGATGAAAGCACTCATCCTAAAGGATGGTTGTTACAACCCGTTACGGATGAGGGGAAAAATCAATTTTTTTATTTTTTTCAAACAACTACGGATAGAAACATATTCTATATCAAAGTTGTAAATCTTGACGAGTTCTATAACTTTAAAAAGATTTGAATTTAAGGTAGTTTACACGCCCGACTATGTATTATAAGTGGTGAGATCTATTTTGAAAAACATAATTTTGAATTATTCAAATGATCTCGGATAGAGACATGTCCTATATCAAAGTCAAAGGGTTTGATGTGATCTACAACTTTGTAATTGACAATATTTTCATTTGGGATTGTTTACATCCCCGAATGTTTTATAAGTAATGTGATCTATTTCTAAAATATTTTTTGAATTTTTCAAACAACCTTGGATGAAGACATGCCTTACACTAAAGTTGTAGAACTCGATGAGATCTGCAACTTTGCAGTTAAAAACGTTCTCATTTGAAGTTATCTAGAATTTCAAATTTGTCTTTTATATTTGGATAACAATAGTAAAAAAAATAACATCCGAAGGCTTGTCAATATGTGGTCTATAGGTGAGATGGTAAGATTATTTTGCATGTACTGAGATTTGCACATAGCAAATCCAACTATGGTATGCATGTAAATATCACTTGAAAATTCATGAATTTCTGTGACCATGGTTAAAATGTTCTAGTAATATTTAGAATATTTTTATGGTTTTTTAGTACATTTAAAATTCAGAAATCGAAAATTTTCTTTCGTGATGGGTGGTAACTTACCACCCGACAAAGATAAGTCATCGGTGACAGACGTTCACCTGTCACGGATGAGGTTTTTTCATCAGTGATCAATAATCGCTAAGAAGGCTTTTATCTGATATCGATGCGTGTTACTATTTGTTATGAATGAAGGGTTTTGTTGTAGTTGAGTGGCCGAAGGAGATGGTAAAGGTGGAGAGCAGCGGCGACGATCATACCAAACTCCAATCAACTCTCATGAAGGACCACGACTAGAGTGGTAGCTGTTGTTCCCAAATCCGACTGCCCGATCTGGAGCGAATCAGGAGAAGCAAGAAGGTGGGGAGCTCGTGGAGGTCACTTGTGCTCGCACTGTTGCCCTCCTCCACGAAAGAGCTTCAGCTTGAGTTAGAGCAAAGGCAGAGCTCGACTACTCTAGAGCTCACGATGATGACGACAACAGTCGGTAACGGTAATTAATTAGGGAATGAGGCGACTAGGCGTTGATGGCAACGGTAGTGAAGAACCGGAGGCATGCAGGAAAGCAAGCTATATGGTTGGTCCAAAGTGAAAAGGATCGGTAAATATTGGGATTTATATGAAAACATTCGAGAAAGAATGGTTTAAAGTGAAAGTTTGGTGAAAATATAAAACATGATCTGTAATTTACTCTATTATTTATTTGTCATTGTTGTCTCACCAACATATGTGGTTTGTAACCTCACGTATTATTTGACATCAAGCACCAAGTATGAAATGAGTATAATTTACCTGAAATAATGTGGTCTAAAGAGGATACTGCATCCGTTTAAAAATACAAGTTTTAAAGTTCAAAATTTGTCCTAAATAGGGCAACTTAGGATATGTAAAAGATAATTTTTTACCACTAAACTACCAATAGTACCGCTACGATATTTTGACCAAGGAATGTTTGCCACTAAAAGATAACTTTTTATCACTAAACAACCCATACTACAAAAATTAAGGTGGGCTAAAAAAATTTTGCTATATATTTGTCGACAAATTTTTTTCTAAAAATTTGACAGATATAATTATAGTATAATCGTAGTGTAATTACATTGTGACTTGCATGTAATTACAATGTAACTTGTATGTAACATTTGTTATAGTAGAAGGCAAACACCATCCCTCTATTCGACCGAAGCAGTTTCCTATTCACTTGCCCAAAAGACTTTTACTCGTGGCAAATACTTCTCGACCTAATATGACAAGAAAATGCTAAAAGACCGGCGAACGCGGCAAGAAGGCCAGTCCGAAAAGGTGTATTCTAGCCTACAGCAAGAGGAAAATAGTAACTTCCTGTGCACCCTCAGGGGTATTATAGTAACTTCCTGTGCACCCTCAGGGGTAGGATTGTAACTTCGAATGTACCTCTGGAGGCTATATAAGCCGATCCCAATTTTGTAATTAGACACGAGATAATGAATATCAGAATAGCATACTACATATGGGAGTTTACTCTTCGAGCTCATCTCACTCTTAGGATAGGCGGGCAAAACAATACTTTCCAGCCTATCCCCGATTTTTCCGAGACCTAAGGTCATGACAGTGGCGCTGTCCGTGGGGACGTGAAGTCTCCAGGAGGTGAGCTCGAGAAGTGGATACGTCCAAAAAGTAAAAGTACCAGGGGCTACCCAGGGGAAAAACCAGGGGCTGCCCGAGTAAAGTACCAGAGGCTACCCAGGTAAAGTACCAGGGACTATCTAGGTAAAGTACCAGAGACTACCCAAGTAAAGTACCAGGGGCTGCTCTAGTAAAGTACCAAAGTCTATCCAAGTGAAGTGCTAAGGGTTGCACAAGTGAAGTATTTGCAGTAAATCACCAAACTATCTTAGCCCAGTTGGATGTTACCAACATGTCAAATACACAAAGCTTTTCAGCTCCTGACCCAGTACCCATGTCAACCGATTTATACTTTTTGCCTAACCCGTACGTCCCCAGTTCACCACCTGACGCAAGCTTTGGTCATTACCCCATGCTCTAGCAAGTATGATATGCAAAACCAAAAACCAAAAACAAAAAACCAAAACCAAAACCAAAACCAAAACCAAAACCTAAAGCAGTCGCCTCAAGGACAGGACACAAACAAAACTCCAGTCAACCCAAGCTCGAAAGCCGTTTGACACTCGAAAACAATTTGATGAGCGAATACTATTTGCTAGCCCATTTGATGTGTTCATTTGAAAACGTATAAGAACACAGGCAACTTTGAACTTCAAAGCCAAGCTAAGTAGCAAAGACAACAACTCATGCGAAGCATTTCGACCTTCCAGCAAGGGCCCATTTCAGTTAAAAACAAAGCCTCCGCTGTGCAATGAATCAAACAAATAAGTCATATATGTTGAAAAGTCTCTTTATTGATTAAGCTTTCAATACAGTTTGAGAGGTTAACTTGAATACTGTTAACTAAGGTTCATATCAACGAGGGTCAATGTCT
Source organism: Oryza officinalis (assembly GCA_008326285.1). Classification (NCBI taxonomy): domain Eukaryota; kingdom Viridiplantae; phylum Streptophyta; class Magnoliopsida; order Poales; family Poaceae; genus Oryza; species Oryza officinalis. The sequence goes on from BDMV01000005.1 coordinate 22,413,805, forward strand.
TTATCCGCAAGGAGTATTTTTCAAGTGCAAGTCTTTTACATTTTCTTCGACCAACAAGGATCCCAATGCCTACAATGCTTTGTCACCATCAAGCTCTGTCTAGTGCACATCAGGATTTCTTCAAGCATGCAGCCTTGAAAGAAGAAGGTTCATGGAGCAAGTCTATGACCAACAACATGTCACATGACTTTGACCAAGATGAATGAACAAGCCAAAGCCTCTTCAATACACAATTCGAAGCATGCAAATCCTCTGCATGTTCGAACACATGCATTCGAGACCATGCAACAAGTATTCAAGTCAAAATCAAGATGGTTGCATCGATGACATGCGACAAGCCATCAAGCCATCCTAAGACACATCACCACCACCAAGCCAATGATCAGTATCACCAGCATCAACGCCATCATCAAGTCGAATATGCTAATGAGATAAGTGCTCTTTACAAGATCCAATTTAAAATCTGCCAAGCTTCAAGCAGAACACCAAAAATGAAAGAAAGAAGGATACTTAATACCACAAGTAAAACTGGGACTAGGAAGTTTACTGTTTTCTTCTAGTAACATATGTTTGGTAAAAAGATACTAATCCACTTAAGCTTTAAATTTCTTGTCACATGTTAAATAAGCATCCGAATTCATTTTCTATGATACTACAATCACGCGCCCAATCGCAACAACAACATTGGCTGTTATTTTACACTTGGCAAATGTGAACTGATGGCTATATTGTTTTACAACTATATAATTGTGAAGTATCCCTAACATATAAATGCAGATTTTGACGACTTGGAGGATTTCATTACACTTATTGCTCAAGTAGCCGACTTGATCCCAATGTAAATTTTCCTATGTATGAAATACATGCGAAGGCATCACATGTATGAGTGAATGCACAATTTAGGCAAAAACACTTCACACAACACAGAGTTTACACAAATCTGATCAACGGATAAAAAACACTCCACACAGCACGGAGTTTAAACAAATCCGATGAATGGATAAAAAACACTCCACACAGCACGGAGTTTAAACAAATCCGATCAACGGATCAAAAACACTCCGCACAGCACGGAGTTTAAACAAATCCGATCAACGGATCAAAAACACTCTACATAGCACGGAGTTTAAACAAATCCGATCAACAGATCAAAATACTACGCACAGCACTGAGTTTGAACAAATCCAATCAACGGATTAAAACACACCCCACAACACGGAGTTTACACAAATCCGATCAACATATTGAAAGAAAACACTCTGAGCGTCGATAGGGTATAAGACAAAATCCCACTTCGAGAATCAACGGAGTATAAATTAAATCCCACTCTGCGCAACGGTGGAGTATAAACTAAATCCCACTCCGAGCATCGACGGAGTATAAATTAAATCCCACTCTGCACATCGGTGGAGTATAAACTAAGTTACACTTTGTGCATCGACAGAGTATAAACTAAATCCCCCCAGCATTGAGGCAATATGGACTAAAAACACTTTGCACCAATAGAGCATAAACAAAATGCACTCAGTATTCCGGAAATATAAGCAAACTTCACATTGCATAAAAGAGAAGCAAACAAAGGATACATCAATGCGAATATTGTTTTCCTCATCACCCTTATGTGCCCAAAAAACTAAGTCTTGCACGGGACGAGGCGAATAGTGTTTCCCTCGTCTCCCTTACACGCCCAAAAAACTAAGTCTTCCGCGGGACGAGGTGAATAGTGTTTCCCTCGTCACCCTTATGCGCCCCAAAAAAACTAAGTCTTATACGCGACGAGGCGAATAGTATTTCCCTCGTCACTCCATCGAAAGGTAAGGAGGACGGCGTTTTTCGCCCTCACATGCTCAAAAAATCCTAAGTCTAATACGTGACGAGGCGAATAGTATTTCCCTCGTCACTCCATAGAAAGGTAAGGAGGACGGCGGTTTTCACCTCACATGCTTAAAAAATTCTAAGTTTTATATGCGCCGAGGCGAACAGTGTTTCCCTCATCACTCCTTCGAAAGTTAAGGAGGACGGTGGTTTTTCGCCTCAAATAATAAAAAAAAACTATAAGTCTTATATGCGACAAGGCAAATAATATTTCCCTCGTCACTCCCTCGCCTCAAAAGCTCAAAAAACGCTAAGTCTAATAAGCGACAAGCCAAATAGTATTCCCCTCGTCACTCCTTCGAAACGTAAGGAGGACTGTGGTTTTCGCCTTACACGCTTAAAATCCAAAAAACTCCGGGTATAACGAGTGATTGACGAAGCAAGTTGTCCTTGACCTTGCCACGTCATCCAAAGGAAAAAGACAGTGGCAAATTTCGAATAAACTCGCCTAAACTAAAGTCCTAGTTCTCATGAAAAGGGAAGAAGTTCTGAGGCCCAATACCCAAAAGTAAAAGTGGCACACAACGAGCGGATTTATTAAAAGAATGACAGTTACAAATGGAAAAAGAAAACCAAAAGAAATTCACTCAAAAGAAGAAGGAAATATGACTTTAAGCTGAGAAAGTTGTTCTTTGAGCAGAATGAGAGAATAATGTCTTCTCCGAATCCTAAGATGGCATTTTGATGGTCGAAAAGACCGCCAAAATTCATGACTATCAGAAGCACGTGAAAGCCAATAGTTATGGTATTCAAGTACAAAATTGCATAAACTACCATGGGGATGTTGCTTCCGCCAATTCAAAAACTTAAAAGTAAAAATACAAGAGCTATCATAATAGACTCTAGTGTTTTCTTCATCAAAGAAATAAGCTTCGGAAGACAGTAATTTCCAAGGAGGACGAAAACAAATATGCTTCCAGTTTAACCTCGATCGAACAACACCACGGCCAATGGATTGTTTCCAGCCATACAAAACCTGCAACCCCCAGCACACAACAAAACAAGCATAAACAAGCAGGAATATAGGTAAAAGTTCAAAGGCAACATCGCCAACATCGTCTACAATAAGCATAATTGTCTGGGCACATTCCGCCCGCAAAAGTGAAGCTATCGCCACGAGTCAACTGGCAATTCACACCTGTGAGCCAGCATTGGAGGCGTCATCATTTGCATCTCGAGGTTCAGAAAACTCATTAGGCACCCGAGTAGATGAACCAGCCAAAGAAGCTTTCAGAGAAGCAAGGGTATCATCATAACCCTTCTTCTTCCAGTAAAGTACCTGATAAGCCTTAGCAGCAGGGCGAGTGATATCACATTGATGCTGAAAGGAGTTCTCATATGACAATAAGGCCTATAGCGCTGTCCGAAGAGAGTTGAGGTGATTGCACCCACTCGAATACAACGTGGTAGTCAAAGCCTCAGAAGAAATGCGAGAGCAACACGAGGCAATTTGTATAATCCCACCAGAAATCCCATCAGCGGCTCCCACAGTCCAATCTGAGAGCTCTGAGATATTGTTCTCTTCAGAAAAAGCATCTGGCTCAACCCCCAATCCCTTTAAGGTATCTGACACCATGCAACAGCCGGTAAAAAGACTTTGACATCCATTCTCAAGGTCTTCTTGATTGCGGCGAGCATTTTCCTCATAGCTTTTACAGGAAGCCTTAAGTTTTTCATTCTTTCTCTCCAAAGCAAGAATCTTCTTTTGCAGTTCTGTTTCTGCAAGAGCTTTTTGTTGTAGGTCTTTGCCATAGCTAGAAACGACTTTTTCCAACTCCTTTTGACGGACATAAAGTTTCTTCTTGTCCTCAATAAGATTCTTCTTCTCATTTTGAAGAAGTTGAACACGGTTTGCAGCATCAGAGCGTTCTTTTTCTTTTCGATCGACCTCTCGAGAAAGGAATTGTCGATCATCTTCGAGTCTTGTCAGCAACGCTCAAGAGATTTCTTTCGACCATCACAAATCTCTTTAAGAGCTTTCTCAGCAACTCCCCTTTGCAAATGAGCTAGGCTAAAAGTCTACAACAAAGACAAAGAAATGAGTAAAACAAAAGATAACCCACAAGAAGGCAAAAAGATAAAGAAATAGAAAGTACGAAATACCTTGGCAGCAGAAACATTTAAAGCAGTCCAAGCGAAAAGAATATCGTTCTGCTCAGCAAACTCTTTTTCCAGTTTAGTAGTAATAAGAGCAGGAGCAATAACATTTCCCAGCTGGCTGATAGGAGATCTATACTTCAAATCATTTAAGCATAGAGTAGACCCATGGCTGTTGTTTTCACCAATCGCATCTAAGTTAGGAAGACCCATAAGAAAAAGACCATTTTCAGCCACCCTTTTACTAAAACCACTAAGCACATCCTCAACAATATTTGGAGAAGGATTGGCAACAAACGACTTAGAAGAAGCATGGGCATTCACGTTATCCTAAGATCGAACAACCAAAGCTTGGTTCTCCACAGGACTAGCAACGCGGACAGCACCTAAATCCGCACCAGAATCGATAGAAGTAATATCAACATGCTCGTTAGCTTCAGTTCCATGAAGCTCGTGAGGGATGCGAGTATTTGAATCAACCATGCCACTGGTAACAGCAGAAACAACAACTTCCTTGACTTTGGGAGGAGGAATATTGCCTGTTAGAGGTAAATCCAAGTTGATCATAGCATTTAACCCAAGAGGAAAAGTGATAGTAGGAACACTAAAATCACTCATATCATCATCACTATCAATAGCAACTCAAACACGTTTTGAGCCTCGTGGACGAGAAATCCCAGCAACAGACTTTCCTTTAGTATCTAGAGTTGAAGCTAATGGAGCATCAGGGGTATAATGAGGTGAGGCAGATGATGTGGATTGTTCAGTACCTTTAGGGGTATCTTCACTTGAGTCATTCTCATCATCTGACCCGCTATTGTGGAGATTATGGGTACCGGATATCCTCACAGCTAGCTTATCCGACTTACCATAGGGGATAGGTTATGACTTATGATTATGTAAACCGGCTTATGGCTTGGGTGTTACGTTACCATTGAGATAAGGTAACGACACATAGTCCATAGTTGGTAAGATTGAGGAGTCTAACATAGAGTATGATAGAGTCTTCGACTTGTAAGCCTACCCTCCGGGGCTATATAAGGAGGGTAGGGCATCCCTTGAGGGGCATAAGACATATACACGCACGAGCGCACAGATTCTCGAGAGCACATATTGAAGGAGATCAAGAGATAAATAAACCACTCGGCGGATCGAATCCCCGAAACAGGAGTAGGGTATTACCTCTCGAAGAGAGGGCCTGAACCTGTCTAATTCCTTTTGCATACTAACCCATCGTGTTTGGCGCTTGACTGCTACCCCCAGATTCTTATTCCCGAAACCAAGTTTCGACAGCTATCATCTGCATATTCTCTAGAAGATGGAGCTTTAGAGGATTGGCATTTTCTCTTGCTCTTTTTCTTCTCAATAGCCTCAAGAATCTCAGGGTAAATACGTGCAGCGATCTCGCGACCCACAGCGGTGAAAACACGATTCCGACGCTGTGAATTTAAAACTGTATTATACCCCTCGTGCTCGGTCAGTGAATAAGCACTAATCAACTTTCGAGCAGCCCGAGCGCAATCCTCGGTAACAATACCTATAAATAAGTAGTAGTCAACGATAGTGACCAAAAGACAAGTTAACAAAAAAAGAAGAAAAAGAATAATGAGAAACACTTACCATCAGTAGATAAGACAAGAGGAAGAAGGGAATTTGACCCATCCGAGACCTCACCAAGAGTCAAAGACCCGCCAGTAGACAAAGGACAAATACCAAGGAGGGAAAACTCCTTGACTAGGTCCCGAACACTAAACTTAGAGATAAGTTCATCAATTCGAGGGCGAATGGCAAGATAATCCAGAGAAAGAACAACACCTGGTTCAGATTTAACTGCAGGAACTTTGCAAGTGAAGAGAAAAAGGAGAGATCGGCGCCAGAAGGGTCCACGGGGATTTTGTGATAAAACAATTTGGATTGCCAATTTGTACCCCATTTTGATTGAATAGCAGGAACAGGCCAAGAGCCACTACGATTGGGGCGTGGAAGGAAATTGATACAACCAAACTTGGAATTTTTCTTGGTATATTGCCTAGTACTATGAAAATAGGCGAAATCTTGCCCATGAGGAACACCACCGCAGCTTCGAATCATCCACTTGAAAACACCAAGACGAACAATCGCATTAGGAGTAAGGACAGAATTCACCTTTATAAAGCTTCAAAACCTCGGACACAAAAGCACTAAAGGGGAAGCAAAAGCAGCTTCGAAGAAAGCCTAAAAAACAAGAGTATACCCAGCGCGTGGAGAAGGAGTAATCTCCCCGGCAGGGAGGACAACATCCTCTCGACTTGAAATATAACCATCTTCAATAAAGTCAGCGAAATTATTCTCGTCAATATGAGAGGGACCAAGCTCGCCAGAAGAACAGGGAGTTTTTTCTGGCTTGTGGGCAATCTTCTTACTGGATTTTACCATGGTTGAAGAGCAAAAGAGCGCTCGCCTCCAGAGCTGCAGCAGAGTAGCGAAACAACTAGGGCAAGCGGTGGAGCAGCCCAGGCCACTCGCCCCCACTTTTTATAGCCTGCGGATTGGGAGGGGCGTGGGCGTGAGTTGGGCGCGCAACCCCAGGCGACGCTCCACCTCCTGTGCGCCAGTAAAGCACCCCCATGTGTCGATCATGTCAAAAAAAGGAAGAGAAAAAAAGAAGAAGGTAAATAAAAAAAGAAAGAACCTTACACGTAAACAAAAAACCTAAGTACTTACCCACGTACTTATATCAATAGAATATCAATTTTGGAGATATATTTATTTGCTTCAATAATGATAAAAAGAAGATATAAGTTAAACCATACACGTGAGATTGATTCAACACCTTCTCAATAATAATAATAATAATAATTTTAGTACATCCTTTTTGTTTATTTAGAAACCATCGCAATTACGGATCGCTGATTCTAGAAGCATGCGTATAGTGTATGGCAGCTTATCTGGAATAATTATAACCAAGCAATGGTACGTCAGATATCCCAATTGTTCTTTCACACATGTGTAAAATTATAAGAATTTTCGCAGGTACAATACGTTATGAGCTGTGTTTCGGCCGAATAGGAGGATTGCGGACTCCTACAATTTAACTAAGCACGGTTTCGGTTGAAAAACACGTTTTGCCCTTACCCATGAGTGGCTTGTTGTAGCAGGAGGCCAACACCATCCCTCTATTCGACCAAAGAACTTTCCTATTCACTTGCCCGAAAGACTTTTACTCGTGGCAAATACTTCTCGACCTAATATGATAGGTAAATACTAAAAGACCGGCGAACGTGGCAAGAAGGCTAGTCTGAAAAGGAGTATTCTAGCCTACCTCAAGGGAAAAATACCTTTCAACCAGGGCAGATGACGCTGAAAGATTATGTCATTGAGTGAAGAATATTCCCCAAGAAGATACGACGGGGACCACATAAATGTACAATGATACCCTTATGGTTTCTAGCTTTACAGGGGTATTATAGTAACTTCCTGTGCTCCCTCAGGGGTAGGATTGTAATTTTGCATGTACCTTTGGAGGCTATATAAGCCGATCCCAATGTTGTAATCAGACATGAGATAATGAATATCGAAATAGCATACTAGATATGGGACTTTACTCTTCGAGCTCATCTCACTCTTAGGATAGGCAGGGAAAATAGTACTTTCCCGCCTATCCCCGATTTGTCCGAGACCTAAGGTCACAACAACTTTCATATAATTTGGAACCATTAGATTTGTCTCAAGATTCATGCAAGTGGGGAAGGAAAAACATCACGGCGCACGCAAATGTGAGAGAATTCGGTCTCGCGACCTCTATTTCATGAAAATAGCATGTTACAGAGTAATTTTTGAAAGTTACATACAAGTTATATTGTAGTTACATGTAAGTTGCAATGTAATTACATCACTGTTAGAGTTTGTGTCGAATATGTGTACAAAATCGGTCGGGTATAGTTTAGGATTTGAATTTCTACTAGGTGTAGGATAGAGTTAGAGTCAGACTCTGTCCTAGGTTCTCTCTTAAATAGAGAGGCACACCAGTTGTAACCGAAGGGTGATAGTAGCATAGGTGTCGGTACTACTAGCTAGTAGCCTAGCCGGTGGAGGGTCGTGGATACCCTGATACACTGTAATATGTTGGATCGGGGAGGAGCACCCGTAATCAGTGCCCCGAGGATGTAGGCTTCAGCTGAACCTCGTTAACAAATATCGTGCCTCGGTGTCGCGTTCAGTGTTGGATCTTCTATGGCGTCTCTTCTACGTTCGTTTATCGATGTGCTATCGTGTCATTTTTATAACAAGTGGTATCAGACCCTACGGGAGGTCCATGGTAGAGGTATGAGGGAGGTGCTCCACGCCGCGACAACTACACAGTGTCCGGGATAGGATATGGTGCAAGGTAGAGCACGGCGGCGATTAACGGAATTTGATCAGTGGAGGCGGTCTGAACCATTCGATGAGCTGCTTCCAACAAGGAGACGACCAGACGTGGTGCTCGAGTTGATGGTGGCGGAAGCGATTGGTGATCCAATCGATGGGTCGAATAGTTCAGATGGGTGGCTGGGACTTTTTGGTGAGCTACTCTCAACAGGGAGATGTGTGGACACACGCTCGGGTTGATTGAAGTTGAGGGCGATCGGCATTCTCGATCGGTGGAATCGAACACTCTGGGCGGGGTGGCCTAGGCTTTTCGGTGAGCTGTGTTCGATAGGAAGATGACCAGACATGGCGCTCGAGTCGTTTGGCGGCTGGGAAGATGGCATGGCGATTTGTTGGCTTCGGCTTGTGGCTAGATTAACAAGTGGTTGATCGGAGGGCGGAGCGGATTTGTTGGCGATGAAGTTTGGCAGCAGGAGCACGACTTGGTGTAGTCGTCGCGTAGGTGCCGACGGAGTTCGACACGGGCCGGCTCTGGTGAGAGGAGACATCGGCTTCCTATTAATGGTAAAATTTAGCATATTCTGTTAAAGGTAGAGCGCTTTTGGCGACATAATTTTAGTAACTGATAATGGAAAATTGCATTGGCTGGAGATGTATCGGCAAGCGTGTCAACGGGTTATATCCGTACACTGTATTCTGAGGGTATTGGGGTACGTTGGAGCAAGTATCTACACGAAACGATATCAAACACACAAAAGACAAGGATTATACTGGTTCAGGCCCCTTGTAAGATAATAGCCAAACTCCAATTTATATGGGATTGCGACGAGAACCATAAAGATTACAGTAGAGAACAATGGAAGGTATCAAGTAGCGATGAAATCCCTATCGAGAATGACCCGACAAGATCCAACCGGTGAGTTGTCTTCAACTCCTCCGAATTGCCTCTTTTATGGTGGTGGCTTGCGCTATCATTCGATGATTCCGTACCCCCTTGGGGGGTTTGTATTTATACCGCAAACTGGCTTCACCTCCAAGTAGGACTCGAAGAGTATTTTTAGCCTACGAGATCACAGAGATTGTATCTTCCTAAATAGAACTCTAACACCTTTTATTCGGTATACAATTTTTCTGTTTCTTAGTCGAATTCCATAATGTTAAGGTAACCTTCCCGTATATTAAGGGTATGTCGTATCCGTATACTTCACAACACCAAGGATAGGAGGTATGGTTTATCCGTAACCCTGACAGTAGCCCCCGACTTCAAATCAAATAAATTCACAATGTTCTCAAGCCAAAGTTCTCGAATAAATGATATCGTGCCTACCTAACCATTCTTGAATTATCGAGAAGGTCTGAACCATTCAACAAGACTATCAAAAAGCAACGGTCCACCATGAATTTGAATTGAATTATTAAAAACTACCATAAACAAACAGAGAAGATCACAACAGTCGTTTCTCTTTCTTTCTCGAAATATGAACCATCGGATGCGCCCTATATATTCCAATTCTGAGATTCATTTGGGTTCCATTTGCGCAAGTAACTTTCCATCCCCCTACACACCCAACTCTCACAACTTCCAATAGTTGAAAAACCCTAACTCCGCACATCTCCCTTGCCCTAAAGTCAATCCAATGGATTTGGGAAAATCCAACGTTGACACGAAGGATTTGAAGCAGCTGCAGATTGAAGGATCCCTCCCTAGGAAAAATTCCTTGAATCGATCGAAATGAGGTACCGGTCTTAACCCCACACTAGGGCAAATAGTTTGTCTCGGGGATTTTGTGCAATGTGGTTTTCTGCGCCGTCCTTCCGAATTCCTTCTCCTCCTTTTGGATTACTATGGCCTCCATATTCTCCACCTAAACCCAAGCTCTATAGCTTTTCTCAACATCTTTACACATCTTTGTGAGGCGTACCTTGGGATACCATCCATCCTAGATTTGTTTAGATACCATTATGAGATTAGGTGGATGGAGTTCCGTAAAATTTCCGGTTGTTGCAGCTTTCGCCTCTGAGACAGGATGAAAGCGGAATACATTTCCTTCAACTTCCCTTCCTCTCGAGGATTATTGAGGTCGAAATGGTTCTACCTCCACATCGAAGACCGCCCAGCTTGCCTTGCTATCCTGAACGAGAAGCCCAAGCGCTCCCTTTCGTGGACCTCTAGGCCCTCCTTAACCCCTTCTCTCAAAAGCTTCATAGATAAGATCCACGACCTCCGAAACCAAGGGTTGTTGGGGTATGAAGTCGCTGAATACTTTATACATCGTCGGATCCAACCTCTCCAAGCCCGCGCCCACCCCGCATACGAGTACTCGGGGGCGCAAGATGAAACACGGATCTCTGTTCGGGGTATACGTTCTTGTAACCCTCCTGACCTTAATTCGTGCAATGATAAGATGTTGAATACTGATATTAATGTCTTGCTTGCAGAACCTGATGATGGAACGGTGACCAACCGAGTGGGTCACTTGGTGATTGATGCTCCAGCGGACCCGGACAAACTCATCACCCCGCTGTAAGATCTCCTGCCCTCGGAAAAGGACACCGCCATCACCGTAAGTGATCTCGACTACTATCCTCCCTCTGACTATTGTTATCCAAAAGAATAGTAATCTCAATTTTACAGGCCCTGCCCCTAACGGACGTCATCGGCCCTCTTGCCGACCACTAGGTCACAACTTCTCTGAAAGAGAAGATGATCTTGGAATAGGCCATTGCCGAGAACGCTCCAAGTGGTAGTGGAACAAAACTCTCCAAGAGGAGGTGGATGGCTCTAGCAAAGTCATCTGGAGCAGGAACGCTCGTGTAGACAAGCGGATCTGAGGTTAGTCACACTCCTTGTGGTCCCTAAACCAACCTGAGGAGTACCCTTCGTCCTGACTTACATATCTCACAAACCACTTTTGGCACGAAGTCCTCGTCTCAAGGGAAGAAGATGCTCTTGAAGCGGCTCTAGCCCAAGTAAGTAACCATCTCGCTTAATTTCATATTCAGTGTTCTCATAATAACCTTTATAATGCATGTTCTCCACCATTGTAGCCCCTTTCCCGTGACCTCGGCACAAAGTACTGGTCGCGAGGACACGAGCTCCACGCCCCCCGCCATCGTCATTGCTGCATCAGCGCCACCTCCCCTCCGCCAAGTTCCTCACCCGCCATCGTGTCACTTTCCGCGATAGACAGGCTGGTGGAAACCAGCCACATGTTGCAATCCGGTATGCGCGATGTTCTCGTCGAAGTCGAGCAACTTAGGAAGGCAACCTCGACCTTAGACAATTGCGTTGCCGAGCTAGAAACTCAACTGCCAGAAGCACAAAGGGACTTGAAGAAATTCAAGGACCTGGTCACCGACCAAGAGAAGCAGCGGCAAGGCTGGGAGAAACGGATAGAGGAGACCAAGAGAACTTGGCGTCGCTCCGACAAGGCCTTTAAGACAACTACGAGCAACTTGACATGGTGGCTCGTAGCTTGGGCGTGCACAGGAAGAGCTCTGAGTTCCTCGATGAGATGACCGTCTTGGGATCTTTGGGTTCTCTCATCGGCAAGCTGGCGGGCACATCCACGAAGCACGCCAAGCACGTTGCCGAGGAGATCGAAATTGACAAAACTTGATCCTATTTGACCTAAAGCCTCTGTAACAGTTGGGCGATAGTAAAAAGTCATAGCAAAACTGATAACAACTTGTACCGGTCTTCGGACTGGTGCATGTCACGTTCTTGCGTGCCTGAAGATCACGCGCCCCGAGGTCAACCTGGAGGAGGCATTAGAGAAAGGTGGTGCTGACGTGACGCGTGAGGACGTGATGTAGAAGCTCGTTGATTTGGGGGAAAGCGTCATTCCCTATTTTGAAAAGTAATTGCTACTCCTCTTGTAATTTTTAAGAACAGTTTGTTAGGCTTGTCATCTTCTGAGAGCGATGTCCTTTGCTGTACCTAAGTTTTTGGTGTGGTTATGTCAATCTTTAGATGCATCGAAGACGATGTCGTCCCGCAAGGAGAATGTCCTCACGATTTTAACGTTACGCCTCCTTCTCCCCGTGCTTCCTCGACCCCGAGTGGTGACAACTGAGCCTTGGTCGTCATCAATTTGGATAGCGTGCTAGATCCACAGGGACTCCAACTTAACTCTCTTCACGAGCGAAATAAAGGTATGAGACTTGACCTTTGTAGCCCTTTCTCTCGTGTACACAGGGGAAGCTAATCGAGATCACATGTCATATGTAGGCCTCTAGAATGATTTAGAGGAGAGAGGATGCCGCGTCGAGTACTGGGAGACGAGGTTTGAGAAGGCAAAACTCGAGAAGATGGCCAACGCTGCCCGAAAGGATCAAGCCGTAGAGGCCCTTCGAGGTAGGAAAATTTGGATCGACGCCTATCTCGTGGGTTGCTATCTAGCGTTGCAATGTCTTTGTAAAGAGCTGCGGGTGGTTTGTCCTCCTCCTGAGAAATTCATAAGCGGTCACCTCTCATGGATGTGAAGTACGTGCGATCAACTTGCAGGGATCGGGAAGCGGATCGACGATAGCTTAAAGCAGGAGTATCGTCGCGCTAACCGGTATGCAGGTGGTCACATCCTCGCTTGCATCCGAGTTGAGCGTCCACAGATGAGCTTGAGTTTTCTCCAGGAGGGTTTCACGTCTTCTCACATGAAAGCTAACGAGATCGACCGCCTCGCGCAATCCTTCGCTCCACCAGCCGAGAACGTCTTCTCCACAATGAACTGGCAGTGGTCGTCTTGGTAGTTTTATGTACCTAGGGAACACTTAATGTACATGTTAACATTTTATATATATATCAGAACATAAGTAAGAATTGAAATCTTTTGTAAAAGTATCTGAAAGAAACATAGTGTACAAGTACTCTCACAAGGGCTGCCCTTAGCCGACAGAGTACGGTACTCTCCCTAGCCCCCTGTTGTTTTTATAGAAAAATCATTTTCCATAAAGACAGCTTGAATTTTATAACAAATCAAGCTGAAGCTGTGAATTCCTAGCCCCCAGCCATGAAGTCGGGAAAACCAATTCATGGCTTGTTTAATACGCTCAAGTGGGTACTCTAACATGACCAGATCTAACATGGTCGTTTGACCTTACATGGTCCCCAGCCAAGGTCCATGGGACAGCAAAGCTTGCCAAACTAACGTAAGAGGACAGTAGGATCGATTCGAAAAGGGGGTCACTGGGTAAAACACTTCGAAAGAAAGGAAATTGCAATACTGTATATTATTAAACTAAACTTACAAATTTTGGTGCATCGATTCTATACATAAAATTTTCATAGTTGATCGATGTTCCAAGAGTTTGCCAACTCGCGGCCTTCGTCGTCTATGATCTTGAACGCTTCTGGCCTTAAGACTTCGACCACCATGTACGGTCCCTCCCACTTGGGTGAGAGCTTGTTTTGCCCTGCCTGATTTTGAACTCGTGGAGGATGTAATCGCCGATGGTGAGTGTATGAGCATGAACACGCTTTTCGTGATAGCGAGGTAGGGCCTGTCGGTACATGCCTTCTCAAACGGCAACACATTCTCGTTGTTCCTCTAGAAGGTTGGCATCGTCTGCTTGCTGCTCCTCCTGGTCCTTATCTGAATACTGTTTGACTCGCGTAGACCGATGTTGCAGCTCCGAAGGAAGCATGGCCTCAGAACCATATACGAGAAAGAATGGAGTCTCTTTGGTGGAGGTTATCGGGGTAGTGAGGACGACCCATAAGACAGAAGGGAGTTCGTCAACCTAATGTGTGTCAAAGGCCAAGAGCCTATCATACACACGTATTTTGATCCCCTGGAGCACAATACCATTTGCCCACTCAACCTGCCCATTACTCTGAGCATGGAAGACTGATGCGAAGCAAATTTTTACTCCGAATTTGATACAGTAGTCCTGAAAGACACCGCTAGTGAACTAGGAGTCGTTGTCTGTCAAGATCTGGTATGGAAGTCTGTATCTGCAGAATATCCCTTTCATAAACATGATCGCGTGTTCAGCTTTGATTTCTCTTGTTGGCACTGCCTCAATCCACTTGGTGAATTTGTCAATAGCCACAAACAAGAACTTGTAGCCGCTTTGTCCTAGGGGAAACGGTCTGAGGATGTCGAGCCCTCAGCACGAGAACGGCCAGGTAAGAGGGATGGTTTGGAGCCCTTGCGCCGGCATCTTGGTGTGTTTTCTATGAAATTGGCAAGCTTCACACCGTTTTACCAAGTCGCAAGCATCTTAAAGGGCTGTCGGCCAGAAAAATCCTTGTCGAAAGGCTTTCCCGACCAGAGTTCGCCCACCGGCATGAGATCCGAAGAATCCTTTATGGATATGGAGTAACTAATCTTTGTCGTTCTTGGGAGAAACACACTTGAGCAGAACTCCGTTTGGTGCTTTTTTTGTATAGGTCGTTGCCGATTATACAATAAGCTTTTGCCTGACGGGAGAGTTTTTTTGCCACGGTGTCTTCATCTGGTAACTTGTCTGCATCCAAAAAATTTATGAGCGGAGTATGCCAGTCTTTCGTGGTGTCGATGTCGGCGATGACGTTAGTGACTTCTACAGTAGCCCCCGAGCTGTTCTCGGTGCTGGTTAAGGTGCCTTCGTCGTCCGTGGTTTTAACAGGATTTCCGAAAAGTTTCCTGGTTTGACTAGCTCTCTTTTGGACACGCATCGTGCCAAGTTGTCGGCATCGGTGTTGTCTTTATGATAGACATGACGTGCTTCCAAACCATCAAACTTTTGCTCTAGTTTCCTAACTTCGGCATGGTACTTGGTCAACTCGGAGTTTGAGCATTTGTAGTCTTTGTGCACTTGGTTGGCGACCAATTCTAAGTCCCCTTTCACAATTAATCACTTTACTCCAAGTGCCGTAGCTGCTCGTAATCCAGCGAGTAGTCCCTTGTACTCTGTGGTGTTGTTTGTAGCTCTGAAGTTGAGGTGTATTGCATGTCTGAACTGATCTCTAGCTGGAGATGCAAGGATGAATCCTTCCGTTACTCCTTGGCTTTTGAATGCCCCATCGAAGGCCATTGTCCATGTCTCGTTATTCGTCTGACCGGTTGGGGTGTCGTCAGGAACGGTCCAATCGGCAACGAAGTCGGCGAGAACCTGAGACTTGATGGCTGTGCGTGGGACAAAGTTGACATTGAATTGGCTGAGTTTGACAACCTATTTAGTAATGCGTCCGATGACGTCTTTGTTCCTGTTAATAGCAAAATTTGGTGAACATATGCCAGCGATCGAGATTGGGTCCGAGGCGGATTTGAAGGAATAAAGGAGTTTTTCAAAACAGACAGCTCATCGGCTGAGGCTATATCGGCCGATATGGGATTGGACTCGGTAGTCGATACGAGTGTTCTGAATCGGACTCGGCAGCCGATACGGGTAGTCTGGGTTCATGTTGACTTCGGAAAAGGAATTGAAAATATTGCTAATTTGGAATTGAGTCCGGATAAGGCAATTGTATCTATTAATTAGGAATAAGAGTTAGTTTCCTTTTTATGATATTGTGGTAAGAGTCCACCTAGGATTTGTTTGTTTAGGACAGTTGTAAATAGTGTCCGGCAAGTACAAGGTTTGTATGTACGGGTATAAATATAAACCCGAGGTCAATGTAAAAAACAACAACAGTTCAATACAACACTTTCGGCGCATCGCCACAATTTTTCTTTTACTTTTCGACGAGTTCGTGCTTTGAGTTTGTCAGCTAGAGGTATGGCTTGTTAATTTACTAAATAACTTAGCCAATCTAAGTCGATGGCTAATTTAACCATATCGACCGAACCTCGCACAAGGTTTTGTCGGTATCGGCTAAATCAATTTATTAGCCTAGATTGGCGTGAAGTATTTACGACCCTAAAAAACATGCAAAAGCTTGATTGTCTAGATATTATGCATCTTTTTACACTTTGTGCTGCATCAGCCCTAGTACTAATTAGAACCATGATC
The DNA here is from genome assembly GCA_008326285.1 of Oryza officinalis. Classification (NCBI taxonomy): domain Eukaryota; kingdom Viridiplantae; phylum Streptophyta; class Magnoliopsida; order Poales; family Poaceae; genus Oryza; species Oryza officinalis. The sequence continues at coordinate 22,430,059 of BDMV01000005.1, forward strand.
TCTAGCCTGTCTCTTGCTTGTAATAGGGGTAGCATTGAGTTTCAGCCAATATTATCTGATATGACTGTATAGCTTTGTTAAATTCCTTTAATCATACTTTTCATGTTATATCTGCCCCTTATACAAGGATCTCACTTTGGTTAAATATATCAAGCTTGTCTCGATATATTTACCTAGATTGATGTTCTTGTATAGGGTTGTATTGGAGTATTAGCCGATATATTATCTATTTTAACCTAGTTATGATTTCATCGGCTAGTATATAATCTCTATCAATAGATTATATATTCACAGCCGATGGAGCGTGATTAAGGTTTGCTTTATTCTGTTTACCCTTATACCTTACAGCCGATTCGATCAGATCACATTGGCTAGGTCCATACGGTATGTCATCGGCTTATCGGCCGATCGGCTATCGTATATCTAACTGTTTTATAGTATATCTTGTTGGTTGCAGGATCAAACCAACTGGCACGCCCTGAACCCGTTTGTCTAAGATTTGGACCTGCACTGGAGTGAAGCAAATCTCCCAGGCTGCCGTGTTTTGCGTCAACATGCTTTTTGGCACACCCGGTGGGACAACGATTTTCAAGACATCCATCATGCCAAAGATCACCGAGGAGAATATCATCCCAGTGATGGTTGAACAATTGTCTGATGAGCAAAAGGCAGAGATGGAACAGCTTATACAAGCCTTTCACAAGATGTATCTGGATTCCTTTACAGTGTCTCGACAAGGAAAAGTTGTTTAAAAAGGAAAAGTTGTTTTCCCGAAACTTGAGACAGAATCCAGTACACAAGATGATGAGGCTAAAACAGAAAATATCAAAGCTAAACAAGAGCAACCAGCAGAAGATGATAAAATTTCATTACAAGATCGGCTGGATTATGCAGTACATCAAGCTTTGATTAATCAGTCCAATGTGTTGGTAAACATACTTTCCAAACAATGTTTTTCCTCCATATAGGACCATCAAGACTGAAATCCTAGGTTCTTCAGGGTTGCAACAATAATTTGTGCCTAGGGAACAGATATCTCAGCAAGATCAACAAAATTAGGCTCGAAGGACTGTACCACCAACATTGGCTGGAATTTTCCAAAACCCTATTCAATAGCCGATAGGAAGTCAAGGGAATCAGATTTCTATTCAGCAGCCAATTTTGCCAATGTCATCTGGACCACAATATGTACATGTGATACATCAGAATTATCAATACCAACCTCATCAACCTTTTTTGGGTCAAACTGCAAGTTTTCAGCCTCAGCTGATATTGCCTCAACAGTATCAGCCAGAACCTGTCCCACAGTACCAATACCAGCCACTATTTAACGGTTATGATCATGTGCTGCAATTTGCTGGGCAATAACAACAGTGGGCTGGCTGGATTGCAGAGGTGATCAGAGAGCAATTTGGTTTGAAGCCCAAGGACAGTGAGAGTATGTATCGGTATCCATATCCAGAATACTTTGACAAAGTGTCATTGCCGAGCCAATATAAGATTCCAAACTTCTCAAAATTCTCAGGGCAGGATAATGTTTCTACATATGGACATATCAGCCTATTTTTAGCACAATGTGGGGAGGCATCGGCTGTAGAGGCTTTAAGAGTCCGATTATTTCCATTATCGTTATCTGGATCGGCCTTCACATGGTTTTCTTCATTACCTTACAATTCTATCAGGGGTTGGGCTGATCTAGAGAAACAATTTTATAGATACTTTTTCAATGGAGTTCAAGAGATGAAGTTGTCAGACTTAACATCAATCAGGCAGAGGTCTGATGAATCAGTTCCAGACTATATTCAAAGGTTTAGAGATATAAGGAACATATGTTATAATCTGCCTCGGCCGATAAGGGATGCTTATGCTGATAAGGGATGAGGAACAGATGTCAGAGATATGAGGAATTGATTCACAGCTTGCTGATTTGGCTTTCCAAGGGATGCTTGGGCCGATAAGGGAAAGGTTTTCTACACAAGATTTTGAGAGTTTGGCTCATTTGGTTCAGAAGATATCGGCTCATGAACAGAGATTCCAAGAGGCTAAGAGGTTTACCAGGAAAGCTAATAATGTTAACAATATTTATAGTTATGAGTCAGAATCAGAAGATGAAGACCCAGAAATCGGTTTGGTAGAGTGGTCAAGAAGCAAGAAAACTGTTGTTTGCCAATGGGTCAAAGACAATGGAAAAGAAGAAAAATATGATTTTGATGTCAACAAAGCCAATAGGATATTTGATCTACTGCTTCAAGAGAAGAAAATACAACTTCTAGTAGGACATGTGATTCCATCGGCTAAAGAGTTGCAGAAAAGGAAATATTGCAAGTGGCATAACACTGGATCACATCATACAAATGAATGCAAGGTATTTAGGCAACAGATTCAATTGGCTATACAACAAGGCAGAATCAAGTTTGATGATGGAAAAAAGCCGATGAAGATTGAAGGCCATCCTTTTCCTATTAACATGGTTCACACCAATGAGACCGATAAGAGAAGTTATTGGACTTATCAATAAAATAAATTTAATTCTATTAAGTTGATCAGCAAATACCAGAGAAAACAAGATAAGCAAGTCCTGATATATGCTTAAGACGATGAAGTTTGTTTTGATCCTCACTGGAGATCTGAGTTCTTTCGGTTTTGCTGGAACGAAGGGATGAGGCTACCATCAATTGAAGATTGTCCACGATGCAGTGATGCAGATGCAATATTCCAAGGTAGTTATTATCAACCAAGGAATTCGAGAATTAAGAATTGGCCGATGCAGAAGAAATTGCCAGTACACCAACGTTTGTGGCCGATTCATAAAGATTATTTCAAAGATGATGATGAAGATCAAGAGAAGCTAATTCAAAACCCTCAATGGTGTCCATCTGGAATTTTCATCGAGAATCAAAAAAGAAGGGTACAACGGCTGCGAAACCGAGAGCAGATGCAGCAAGTTAATGAAGAGGTTGACTATCGGCTGCAACAAACCAATAAAGAGTGGCGTGTCAAATCCAAAGTTGTATCAGCCAATGAAGTCAGAGCCGATAAGGTTTCAACATCTGCAAAAGGTAAAGCTATAGCTTCGTCTTCAGTCAATATGATGTTTGTATTGCCAGCAGAATACAGTATACATGCAGCCGATGAAGAGATAGAAGAGTCATTGGCGAAGTTGACCTTAACACTGAAACAAACTGTCTTCAAAAAACCTAAGGATGGTGAACATCGGCACTTGAGACCTTTATACATTAAGGGTTTTATCAATGGGAAACCGATGTCCAAGATGCTAATTGATGGAAGAGCGACTGTCAATCTTATGCCTTATACAACATTCAGAAAGCTTGGAAGACTCCGGAAGATTTGATCAAGACCAACATGGTGTTAAAAGATTTTGGAGGGAATTCATCCAAAACAAAGGGAGTTCTGAATGTTGAGTTGACAGTTGGTAGTAAAACAATTCCAACTACATTTTTTGTCATTGATGGAAAAGGATCATATAGTTTGTTGTTAGGGAGAGACTGGATACATGCAAATTATTGCATACCTTCAACAATGCATCAAAGTTCGATTCAATGCAAGCCGACAGGTCAGTTAATGTTATTATTGCCGATTTAACTATTTGGGAGATGAAAGGAGTTGATTATTTGTCAGGTAAAGTTTGGGAAGGAGATTTCTTAAATGTGTCCGATTGTGATATTCAGCCGATCGGTGATGAAGGACCTCAGCTTTTACTTTGACGACATAGAAATTGGCCCCAATGCATATGTAAAAGATTCTGTGGAGGATTTTGAAGGAAAGTTGGGGCAAGAGTTTATGTCGGCTGATGAGTTTGAAAAAGAAGATATTGGTAATGGTGATAGACCTAGGCCAACATTTGTAAGTGGTAAATTGTCAGATATATTCAAAAAGGAATTAATTAAGCTATTAAAAGAGTCCCTCGCATGCGTCGCGCACCTTTCCCTGGGCCGGCCGAAGACTACGGCCCCGCCCAGTCCGCCATGCCCCTTCTTCTCTCCCGAATGCCGATAGGTGGGCCCCACCTGTCGAGTCCATCCCTAACCTCTGGCTGGCAGAGCTAGAGGTGCAACCGCTGCCCACGCGCCACTTCGCCCTCTCCGCCTGCTCGCTCGCAATCGCCATCTACCTCCTCTGCTTTCCCTCGCATGCGTCGCGCCCATTAGTGGCCCGGGATTCGGTTTTCAAATCTCATCACCCCTCTTTCTCTTTTCCTTCCCACGCCACCAGATTCCCACAACTTCCGGCCACATCCGAGCCTCCTCCGGCCCTATAAATACCATCCTCAAGCTCCTCTCTCATTTTCCACACTCGTCGTCGTCTCTCACACCCTAGAACGCCCTAGCACCGTTGCTCCCATTGCCGCCGCTTCTTCACTGCCTCCAGTCGCCACCGAGCCCTGCCATCCCCTCCGCTGCGCTCGCCGAGCTCGCCCGCACCTCGGTCGCAATTCACCCATCGATCCCCGCCATCACTTCGTCGTCGACATCGTCTTCTTCCTCGACGCCGGTCGGTGACGACCCCTCCATCTCTTTCCCTTTTTTTCTTTTTCCCTGCATGTGTCGCCTCCTTTGCACGAGTCGCCATCTCCCGTGCGCGCTGCCGCTCTACGCGCTGTGCGTCGCATCTCCCCGCGTCGCCGATGGTCGCCGCCGGTATGACTTGCTACTTTTAACTATTGCCTATAAATGCCTGCATTATGCAAAAGAACCTTTAGCCTCCTTTGGAATCACTTGCATCATACCTTCTCTTGGTATGACTTGCTGAGTACAGTGGGTAGTACTCAGTCTAGCTCTATCTTCCCCACACCAGAGTTGGAGTACTTTTCGGATGGAGGCTACTCGAAGGAGTAGGCTTCGTTGCTACTGTGAAGGGTGCCCGTAGACTGGAGTCGCCACGCTGCGAGAGTCAAGTTAATTAGTTTTAGCCAGCTTTTAATTCCACTGCATTTGTAAGACTTCTTATGATGTTTTGTAAGACGTGGATCTGTGTATCAACTTTGTCATTTCTGTACCCTGACCGGTCTTGGATAGGGGTTTTAATGCATATTCTGCTTGGTAATTCTGGTTTGTGAATTTCTAGGCATGACACTATCAGGTCCAATTTTATAACAATCACGATTATACAATAATTACATCTGTCAAATTTTGGGAAGAAAATCTGTCAACAAATTTATAGGCAGTCCCGGGTTAAAATACCGTTGTTAACGTCAAAATTTGATAAGATTCTTTAGTGGATTCGGTTAAGGAAAGAGGTCAAATAGCCGATGAAAAGTTTATCCAGAAGAGACCGAGTTCGAGAAGGAATCATGAAGACCACGACATGGCAGCTTAAGTTTATCTATTAATTAGGCAAGGTTTTTCTTTAGAGAAGTTTGTGTCGTGTCCAATTAGGACTCATATCGGCTTGAGGGTATAAATATGTACACCCAGGGTCTTTATAATTTATCTCCACAGATCAATATACGTCTATTTTTGACGTATCACCACACTTTTATGAGGTTTGATTTCGACGAGTTCTTGTTTTCGCGCATGGGCTGGATCGATTGAGTTTGACCTCCGACAAGAAGTGAGTTCCTTGATCTTCACTTGCACCGGAGTGGTTAGGACTTCCTCGGTTGAGTCTGATATTCTAATTGGGCCGACACAAGTGTTGCTTATCTGGTATATTATCTCTATCTTTAGTTACATTACTTTTTATAGTCACATCAGCTTAGTTAGGACTTTCTCGGTTAGGTCCGATATTCTTATCTAGTTAATGTTTCTTTAAACATAATGTTGTTTTAGATAGATTTGTTATATTCATCACATTAGACAGATTTATCGGCTCATTGAGTATTAGATTATCATATATAATCTCTTACTGCATCGATTAGGTCTGATCTACTAAATTGTTATTGATAATCTAAGTCTTGTTAAGCCGATAGGTTTATGCTAATGTTTTATCGGAGGATTAGCAGGTATTATCTAATGTGTTAAATTTCTCTTTGATGGTTTTACTGTCTTGGTTAAATTTAATACATGACCACTTTGATCGGTGTCATATCGATTGGTTTAAATCTATCAGACAGTTATCAATCTTATGCTATATCGGTTAGGTCCGACCTATGAGATTGTGGTTGTAGGTTAGATTTATTTAAATCAGTAAGCATGAATCATTGTTTCATCGACTTATGAGGATTATATACAAGTTGGTTTTAGCCAATTACAGCAAAAATTTCATTGATCAATTAATCATTTGGGTTTAATGACATCAAATTTATAGCCTATGTATGCTTTAATTATTGGATAATCATTTATTCTATCATACCATAATTAGCCGATTGATTTATGTTGGATTACATTATCATTAGCCGATTGTCTTTATATCGTTATTTATTCAAGTGTCAGAATTTACATCGGACATATAGCCGATTGCACAAAACTCTATCGACATCGACTATTATCACTATATCGGCTTGTTAGCCGATCGGCTGTTTGATTGTCAATTTATATATCTTGTCAGTTACAGTATCAAACTGATTGGCACGTTCACATCTCATCAAAATTTAGGACCTGCATTAGAGCTTAGCAGATCTCTCAGATCATTGTGTTTGTCAACATAGTTCGCGTCAACACAAATTTGGAACCGTCGGCCGGGCGTGATTTTTTGTCAACAACCGTATCGGTTTAACCCAAACCTGCTCAAACGGATTAATCATTTTCTGCTCTAGTGTGTAGCCCATGTCGGGCTCATGGGCTCATGCACTAACAAGCCCAGTTGGGCCTCCTCTCCTTAGCTTTGCCGGCCCAATAACCAAACTCCCGCACCCTATCCATCCATCAAATAATAAAGCAGCCAAAGGATAAGAAAGAGGAGGAAGAAGAAGAGCCGTTGCAGGAGGAGCAAGAGCGAGCGAGCGAGCGAGATGATGATGACGATGTCGTCGCCGGCGGCCACCGCCCGCCTCCTCCTCCTCCCCCTGTCGGCCTCCCTCGTCCCCCGATCCCTTCGCCTCCTCCGCGGAGCTGCGGCCCGGAGGAGCAGCCGCCGGCTCGGGGTGGTGCGCGCGGCCAGCGCGGAGGTGGCCGCGCCCGACGCCGCCGCCGCCGCCGCTCCGGGCTACACCTCCGACTCGCTCATCCTCTACTTCAAGGCGGAGGGCACCATGGAGGAGAGGGCCATCCCCAAGATCACCCAGGCCCTCGAGGTTCGCTAATACTTACTGTACATGCACCTTGAGTTTTGTTACTTTCTTGCGAATTTGGGTGGGCGGAAAAATGGAGAATGTGCAAGAAATTGTGAATAAATCTGCAATTGATGGAGAAAGAAATGAAATGTGCGTGTGTTTGTGTCGTAGGGGGTGGAGGGGGTGAGCGACCTGGAGGTGCTCATCGAGGAAGGCATCGGAAGTGTTGTGGTAAGCTCATCTGCTCGTACGCCATCAGAAATACTAAATAAATTGGTTCTGCAATGCACCTAGTTATCCAGCAATGAGCTCAAAACCAATTGTGCAATAGTTTGCGCCATATGTCCTGGAAGTGGTCAAACACGTTTATCTGACAACCTGACTAGCTAGCGAACACGAACAACTTAACTTGGAAGCAAAAGATGGTGGCAATGTCCGATGTTTGTCTTGTAGTTGCCACCCTTGAATTCTTTTGTTCTAAAGTACATCTTTAAGAAAATTTATGGATGTCTTGTGTTAAGTCGGCACTCATTTGATCGTGTGGCATAAGGAAGAAGATCATTGATTTTGCTTCGTATATCTGTCTGTAGCAATAAGCTCAAAAATAATATGCAATAGTTTAACATACGGATGCATAGAGTTTTGTCTATAATAACAGGTAGAACAGATCTCTCTGACAACTTACTAGTAGCTAGTGAACAAGAACAACTCAACTTGGAAGCAAAACAGAATGGCAATGTCTCCTACATCGTCTTATAGTTGTCAAGTTTGAATTATTTTTTACTTAATTACATCTTTAAAATTCCATACGCTGCACTACAAGAAAAAGATATGCAAGTGATAGGAAACTCACTACCAGGAATTCTACAAGAACAAATTTGTATCCGAACTGTATTGTTCGGTTACAAGAAGATGAGATATTTTGCTTGTTGCATTTGCAGTAACTGAACTAGATCTTCTTCTTACCTCAGAACAAGAGTGAACAACATGTTTAACCAGGGCAATATTTGCTTTCAAATAAAGATCGGCTAAACTATCTCAGCCTGCAAAAACTTCAGTGATTTGTTTGAATCATAGAACATGACAAAAACACAACCAAACCAATAGTTTCACAGAAAAGACATCTGATTGTTTCTTGAGCTCGTGGTCAAGAAAGTGTTCTATTAATCTGACAAAATCTCTTGTCATTATGATTTCTGAATTGTGAGCAGCGATATACAAATATGCAGTGATATATTTTTTTTTCTGAAAACTGTTTTATTTGGATTGGTATCTTCTATGTTACAAATAGATTTAGGCTCTTTAATCACTATCACCTAATTTTGATGCAAATATACCAAATCTTTTACCCAAATAAAAGCACTGTTTCAAGTAAAAAATAAATAAATAAAAGCGCTGTTTTCCTGAAGACTGGAGAAAGGGATCACAATGGCAGGTGATAATCACTGCACAAAATCTCCAAGGCAAATGATTATACGATTTAATAATCATCAAAGGTTGAGAAGTTTGCAATAAAAACTTTCCATACCTGATCATGGAGCCTTAAACCAGTCAGTTGTTTCACTGATTCTTCTCCTGCTGCCATTTCTGTTTCCTCATCTCTTCTCAAACTACCATATGTTTCTTTCATATTCTAGAAGCATACACAACAAAAAGGGCATATAACCCCTGACTTCAGGTCTCCATAATTTCATTTCCCCAACAACACAAATTAATTCCAAACAAATTTAACGATCTCTAACTCTGTGATATATGGCTCTGCTCCGTTAGCTCAGCCAGTATTTCTTCATCCATCTCAAGTCTCATAATGTAAATCAACATGAACTCATTTCTTTCATCCGAGCTTTTATATTTATAATCTCCACTCCAATAACTGAACTGATTTTGTCGATGTACGCTTCTGTTGCTGCTGCTGCTATAGTTAACAAAGGAGACGACAGTGCAAGCTACCGGGGTGGCCTCAAACCTGGTAGAAGCCATCCAGGGAGCTGGCTTCAAGCTGCAAACACTTAGCCTCAGCTTCGACGATTTTAATGAGGACGTGGCCACTGTCGCAGGAGAGGATGACGACCAAGCCACACAGTGAGTGACTATGTCATGTCATCAGCTTCTGATCAGAGCTACTTCAATTTACGCAATGCATATAATTTGCTCTTGTTATTGGCACTCTTCAACATTTTGTTTAGTTGCTGTACTTCACTCCCTCTCCTTGTAATCTCTGAGGAAGTTCGTTTAAGTTCTAGCTTATGGTCAACAAATGAGGAAATGGTGTTTTTACTTGTGTATTCTGATTCAAAGAAAGTGTTCTGATTGTTTTTTCAAGGTCCATATTAATTTGTTGAGATGTCTCAGCTAGCCTTGTAGCCTGTCCATTACACTAGTTAGTATGAGATCTTTTAACCAAAGAAGCCACAGAACTTGCTGTTTGCAAGCTCAAGCTGTTACTATCATAATGTTTGCTTTTGCACTCAACAGGTGACCACCACCCATTTTAGGAATTTGGATAATCCCAAATCAGACTAAGCGTCAAGTTCTTGCCACTCTTCCATGGTTCCATACCTGTCACAGGCCTACTTTTAGGTTTTGCACTTCAGGACGTCACACTGGCCAGATATTTTGCAACTCTTAAGTGGTTGATTGGATCTCTGAGTTTGTCAAAATTAAATTTTGATAAACAAATTTTAGAGACTAGCATTTTTTTTTGTTTTGGTTTTTTTTTGTTTGAATCACATGAATAAGACTGTTATCCCAAAAAAATATCAGTGTCACAATTTTTGTTATGTGGTTCAAACAAAGTTTTACGTTGTTACATAATCTTCAGGGGACTTCCCTACTCCTTAAATTTAAATTTTGTCAATTTTATAAAAGAGTAAAATGCACGGGTGGTCCCCAAACTTGTATGGGTATGTTATCTAGGTTCCTGAACTCTCAAAATTGTAGGTCCAAACGGGAGTCAACCCGCTCAAAGTGCTGACGTGCCACTTGTACGGGTATGTTATCTAGGTTCCTGAACTCTTAAAATTATAGGTCCAAACAGGCATCAACCCGCTTAGTGCGTTGGCATGGTATGTCATGTCAGCCCCTACGTGTGAGTAGGATCCACATATCAGTCACATAGAAAACATAAAAATTAAAAACATCATTTCTCACCCTCCCCCTAATCTTTTGATTTATTTTTTCTAAAGTAAAAGATGGTTGGTCGGTTATTCCTGGTTCAAGGACGCCCGATGACAGTTCAGCTTTGTTAGCAGTGAGAAAGGCGGCGAAGCAGCAAGGGGAGGCTAGTTTTGTGGTCCTGGAGGGACGAAGAACCCAACCCAGGGCTTTTCCCTCGGGCGTGGCGATGGTGGAGGCTGGCAGCGATGAGCAGGAGAGCAATAGCAGTGACGCTAGTGGTTGTGGCGACTCTGGCGCCGTGGGCTTCGAGGAGGGAGTGGGGAGCATCAGGGCATCGAGAAGAAGCGGATGGAGGTGGCAACTGGGCACAAGGCGACATGGAATAGCAACACGATGTGCGGCCAACGGGCGATCGAAATAGGGCAGCAGTGAGGGGGGCTGCTTCGGCGAGATCCGAAACCGTTCAAGCTAGGGAAGGAGAAGGGTTCCTACCTTTAGTTGTGCAAAATGATGATCGACGATGATGGATTTCTGGAAAGGGGTGTCGATGGCCAGACTAGGATTCTCGCTATGCCACAAGGAGGCACCACCTCCTTCCCCTGCATTAGTCCCTACTTCCGACCTCCTTCTCCTATGCCGAGCCTCTCGCCGGTTGCTACCAGACCGAGCAGAGGGCGTGGCCGCCGCACTCTATAGTGGCAGCTGCAGCGGAAGAAGGAAGATGAAAAAAAAGAGAAGGAAAAGAAAGATATGTGAGAAAAGATATCTTTTATTTTTTTTATGTAACTGACATGTGAGTCCTACTTACATGTAGGTACTGACATGGCATGCCACGTTACCACACAAAGCAAGTACACCCTTTTGTATCTATATGACACCTAGGATAATTTCAGGGATCCGAAAATACATTTTTTTAGAACACAGTTCATACGCAAGTGCTCACAACGTGCGCACGTTCATCCCTATGAACACATACGCACAGTTTACCCTTATCAACATCTTAAGAAGACTGGACTGTCATATCTTAAGATTGACGAAGTTATCACAGGTGTCTCGGCGTCGATGGGTATGTCACCTACCGCTAAAGAAAAAATAGCCATAAATACGAACGCCCTTATTAAGTCTATGACTTGAATCCAGGTGGATTAGTTATACTACAAGAAACCTAACCAGTTGAGCTACGCTCACTTCGCCTCAAAAATTTATTTTCAGAGTTAAGGAACCTAGATGACACATTCACATAAGTTTAGAGACCACCGGTGTAATTTACTCTTTATAAAAAACAGTGTTCAACAGACTCGAAATTTAGGGGCTCCAATCATGATCACCTCCCTCACAAAATTTGACAAGCCATCCTCCATGTCTGCCGCTCTGTTCCTCCTAATAGACATCGAGACCTTTCAAAATCAAACCTAACCATCATCGGAATTCTATTTTTTGTTTTTAAGCCACCCTCTTCTTGTCGGTCAGCACGCCATTCACTAGGCCGCCGTTGCCACCCATCCTCTTTGTTGTTGTTTAGACCTCAAAAAATCAAACCTCATCTTTGCGGGTTTCCTTTTTTGAGCTCTATAAAAGTCACTTCAACTGGCACCTTCCTCCAGCCTACTACTCCACCATGGCCTGCCTTGCGGCCCCATGTACAACGGCTTTTTATCAGTAGGCTTTTTTCATTGTCATATAAGTAAATTTGATGACATAAAAGAAAAAGATGGAAAAAAAAGAAACATGGTTGCTACGCATGATAATAACTCAAAGTCGATTCTTAGTATTTATTAAAGGGAATTTTGTTGCATGGGGGTGAAAGAAAGAAAAGAAGAGTAAGAAAAAATTATTTTGATACTTTAATGGTTAGAGACCGTATTGTCTTAACTGTTGTAAGAGAATAGTCTCTAGATGACGTATAGCTCATATCTGACTCTACCTTAATAGGAATAACGGTTATTAATAGGAGTCTCTTAGCGTTGCTAATTACGAATAATTATTGACATGAAAGAGAGAAAGAGCAGTGACGAAACATCATTGTCATAGGTAACAACGGCTCAACAATGACTCTTAACCTTTATAAATGGTAATAACATGGTTACATGAGGGTGAAAAATAGAAAGAATTGTAATAAAAAATATTTTGAGTTGATGGTTAGAGTCTTTGTCGTTTTAACTATTGTAAATTGTAAAGATACGTTCTCTGAATAATCGTGGTTTGTGTAAGAGACTACACTCATCTCTATCATTGAACACGCCTTATAGTATTATGCATTAAAAACATAGCTATTAATAATAATAATATTTTAATAACAATTAACAAAATATGCGATTTGGGAGTGTCTCTTCCATGATGTCGACGAGGCCAAGGTGTAGTGCTTCGATTCTCTGCTCCACCACTCTCCTTGTTGAGATCAGGGAGCTTGCTGACGTCCTCCTACCCAAGCTCTCCGCAGAGGGTTAGGAGTGGCGGCAAATGGAGAACACCGGCGATGGGCCAGGGGACGGAGGGATGCTCGTGAGGGGTCTTCATCTGTTGCAGCGAAACATGGAGGAGCTCGGCGGCGACGTCTGTCGAGGAACGCAAGAGGACCCCAGCGGTGGCTAGTGGGTGCATCTCCACGTCGGCAGAAGAGAGAGAGGGAAAGAGAGAGAGGAGAGAGAGATCGAGAGCAATGAGAAGAGAGGAGAGGGAGGGAAAGAGGGTGAAAGAATGGGTTCACTAACATGTGGTCTAGGTCAATAAAAATCAATCTGATTTGGTTTAGGGGTGTAAATTAAATGGTTTTAATAGTTAAAAGATGCTAAATATCCGGTTTTAAAGTTTAGAGTGTATTTTAGAGAAACATAGTTGAGGGTGTAAAATAGACTTATCCTTAAAATATATATGATTAAGTAATGAAAAATAGTGTTTTTTTATATTAATGAAAGATATACATGTATACACACCACTACATAGCTACACATAAATACACCCCTTAACAAACGGTAAACCCGAGTCGTCTGTGTGTGCTTCGGTTTTACATGGATTCTCATGTTAGCTAGCGACGCTTTGCCACGTCAACTGAAAACAAGGTACTTCACGGGGAGGTTCTTTTTTATAGTGAAAGTGGAAAATGAACTGTTTTAACAGAGCCTGTTTTCTGAACTCGAACTTCAGTCGGTGTAAAATCATATGTTCTACCAAAATGACAGACATCATGCGCATGACTGAACTGGGTTATTAGATACTTTGCTGTCAACAATAAATTAAAACCACTGTTACGTTAAAAGGCCTAATTAAACAACAAATGCCATACCTGCACTTAAACCAACTAATATTTTATACTTAGCCGATTTCTGAGCAGAGATCGAACAAGCAACAATTGTAAACCCCAGGACAGATGACAACATGGAAGGAAACGTTATAGTGGACATTTATAAAGTTGCAGGTAGCAAAAAGAAAGTGGCGTTACGTGAGCACGTGAGGGAATTTTTGGAAGGTGACCTCGTAGGTATGTGGTATATGTTCTCCTCGTGAGCCATCGTTTTGGCCTATCCGTGTCCCTTTTCTGCCTCTCTCATCCTCTTCTCGGCCTTTAGGGCCTTGGATGCACCTGAAGAATCACTTCAATTGGACCGAAATCTCCTATTTAATTGGAGCAAACAGTGAAAATAATTCCCTGCCCTAGGACGTGTTCTAAGCTATACGACAGTTTGTCACTTGTCAATCGCACAATTCCATGACAGTAACATATGTTAGCTCTTTGCATTGATTTGTCCAGGTTATATCATCAGCTCGTCCTTAATTTGGATCCAGATGCATCCTAAACCAACCAGGGCGTCCACACGGTATAACCTGAAGTATCTTTGTTTTTAGAACTTAACCTGAAGTCCCTTTCATTAGAACAGCTTGCTCATGATACTCAATTCATAAAGTGATCCCAATTACCAAGATGGGGTAGTTATAAAATGGGGTATTTTTGTGGTACCTTCTACTATTGACAGTAGGTGGACTGTACAATTGAAATTTAATCATTAATTTTCATATGTATATAAAATGTTTCAATTGAAACTTTGATAAAGGTAAGTTTAAATATAAAAAATCGCCACACTGTGAAATCACGTGTCATATGTGTGATAAATTAGGCTGTGTTCGTTCTCTCCTTTTGGGGAGATGTTTAGCACGCGTAAAACAAGAAATCTCGTTAACATATGATTAATTAAATATTAATTATTATAAACATGAAAAAAAATTATTTGATTTTTTAAAGCAACTTTTATATGAATTTTTTTTTAAAAAAACATATTATTTAACAGCTTGAAAAATGTGCTAACAGAAAACGAGAAAGTTAAAGTTTTGAGTTGAACAAACGAACTGGTCCTTATAGACAAAAGTGATAATTGTTTGGACTAATGTGAATCAAATTAGGAAGAACCACTAGTGCAGATCCTCTCATCTGTGACGGGTTGTAATATAACTGGATTTTGCGGGCCGTCACAAACAAAACATCTCAAACGGGCCTAAAAAGAGGCCGATTGAGATATGGTCGGAGAGACATGTTAAATGTGCATAGAACTGAAGCCCGTCACGGATGACACATATCTGTGACGGGCCTAAACTAGGGCCCGATTGAGATAACCTTAAATATCTCAATCGGGCCGTAGTTGGAGCCCGTCACAGATGACAATCATCTGTGACGGGCCCCAACTTAAGGCCCGATTGAGATAATCTTAAATATCTCATCGGGCTGTAATTGCAGCCCGTCATAAATGACAATCATCCGTGACGGGCCCCATCTTGATGCCCATTTGAGATATCTACAAAGCCCGTCACAGATGGCACTTCTCTCTGACGGGCTTTTTTTAGGCCCGATAAAGATACCTTATATGCCCGATAGTTAGTGCACACTATAAATAGCCGCAACCGTTAGAGTATCTGTATCCCACTATTCACAAATCTGGTGGGAGGTTGGAGGGGGCGAAATTTTTTTTCCCAAAGAAAACAGTAAATTCATAAAGGTAAGTGACAAATAATAATCATTAATTTAGAAAATTCATCAATTTTTATGAATTTAGCGGTATTTATCTTATAAAATGTTTCTCTGATTCTTTTTTCATTTCTGTAGAGATGGATCGAAGTTGGATGTATGCGAAATCTGTGAAACGTCATAGTCAAGAGTATAGAAATGGGGTATTAAATTTTATTAACGTCGCGGAGGAGGATAGGAAAAGAAGAAACAGCGATTACATGTGTTGTCCATGTGCAGATTGTAAGAATGAAAATATGTTTGATAGCCGAATGGACGTACACGCTCATCTGATACAACGAGGATTCATGGAGGGCTACACATGTTGGGTTAAGCATGGAGAGCAGGAATCAGGAAGTGGTGCTGCTGCAGACAGTACTGGTGCACAAAATCAGGAAGATGAAGATGAGCATGACATGTTTGTTCCTTCTCCACTAGGCGGTGAAATGGTTGATGTTGATCATGATCTGCTACAAGACATGTTACGTGACGTTGAGGATCCAGCTTACAACGAGAGAGATTCCGTAAAGTTCAGCAGGTTGGTCAGTGACTCGCAGACGCCTCTGTACGCTGGATGCAAAGCAAAGCAAACCAAATTATCAGCTACCTTGGACCTAATGAAGCTGAAGGCAAGTAGTGGATGGATAGACAAGAGTTTCACAGAGCTTTTGGGAATTTTGAAAGCCATGCTGCCTGATGGGAACACATTGCCCGAGACGACATATGAAGCAAAGCAGGTTTTGTGTCCCCTGGGGTTAGAGGTCCGTAGAATTCACGCTTGTCGAAACGACTGCATATTGTACCACAAGCAATATGCGGAGTTAGATGTTTGTCCTGTATGCAAGGCCTCTCGATACAAGCGTAAGAAAAGTCCTGACAAAGGAAAAAAATCAAAGCGAGGTGGTCCCGTGAAGGTTGTGTGGTATCTACCTATCATTGATCGTTTCAAAAGAATATTTGCAAACCCCAAGGAGGCAAATTTAGTACGTTGGCATGCCACGGAGAGAAGGAACGACGGTATGCTAAGACACCCAGCGGATTCGATTCAATGGAGGAATATCGATCGAAAACACAAAGACTTTGCTGTCGACCCCAGAAACATGAGGCTATGTCTGTGTACAGATGGCATGAATCCTTTTGGAGACATGAGTAGTACTCACAGCACCTGGCCAGTTCTTATTTCAAACTTTAACCTACCGTCATGGTTGTGCTTTAAAAGAAAATATATTATGCTGTGCTTGCTAATCCAAGGACCGAAACAACCGGGCAATGATATCGATGTGTTCTTGGAGCCTGTTATGGACGATCTTGAGATACTCTGGAAAGAAGGTGTGGAAACTTGGGATGCATATGGTCAGGAGAATTTCAAGCTACGAGTTCTACTGTTCTGCACCATTAATGACTATCCCGCCCTCGGTAATCTTTCTGGCCAAACCGTGAAAGGAAAGAAGGCATGCTCTGACTGCATGGAACATACACGCAGCCGGTGGTTGAAGAAATCACGAAAGATGGTTTATATGGGTCATAGGAGGTGGCTCCCGCTACGTCACGCATTTCGAAGGAAGAAGAATATTTTCAACGGTAAGAGAGAACTTCAGCCTGATCCCAAGGATTTGTCCGGAGATGAGGTCCACAACTTGGTCAAGGACATAACCAACGAGTTTGGGAAGAAAAGGAAACGTAGTCAGGCAAAAGACAAGGGTATATGGAAGAAAAAGTTCATATTTTGGCGATTACTTTACTGGAAAGATCTTGAGGTCCGTCATTGCATTGATCTCATGCATGTAGAAAAGAATGTGTGTGAGAGTTTAGTTGGCCTGCTGCTGAATATTCCCGACAAAACAAAGGACGGGTTGAACGCGCGCCTTGATTTCAATGAAATGAACATTCGTAGTGAACTCCAGCCCGTAACAGATGCAGAGACAGGTAGAGTGTACCTCCCTCCAGCTTGCCACACACTGTCGAAGGATGAGAAGATCGCAATGTTATCATGCTTGAAAGATATTAAAGTTCCATCAGGCTATTCAGCGAGGATTAGTAAGTACGTCAAATCGGAAGACCTTAAACTGGTTGGAATGAAGTCGCACGATTGCCACGTGCTAATCACACAAATCTTGCCAGTTGCTATCAGAGGCATTCTTCCACCGAAAGTCCGTCATACAATCCAACGTCTGTGCGCATTTTTCAATGCCATCGGACAGAAAGTTATAGATCCCGAAGATCTAGATGGGTTGCAGACCGATATTGTCAATACCCTCTGCCACATGGAGATGTTTTTTCCATTGTCTTTCTTTAATATCATGGTTCATCTCCCTGTTCATCTTGTGAAGCAAACAAAACTATGTGGCCCAGCTTTTCTAAGAGAAATATACCTGTTCGAGAGGTACATGGGAGTTCTGAAGGCATACGTTCGGAACAGAGCAAAACCGGAGGGGAGCATCATTGAAGGCTACACGACCGAGGAGGTCATTGAGTTCTGCGTGCATTACAGGTCCGAGGCCGAGCCTATCGGAGTTCCAGCATCTCGTCACGAAGGAAGGTTGTCAGGTGCCGGCACAATCGGGAGGAAAAGAATTAGGCCCGATCAAGCTTCCTACGGGCAGGCTCATTTTGCTGTGCTCCAACATATGGCAGAAGTTAGACCATACTTTGAGGAGCACTTAGCCAAAATCCGGCAAGAGAACACGGGTCGATCTGAGACGTGGATTAACAGAGAACATAAGTCTCGGTTCAACGCATGGTTCAAGAATCGTGTCACCATGTCGACGGATATCCCAAATGAGACTGTACACTTGTTGGGAATGGGACCGTGTTGGGCCATAAACACATGGCAAGGATACGATATTAATGGACACACATTTTACACCGTCCAGCAAGATGACAAAAGCATAGTACAAAACAGCGGAGTCCGTATAGATGCCTTCCAGGATCAAGTGGGGTCGAACACATACTACGGTCGCATTGAGCAGATCTGGGAGCTGAACTACGTGAAGTTCAAGGTTCCTTTGTTTCGATGCCGTTGGGTCAATATACGCACTGGTGTTAAAGTCGATAAGGAAGGCTTCACTTTAGTAGATCTATCCAAGGTTGGATACGCCGACGAACCATTCGTACTTGCGAAACAGGTCGAGCAGATTTTCTACATAAAGGACCCCGCGAACAAGAAGATGCACATCGTGAGGGATGGCAAGCGCCGAATTGTTGGTGTTGACAACATCGTCGACGAAGAAGAATACAACCAGAATCTTCATGTACGACCTCAAATCGACCTTGACGATGATCCACAAGAGCCTGTGGCATATACTCGATCAGATCATACGGAAGGCATAACCTTGTGACCCAAGCCGTTGTACACATGGAGTATTTTGTATTAGTAAAAAAAGCTTAGGTAAATTCGTGCAACTTGTAATAATTTTTATTGCGAATTTAGTGAATTATTGTACTTCACTTAATTATTTGGGATAATAAGTTAATTATTGTGAGTAATGAAAAAGTAGTGAATTCTCATTGTGAAGTATTTTTTTGCAGTTATTTACTTAAAGTTCAGATCAATGATGAACAGGAGTCAAATATCATCCGTAATCTCTATCGGGCTTTAAATTAGGGCCCGTCACGGATTAGTCATCCGTGTCGGGCTTTTGTTTATGCCCGATTGAGATGTCACAGAACACTGCATCTTGATCTAGATCTGGATCGAAAATTTTTCTAAGTCACAGAACCCTAGCAGAGGCCAGCACGCACTGAGAGCACGAAATTTTTTCTAAGTCAGAGAACCCTACCAGAGGCCTCCTCGGCCGCCACCGCCGCCACCGGCCTCCTCGTCCGCCACCGCCGCCGCCGCCGGCCTCCTCCAGCAAGCGCCGCCGCCGGCCCTCCTCGTCCGCAAGCCGCCGCCGCTGGCCTTCATCCGCAAGCGCCGCCGCCGGCCTCCTTCGTCCGCAGCGCCCGCCGCCGGCCTCCTCGTCCGAAGCGCCGCCGCCGGCCTCCTCGCTGCCACCGCCGCCGCCGGCCTCCTCGTCCGCAAGCGCCGCCGCCGGCCTCCTCGCCCGCCAACGCCGCCGCGGCCTCCTCCGCAAGCGCCGCCGCCGGTTAGCTCATTTAGTGATTTTAGTGATTTTGAAATAATTTAATGAAAATACTTTAATTTTAGGTTATTTTAGTGATTTTACATATTAATTTTAGGTTATTTTAGTGATTTTAGGGGAAATGTAGGTTATTTTAGTTAAGTTTAGTGATTTTAGTGATTTTGAATTAATTTAATGAAAATACTTTACTTTTAGGTTATTTTAGTGATTTTAATGAAATGTAGGTTATTTTAGTTAAGTTTAGTGATTTTAGTGAAATGTAGGTTATTTTAGTTAAGTTTAGTGATTTTAGTGATTTTGAATTAATTTAATGAAAATACTTTACTTTTAGGTTATTTTAGTGATTTTAATGAAATGTAGGTTATTTTAGTTAAGTTTAGTGATTTTAGTGAAATGTAGGTTATTTTAGTTAAGTTTAGTGATTTTAGTGATTTTGAATTAATTTAATGAAAATACTTTACTTTTAGGTTATTTTAGTGATTTTAATGAAATGTAGGTTATTTTAGTTAAGTTTAGTGATTTTAGTGAAATGTAGGTTATTTTAGTTAAGTTTAGTGATTTTAGTGATTTTGAATTAATTTAATGAAAATACTTTACTTTTAGGTTATTTTTAGTGATTTTAATGAAATGTAGGTTATTTTAGTTAAGTTTAGTGATTTTTAGTGAAATGTAGGTTATTTTATCCGTATTTAGTGAAATTCGTATTTACATATGATGGCACTTAGTTATTTTAGTGATTTTGAATTAATTTAATGAAAATACTTTACTCTTAGGCTCTATTTTTAGGTTATTTTATCCGTATTTAGTGAAATTAACTTTGTTATTTTCTAAGTTATTTAGATGTCGACGACAACTAGTGGGTCCTCAAGGGCACGGAGTCGTAGGACAGGGAACAAAATCCCTAAGGAACGGTACACCATAGCAGAGGTTAACCAGGTTGGACTGCCGACGCGTCCTCGGACTGTCCTGGCCAAGTTTAGGTCGACGTGCGGTGTCCTAGGGAGGGAAAACTACACAATCCTTGTTGATGACATCAAGCATGTGCCCGAAGCGGAGAAGAACACAGCTTGGCTCAAATTCAAGGAACGCTTTGAGTATCCTGTAGCCGACGAGGAGCGTCTCAAGCGAGCTGCTTTCAAGACTATGGGCAATGCTTGGAAGAACTTCAAGAGCAGGCTGGTCACGGAGTTTGTCTTAAATCCGACGACCCCTGATCCAACAGAGCAATGGCCCTTCATCACGGTTGAAGCTTGGGAGCAATTCTACGAGAAGAAGTCGACCCCAGAATCCCGGGCCAGAAGCGAAGCTTTTCGAGCACTGCAGGCCAGGAACATGCACCCGCACCGGCTAGGCACCGCAGGATATGTCGGGAAGCTAGAGGAATGGCAATAGGAGGATGAAGCGACAGCAGCAGCGAACACACCGCCGGTGTTTGCCGATATCTCACACCCACGTGCAAGGAATTGGGCGCAGGCGAGGTACCAGAAGAATGAAGATGGGACAGTTTCGCTTCCAAATCCCCAAGATCAACAAGTGTACGATAATATAGTAAGTGCCTAATCTCAATATTTGTTCGCACTGTTTCAGCCTGAACTTCTCATTGAATCCGATCTCAATTGAACTGCAGAAGGAGTTGGTTGCCTCCCAAGAAGCCTCGCAAGAGGTCAGTTCTCAAAGACGCAAGGACGACATCCTCACTAAAGCGTTGGGCAACAAGGAACACCGTGGACGGACAAGGGGACTTGGCGCAAACGTACCATGGAAAGTTGGATTTCCAGACTACGCGTGGCAGTACAAGAAGCGGACAGTCACGAAGGCGGAGAAAGATGCCCGCCTTGCCGCCCAGATCCGGGAGCAGGTTAGAGCCGAATTGAGCTCTGAATTCGACGAAAAGCTTGAATCGATGAGGGCCCGTATCAGGCAAGAGATTCGAGAAGAGCAACATCTCCCGGTGACTGCCGCTGCTACTACGCAACAAGATTTAGCTAGTCCCACGCAGAGGCGCAGCAGTTGTGCATCAACTGAGGCGGGGGAAGATCTGCCATCGGTCCCCGCCGCCGTCGACCAAATAACGGTACGATAATATAGTACGCATAGAGTTCTTAACGAAACCATATGGTAAGTACTATTTTGACAATATTTATGAATCTATCGCAGGAACCAACTAGCTGCACCCTGACAGTAAGGGTGGTGCCGACCTTCTCGGTTCCTGCAGCTGAGGGCCTTGCTTTCAAGCCGACCCTGGAGACAAGAGTGAATGGGGCACAACTTAGGGCTGATTATGCGAAAGTGCAAGTTGACTCAGTGAAGCCCGAATTCGATCATTTCCCCCTCCCTCTGGCACCGAACGACGAGGTCCTAACCCTTGGAAATGCACGTGGAACCTTCATCCAATGGCCCAAGGACCTCATTGAGATAAGGGTGATCCCGAGGCCAAGCACTGCACCAAGCGGTCGTCTAATAGTACAAACTACCCCTGCTCCTTCAGCCCCTCCAGCTCCCGGTCGTCATGAAATTGACGATGTCCAGTTACAGTACGACACGGACTTTGGGGGCGAGCCTATGGAGGTCGACAGCATGGCGATCACTAAACCCCCACCCCTGAAGAAGAGCAGGAAGGCGCATTCTTCCCCCCAGAGAAGAGTTATCCAAAAACCTGCTACAGGGGTGCGAGGAAAAGGAAAGCTGCACCTCTCACGTCTTGCTCCAATAAAGTTAGATCTGAGAAGGGGCCCGTCACACATAGGAAACCCGTACCTCCATCGTCCTACCAACTAGGCATGCCATTGGTTGGAGACGACGTGCTAGCAACGATAGGCACCGCTTGCAAGGAGTTACACATGTACTACATGGAGAAATCTAACGTGAGGAGGAAGAATAGAGAAAATGATATAATAGGCAAACACGCCAGAGCGCCATTCCTTGGGCCATCAAATTTTATCGTGATAGACTTCAAGGATCTGTTCGATCTCTACAGGCTCCGCTCGGTGGACACAACCCTCCTCAAGTGCTACTTCTTGTAAGTACTCTTGCTCACGAAAATTATTCATCTCAATCCGTGTAACATGCTTATAAGAGCGTTTGGCTTGCGTGTAGGTTGAGTTGGAAGTGATGTCTCAAGAATGCACCGAAAATTGCCTTCCTTGATCCTCAGGTAGTCAATGTCACAAATCTTCAAGGGGACCGTAGTGGAATGGTAAACTACTTGTTTGACACCTTTTGGGCCCGACAAGACAAGGAGTACATCATGTGCGCCTACAATCAATAGTAAGTGTGTTCCCTAAATACATTGCATTACACGTCTAGCTTTAGTATTAACTTAACTAATTTAATGCCACAGTGGACATTGGATCCTATTGGTAATAACGCCTAAGTGGAGTACATGCCACTACTTAAACTCCAAAATTGACAAGCAACTGTACGATTGGACCCCGATTCAACTCGCAATAGATGAAGCGTGGGGCCAATATGTGCAAAAAGGAGGCCTTCGAAAGACAGGGCAAGACACTCTTATCCACAAGAAGGACTTCCCAGTCAAACAACAAATAGGCGACCAGTGCGGATTCCATGTCTGCCACAACATGCGCCTTCTGTGCAAAGAAAAGGTGAAGACTTTGGCTGAATTGGAGGTTTGTGGTCTCATTCCTGACATGTTGTAACTAAATTGAAGTGTCTATATATATATATATATATATATATATATATATATATATATGTAAAGATCGTTCGACTAATTTCGAATTATGTACATATAGGACAAATTTTCAAAGGATCCGGGTAGCAGCTTTGAGGACATTCGTGAGGAGATTGCCGACTTCATCCTCCGCGAAATTATTCACCCTAAAGGAATGTTTAGGGTTCAGGTGTAAGTGATGAACATTTTTTAACGTCCTGTTTGAATTGTCAAACACATGTTATTATGTAATATTTATGTTTATTATATTTGTTATCTCTATGCATGTGACCAGTATGCATGTGTGAATATGAATGTTATTTCTGTAAAATATATGTGAATGGCATATGTGAATGGGGATGCTCGGATGTGTGAATATATATGAATATATGTGAATGTTGGGATGGGGATGCTGGGATTATTTCTGTTATTTTACAGCAGGCATGGCTAGCACAGGCCTGAGGCTAGCCAAAAAACATTATTTATTTTTTTTGTGGTCATACTCATCGGTGACGGGCTATAAGTTAAAGCCCGATTGAGTTATAGTCAACCGTGACGGACTGTAACTTAAGGCCTGATTGAGAATACAGTCATCTGTGACGGGCTATAGTTGTAGCCCGATTGAGATAGTCATCCGTGACGGGCTATAATTTGACTGGTCGTCTCGGTCAAAGCTATCGGTGACGGGCATTAGTTGAGGCCCGATTGAGATAGCTTCATCCGTGACGGACTTATACCCGTTTGAGATGATTCCTCACATAACTGACCTTTGCGCTGTGTCGGGCGCCATACCCGACACAGATGTGGGTTGCAGCCCGACACAGATGAGGGGTACCGTTGTAGTGAACTTGTTTCCGGAAGATGATTTTTCTGCCTTTGATCGATACGTAGGAGAAATTAGGAGGTGATCATGGTAAGTGACAAGGGATCGAGGTCAGAATAAGCCAGAAGATATCACTGGATGGAAGACATGGAACAGCTATCTTTTGTGGCTATTGGGCTTCCTCTAGCTTTATTTTATAAAAGGCACAGAGAGAGGAGATATGACAGGAAATAAAAGAGACACTACACTGGAAACAATCTTTCCAAACAACTAAAATGAATTTTTGCAGGTGGATGTAGCAACCTGCTGCCCCCAAGTGTTGATAAAAATCAAAAATTTTTCAGGCGGACAGCACAACCTCACACAAAACAGAATTTTTGCACCTGGGTACATTATGCAAAAAGAATTTTCAGCGGAAAAAATTCCAGAAAGAAAATTTCCGACACAATAGCTCAGCAGCAGCAGCCGTTCCTGTGTCCGGCGGCAGTCGTCACCATTGCTCCCAACGCCGCCACAGTCATCAGTCCCCGCTTCCATGCATGATGGACACGGATCCACTACTGTTGAGGCAGGTGTTGGCAGATATGTGCTCCTGAGGCCGATGGCAACAGATCCGCTCTCCCTAGGCCACTGCGGTCAGTGTCATAGCTCTCATGACTAGCGGCGGTAGATCCACATATAAGGGAGAGGGAGATGTCACTCCCATCATCGCTACCACCAGATCTGCCCCGGCAGAGGCCACAACTGACAGATCCACCACCTCCAGGGCAGCTGCCGATGGCTTCGTAGTGCTGGACCTCGAGGTCGACAAAGTCCCCCCCACCCACTGTCGGAAGGGGAGAGGGAGAGGGAGAGCCAATGAACTCCATCCCTCCTGCCATTGAAGGGGGAGAGGGAGGGGGAAGGGCGATGAACTCCAACCTCCACCAGTGCCACTCTTGCCAATCTCCGCATCTACTAGCTTGAGGGAGAGAACGAGAGGGAGTGAGAACAAGAGGCTGAGGGTAAATGTAAGGAGATAAGATAAGATAGTGAGAGAGAAAGGAGAGGCTGAGTAACAGAGAGGAGAGGAGAAGGCGTGTGTCATTGCGGTGTGTCCATTCGTGCGCCTCTAGGAGGGCCTACTAAGTGGCGTGTTTGAGGAAATCGATTTTTGCAGGCGGGCCTTTACATGACACCCCAAAACTTT
Source organism: Oryza officinalis (assembly GCA_008326285.1). Classification (NCBI taxonomy): domain Eukaryota; kingdom Viridiplantae; phylum Streptophyta; class Magnoliopsida; order Poales; family Poaceae; genus Oryza; species Oryza officinalis. The sequence goes on from BDMV01000005.1 coordinate 22,455,110, forward strand.
TTACATACGAGTTTTCTTTTAGCTCATTTTTAAAAATAAAGGATGTTTTCTATAAAGATCACTTTTTAGTACTGAGAAAAAGATAGTTCTTAGGGTTTTGAGAAACGAGATTATGAGAGAGGTGCATTTGTAGGTGTAGGGATACGGGTACACTACGATAGCATAAATCAAAATTTTTCTACCGTGTAAACCAGGAACCATGCTAGTATGAGATCATGAAACGTTACCACTCGATGCGTTGTGCAACAGACGACGCCTCTATCGTTATCCACACGTCCAGGGATGGAACGCCACGAGCTGATGTGCTAGCACCTGTGTGCAGCTAGGGTTTCTAATACGCACTAGTCTCATCACTCCAAAAATATATAGGATCCATAACTGGGCCTCCGAGGCCCATAGGAGTCCTACTCGGATCCCTATCCAATTTAAGGACTTATTGGATCTTCATCCAATCCCCTTATTCTGGTCCGTTAAGTGTGCAACCCTATAGGTTCATGTACACTCGGTTACAACCCAGAAACTTCTTTTCGATCCACATGTCAACAGCGGCTCCTAGCAGAACATATCGACCCGTCGGGCATACATAAAGATCATATCGGTTGAACCTCTAGTGTATACTTGTATTAACTCCTTTGCCTCGCGATATTGATTAAGCTCAAGGCTAGATATGTGTCATCCTTTAACAGCTCAATCATTCACTCGATCGTGCGATAGATTACTTTACCTGTGATTGACTCCTCAATCACTTTTAGCATGGTCATGTACTTTCATAATTTATAATATTGAGAAGCCCAAAGATATCTCTCTATAGGAGGGGCAAATCCCATCTTGATTATTTATATCTTACTACATGTTTCATATCATGCCCGAAGACTACTTTTATAACTAACCAGACACGAAGTAGCGTTTGGTAGCCCATAAGTAAGCTACTACATATGTTGAGAACTATGGTAATCTCAGGTCTAAGGATTCTATACCAACACTAAATAAGACCACTGATGGCACATCACATAAAGCTCTTAAAGTATCTCATGTTGGGTCTATCCAACAACTTGTTCTCCGCCATGTGTTCACATTATTAATTTAGTATCTCCATACCATAATCCATGGGACATAATCATCAATCAATACATATGTTGATCATTGAACCATATTTGTTTCACATAGGATATTTGATCATAAATTGTGTCATAAATGATTCACATAATCATTAACCAATAATGAGTTATTTATTTCAAGGAACCGCACATGATAAATATGTAAACATAGTATGTGTTACAATCATCTTCATGATTGTCTTTAGAGCATATCACCAACAGTAGGCACTTTTGAAACATGATTTGATCAATAAAGCTTAACAAATTCAATTACAATTTTGTTTTTCAATTCGGTATTCATGTTGGGTGAGTTTTCGCAAGTTTTTCGTTAATATTATATTGCTTTTAGCTTTTGATCCAACCGTCAGATTTTAGTGTATTTTTTAAGATTCGTAGTGAAGTCTAATATATGCCTAGCAATTTTGGTTCAATTCTAACGGTTAGTTTTTAATCAATCTATGTTTTAATGCACGCTTGTCAGATTGCTTTCAGATTAAAATTTGCTTAGATCCCGGCAGTTTTATGCATTGGATTTTTGTGATTAATTCTTGGTTAAAATTGAACCTAGACTATATCTAGAGCTTATGTTTCAAGTTTCACATCAAACAAATTTGAAATGGTGAAGTTCCGAAGTTTTAATTCAATGTACCATACTGATTTTACTATTGCCATATTGTTTCGGCTGTGCCGACGTGTTCACTCTGGTTCGGGTACTGTAGCAGCATGGTTTGCATATTAGGGTGGTTGATTAATTGTTTCAGTAGTATAAATCATTTCACTGCTACAGAAAACCACTCTGATGCTGAATTCGTAACCAGGATCCGTTAGATGGCACCCATGATTTCAGGTCATTGGTGCTGGTCCTACAACCGACACCTTTGATGCGTACGTGTGAGGCAAAAAAAGCAGAAATTGGCTCGATGCATCAGCTTGAATCAAGCCGATGCTTTGAGTTGCTCCCCGTTGCCCCAATTCATTTGACAAGAACAAAATCATCCAAATATGCTTCGAGCGTTTCCTTCTTGCCCCAAATCAATTGATATCGAAGAACAAATTAAACCATACACATATGAACATCTAAGAACATAGAGAATCAATATAGAGAGGATATCTAAGGAACAGAACACCACCACCAATGCTTGCCGTGGGTGAAGTCTGCCCGTCCTCCTGCCCACTACCATTGAGACCTTCCCCACCCCCCAACCCCCACCCAAATNGCCACCCCATAGCTCATGACGACCGAATCTGGCTGCCTTGAGCTCATGGTGGCTGAATGTGGCTGCTCCAAGCTCATGGTGAGGGAGGAAGGCAGGGCAACCAACAAGGACGACAAGCGGGCTCCCAAGCCAGCTGCCATGGGGAGGCCACCTACCACAAAGGGGAGGTCGCACCGTCATGGGGACCGCTATGGAGGGAGGTCATGTTGTTGTGGAGGGGGGTGGGGAGGCCACCCGTCGTGCCCTCACCGGATAGGGAAGATCGAGAGAAGAGAAAGGGCTAAGAAGAGAGAAGAGAGGATGGGGATGGATCGAGAGAAGACAAAGGATGGGGACGGGTCAGCGTTGTTTTCGGAGTTGGCTAGTGGTCACTTAAAAAATCCTGTGTCCCATTGGCTTGGCTCGGATCGGCCAATTTTTATTAAAAACCGACACCTATAATATATTATAGGCGCTGGTTTTTTAAAAATCTAAGTTTCATTCTTTAAAAAAATAACACTATTACTATTGGTGCCTTTTTTATTTATAACCGACACATATAGTTGCTTAAAGGTGTTGGTTTTATATTTTTCTGTTCCGTAGAGACGGGAAACTGTTAATAAGTAATGTTTTTAAATGAACCGGTGGTACCTATGAGCTGGTACCAATATGAGCCGGTTTGTTTTTATTTCCATTGCATGTTTGAATTTGTTCTTTTAAAACAAAAACCAATGATCATTGACCCCCTCTAATCAACGCTATCTCTGTCTACATATACGACATGAAAACTTATCGTATGTTTACATATTTCAATTCCATTTTTACTCATATGAAATTTCTAGCTAGTACCCGTGCTACCTGGTGTAGTATGATAAAATGAGATCATTGGATCCAAAACAATGGACAAGCCTTAATCATTTCCGGGTACCATAGAAACCTATAAATGAGGCAATAAGATCAATAGTAGGGTAATAAGGGCTACAGTAGCTAGGGTCATTAACCTGTGCAGCTGCATGGGGAATATTTTTTCCTCCATTCTAAAATATAAAAGCATCTCTAAATTATTTAGCAAATACTAAGGCTAAGGATAAAGGTGGTCACCTCAAAATATTAGTGATTAGATTTGAAACCGCTTAGATTCACTTCTCAAGCTCATGATTGGCTAAAAATGCATATATTTCCGTGCATTCGGATCGGTGCCATAGAAATGCTTACAAATTTTGAATCACATAAATATTTATATTTTTTTTGAACAAAGAAGTATGTTTTAATGCGATAGCTTTAATAACTTTTATGGTATGGTATATATACATATAGGGGGAATTCTATTTTGAGGTAGCACTTCTCACATCATAATTTAATAGGTGATAGCGTTCCATAACAAGCTCCAATATAATTATATTTACGATGCAACACTATCTAACACAAGAAATATGTATATTTGTTTATATAGGTGTGACCTGTATGTGTAGAGCTATAATAGAAAGTTCAACGCATTCAACATGTTTAAAGAAGATTTAGAGATCAAGTCCTCAACATTTTGCATTCCAAATAGGAGACAACACTTCAAACAGTTCACTTTTCCATACAAGCTCTGTTTTAGTCGTACGAGTACTTGATGGAAAGTTTATCATGTCATGTTTCCACAATGAATCAAAGCCTTGTAGGATTGAACAGTAAGAACTAAGCCAACCAAAGAGGGAGGGTGAATGGTTGGAGTACCCAAAAACCCGAAACTTTCGCGCAATAAAAAGTTACCCTCGTTGCCGATGTAGATCGGTCTGACCGGAGTTGGTCTGCTGGTCTGACCGCTCGATGACCTCTGGTTTAACCGGCGTTTATGCTCCGATCTGACTGCTCGAATCTGCTACCGTCGCCTGTTGCTACCATCGGTCCAACCGCCATTGCCTTGCCAGTTTGACCACCGCAGAGCCGTTGGTCTAACCGCCGGTACTTCGCCGGTGTGACCGCCGAAAACCCGAGCAAATACAAATTGAAGATCTCTAAAAGTATATTGAACTTTATTGCTTTTATTTGTGTTTACAAAGTACAACAACAACACTCTCAAAAATCTCGACTAAACTCAAAACCCTAACTTTTCTCTCAACTCAACTCTTACAAAATCGATACAGAGAAGCCTTAACCTCCCTTTCTATATATACCCATAGATCCACAAGCTAAAGCCACGAATCTAACTCATACAAGAAGTCATAATCCCCTAGGAAACTTTCCCGCACAAGAAACAAACTTTACAAAACCAATCATACCAAATTTGAACTCCTTCCAAATTTGACTCCTCATCCCATATGCACATAATATCTCCATCATATGCCATATGGAATCTCCGTCAACCACATGCATTGATCTTTAGCCTAAGTATCCCGCATGATATGTTGATCGTCCAGACATCATATTCTTCCAAGTTGACTCCCGATCCATCACCGGCAATGCTTTCCCGAGGCATCAAGACACACCTACACATGAATCAAACAAGAAACCATATCCGAGCACAAGTTCTCCCAAGTTGACTCAACATTAGCACACAACAGTATTACCTACGTATAGAAATCATCTGGAAGTCATAAACATGAATTAATCATGAGTATCCAAATAAACAACCCGAAACTGACTCCAATCAGGAACTAGCTGGTCAAACCGTCAGGTCGGCTGGTCTGGCCGCTCACTGCACTCCGGTCTGACTTGCGACACCTGCCCGGTCTGACAGGTACACAACCCCCGGTCTGACCGGCTACAAAACCACTTCGCCAGTAATCTCCAAATATCAAAACCAATTATCTCAAATATCAATTGTTCATCACAAAATAATAATCAAACACACTTTGATTTTATGAGCCTTATGTCAAAATTTTTATGATTTGTCCACAATTGAAAAAAAAGTACTCTGCCACCTATATAACGGGCCTTAAGCTTTGTAACTTCATCAATGTGACCCCTAGCTCCCCTTGGCCGTCATCCGACCTTCTTAAATAGTTTGTTACCCTTTTAAAGTTTAAAAGGTTTTGAATTATCAAATTTTGGTTATCGCTACTTTGCCGTGTAAAAATGTGTTAGGTTAGATCACTCATTTCTTATCTTCGGAAACTTTATAGTGTGCTTTACCCCTATTTGCAATTCATATTAAAATGAAATGAAATGCAAACGCGCGCGCGCCGACCAGCAGCGGCACGCGTCGCTAGCTATCGTTGCTGCCGCCTGCCGCGCGCGCGCAGGGTGGCCGTGAGCCCTGAGCCGCGTGAGCGAGCGACCTGAGCGACGACGGCTAGCTGCAGTATAGCCATGCTCGATATACGTACACACGTGAACTATACTGCAGGCGCGCAGCAGCAGCAGCAGAAGCAGCAGCAACCAAATTAAGTGATCGATCGAGACAGGCCAACCAAGGTGACGATCTTGCGAGATCCAATTGAATCCCCGGCCGTTTGGTTTGGCTGCCAGGGACGAGACGACGACACACGGGCGCGAGCATGCAGCGAGAGCTAGCTGATGCTGCAGGCCAGCAGTAGCTAGATATGGCTATAGAGGATCGTATCGATCGGTGAGACGACGACGACGACGACGCCGCCTGCAGCAAGATAGCCAAAGCTAAACGGTGACGACGACGACCACGACGAGTACGTACACTGGGATCGGGAGGGAGAGATCACGAGACAACGGCCTCTAGCATCGGGGCATGGCATGCATCGCGCCAAACCCCGAGCGTCACGAGACCCCCAGGATCACAGGCACCTACGTGCGTACGCTTCACGTATATATATAGTATACATACGTATATATGTTTGCTAGCTAGCTAGCTAGCTAGAGGTTGTGAACTCTCCCAGCTTGCACACATCGTGGACTCTCTCTCTTTCTCTCTCTGATGATCTGCAGCTCAACTGTACGCTTGCTTGCATGCATGCAAGCGTGGCTGCAGGCGGCCTGTGCCCTGCCTGCCATGTCCAACTGGCAGAGAACTCATATATATGTGTATATATAGGTCTTATGTATGTGTGTTTCTCTGTGACTCTGGCTTTGTTTGCTAGCACTGCTAGTATCACATGCATAGTATGTATGTCTTCAGCTCACCTCTCCAATATGCATGCTAGCTTAGCTTAGCTGTTGTTACCTGTTCAGAGTTAGACCTAGCTATTAGCTTGTTACTGTGCAGTATGCATGCTTAATTATGAGTTAGCAAACAATAACTGATGAGGAGTCCAGCAGGGATAGACATGAATGACCAGTGGCTTTGCATGTTGATGTGGCAATCAGTGAATAATTATAAACAGGTAAAAGCGATGACTGATTGAATTGAAGTTGAGGAGGGTGTGCTGATTTGGTGGCTCCCTACCCTCTCTTGTCATATGTTTTGGCCGTGGGCATATCGAATGATGCGTTGGTAGCTAGTGCATGGGCGGGGGAATGTGTGAGGCCATTTGTTTAAGGGTAGAGAATAAGGGAAGGAATTTGATGTTTTGGTTGCTACCCCGGACCGGCCAGGAGTCATGTGAGGAAAAAGTACATTCCTTTGTACTTTTCCTGGTCCGTGCGTGAACCAAATTTGGTCATGGAACACAAGAGCTGAAGAGCCTTACCGGCTCAGAGTTGGCATGACGTGGACGTACAACGGCGACGCCACTCTAGCCCCTCATCACTCATTGAAATCCTCTGTTGATTTCTCTGTGATATTCGATCAAATTAAATTATAAACAGATGTGTTAAGGTAATAATCACTCTTTTAAGATGAAGGAAGACAATTACACATCAAGATACATGATACAATTGCTCGTACATCATTGTCAATTTCTGCATAACTAGGATGCACGCGGTCCAACTAATTCATTATCGATTACCCCTAAAATACTAATCAAGATATGTTTTAAGATAATGGAAGATATATGTAGGAAAGATACGAGATATGATAGATTAATTTCATAATCCCTCGGTTTTAAATTCAACATGATCTGGTCAATGTTACTTAACATTATTTTTACTTTTGATTGTAACGCGTTTTGGTTTAATTAGATGATCCTAGTGAGCACGCATACTTTGAGCTCCGGTCATTATCGACCTTGACCAGAGAGTATCAAAGGCTCCAATGAATATCTAACATGTAGTAACCGTGTCTCATGTCAGGAGGCTCCTGTGTTGCGCAAGTCTTTAAATAGCTCTCTCCTCAGTCTCTCACGGCCTCACCACCATAGGAGAGAGCTAGCTAAGCTTGCATTGTTCACCACGAGAGAGAGACAGAGAGATGGTCTCCCGGGAGCAGAAGAGAGCGAGTTTGCATGAGAAGCTGCAGATTCTCCGAACTCTTACGCATTCTCATGCGGTATGTCGTTACTATCTCTCACATGCTTTTTCATCTTTTTTCCATCCCATAAACTTAATTTATCCTAGCTAGATAAACAATAATCCAGAGATACTGCAAGAAGTTTTTTTTCCATTAATTGCTTGCCCCGTTTAATTGATTAATTGACCCAATTTTATTTTATTTTTGTTCATTCTTAATGAACATGTACATCTGGTGATTTCTGTCAAGTTGCTGTAAGCTGCTAGGCCTTAATTTACGTTGAAAACATTATTTTTAGTTCTTAATTAGTATCTTATCCGTTGTGAAAGAATATATGTCACGCGTATGAATTTATATATAGAAATTAAGCTTTTTCTCTCTGAAAAATTGTACAAAACAATTTGAACGACTTCCAATCTTTCACTCTTTAATAGTAGAGCATGCCTGCAACAAGTTCCAGTAATAACCCCAGGTGCGAAAATTAACAAGTTCCAGTAATCTTTCAGTACTCTTTAACTGTAGAGTACGCCTGCAACAAGAATTAAGGGCGACGGACAAACTAGTTACCTACCTAATGATCGACGGGAGATATTACTGTTGGAATCTATATGTAGCCTACGTTGTAGAGATATTTTTATCGATAAGAGAAATCAATCCAGCCTCTATATGCAGCCTCCACTTATATATTACAGAATAGTTGTCTAATATAAAGTTGATAAATGAAAGAAGAAATAAAAAATAGAGTTTAATAACCACCGAACATCATAATATATCATCATATAGATATGTCTTTACAAAATTAACTAGTTTAAAGTGGGAAACTGAATTAAATGTATACGTTTCCATGCAGGTAAATAAAATGTCTATAATCTCTGATGCATCAGCATACATCAAAGATCTGAAGCAGAAGATCGCCGCACTGAACAAAGAATTAGCGTGTGCACAGAACATGAATATTTGCGAAGAACCCTCACCTGTGGTAAGAACATTGTGCTGATAGGTCATCCGGCCATATTCTCATCGATTGAATGAAATCATATGTACAAATTGGTGTATAAATTAATATGTCTATATAATGGTCGATCAGGTGAGAGTTCAAGTTCTAGACAAGGGTTTCCTCATCAATGTGTCCACGGACAAAAGCAGCCCTGGGCTACTAGCCTCCATTCTGCAAGCCTTCGATGAGTTAGGACTCACCGTGATTGAGGCTAGAGCTTCATGCTCCAATTCATTTCGACTAGAAGCAGTAGGAGGAGAGGTAAGATATATTTTTGTACACAATGTGATAATACTCAAATACATGTAAATTCTCTTTGCATTGGGATCTACACATTTGAAGATAATTGAGTTTGCATTTGTTCATGTTGGATCGTATGCTGTTAATGTTACAGCACGAGGAAGCCCATGGAGGGATCGATGCAAATGCAGTGGAACTAGCGGTGATGCAAGCCATCAAGAGTTCTCCAGGAAAATAGAGAACATTCATGTATATATATGTGTGTATGCATGCTTGATCTAGCTGGAGCAAGAAAGAGCCAAAAATGACCATCTAAGTCTCTAATCAAGCTTACTGCTCTAATGCTATTAATTCACTGTACTTTGCGCGCTCTCTCTCTCATTAGGGGACACCCTCTTAATCAAGAGATTAAAATTATACTCCCTCCATCCATTAATATTTGACGTTGGTTATTTCACGTCAAACAAAAAAGAATCGGAGGTATAATATCTCGCAAGAGTTGAGCCTTGTATGTGTGCGCTAAGCACCAGCTGGTGACATCTAATGAAAATGTCTGTGTGTGTGTGTATATATATATATATGAGAGGTATTTTTACGGTCTTAAAGGAGGAAGTAACCATGTGTAGCACAATTTTTGGCGTTAACTGTGGCATATCCCATTAGTGTTGAAGTAGCATAAAGTATGTTAGATTAACAAGGTAAAATGTGTACCTCCTTTCTGCTTAAGGACATTATTAACGCCTTTTTATAGCTAACATATGCACCGAGCCTCTCTTGGTGATGGGATGTCAAAGTATATCCCTACTTATGGATTTCCCTGATCTAGGCAAGAAAATGGGAAAAAAAATCAGCTAGCTGAGCCAATTTAGATTAAATTTAGGGTAAACACCTATCTTACGGAAGAACCAAAAGATTTAACACACAAATATCTACAATGTCATGAAGGTGCATGGATTACAACGCAAACTGACAAATACCTAGGAAACTATAGGGCTATACTAGAATAGAAGTAAAAAATAAAGAATTAACGATTGAACTGGCCAAGGCTCTCTTATATATGATGTGATCTTGCAATAATCAGAACATTAATAGAAAAATAATTTTCATAGGTTCCTACCCTTAACTACACAAGCGACCAAAAAGAAAAAGGCTTGCATAATTAAGTTCGCTAGGAGAGGTGAGGTCAAGAACAACCTATGTAAATATATTATCGTATTATCGTAGGAAGCTGCCTAAGATGAACGGTTGTGTAAATATTTCGATTTTTACAAGCGATTGTCCCTGATAACGTGTTTATAACAAGCGGCTATCATAAGGAACCGCATATGAAAATCGATGTACTTACACCGCGGCCATATTACGACATTCACCTGTGTAAACAAATTTCTCCAGGCTATGCTCTTAATGCCCGCATATGTCATGTCTTTTCGTTTTCTCTCTAACACCCTAAAAAATTCAAATTTAAAATACGGAAACAAAATTTGGATTTAATCAAAAATCTTTTTCTAAATTTTCTCATGCTGGTTTTCATTGGATTTTCTTTTTCTTTCTCGTGTCATGCCAGTGCCAAAATAAAGAAAAATAAGAATTTAATTCAATTATGGATTAAAAATAATGTTATTAAGGAACCATGATTATGAAATAATAACAATTAAGAAGAATTTGCAAATAAAAGCAAATACTAATTATTTTTTCTAAACACCCCTTTTTATGAATTAATTTTCCTTTAAAGAATTACTTTACAAATGAAGGGAAACTAATAATTTATTTTCTAAAAACCACTTTCTGAAACTAAGACCTTTAAGAAACTAAATTTTAAAAAAGGCTTTTTCATAAAAAGTCTAATTTCCCTCACTGGTGGGCCTAGCCCAACCCATCTAGACCCAAAACCCTAAATCTCTTCTTAAAACCAAAAGTCTAATAGGGTACCTCGACTTTCCCTTTTTCTTTACTTCCAGGCCCAGCCGGCCTGGCAAGCCGAGCCGCCAGCCGAAGCCAAGCCGTCGTCTTCCTGGCTCGATCCCCTTTTCGCCTCAATCATGCCTGGCCACTGTCGATCGCTCGTCATCGCCGATCCACCAGATCCCAAGCCGCCCGTACCGCTGGCAAGCTTGTCGTTGGAGTCTACCCCGCCCGCCGTGTCTCGCTGCCGCCGGAGGATGCCGCGCCACTCCTCCCGTGCACCGTCGCCTTGTTTGTCCGCGAGTGCCTATGCGAAGCGACATGACGGGACGGACGTGGCCTGGACGCCAACACCTTGCGCGCCGCTTCCCGTGCATCGCGCTCACAAGACGACGAACCGCGGATGCCACGTCGCTCCTCTCTCCCCGCACGTGTCAATTGTCCTCGTCCAGTATTCATGTGACAAGTAGACACCGACCATCAAGTCCTCGCCCCACACTTGTACTCGACATGTGTCAGCCATCCGTCCTATCTATCGCTGCCACACGGCCTGGGGCAACTAAGTGACCGCCGGTCACTTGCCATCCTCGGCCCCGTCCCGTTTTCCACTAGCGACAAGCGTGGGGAGCGTGAAGACAACGACCGCTCTCGCCTCGGCTTCACGTCCAAGCCAACAAGAGCGACCACCGTCGCCTATAAAAAGGCCATAGCCCGGCCGTCCCGTCCCTCTTCCCCATCCTGGCGGCATCGAACATCTTCATCTACTCCACTCGTACGCCCTCGATCCCCCTCGTCTCACCACCATCTCGTGTCGAGCACCTTGGGTGCACTCATCGCCAAGCCAAACCGGAGTTGCCGCTGCAGTGGACGCGAATGAACACCCATGCCCTGGACGAACACCTTGCGCGCAGACGAACCCTGAGCGAACTCCACCGTTGTGCTGCCATCAGACCACGCGGATGATATTCATATATATATGTTGCAATACAAAGAAGAGATATTCATCAACTATATAACAAACATACACTAGAGTATGATCATTAACCAAAGATACTACAATTAAGATCAAGTCAACAATCAAAATTCATGATTTCAAACGATTTATAATGCAATATATTCACAAGTACTTAGTTTCAAAGAAAAATCCCTACACATATACCTATTGCATTATTACTCTTTCTCAAATTAACTTCTTCATAAAAATAACTAAGAGAACTTTTAGCATTTATTCGAGCTTTTTGTGCTCACTTTGACATTAAATTTAAAATCTCTCAATTATTTCGAGTACGTTCTTGTTGTTAACACTGTTTCCAAGCATTTGGCACTCATTATTTTCCTCACCGTGAGTACGTCCTTGTCGTCAAAACTGTTTTCAAGGATTCGGTATTTATTTTTTCTCTCTTAAATAAACAATATTTGCACTTGCGGCATTTAAAACAAAGAGCAATTTGAGGAATAACAATCCACCAAACATATATATAAGCATTAGTCATCCAAAGTAAGCACTAGTTTCAACATTGTATATTTTCTTAATTCAACTAAAAGAATTAGTGTCATGCATCATTTCCCTTAAAAGCAATATCTAAGCCTCATAAACAGACTAGAATGCACACAAGCTATACTAGCAACAAATAAAAATTAATCATATTACTAGCGTGCACATGAATATACAATAGGCATATAACAAAGCTCTCCTTTTTTCTTTTTTATTTTTATTTTCATATTTGCTGGATAAAATCAAAAGCACAAGCTCCTCCTCAAAACATGCCAAAAAGATGAATAACTCCTAATTCTCCATGAAGAAAAGCAAAGCGAGAAGCATCCCATGGTTTTGTGAAAATATCAGCAAGTTGTAACTTTGTATCCAAAAACTTCAATTCAATATCTCATATCTCAACATGATCCCTCAAAAAGTGAAAGCGAATATCAATGTGCTTTGTGCATGAGTGTTGTACAAGATTGTTAGCAATGTTAATAGCACTTGTGTTATCACAAAAGTGAGAAACTTTCTCAAAAGTAAGACCATAATCTTTCAAAATCGATATAAGCCAAATAATCTGAGAACAACAACTAGCAGCAGCAACATATTCAAATTCAGTTGTTGATTGAGCAACACTAGATTGTTTTCTAGAAAACCATGCAATCAATCAAGTACCAAGAAATTGACATGTTCCACTAGTACTCATTCTATCTATTCTACAACCAGGCAAAATCAGCATCGGAATAACCACTCAAGCATATAGATGATGAAGTAGAATCCCAAATTTCAAATTCAAGAGTGTGATTCAAATACCTCATAAGTCGCTTGACCGCTTGACAATGCGAAACACGTGGAGAAGCTTGAAAGCGAGTGCACAAACACACAACAAACTGTATGTCTGGACTTGAAGCAGTAAGATACAATAAAGATCCAATCATACTTCTGTACTCATTTTGATTAACAGCTTCACCATCTTGAGGTGTTTGCTTGATTTGCAATCCCAAAAAGTACGATAACTCACTTATCATGCTCATCTCAAATTTCCTACGTATTATCTCAGAAAACTCCACAACCAAACCGTGAGATGAACAACCAAAGATGATATCATCCACATAAATCTAAAGGAAAAGTTGATTATCACCATGTTTTAGAACAAAAAGAGTTTTATCCACTTTTTCCATTTGAAAACCTTTTTCAACCAAATATTTTTAAGTCTATCAAACCATGTTCTAGGTGCTTGTTTCAAACCATATAAAGCTTTTGACAATCTAAAGACATGGCTAGAAAAATCAGGATTTTTAAAACCCGGTGGTTGTTTAACATAAACTTTCTCTTGTATAAAGCCATTTTGAAAAGCACTTTTAACATCCATTTAATACAATTTAAAACCTTTTGAAGCAACAAAAGCTAAAAAATTCTAATTGCCTTAATTCTAGCAACAGGAGCAAAAGTTTCAGAAAAATCCAATCCTTCCACCTAATAAAATCTTGAGCAACAAGTCTAGCTATATTTCTAACAATCAAACTATCCTCATTTTGTTTATTTTTGAAAACCCATTTAGTTTCAGTAATGTTATGACCGGAAGGAGGTTCAACTAAAATCCAAACTTTATTTCTCTCGAAATTTTCAAGTTCTTCATACATGGCATTAATCCATGATTCATTAGTTAAGGCATGAGTAACATCTTTAGATTCAAAAGAAGCAACAAACATAGAATTTGCATGAACATCACGAGTTGTTACCTTAGACCTTGTAGTACGCTCATCTAAATTACAGTAATTTGTTCCGGTGGATGTCGTCGTTGAATATGCAAAGGAGTAGTGACTTCAGAAGCTATTTCTTGTTCTGTACCTTCACTTATCGAAGTAGTAGCTTCTGGAGGTCCATGAGAATCAGCATCAACCGAAGCCGAGGTGGAACCCCTTGGCCAGTCTTATCGCAGCTCCTGCACCGATCTGACCGGCCGACACCAGTTCATCTTCGTCATCACTTTCGTCCTCAAAAATACGACAATTCTCCCTCTGAACCTGTGACAACCTACCTGCAATTTCAAGTCTAGTACTAGGACTAGCCTCATCAAAAGTGACTTCACAAGTCTCAGGTATTTTGTTAGTTTCTAAAACAAGTACACGATAGCCACGAAAATGTGCAATATATCCAAGAAATATTCCATCGGTAGAGCATGCCTCAAATTTATCCAAATTTTCAGATTTCAAGACAAAACACTTGCAACCAAAAATACGAAAATGTGAAACTTTGGGTTGTTATCCAAATCGATGCTCAAAAGAAGTTTCTCTAAGTTTAGATCTCAAGAAAACACGATTGGAAATATAACATGCAATGTTAACAGCTTCAGCCCAGAATTTCCTGGGAGTATGATATTTATCTGGCATTGTCCTAGCCATCTCAACCATGGAACGATTTTTTCATTCAACAACATCATTTTGTTGAGGAACCCAAGGAGAAAAAAATTAATGTTCAAGACCTTTTTCATTATAAAATTGTTCAAAATAAGCATTTTTAAATTCACTACCATGATCATTTCGAATTGTTTTCAAAGAACTAGAAAATTCTAAAGTCAAACAAAGATACAAACTCTAAAAATGATTGAAAGCCTCATCCTTAGTTGTCATGAAGAAAACCCAAGAATATCTAGAATAATCATCAACAATAACCAATACATACCACTTTCCTCCAACAGATTGCACTCTAGCTGGACCAACAGTGTCCATGTGTAAAAGTTGTCCCAGTGCATCCGTCATCATAGAAATAATAGGAGCATGTGAATAAGCAACCATTTTAGCATGACGACACTATGAACAAACTAAATCAATTTTTTTCTTAAGTTTAGGCAAACCACGAACAAGATACAAACCACTAGTCCTACTGAGATGATCAAAACCAACATGTCCAAGTCTACAACGCTAAAACATCAAATCTCTATTAAACTTAACAACCAAACATGTTACCTCAAATGAAACAGGATTTTTAAAATCAGCTTTAAAAACTCTTCCATAGCGTGAAATAACCAATACAAAATCTCCAGACGAATCAAAGATTTTACTTCTAGTTTTCTTAAAGTGAAACTCATAATTCTCATCAACAATTTGTGAAACTAAAAGCAAGTTATACTTTAAATCCTCCACTAAAGCTATGTCTTTCAAAATAATTTTGTCACTTACCTTAACAGATCCCGTAGCGAGAACAGCACTAGTAAAAGCATCTCCAAAGATAATAGACATATACATCGCTGCCCGTCCTATCTATCGCTGCGGATGATCCGCACGTGAACGACATCATCGAGAGCGTGGACGAACCGCAAGCTCAACCATCCCCAACCCGTTCCTCTATGACCGTCATTTTGCCGTCGTCATCCCTTAGTGTGCCGCTCCCCGGCTATCGCCCGATGAGAAAACTGAGCCACATCCTCTCCATCCTTACTCGCTGGCCACTTGCTTGGTTGCCACAGCCGCAACATGGCCGACGCCACCGAAATCAGCATGCTGCCATGTTCACACCCTCACTCGCGCACACTAGTGCCTAGGCGCGTGTCGTGCTCTGGTCGGTACCGCAACGAGCCGCTCGAACCCCTCCACTGCCCATGACCGATTTCAAGCGCCACCCTCTCGCCAGTAGAATCCCCTAGCTACCCCGTAGCCATCCCCCACCCGTGCCCCACCGATTGAACCCCGTCGCCGACACCATGAGCGCATCGCCATGCCCTTGTGGAAGCCATCGACGATCGCGCCTATAGTGACCACCTCCGGACACACCAAGTGGGGGAATCGATGCCCCTTGCGACGGTGATGCTCTCCGGAGCCACGAACCGGCCGATTTCGCTTCGACCTCGGCAAATTTCCCCTAAGACCGAGCTCCGGCCGCCGCTCCCATGGCCGCTTCAAGCCCCTACCTCCGTTGCTCTTCTCAGCTGCTGGCCACCCTCGCGCGAGCTTCGCCAAGCCCCCTCCCCCCAGTGTCCCTAGACCCCACTGCCATCCTCGGCTTCGCCGTCACATCGCCGGTGTGCCGAGCGCCCGAAGACCACCGCCGCCACACCCAAGCTCGGGGGCCTCCACACAAGTCGCCCGTGGGTGAACAAGGTCCCCAAGGCCCTCTCCTCGTCGGCCGCACCAGCCTCCTGTCCGGCAAGCCGCCGCGCGCGCCAACCCTTTCTCGGGGCGTAGGCGTGAGAGAGAGCAGAGAGCAGCAGGAAGGAAAAAGAAGAAAGAAGAAGAGAAAGAGAGAGGCTGACAGTGGGCCCCACTTGAAAATGATTTTTGTTTTAAAATTAATGAAGGTGATTAAGTTAATTAGTTGGTTAATGTGTTAGGCTAACATGTGGGTTCCATCTACTAATAAAATGTAATTAAAATGATGTATAAAACCTATGTCGTTGACCTGTGGGCAAAAGGCCAGTTTAATGGTCAATTTGACCAGGTCCAGGTTCACCATGGCCCCACCTGTCATTGACTCAGCCTTTTCCTTTACAAAAATAATTGTTTTACAAAAGAAAAGGTTGTGGGACCCATCTGCCAATGGTACAAGATATTTTGCTATACAAAAATAATTCCAAAAATAGAAAAATGGCTGAACAGGAGGTTTTGCAATTAATTTGATTTAATTCAAATTTGAATCTTTGAAAAGCCATAACTCACTCTTTTTAAATTGGATTTCGATGAAATTTTTACAAAAATTCTTCTAAAATCAAGACCTACCTAGTGGCATTGGTTTTGTATTTTTGCCCTTTCTCTAGAATTTTGCCCCTTTGCGTTAGATTCGGAAAGCCAACCATTAACCCATCGTTCGCCAAGCAGGTTACATCTGAGAAGAAGAAGAAGCCTCAGTAGTCGACGAGGGGCTGTTAACTGAGCAAGGCAAGTCACTACGCTCTCCTCCTTAAGCATGTTGATCCTATTCTTATAAATGAGTTGATTGTAAATAAAATTGCATGCTAAGTATAAAACACGTACCTAAACTTGATTATATGCCACCTGTTAAGTTGTTAACCATATTCCTTGTTGCCTAGGTCTATTGATTATCCGTGGTAAATTATTGACATCGCTTAACCTTGTTTGTATAGACAAATATACACTCCATGTTTGTTTTATATGGATGTGAATATGGCGATCACTCGGTGTGAGTGATTGTCGAAAAACGGATGGAGACATGAGTGCCACCCGCAATTAAAAAACCTTTGCGAAAACCAAAAACTTAATAAAAAATAATTTCAACTAGGGCGGCACGGATAGAATATGGGTGGTTCTATGAAAGGCAAGCCACTGACCCTGGTCAGTTAAGGACCGAGTTCAGAAGCTATGCAGGAAACAAACCGAGTATGACCGCATTTCTCGAATGGGTATAGACCTAGTGGATTAGGTAACCCGAGTGGGACGCCACCTGTCATGGTAGTTCTGCAGGATTGACTGTTGTGAGGAAAGATGTGTTGAATTGATCGAACGTCATGACGAAAAACCTAAAATGCACCTAAGTATATGTATATTATGTAACCCCCTAGTGTTGACGGTCGATACAGACCAATTTCGAACGTCAATATTCGTAAAAACGATAAAGAACTAGCAATGCTTGCATGCATATTTATTTAGAAATAATCTAGTTTCACATGTACTTGGCAAAGTATTTGGATACAGGAGAATACCTTATAAATGGAGGAGAAATGGTGGAAAATATACATTCAACCAATCAAGCAAAGTATTTGAATACAGGAGAATACCTTATAAATGGAGGACAAATGGTGGAAAATATACGTTCTACCAATCAAAGGTCGATACGTGGCGAACATATGGATGGAAGGGCTCACAAACCCAATGAAACACCTGCAATTGGGCCCAACCACCATGCCACTAGACCAAGGATCCACTAAGAGAAGTTCTAGATGAAGGACTGGGCCAAGGGGGCCAGCCTGGGGTCGGCCGACCTAGGCCTAGCCTATTTGGCCCTCAACTTTCACATGCTGGGAAATACCGACCTTCTATGACGGTTGTGGCTGTTTCTACCGGTGGAAACTGTCATTAGAAGGGACACTTGGCAGCTCAAGAGAGAAGATGTTCTTTTGATGCTTAGAATCTCCACTTGCTCCACCACTATATAAAGGGCTCCCATCCTCTCATCCAACACACACCAAGAAGGACAAGAAGAAGAAACTCTCCATAGTTTACTTTGTTCTAGTGCTAGTAGAGTTAGGAATAGAATAGTGCTCTAGTTCTTCAAGTCTTCCAGGAAAATCCTGGTATGGTTCTATTAGCTAATATTTCTCTTGTAAGACTTTATGCTAGAATAATGAAATACTCTTCTTTATATAGTCATGGTACTTTACTCTATTTGCATAATTATTCGAGTACCAACTTTAGTCTAAACTTGCCTTGTATTAATTATATGGCTAGCTTGCTGGAGATATGCAATGGTATTGGCTTAATGTTCATTTATATGATTGCTCAATATCAACTGCAGAGGTGTAGAGTAATATTTAGTAATGTAAGCATGATGCTTAGGTTAATAATATCATTAAGTGGTGCTATATGCCACGAAACTTTAGAGGTAGGCCGCTGGTGGTGACAGCCTAGTACGGGTATTCCTCCACGTGCGTATATAGGGCTAAGAAAGGTTCCTGGTGTGGGTACTCCTCCGTATCCATAACCAGTTGGATGGCCATGACTGATTGTCATAAGGAACTCGGTAATCAGGGATGGTTTCTCTATATACTAGGAGGGTATAGTTAGGGAGCTCAGCCATGTAAATGTATAATAAGTGTATACTAAAATGATTATATAGTAGAAGTATAGAAATGAGGCTTTCTTTATTCTTCTCTACTTAGCCTACCTTTCTTATTTAGTAAGAGTTATATCATGGTGTTCCTTGTGTGTGTCAACCTACTTTATGCATTATTGTTATAACCCCTGTATAGACTTTGATCTACATAAGTATGATATGAATTAGTAACATGGTATTCTCTTAACCATATTTTCCTTTGGGATTAAATAAATACGATACCTTGGAATACTTTTAGGTGAAATGCTACAGTGGTATATCCGTGCGCTTGCGAATTTATATCTGTAAGCGTAAGAAATACCGATTAATATTTCGGGCGTCATTGCTGGGAATTATATTCCTAGAAATATTGTTAAGAAATATCAACACCTAGTACCTCGGAAACGCTAGGACTCCTCTTACCGCCGACTCGAGGTAGGGTTGGGCGCCGGAGTGCAAGGGGATATATAGTCCTTGGAGCGGGTGTCGCAATGCGAGGGTAACCAAAAAACCGGGCTATGACAAGTCTCATGTGTTGGGTGCATCATGGAGTGCAGGATTAAAAGTGTAGATCCACGGCAGTGTGAATAAACAAATCTATTTGAATAGTTATGATCGCGGTTAATGAGCGTCGGGACTTGTACTACTCTTGACTAGCCTCATAAATTTTAATTTTGCTTAGAATAGAATTAGGAGGGAATGTGTGACCTTGCTCGGTGCGCAAGAAGGTCAAAATGATGAAGATATGGAAAATTAGATGCGAGGGTAAACTGGACCAAGCGAGGCTTGGGAAAGTTGAATGAACCCTCGTTGATAAACGACAACTTCAACTTAACGTTGTTTTTAGTTAAAACTGTTAAGTCAAAGGTTTGTAAAATGAATCATGAAACCTAGCTTTATACAAGTAAACCAAGCCATCCTTGAACCCCTGTATGCACTAAATGCACTCTGTAGTAGTGACTTGCTGAGTACTGTTGGTACTCACCCTTGCTTAATTAACTCTTTTAGAAAAAGGTGTTGGAGCCGACCCGCATGCGTGCTATGATAACGAGGAGGTGCCGAAGACGGTGGAGTAGGGACCTAGGTTCATCAGTCGTTGCCTGTGAAATAAGATGGACCGTCACTGTTTCGCTTCCGCTACCTTATCTACCTCTTTTGGTATTTGGTATTGTAATTGATCATGCTTGGTCTAATTAAGTCCCACTTGAGCAACCCATATATTATTAATGTATTGTAAACCTTTATAACGGTATCAGCTATGTGATATGCAATTTTGCCATATGTGCATCATCTATTGATTCAAAAAATAGTATTGTAAACACATGAGGTTTTCTGATGTACAAAGCCAATGACTGACATTCTCGCACCACTGTTTCAGCTTCTTTCATTTTTCTCGGTGATCACATGAACTCCTCGAAAGTCTAACCGCCGAACATCGGTCAAATCCTCCACTACCTCACCACTCTCCGTGTATTTTCCAATAAATAAAGAGTGGGTATTTTTTCCTCTCTCTCTCCATTCTCCTTTATCTCTGGCCATGTTGGACTTGGCTCATCAACAACAGTACATCATCCACTAGCAAAGCGGAGAAAAATGCTCCATTCAACACTGACTACGAGCAAACCTCCTCGACGTCGCCACCGTCACTGGCAACGAGTAGAAGCGTCACTGAGCGCTCGTAAGGATTAGGATTCCATAGCCTTTTGTCTTTCAACGAGGAAGGTAACCTGCGCGATGCACGGACATGTATTATAGTTTATGTTTGAGAGAAACTTGATAGAATATCAACCAGATGACACTTGTCATGTTTCAGAAATATTGTTAATATATCGATAAATTATCCTCATCGGTAAGCAATCGGTATTGTTTAGATAATTTTTTCAAGTTATTTGTTAGCTTATAAAATATATAATATTTAATACATTCATGTAAACAATTATCTATGATCTCTTCATTATCTAGAAAGGAGTTAGATGTAGTTTATTTGGAAACATGTATTGTTTTGTCCTGTTTAATTATATGTTTAGCACTCTTTTTTTTAACAAATTCTAAAGAACTATTATTGTTAATGAATATGTTTTATCTGTACAACCAAGCTAGTCCTCCTAGTGGTTCACATTGATACAATGTGTTACATATTTACATATAAATTAATAAATATATATCATAGACCTCGCTTCCCTGTTATATGTGTGATCTATAGTATCTTTCTTTTTAAAAAGAAAAAAAACCTAGTCAACATGAGTCCAAACATTTTAATTGAATAGTTACAAAGATAACTTTTCAATCAACTATATACCACTACTTTTGTATGGATTATATATGCAATAATATACAGAGATACTCATAATGCTGTGGTATATGATAGACGGAAAGCCAGTAATATCTAAGCACTTGAAAAAAATGTTATGGCAATAAAACATGCAATAGGTGTTCCAATTTAAGTGAAAAGTAGGAACTGATTTTTTCAACGAATTTATTAGTCTTTTGCCACATGGTTGAATTTAGTCCCTATTTACATTTTCTATTTCCTATTTTATTTTATATCACTCTTGTTTTAAGTTCAAAATAGGAGGGGGAAGGTTTTTCTTTCCTATTTTTTAAAATGATTTAAGTGAAAACCAATGATCCAATGTTTTGTTCTCAGAATTTCTAATATTTTTTTCTAATTTTTCAGATGTAACACTTGGTGGCTTAAATTTTTTTTAGAAAAGTAGATCTAGTGGTTGAAAATAATGAATCCACCGATTTAAGTTTAAACCGATGGTAAGATGTTTTTTCTTATAATTTCTAAGATTTTATTTTTAAGTGCTATATAGAGGATGTACGATGATTTAAGGCGATATAATAATTATTGTTAATTTTTTGGTTGTTCTAATTTTTTATTTGGTTGCCATGCATAGGTGTCTATGTTCAAATGATGTTTTTTTTTACAATGGAGTATGGGTAATATGGATATTGAATTATTTATTTATTTATAAATAAAATAATAGTTCAAACAAACTTAAAAACCGGATATAACTTAAGAATTATAATCATTTAGCTTTCTAATTGTTGATCATTTTTATATTAAGTTGTTAATTAGTTAAAAATTAGAAAAGGAAAGAATTGAATGAGAGAGGAGAGGAAGGGAGAGAGTATGTGAGCATATAATTAGACTATTTTTTTTGCAAGTTTAATGTGTTTTATTTACTATTACTTTATTATATATAAATAGAATAAATGCTTTATTGATTAAGATATATTTTTTTATTTTTCTTTTCATACAATATATTTTTATATATATTAGATATTAAAAATATGTACACTATAAATCTAATAATATTATTTTTGATCTATTATGATGTAATGGGAGGAGTAAATGTTTGGAACATTACTCAACTAATTAGGTTCATCTACTTTTTTCATTGTATATCTAATTCAATTATTGTTAAGTTATATACAATGATAAAATCTAAATTATTATTTTTTCCATAATTTTATAATTATTTGAATGGGATGCAAAAGTCAAAAAATATAACCAAAAGTGATATATTTTCAATGTTGAATTATATTGAATGTGGGTCTTTAAATGTAAAATAATATAAAGAATACAGTGCGTGTGTAGGCACAGACGTCTTGTAATTAAAATAATATTAGTTATATGATTTCGACGTCTTAGTTGCTTAATTTTTAGCACAAATTTTGCTTTCTAATTAATATATTTTGGGAATATTACTGATAGTTAGGTTCATTTTACTTTTATGGCTGCAGATATAATTTAATTATTATAAAGTTACTTAGGATGATAAAATCTATATTATTATTGTTTTTTATTTTTTTTCTAATTGTTTGAAAATATAACCTACAAGAAACATATCTCTGAAATTTGGTCTTCAACTTTGAATTTAGTCATAAACAATCTAAAGACATCGGCAAGTAAAAAAAATAGTTGTATGATTTAGATATCGTAGTTACTTAATTTTTTTAATATAAATTTTTTCTTTCCAACTAACAAAAGAAAAAAGAATTAGTGGAAAACATGAGAGCATGGAAGAAAGAGAAAGCGTAGTTTGTATATGTACATTGCACGCGGCTGACACCAAGTGGCGTGTAGGGAGAGGCCGAGTGGGGACACGTGGCAGTTTCTTTTGTATACGTACATATACATACAAATTTAAATTTTGTATACACATGCATATAAAACTTTGTATACGTATATACAAAGTTTATATATGTATATATATATAATTTGTATATGTGCGTATACAAAGTTTATATACGTATATAGTACATATGCAAATTTTATATATGTATATATACACATGTACAAAGTTTATATATGGGTATATGTTTTTATATATTAAAAAATATGTATATATATACACTTTATATACATACGTATAATATATATATATATATATATATACAATTTATAAATATGTATATAATATGTGTATAATGTATATAGGAACATTAGAGGACTAGACGGGGGACACGCGTTGCGTGGGGTAGGGGTGCGCGCCCAGGCGCCGATTAGAGGCCCCCAACCAAACAGTCCCCTTAGGCTGCATTCGGATGTAAGTGTTGCAAACTAATCTCTTCAGCACGTAAAACAGAGCGACTCATTAGCACATAATTAATTAAATATTAATTTATTTTTTAAAAAAATAAATTAATATAATTTTTTAAAACAACTTTCGTATAGAAAATTTTTTAAAAAACACACCGTTTTAGTGGTTTGAAAAACGTGCGCGCGAAAAACGAAAAAAATAAGTTGAAAATGATAAAAAAAGAACACAGCCTTAGTAAACAAAATTAGACAAGCTTGGTGCTGGGCAAGGGCAATTGGGGATTGGACCCAACAAATACTGGTAGTGCTAGTGTGCCACTGTACGAGATTGATACAAGGACAGAACATTTGGTGCCTACCATTTGCTCCCTTAGAATATTAAGCTGTAGGAGTAGTTCACTACACGACGAGCTCGAGGTTCCAAATAATGCACGTCTGTATCAGCTTAATCGTGGCCACAAAACCTGATTTTATCCTACGTACCTACAGCTAGCTAGGTGTTGGTACACCTAAGCCTCAGCATATATATATATATATATGTGTGTGTGTATCTCCCCTTGAATCCTGGTCTCTGCTAGCTCCGGCCAAAGCACGTTTGGACACACAGGTCGGGTGACAGGCTGACGCAGATAGGTAGAGAGATCGATCGAGATGGAAGAAGCCAAGCAGGAGTTCACCAAGGATGGGTCCGTCGATCTCCGTGGCCGGCCGGCCGTCGCCGCCCGCACCGGCCGGTGGAAGGCCTGCTCCTTCCTCGTAGGTAAGTGTATATGTGCATGCATGCTATATATAGAGACAGAATTCAGAGAGTTTTGGGTGAAAAATTAAGCAATCCAAGTAGTGCAGGGTACGAGGCGTTCGAGCGGATGGCGTTCTACGGGGTGGCGTCGAACCTGGTGGTGTACCTGACGACGGAGCTGCGGGAGGAAACGGTGTCGTCGGTGCGGAACGTGAACAACTGGACGGGCTCCGTGTGGATGACCCCCATCGCCGGCGCCTATATCGCCGACGCCTTCCTCGGCCGCTTCTGGACCTTCACCTTCTCATCCCTCCTCTACCACACGGTACGCACTGTACCTATCGATCTACCTTCCTTTGATCCATACGTGCACCTAGCTAGCTTTTTCCTTCAAATCAATCGATCCAATAAACAGCTACTCTATAAATTGAGAAAGTTTGAGGAAAATCCAGTCTCATAACAAATTGGAACAACCGGTACTCCCCATTGGCTCTTGCAAAAGGTAGCGTTTAAGAAACTGTTAAGCACAGGAATGCATTACTAGCGCCCGTCTAGTGGGCAAGCTAGCTGGGGAGGCGGCTAATGTGAGTGGAGTGCGTGCGTGCGTGCGTGTGACAAAATGGTCAATCGCACAAGCGAGAGAAGCGGCAAGGGCCAAGCTAGGGCCGAACGAGCAAAAGGCAGCTTTAGCACGTACCTTTGGTCGACATCCAAACCCACCTGTTTTTGTCAGTTGGGATGAGGACCGCGACAGAGAGAGAGAGGGGAAAAAGCAACCGCAAAGCACAGCAGATCAGCATTATTTCGGGCATCTTTCGTGGCGCCTTTTCAACGGGAGAGGGGGCCCGATGGAGCCAGCCAGTGTGCGTGTGTCCGCTTGATGTATCGCGAGAGCGAGAGAGCCGTTTTGCTCGCGTGTGTCCGCTATTCTGTTTCGCTTTCGGTTGAGACGTTCACCTCTCGTATGCCTGCTGTGCGAACGTCCGGCGCCTGCGCCTGCGCGTATGTGTGGTTCCGGTGTGAACGCAGCAAACAGAACAGAATCCGGAAGACCGGAGCAGAACCTTGCTGTGTTGTTGGAGCGTTCGCCGTGCAACGTTGTGGTGAGTGGCTCCGGCTCACGTACTAAGGCCATCACCAATGCGTAGGAGCCCTGGTTCACGGTGTTTGAGTAACATCCCTTTTCGAGCACAAGCTGTGTCCCTACAGAGAAATGTGAACCTCTAGCAAAGTACCCCGAGCGCCCGTGGCAGCGGGAATCGGGGTCTCACGAGCTCAAGCGTGACCTGCAGGGATTCCGGTTGCCTCATCGCGCCTCGGCTCGGGAGGCCACGCGTTGGTAAATTCGGAGCCCCGCGACGTGCTTTGGGGAAAAAAAAGGACAAGCAGAACGAACTTGCCATGGTCGTCGCTGCTCACCGCCGCTGAGGAGGACTCCTGCCATGGTAGAGTCGCTGCTCCCCGTCTCCGCCGAGGGCTCCTGGTGAGCTCTTGGCTAGATCTGGAGAGCTCGCGGGCTGTGGTCGGATCCGTCGCCGCCTTCGCTCGAGGAGAAGGGGAGGGGAAAGGCCGGCGAGCTCGCGGCCAGATCCTTGGGCGCCGTGGGGATCCGGCGCCGCCACTCGTAGAGAAGGGAAGGAGGAGAGGCCGGCGAGCTCGCGGCCAAATCTGTCACCGCCGACGCTCGCGGAGAAGGGGAGGGGGAGAGGCTAGCGAGCTCGTGGAGATGCGCCCCGTCCATGGGGATCTGCCGCCGTCATGGATCCTCCACCGCTGTTTGCAAAGAATGGGAGAGGGGAGAGGTGTCGCTTTGCTCGGGGAAGAGAAGGCGTCGTTCCGTTCGAGAGAAGGGATGGGTTTCGGCGTTGCTTCGCTCGGGGATAGTGCGGTAGGAGAGAAAAAGGTGGGAGAGGCTAACAGTGGGTCCATACGTAGATTAAGGGTATCTATGTATTTCTTTTTATTATGATAAGATCTAAAATTAAAAGTTGATAATAAAATATACCTTAAGAGTTGACACAAATAATTAAGGGCTTAAACGCATGCTTTGAAGTGGTTTGCATTGTGGGTGGTCTGACCTTTATGTGGTTTCATCCTACATGTTATGTTGAGACCACTGGTCTTCATTTCATTGTGCATGCCCTAACATGCTCCATCTGAGCAGAGGTCATGTCTAGGCGAGGGTTCGGGTGTCCTGCCCTAACCCGATACAGCTAAGACTAAATTTTTTTAAGAAACACAGTATAAACGTAAACGTCAACAACGTGCGCACACTCACCCTTATAAACACACACCGTACTCCTATTCTTATGAGCACCTCCGGAAAACTGAGCCGACATATGTTGAGATTAATGAAATCACCGTACTCCTATTCTTATGAGCATCTCCGGAAAACTGAGCCAACATATCTTAAAATTAATGAAATCACCATGAACGTCTCGTTATCGATGAGTACGTCATCTATCAATAAAAAAATAATTAGTCATAAATACGAGCACCAATATCAAATCTAGGATTTGAACCCCGAATGGGTTGGTTTTACCATAAGAAACTTAACCAGTTGAACTATGTTCACTTCACGTTAAGACTGAGTTTGAATGAGCCTTTCCATTTAGCTACTACTCCATCAGTCATAAAATACTTATCATTCTTCGTAGTTTAGCATATATTAAGGTTTAAGAAAAAATATTAAAGTGTCCCTTATTAAATAATATTTAATGTATGGTTAGGAGTGGAGTGGTAGTTAAGAGGTAGAATAGGAAGAAATTTAAATGGAAAATGATAGATAGGACAAGTAGTATCTTAGTGTGATAAATATTTTGGGATAAAATTTGAATATTAGAAAGATAACTATTTTAAGACGAAGGTAATATATCGTTTTATATAAACACATTTTTCGAACATTTAAATGATACATTAATATTTATTTTTTAAAATTTATAATATTTAATATTTAATTAATTCTAGAAAAAGCGCATGCCTTACCAAACACAGTCTGGGTCCACTCCACGGCGGAGCCCCACGTACTACACAATCATGTTGAGAGTGGGCGAAATACGCGACACGCGCGGTCCACCACAACCAGTGGCAGAGCCAGAAATTATATATGGATGGGGCCAGACAACCAAATATAATATATATAGTCTACTATAAAATTTCAATATATATACACACACATATATTTGTATAGAGTTTCGATCATATATTGAAACACCAAAATCTCTATTAAATAATTAATTATGCATGTTGTGACAAATTTGCAATGAAAAATATAACGATAAGCATAAATGATTAAGGGAACTAACATGCTTCATTAAAAAGGAAAAAACGTGGTCTCGTCTATAAGGTCAAAACTGTCGTACGTGGTGATGGTTTGGCTTCCTGCGTACTAACCTACATGGGCTGATATGGCCTGATAGACTTGGATCATATAATACACATAACACTATTTTTTTCACCGGACATTGGGTGGGGCCATGGCCCCCGCTTGTCCGGGCCTGCCTCCGCCACTAACCACAACCACAAACCCCCACAACCATCTACGAACTTGCCTTGGCGAGCTCGTGTCCAAGAACTTGAGAACTAGAAAGGTGGAGGAGCAGCGGCTAGGAGAGCACACTGTCCTTACCCGATCTTTGCTGCCGCTGAGCTCATCGCTCGAGCTTTGCCACTAACCATGTGGTCATCGCATGCAAAATCCACATCACCGGAGAGCTCGGCCCACCACCGCCGATTGAAACTTCCACTGCCACAGCCTCTTTTGCCTAGCAGCCACCGGATCGATCCGTCCGTTGTGGAATGAGAGAGGAGGGAAGAGGCCCCCGCCGCTCATGCGGAGCTCGCCAAGTAAATTGTACCGATGATACAAGAACTTAGAAGGTTTCTATCTCTAGCTATACATGGCATTCTACTCAACAAGCAGGAACTGTGCACAACCAACGATTGTTTGAAACTACGTGGGAGAACCGAAGATAATTATGTCCTGATAGTGATTTAGCTTTCTGTGTAATAAATAAAAAAAATGAAACCACTGAAACTTATGTTCACGTCATCATCATGAACAACCATTCTTTTACGTGAACATAATTAAACATCCAATACTTATCAAAACCGAGAATTAAATAAATGCAGTGAGCAGGTCTTAAAACATATTGCAACAAGCGGGCTTAGATGGAGAAAAAATTTAGAGCCCCTATTTTTTTTCTACTGTGCTTCAAAAACGATTTTTCTGTACGAGTACCCTATAGGTTGTAGACGGACCGTAACTAGTCGCGTCTGCAAAAATCGTCCTCCCATTTTCACGTGCGGACACTTAAGAGACCCGCACGCGAAAATCGATTTTCCCGTGCGGGCCACTTAAGAGGCCCGCATGGAAAATTAGGTTATTTTTTCGTGCGGGCCTCTTGAGTGGTCCGCACGCGAAAATCGATTTTTCCATGTGGGCCACTTAAGTGGCCCGCACGGAAAAATAACTCCCCTTTAACCTCTCACTCACTTCAAATTTTTCACCTACTCTTTCTTCCTTTCCGTTTTATTCTCACTTTTCTCTTTTTTTTCTCCGCTTCTCTCTTCCCTCTTCCTCTCCTCTCTTCTCCTTTCCTCCAAGCACGTGGGGCACTGGGCACCAGAGGCGGCCGGCTCGGCGCCGCCACCGACGAGGCGGCGGTCGAGAGCGAGCGAGCAGCGGCGCAGCCCCGCGCTTCCCTGGCAGCGGCCAGGAGCGGCAACGTGGCAGCGGGAGGCGGCAGCGGGACTTCGTGCGGCGGCCGACAGTGGGCGGGCGGCGGGCCGCTCGGGAGCGGCGCCATCTCCGTCTCTGCCGGCGTCGCCGCCAACGACAAGGAGGACGAGGCCGCCAGAAACGACACCGCTGGCCCCACGACGACGAGGAGGAGACGGTCGGATCTACGCTACTCCTGCCACCGCGACGGATGGATCCGCTGCCTCCTTCATCGTGCGCTCGCGACGGCCGGATCCACGCCGACGCCGCCGCCGCCGGGATATCTAGGGTTTCTATTTTTTTGAATTTTTATTTTTTTTTAATTTTTGTTTTTTCGTGCGGTCGACTTAACGCGACCGTACGGGAAGATCTATTATCCAGTGCGGTCAACTTAACTCGACCGCATGGGATAATAGATCTTCCCGTGCGGGCCGCTTAAGCCGACCGTACGGGATGATCGATCTTCCCGTGCGGTTGGGCTGCCCGCACGCGAAAATGGTCTTTTCCCATACCTTCTCGCGCGTGCGGACAGGCCTTCCGCACGGGAAGATGCCTTTCGGCCCGCACGGAAAAATCGTATCTGTAGTAGTGTGTATTGTTGCTCATTGTGCACTCCCGGCCAGGTATGTTAACCAGGTGATATATGATGCGTTAATGTATTATCTGACAATTCTTTTCACAATATTTTTTGAAACACTTAGATAACTTGCGAAGGGTGAATGTGTGGATCTTTTTTCAATAAATTAAATTTTTTAATTTTAATTTAACTAGCATGGTGGTGTGCGAAGATTGCGTGACTAGCCTCCTTAAATTTTTCTCATATAATAACATATATATTTTTCACATTTTATGACAACATTATTTTAAATTATGTACTAACTTAACTAAACTAACCAATATGTAATATTCATATTGTACTGTATATACATGATAATTATAAATTACTATTAAATTTTAAATTTTAGTTATTTCTAAATTGTATTCCTATATGAAACTGTACACTCCTCTTCCAATATCCTTAATTTTTTTAATTTTTAATTTTTGTTATTTATAATTTTTATTTCTATATGGATTCTAAATCCTGCTTTCAATATTTCTTATTTCTAAATTTTGAATTTCAGTTAATTCTAAATTATATTCCTGTATAGACTCTAGACTCCTCTTTTAATTTTTTTTAATCCTAATTTTCATTATTTATAAATTATATTTTTATATGGACTCTAAACTATTCTTTCAACTTCCTTATTTTTAAATCCAAATTTTCAGTTATTTCTAAATTTTATTCCTATATGGACTATAGAATATTCTTTCAATATTCATTATTTTTAATTCAGAATTTAACTTATTTCTAAATTTTATTTCTATATGAACCCTAAACTTTACTTGTAATTTAATTCTGACTTTCAATTAATTTCAATATTTCTTATTTTTTTAATTCTGAATTTTAGTTATGTCTAAATTGTATTCCTATATGAACTCTAGACTCTTTTTCCAATATTTCTTATTTTTAATTTTCAATTTTATTTATTTCTAAATTGTATTTCTATATGGACTCTAAACTCTACTTTTAATTGTCTTACTTTTTTAATTCTGAAATTTAATTAGTTCTAAATTGTATATTTGTATGGACTCTCGTCTCCTCTTTTAATATTTTTTAATTCTGAATTTCAGTTATTTTTAAATTATATTTTTATATGGACTCTATTTTGTCTTTTTCTTCGATCAATTTTAGAATTTCTAGAACGTGGGAGCAACCATGAAGGCTGCTTTTTTATTACTTTAATAAGTTAGTATTAATTTCGAGTTTCTATTAGTTATAAATTCCTATATGGACTCTAGAATCTTTCTTCCAATATTTCTTATTATTTAATTCCAAATTTTTTTATTTTTAATTGTATTTCCATATGGACTCTAAACTCATCATTAATGTTTCTTATTTTTTTTAATTTTGAATTTCAGTTATTTCTAAATTGTATTCCTATATGAACTTTACACTCTTCTTTCAATATTTTTTTTATTTTGAATTTTAGTTATTTCTAAACTGTATTTCTATATGGACTTTAAACTTTACTTTTTAATTTTCTTATTTTTAATTCTGAATTTTAACTAGTTCTAAATTGTATATCTGTATAGACTCTAGTCTCATCTTCTAATATTTTTTAGTTCACAATTTTAGCTATTTTTAAATTATATTTCTATATGGACTCTATTTTTTCTTTTTCTCTGATTAATATGAGAATTTCTAGACCGTGAGAGCGAATGTGAAGACTGTTTTTTATTTCTTAAATAAGTTAATAGATTTTAAAAATACTCCCAAAACCTATTTTTAAATCTGAATCTTTGGCCATGCCAATCGAACTGACTGGTGTATCACGTCAGTTTGCTGACATGACACCATTCTTTCGCCATGCCATCCTAGCTAGAGTGGCAAAACAAAACTATCATGCTCACTGTGAGTGGCGTAACAGTGTTGTTAAGAATTTAAAAATAAGTTTGGCGTTTATTTTTAGAAATAAAAATTAAAAAGTTTTAAAAATAATAAAAATTCGAATAAGGGTTAAATTAATTAGGTGTTCTTTGCATATACAAAGGTTAGATGGGCTATACATGTAACATGTTGGCTTGGGATTTCATGCCATCCAGCGGTTAACAATTCAGGCAATGCGGAAGCCATAGAGCTGTAGGTTTTTGTTAATCTTTTATCAAAACTTGTAGTTTTTTTTAAATGTAAAGCAAAACATGCAGGTAATTAGTACTGATTTTGAATCTTTTGATATCAAAGTTGTAGTTATAGAAAGTTTCCTCTAATTATATTATCTATCTATATATTATATACTAAAAGTCCATTAAACATCCTATAAATGTTCTCACGTTGCCATGTGACACTCCTATAAACGTCCTAAACCGTCACATGGCATTCTAATAGATTAGAAATATCTATCCTTTGATTTTCATTTAAACCGATGGGTTCATTATTTTAGACCATTAGATTAGACTAAATTAGATTAAAAACAAATTTTAGTCCCTCCCTCTCCTCTCCCTCACGCGTACATATGCTTCACTCCCCGTACGTACGTATGCAGGTACCCCACTCCTTTTTTCCCCTTCCATTCACCCTCTTCTATTTTTTTACTTGGAATACCCCACGATATATTTATATTACCTTTATTTTTTACGCTATTAACTTTTGATAATATGTTTGATCATTCTCTGACTGAAAGAAAATACATAATTATCACTTATTATTGTTATGATTTTATATTGATGACTTATGTTGGCTATTTAGTGCAAAATACATGACGATAGATGACGTTGACATGTACTAATTAATTCCATAACAATTTTTCAAAAAGATATCATACTATGGTTTCAAATATTATTTAACAAATATACAACACTAATTTAAATCTACATATGTCAAAATACAAACAACGTAATTTAGTTATGTTTTATCAAGTAGATTTGATCTAAATTTTAATTCGTGCGAGATTAAGATTCTCAAATCATTTTGTTATTTTTCAAAACTATTTGGTTGGTATTTCAACAGTCATAAGCCTATATGATACATAGATGTGAAAAAATTCGCCAAAAATATTTTTAGCCAGTAAAATCTATATCATTGCTTTTTCCATATATTTTAATAATTGTTTAAATGATATAAAAATTAAGAATATAACTTATAATAACATATTTCTTTTAGAAGTTGAAATATAGTTAATATGGGTCTTTGATTGTAAGTTAGTTATAAATAATCCAATGACATGTGCCGAGAAAAAAATAGCTATTTATTTTAAAATATTATCATAAACTATGGTTTCTAACTAATATAGCATGAAAATAGTGATAATTATGGCAGGTGGATAGACAATATAAGCCCATATAAACAATTATATAATTTCATTGTACAATGCAGGCTAGCTAAACAAAATATTTGTAGAGAGGTTGGTTTCCAGTGCATAATTAATAATACTTAATTATAAATTTCATACAAAAATTTAAATCATGAAAACAATCATAAAAATTCACATTCCAAAAATAATGATGCCTTCGCAGCTATATTTGGCCAACTCTGTTCTTGCTAGGCTGTGTAGAGGCTTGCATACTTGCAAGAAATGATCTTATATGGGTTGTCTCCTACACCGTACAATAGAATTGTACTCTACAAGCATATGTATTTAACGTAGTCTCGAATCACCCCAATCCATCAATAAATAAATAATGAGGACCGTATTTTAGTCTTAAATGTTTATACAAAAGTCAATTCATTTTTTTAAGAAAATGGTTGACATATAAAGTGTAACGCTCTGTCACTATTTTATCATCTCGCTAAATATGAACTTAAAATAAGATTGTATAAAATAAAATAGAAAATACAAAAGGGAGCAAAATGAACTAATTATAGAAAAACTTAGAAAATTCTCAGAAAAAAGTTCTTAGCTTTCACTTAAACTAGCACACCTATTACCATAACCATTACAACATTTTTGATTGAGTGCTTAGATATTTACATATACTTATGTTGTAAGTATGTATCCATAACCATAGTCAATTAGAGGGCGATAGCTTGATTGTACAAATAAAACATAAAACATGTTTGTTAAACATTATGGTTTTTAAGATTTGTTAAAAAAATAGAGCCCCTAAACAATTAATTATAAAAAGGAGAACACTTTATTTTTAATTTACACTTAATTAATTATGAGAGTAAATTAAATATTATAAATATAGGGATATAAAATAAATTGAAAAAATATTTAAACAATACCGGTGAAGAATGTTTTTGGAAATCATACTTTTGAACTGCAGCATGAATAATCCAATTGATATTTTTCTCTTACAGGTTCTAGCACAACTTAAGATGTATGCCCGCCCATTCGAGCGGGCTACCTTTCCAGTTGATACTAACAGTTCGAAACTCTGAATCTGTTCCGATGTCGATAGTTTTTCTAAAACCTCTCAAATATAGCTCATTAATTTCGGCATATACACTTGATTTTAAATTCGAAGTCAGAACCATCTTTCACTAGTCTAACACTCTTAACTGCAACTCTGTAAAATGCAGGGAATGATTCTGACAACGTTGTCCGTCTCCCTGAAGGCGCTGCACCCGCAGTGCACCCCGGACGGAGTCTGCGCGCCGGCGACACGGCCGCAGGTGGCCTTCTTCTACGCGGCGCTGTACACCATGGCCATCGGCGCCGGCGGCACCAAGCCCAACATCTCCACGTTCGGCGCCGACCAGTTCGACGACTTCGACGCGCGGGAGAGCCGCACCAAGGCCTCCTTCTTCAACTGGTGGATGTTCAGCTCCTTCACCGGCGGCCTCGTCGCCGTGCTCGTCCTCGTCTACGTCCAGGAGAACGTCGGGTGGGGCGTCGGCTACACCATCCCGACCGTCGGCCTCGCCCTGTCGCTGTTGCTGTTCTACGTCGGCACGCCGTTCTACCGGCACAAGCCTGTCCGCCGGGACGCGGCCGCCGGCCCGGCGAGGCTCGTCGGGAGGGTGCTCAGGGCGGCGTTCGCGAACCGGAGGCGGCAGCTGCTGTTACGTGGCGACGGCGGCGGTGAGCTGCACGAGCACGACGCGGCGTGGTACGCCGCCGCCGGGACGAAGCGGCGGCTGCACCACACGCGGGCCTACAGGTTCTTGGACAAGGCGGCGCTGTTCGGTACTTCGCCGGCGGCGGAGGCGGAGCCGTGTACGGTGACGGAGGTGGAGGAGGTGAAGCTGATCACCGGGATGATCGTGGTGTGGCTGACGACGCTGGTGCCGTGCACCATCTGGGCGCAGGTGAACACCCTGTTCGTGAAGCAGGGCACCACCCTGGACCGCACCGTCGGCGGCGTCCGCATCCCGGCGGCCTCCCTGAGCAGCTTCATCACCATCTCCATGCTCCTCTCCATCCCGGTCTACGACCGCGTGCTTGTCCCCCTCGCCCGCCGCCGCACCGGCGACCCGCGCGGCATCACGCTCCTGCAGCGGCTCGGCGTCGGGTGCGCGCTCCAGGTGGCGGCGGTGGCGTGCGCCTGCCTCGTGGAGCTCCGCCGCATGCGCGTGATCCGTGACGCCTCCGCCACTGGCGCACACGACACCGTCCCGATGAGCATCTTCTGGATGCTGCCGCAGTACATCCTCATCGGCGTCGGCGACGTGTTCAGCTCCGTCGGCATCCTCGAGTTCTTCTATGAGCAGTCGCCGCAGGGGATGCAGAGCCTCGGCACCACATTCTTCACCAGCGGCCTCGGCGTCGGCAACTTCCTCAATAGCCTGCTCGTCACCGTCGTCGACTGGGCCACCAGGGGCGGCGGCGGCGGCGGGAAGAGCTGGATCGGCGACAACCTCAACGACTCGCATCTCGACTACTACTACGTCTTCCTGCTGCTGCTCGCGGTGATCAACCTGGCGGTGTTCGTGTGGGTGGCGACGAGGTACGAGTACAAGAAGGAGTACTTGTCGGACGGCGGGGTCGTCGAGATGGCGTCGCGGGAGACGGAGATGGCCGGCGGCGGCAAGGGGAAGGTGGTGGAGAGGAGCAAGCTGATCGACGCACCATTGGTGGCAGTGGAAGAAGTGCGTGCCGTATAATTTGCGATTGATACTGAGTAACTTGGTATAGTAGTACTATAGATTAGCATATACGTACGGAGTACATGTAAAACTATACGTATAATGAGCCGTACATGGGCCGAAATCCGGGTTGAGCATATAATATTTAACCATAATTTCTTTTTAACCTTAATTAATCATTAGGCAAAGGAGCAAACCAGCGAGGATGAAATGGCGACAAGCCCATGTTACAACGAATTGAGATTGGGCCGCTTATGGCATGGGCTTGCTTATTAAGTTGGGCTGTCAAATGAGATAAGTTGGGCTGTGTTTTTATTGTCCTAATTTTGTATATGTCTTCGGCTGGAAAAATATCACATCTTGCCTATGTTTTTCCAACATATGTACGTAACACAAAACATCAGGCTTTGCTTATGTTTTCAAGATCAAAACCTAGATTTTGAGGAATATCTTCACAAACCCCATCTTTTTTAGATAATATACATACTCAGTCTCGTAACATGTCAATGGCAAAGGTGGCATCGGGTACTCCATCCGGTCTAAATACGAGGTTTGACCCTTCTACGATCTCATGTACTCTCTCCGTTCCTTAAGTAGTCTTTCTAAGTTGTTTAACACAAATTAAGTATCGGAAAGTAAAGACTATAATACTTCTTATTTGAATAAAAGTAGAAGGATGACAAAGATAGAATGGGTAAAAATTTGAATGGGCAGTAGTACTTTTAAGTGACAATTATTATGAGATAAATTTTGAACTGATAACTATTTTGGAAAGGAGGGAGTACATGCCACTTTGATCATAGTTTTTTATTACAAACAAAATTACCAGAGCACCAGGTGGATTGCCATTCTAGAATCCAAATATGGCTATAACTAGGGTTGTGAATGAGCTGAGCTCAAGCTCGAGCCAAGCCTATGTAACCATCGAGCTTCTACATATGCTTGGTTGGAGCTTTATCAAGCTCAAGCTGGACTACCGAGCTTGATATATTTATAACTAGTACAACGTATATTTCAAGGATAATTAATTTCTTCGAAAAGTTAATTTTTAGTTAATTATATTAATGAAAGAGAAGAAAAATGATATGATAAATATATTATTGTAATATAAGCTATATTATGGTGAACACATACAAATGCTATATTTATCTACATTTTTTATTAAATAAATAATAAAAATCATATATTGTTAGGCTCGTTTGGAGGTAGAGCTCAGCTTGTAAAAGCTCGCGAGCTTTGGCTCGGCTCATCTAGAGCTTGAGCCGAGCTCGAATCGAACCTAGCTAGGACAAGTTGAGCTAGCTCGCGAGCCTCAAGCATTTTTACAACCCTATAGCTGTAACAAACTCTTCCTAATTGAGTAATTGTGAGCATGGGTCGTGTGTGGATTCTTTTACTTTTAAAGTCATGTTCAAGTATTAGACATAAGCCAAATTAATCATCATGTCTATGCTCTACAAGTTGTGAGGGCACGGAGTAGCTAGGCTCTGTCCAAAGAATGAAAGTATCATGTCTAAATTAAACACCGTCTTAAAGCAAAAGACTTAATCATGGGTTGCTCTCTGCTAGCTAGCTATCTGCTATATGCTATATACATATATGCTCTTGAGAACGTCTTAAATTAAAGTTAAAGACTAATGATGAACTCACTCTGTCTCGATTTTGGATGAATATAATATATTCTAATACTATGAGTCTGGATAGGTTTTTTTTTCCAAATTTGTAATACTAGAATGTATCAATTTATTTAAAAATTTTTATATTTTAGGACGAAGAGAGTATATGGTGCTCTTTTTGCTAGCTAGGCTAGCTGTGCCCTAAGCTATGTGCCTATGTATGCCTAAGATCGGTTATTAACCAAGCAAAGGGCATATGCATATACGCAAGTAATTTAAGTTAGCTAAACGTTAACGTTTAGTACTTTGCAAGAACGTAACCTGTAATACAATTGGAGCTGCACAACCACATCCGCATCTAGCCTACAAAAACAAGTAATTAATTAATTTGATGGGAAATATCGTGCGCAAATACGAACGGTCACTAGTAGTAGAAAAACAGTTTTTTCAGACGACCAAAATGGATTTTCGTGTGCGGGCCTCTAGCCCATCTGCACCAAAATGTTTGCGAAAATTGTTATTTTTATGTGCGGGTGACGCACCCGCATACGAAAATCTAATTTTCGCGTGCGGGTGCTTATGTCGTTCGCATGCAAAAAAAAAAAAATAAATAAAAATCGCAAAAACCGTGCGCCGCTGCCCGCCTCCCGTCAGTCACCGCCCCCCGTCTGCCGTTGCCCGTCGGCAGCGGGCGTGCCGCCTGCCGCCCGCGGATCCCGTCGTCGCAGACCCGGTGGAGGTGGATTCGCCCGCCACTGAGCCGCCCGCTGCTGTCGCCGCGCCGCCCGCTGTCGAGCCTGCCGTCCATCGCCCACCATCGCCGCAACCACTCCCGAGGGCAGCTGATCCGCCTCTCCCGAGGGCGGCGCTACCGGATGCGCCGCCCTCGCCCGCTCTAGCCGTCCGTCGTCGCACGCCACCGTCGCTGTCGCCCGCCGCCGCTTTCGCCGTCGTCCCCCGCCACCGCCGCTTTGCTGTTGCCATCGTCACGGGATCCATCGCCGGCCGCTTCCACTGCCGTGAGGGAGAGAGAGAAAGAGGAAGTGAGAATGAAGGGATGGGGAGGAAGTGAGAAGAAGATAAAGGAAAGAGAAACTCAGATGAAGGTTTCAATTTTTTTTAATATGCTGAGAGGGAAAGAGAAGGTAACTCAGACTTTTAGACGGACTTTTAAGAGGCTCGCCTGCGAAAATATATTTTTCTGTGCGGTCGCTTAAGAGGCCCGTCTGAAAAAATAGATTTTCCTGTACGACTACTTAAGAGGTCCGCCTGCGAAAATCGATTTTTGCATGCGGTCTTTGTAAAGGAGCCGTATGTGAAAATGAAGGTCGATTTTTATAGACGCAGGCACTTATGGCCTGTCTGCAACCTATTGAGTAGCTTGTCCAGAAAAATTATTTGTGTAGTAGTGGGTTCTACGATCCTATATCATAATTTCTTTACAGTGTTAATACCTCTTGGTATCTTTAACACTGATGAGAAATCAAAATTTATAATAGAAACTATAGTAACCCTCGAGAACTCTTAAAAACCCTTAAAAAACCATAAGAAGTCTTTCTTTATTGAGGCTCTCTTCAGAGAAATTAATGTGCGTTAACCAGTGAGTTTCACCGAGGATCATGATACCATATGGTAGAAAGAGAAATATAGAAAACATCACTTCAAAAACCATTTTGAACCGCACACTTCTAATATTTTTACAGACAATATAAAATAAAAAATGCTTGTGAAAATAGATAACATGCATGCATCCAACTTAATTAGATTTTTCATGCCAAAACTGACCCCTCCCCCCATGCTTTATATAGAGTAATTTTCATAAACCACTACTATTGAACAACAAATGGGGAACGGCCCTATAGATGCTGAAAACTCTAGAACCAGCATTTATAGGGCTTTTTTCGAACCAGCATTTATAGGGTTTTTTTTCGCCCGTGTGCTGCCGCCGGGCGCCGAAGGAGACAACCGGAGCCTATGTATTGATATAGGTGCCGGTTGTCAACACAAACCAACACCGACGACACGGGAAAAATATAGGTGCTAGTGCTAAACCCTAACCGACACTTTTCTATGGGCCTCGTCAACAAAAACTTGGTCATGACTATTTGTGAGGCCCACATATGAGTGCCGGTTAGAGTTTAGAACCGACACCTTTCAACGGCTGTCAGATATAGGTGCCGATTCTTGGCTAGAACCAGTATTTTTGATGTCGCATATAATGCTCACTCTTTCCTCTCGAGTTGTTTGGGCAAAGAACATAGCAACGTTTTTTGTTCTTGCTTGACCAACTAGAGAAGGAGAGGATTTTCTCTATTTTCTTTTGGTATTATTGAACACTGGTTGCTACAAGGTTAGTTTATATTATTTCTCACTCCGTTCTCTCTTACTCGTTAAAATCAATCGTTTGCTCTATGTATATAGTGCTCAACCAAAAAAGTTGTATATTTTTGTTCTAGGTGTATATCTTTTTTATATTTTTGTGTTAATTTAATTACTTCATAGATCCATCCTCATTCCATGATAATTTTCAAATTAAGTATCAACATGAGAGTAATTCACTTTGTATGCAATATTTATTTTTAGGTGCTTTAAATTGTTTATTTTAGAGTAGTGTAGAGAGGTGTCACACAATGTTATAGATTGAAAATCTATTATTTTTGTTATTCCAATTTGTGTGTAAAATCCTCATTGTATTTACTCCGCACGGTTTTTAATAAACAATAAATGATTTACTAGCTGGGTTAATAAATATATTATTGTTTAATGTTTCTTACCATATTAATTAGATTCTATACGTATGTAATGAAATTATTTAGTAGGTACCTATCGATTCTTATGGATCTACGATGGGTGTATGAAGCGGATCATGACTCTATGGAGTATATCAGGGAAATAACATCTCTCATCGTCATGGCGATGACATTATCATTAGTGCTGCCTGAGGGATGCTGGCTAGCAATTCTACACCTAAGAAGGTTTCCCAACCACCACCAAAGTGCTTTTCTGTAATAGTAAACTACATATTCTATGGCCAAACTATTACAAAATTACATATTTAAGACGTTGTATAGTAAAACCACGGATTTAAAATCAAATTTGTCCTAAAACTACATATTTATAGATTTAAAGCCAACTACATATTCAA
Organism: Oryza officinalis; assembly: GCA_008326285.1. Lineage (NCBI taxonomy): Eukaryota > Viridiplantae > Streptophyta > Magnoliopsida > Poales > Poaceae > Oryza > Oryza officinalis. The sequence continues at coordinate 22,495,414 of BDMV01000005.1, forward strand.
TATTAAATTATCACAAAACTAAATATTTTATAATTTAAACTCCTAGCACTAATGTTATGTTGGAGCTTTATGAGCATTGTAGTTTTGCGATTTAATCGACCGTAGTTAAATTTATAGTTTTCTGATAATTTTATCATTAAATATGTAGTTTTATGATACCTGATCTCATTAAATAACCTAATTCTATAGTAATTTGTTTAGAATATTTATAGCTTTATGAAATTTATTTTTTTATGTATCATCCTGGCTGGGAGCTCCGCTGGGGCCTCCATTTTGTAAAGATGGGCACGTAAGCCCTGTCTCAACGTGTTCATCTTTGGGGGTTCAGTACTGATCAATCAGATGGTTTCAAGTGACTAACCGACAAGCGGTAGGCACCGTTCTAGCTAGGAATATAATTTGTTTCCATACTAGTACTCGAGGGCCTTTGCTCTCTGACTTTCTCTCGTAGAAATAAACGAAGATAATTCAAATAAAATACATTGTAAGGTGTTTTAATTAGTTTTGTCTTAAGTAAAACTCTGTAACTTGGACAAAGTTTATGGAAAACTGCATCACATTTACATCATCAAATTGGTTCATTAAAATCCATCATGAAATACCTTTGATATGGTGTATCATTCTAAGAATATACATGTTAATTATTTTTCTATGAACCGGTCAAAAACTTTGACTACCGACAAAAACTAAAATATCTTACAATAGAGTGATCGAGTACATTTTACTATTTTAGAGAAAAGAAAAACTGAATTGGATCCCTGTTTTTTTTTCCAAAGAATGGATTAAAGGATTAATATTCATGTTTCCTAAATTGGATCGAGTATGATTTTGTAACAGTTAATTCATTCGTTTGTACCTTAAATAATTATCATAAGTAATTCATCTATTCATCCACACTAAGCCGTTGAACAGAAAAGAATGGGGTACGTAGTTAGGCTCCGTTTGAGACAACTTAACTTTGGATCAAAACCTATAAGTTTCCAGTGAATAATTTCAATTGTTCAACATCAAATTTTTACGCCACACAAGAAGCATATCCAAACTTATTGCTTATCGAGGATATGAAAACTTCCGATCGAATTATTTACGGAAACTTCCAAATTGATTGAAAATTCAACATGAGGAGTTGAGATCAATAGATAACGTACTTACATATGCACTTACTAGAGCTAATGACCGAATCTTTTATGTTCAACGTTGTTGGTCAATGGTTTTTGGGGGGACAAATTTTCACAGATCAGATTCAGACCCGGCCGTCCTCTGAATGATAAACAGTACATTCAGTTATTAACACAGTTTAACAAGCAAGCAGAGATGGTCACACCTCCATTATTAAATGATCGATGAAGTCGTCGTGGTCCTTGTGTTTGATCCATCTCCATTAGTTCATTAACTTGCACTTCATCTGCAGCTCTGCAACTGCCGTCCTCTCTCTCTCTCTGATATCATCACATCTCACATCTGACCTACCTTGAGGGCGCATCAACAGGGAGATTCCACCAAACAGCTATAATAACTGTCTGATTAGTATGTAAAAACTAATGATCAATTAATCAACATGTGTCCCGATTGTTATTCTAGCTTGACGATGATCATTTGACGACGACTATTAGTTCAGTAATTCAGTACTGCAGCTTGTTTTCTTGTTTATTTTTTTTGAAACACAATAAAGATGAAAGAGCTCACATAAACACACGCGTACTTATTGTATATATGAGTACCTCTGATTTGGTTCTCTGGAGATGAATTTTGGTTCCATACCCCAAGTTCAGACATGCATGTTGTAGATAAGATCATGCATATGATCTTCTAATTAATCTGAGAATGGGTTTTTTTCTAGTGTAATTTTGAAAAGGGACAATTGTTTATTTAACCCTATTTCGAAGCCTAACTATTGATCTGACCCTGCTTTTTCTAACTTGCTTATTTGACCCTGTTTTTCATAAACGAACCTACTATCTAACCCTATTTCGCTAAAGCAAGTTAATATGTTAAGTAAGAGGCAAATAGTCTCTTTTGCCCTTGCTTATTTGATCCTATTATATTTACTTATTTGACCCTATTATGTCATAACGTGTATATATTCGGACTGTTGACATATGTGTAATAAATTTGACATATATTTCACATTGAAGACAAGTTTGACAGATTTGACTCCCATTTGACAATTTTGAATCAATTTGACAAATTTAACTACAATTTGATAGATTTTTGATAAATTTGAATAGATTGTTGACAAAATAAATTGAACAAAATTTGACACAATTATGGTAGAAGTAGTCCAAAGAGCGTAGGTGAAGGTTGATGCTGGGCTCGGGAGCAGAGAGTTGAGAGAGATCAACCGCCGCGGCCCTCCCACTGCTGTCGCGCACAGCAGCCACCGCCATCCCGACAGCGTGTGAAGCAGCTGCTCCCCCACGCGCCGGTGTCACCGCCGTTCCCTCCCTTCACGCGGCGGCGCCGTCACTCCCTCCCCCCGCGAGCCGGCGTCGCCGCATATCCCTCTTGTGCCCCAGCGCCGCTGCTGCTCCCTCCCTCCGCAAGCCGGCGCTGGTACGGATCCCCTCCCTCCGCGCCCAGCCGCCGCTGCTCCCGTCCTCCACGAGCCCGTGTTGCCACTGATGCCCTCTGTGCGCCGTCGCCACCACTCACAGAGAGAGAGGATAAGAGAGAGAGAGACGGGATCTGAGTGCATAGGGTTAGATGTGGATAGGGTTTTGAGAGTATTTTGGTCATTACAAAAAATAATTATATTTTTTTCTTTTTTAAATGAAAATTTAATGGTCCGGTGATAACAGGGTCAGACGGGACATTCGTTTTTGAAAAGTAGGGTCAAATAAGCAAACTAAAAATAATAGGATCAAATCGATAGTTAGGCTTCGAAACAGGGTAATTGTCCCTTTTGGAAACTAATATGTGCTAATTTATTGAGGAGGATAGCAATGTATGCGTGTGGCAGAAAGTTCATGTGATTCAGTTTGAAGTTTCTGCAACCAAGCATTCAAGTATGCACAGAAGTCCGCAGTAACCTGCTTTACATGTGAAATAAATAGCAGAGACAGGGAGAAGTACGTACTACTGAAAACATGTGTGACACATATATGGACAAAGGGTGCATTTCTCTTTTACGTAGGAAATAAGGCGCCTTATGAGTCATTATAGATAGCAACATGATTAAGATCACTGTACTATGTGTGAACTATCAACATATTCTACCCAAGCAGTTGGTTATCAATTTGTCTCATGGTGCACTGTACCAACTATACCAAGTTCATGTCGATCAAGCATATGCATCTCGGACGGTTTATGATGGAGGTGCACGGCAATCAAGTGCTTATGTTAATTTCTTGAAATACGATCGAAATTCCGCAAAAAGAGTAGTTTATTCCGACATTTCTTTGATATCTAAAGTAGTGAATAAACTAATATTTTTCATCCCTAGGATGTGTCAGTGAAAAAATTATGACCGTCGGATACAGTGATAGATTTATCCTCCTTTAAAAAAAAATGGTGGTGACAGTGAATCAACAATTCACCTACTTACATTGTAAATTTTGCAAATTAACCCTTAAACTTCTTACTATTAAAAAAGATCAAATTTAAATGAGTAGCCACATAAAAAACTAAAACTAAGAGTAAGATGAATATTCCCTGTAGAAAAAAATGGATAACACATTAATATATTTTCTTTTATCCGTAGCAAATTAAGCACGGGCATTTAGCTAGTTATTTAAATACTGTTAGATCTTTTCATCAACAGATAAGAACCGTTAGGTCCCTTCGAAACAAACTATCAAAATGACCCTCCCACAAACTTTTGTTAACTTCTAGTCCTTCCTATACTTTTCATATTCCCCCTCCTTCGCTCATATATATAAAAATATGAATGAAAAAGTTATGTTTCATATATATATATATATATATATATATATATGTGTGTGTGTGTGTATGTGTGTGTATATATATATATATCATGCTTGTTCTAGATACACTGGGAGGAGAAATTACTTCGAATCAAAGAGAAGAAATATCAAATCATTTGATTTCAGTAGTTGGAGTTATAGAAAAGCTAGATTCAATTGCGGAATGCCATATCAGCGTTAGTAAAAAGTTTGTAACAAATACACTTCACATCAAGCATTGTCATTTCCGTGTATATATATATCAAACACGTTATTGTTGATTTGTTTCATGAACAAGCACAACTTCCTCTGAGTAAACCCTACTACAAGACTAGATCATCGACACACTAGTACATTGTTCATATCCATATTATATAACCATACAACCATTAATAATTTTCTCTCTTATACTTAAGGAGACATGAGTGGGTCAGTCCATAAGTATCCGTTGATCCACTCTAGTTCAACTAAAAATATCTTCTTTTTCATTTAAGACGATGGTGTGTCACCGCATGGACATTACCCAAACTTGCAATGAGACATCGCCATGAACTGAAAAATTGTAAACCCTAGTTACCTCCAACCACGGAAGCCAAGATCCCGTGCAGTCTCCTGCCGCCGCCGCCGCCGGCGGCGGCGGTGTGCCGCGTCCGGAAACACAGCGTGGACGTCGGCGAGGCGACCTCGCCGTCGTCGTCGTCGCCCCTCGACGTCGACGAGAACGATGACCGCGGGCTCGCCACCAGCCTCTTCCTTGGGGCGCTGCACTGCACCTGCTCGCCGTCGCCGGCGGCCGTGACCGAGCTCCTAGGGGACGGCATGGTGTGGCTCCGGCGAAGCTTGGGGATGATGCTGTGCACGAAGCTGGCGGCCTGCCTGGAGGAGGAGCAGAGCAGCCGCTTGGACGACGTGGACTTGGCAAGCTTGACCTTGGTGGCGTTGGCGCCGGAGCCCTTCTTGCTGCTGTAGTAGGACGGCGGCGGCGTGAGCGGCGGCAGGGCGGCGGCGGAGATGGCGTCGTTCTTGGGCGTCCCCGGCGCCGACTCCCAGAGGAACGGCACCGAGCCGGCGGAGGCGACGCCATAGTAGACGCGGAAGGAAGGGTTGGAGACGGCGACGTCCGGCGAGAGGAGGCGGCTGGCCATCGTCGTCGTGCTGGCCGCCGACGCCGCCCTCTCCTCCAGCATGGCCACTCGCAGCGTCTTCTGGCTCGAGCTCTTCGGAAGCATGTTCGATCTTCTTCCTCGGCGAGCTACGTTTAGCTCGATCGAGACCAGAAAGAGAGTCTGGACTTTGGAGAAAGAGAGTGGGAGATGTGAGCTGCTAGCTAGCTATGAGCCTATGACTTTGAGAGATGTACCAGATTCAGGAGATGGTTTGGTTGTCATTTAATTTATGGTTTTTAGGCCGTGTTTAGTTGCAAAATTTTTTTGGCAAAAACATCACATCAGATATACGGACACACATTTGAAATATTAAACGTCAACTAATAACAAAACAAATTACAGATTCCGATTGTAAACTGCGAGACGAATCTTTTGAGCCTAATTAAACCATCATTAGCACATGTGGATTACTGTAGCACTTATGGCTAATCATGGCGTAATTAGGCTCAAAAGATTCATCTCGCAATTTACAGTCGAACTGTGCAATTGGTTTTTTTTCGTCCACATTTGATGCTCCATACATATGCCCAAACATTTGATGTGACGGAAAAGTTGGAAGTTTGAAAAATTCTTTTGGGAACTAAACACAGCCGTAGCCCTGTGGGGTTTGGCACTTTGAATATGAGAGAGAGAAAGAGAGAGAGTGTGTACGCGTGCTTACAGCAAGTATAATAGCAAGCTATAAGTTGGCTATAACATTATACGGAGGAGAGAAACAAAAGGAAAAGATAAATGTTAGCTCTCATCTAAAAGTTAGCTCTTCACGTACTCAAGATAGATGTATCAAATACACATGTGAGAGAAAGAGAGAGAAAAAAAATAGAGACCACTTTATATCTCATCTATTGCATATGTTAACTCTAATATATGGCGTAAACAGTTGGCTCTACTATTATTGCTCTTTAAGGAAAAAAAAAGGGAGATCAAGTCACTGATGAGATAAAGAGGTTGAGAGAGGCATGTTGCAATGTGGTCCATAACAAAGAGCACATGAATCCATTAGGGTTGTCTCTGACTTTGGGATTTAATTTATGAAAACCTGGTTGCACTTGGGATGATAGATCGATCGATCCTGGCTACTACTATGCCCCTGAAGTTGTTGATTTGTTTTATCAACAAACTTAGGTCGATATATAATTTCTCGAGCATATTTTCCCTTTTATTTGTTCTTAACGCGTTAAGAGATCAAAATGAAACTTAATCATTATTTAGAGTCTCTTTGTTTTTTCAGATTTTCAATCATCCAATGATAAATAATGAGGTACGCACATGCTTGCATCAACAATATAATCACACGTCAATGCTTGGTCATGTTAACATGTTCCTTTTGTTAGCTGTTGGGGAATTCTCAAGTAACATGACAGTTAGCTCCATGTTAGAATTTGAGTTGGATTCGAAAATTGATACCTAGATCTACATGATATGTGTAACCTGCTGGCGAAGTGGGGTTGGTTAAGGTAGAATTTGACTTGCTAGTATAAAAATCAGAAAAATGCAGTTGAATATTCAATACATATAGAAATGAGATTCTTCCAAAAGTAAGACGTGTCAGATGCGTAAAGCTAGCACAAGCAAAAGAAATTGCTGATGCTGACAATGCGCTAACCTTAGATTTACTATTGTACTACTATACACTCCCTCTTTTTCTTTTACATCAACGTCATATAAAAAAAAGAAGAGGCTAGGGAGTACTATTTTACCGTCTTAATTGCATTTACAATTAATCTATAAGTAGAATGATTTGTGATGTTACTCATTGATGTTACTTTCAAGCATAAATTTCAGAAAACTAGGGATATTTTGACAAAGTTATTGTAAAATTACATATCAAACGAAAATATAGCAAAGTTACCCATGATCACCATAGTGCTAGGGACCTAATTAACATGTATATCTATTGTTTTACGTTAATTCATTGCATACCAAGTCTATGTATAGTTTTGTGATAGTGTGAGTTTGCAATAATATTTAGTACTCCGAATTGTAGTGTTATTAGAATCAGGTAAAAGTTCATTATATAAATTTAAGCATACATCTTTCATGAAATGAGTCAGCAAATTAAGCAACCCCGAACTTAATTTAAAACGTGACACTATGCACTTATAAACCATCAAAATCATTATGTCACATATCAACCTTTGGATGGAATATAGAGTATTTTGGGTAATACGGAGATGTAGCCAAGGGCTAAAATAATTTTCGAATTTGAAAAATTACTAAAATGACAATAAAAAAATCATTGGCCCTAAAGAGTACTTTTACCATTAATTTGGTACAGCCAAAATAGAATACAATGGTCCATGACATATAATGTTTAAAATTAAACACATATTGTATCCTAGACTTAATTATCGTGGTTCTATATATACACCAACACTATTACAAAAATACACAAAAAAAAGTCGACACTATAGGTGTCGGAAGTGCTAAAATCGACACCTATAGATCTTTTCCCACCTCCGCGAGCTGAAAACATATACAACCGACACCTTTAAGCAACTATAGGTGTCGATTTTAGAGAAAAGCCAACACTTATATTATAGGTGCCGGTTTTTTCAAAAACCCAAAACCTTTAATATATTATAGGTTTCAGTTAATTAAAAACCGACACATATAATATATTATAGGTTTTTAAAAAACAGACACCCTTAAACCGAGTCGAGCCGAACCGGCGGGTGAGAGAGGGAGATATTTTATAGCTCGGTCTTATCCTCTCCTCCTCTTTCTCTCTCTCAACTCTTTTCCTTCCCCATGCTCCTCTTCTCCTTCACCCACACCCACCACCGACCACCGCTAGGATCCACGAGCCCCCGATCTCCTGCGTCCTACAGTGGCGGCGGCTCCTTCCCTTCCCCATCCTCCTCTCACGGCAGCGAAGGCAGTGGCTGGCAGATCCGGCGGTGGCGGCAGCAGTGGCTCCTCCCGTTCGGCACCAGCAGCGACACATTTTTGTTGTGTGATTTTTGTGTTCATGATTTTGGCGACGGCAACGGCGGATTGTGTTCATGATTTTTGTTCGTGGATGTTTGTTTTGCTCTTATTTTGTGATTGTGTTCGTGGATGGGGATGTCATGTGTGACTGGGAGCTTCTCGATGCATCGGCTCGATTTGAGTCGATGCATCGAGCCACTTTTTTTTTGAATGCCGGGAACCTCAAAGGTGTCGGTTCCTAAACCGGCACATTTGAGACCACCTCAAAGGTGTCGTCTGTTGGATGCCGGTTGAGAAATCCAACACCCATGAGGGTTTTCTAACCGGCACCGTTTGATGTTTCTGTAGTTGTGCAAGGAGCAACATCTTGTAAGAACTTTCTACAGTTCATGTACTACTAGCTTTTAAATTTAAATTAAAAAGCATAAAGAAGATCCCTGCATGTTATTTGAATATTTCTAAAATTACTAAATCAGTTTAAAAGGTACTAGAAAAAAACTCTTGGTTGCACAGTTCAGCCAGAAAAAAGTTTTGCGTTGCATCATAAATTATTTGTTGCCTCTCATTTATACATTTTAGTTTTTTGCCCGTACCAAATTTATGTAGGTTATAGGTGTGAATAGACCAACTAACCTTGTCTACAAATATTTGGAAGCCAATTTTTTAAAAATTTTGATTTTAACCTTACAAAATTTCACTACGTCACCTAAAATCAGTCTGAATTCTAGGGAAAGTAAAAAAAGGTGTGTATGATTTTTAAAAATTCAAGGTTGAATAGTGAATGGTTTTAATATTCAGTGTTGATGTTTTAATTTTCAGTGTCCAAAATTTCATAATGGACTTTAATTTTTCCTAAAATACTTTGCAAGTTGTAGTGTATTTCGTGAGTGTTAGTGTGTTACATATATGGTCGTTTTCTATTTACCAAGTTCTCCCTTCATGAATAATGAATTCGTGATTCCTTAGTTTGTACTAATTACTCGCTTGAAGTTTATGTGAATAAACAGAATGGGCAGTTAGTTAAGACACAATATTTGAAGTTTGAGAAATTTCGATCTTTAGCAGAAATCAGGTCGATCGGTATAAAAAATAGCAAAAAAAAGTTTCCGATTTTGACTAATAGCACAAGTCACTTGTTTTTCTTCCATCTGTAGCACTTTCGTCACAACTGCGGTGAGACAGAAACGGATGAACTATTCATGTTCTCATCCTCGTTCCGTCGTGAGAGAAGGTGACTAGGCGACGCGTGCAGCGGCTGGTGGCTCCTTCCCCTGTATGCAAACCCCATGATGAACTAGTTTGTTGTGTCCCATTCGATCATTGATTTGCAAAAATTAAATTCCAAAGGACACCATCGATTTGCATTGCATATTTAGCTCACTTTAGGATCTTCTAAAAGAGAATTTCTCATTTCTTGTAACATAGAACAGAACTGTATTCTTCATCTCTGTCTCCATCTTCAGGTCTTCTTGCTCAATTCCTGCTGCACGTGGTAGCCACTTTTCTCTGACTTTCATCTAAGGAGAAAGAGAGAAACAAGAATTGCTACGTGCCGGCGACGAGCTGCGCCTCTCTCTCGTTCTCCATCTCTGTTCTAGGTTTAGTTAGGAAGGTGGGGGCGTGGGAAAAAAATTTAAGATGGGAATGCATAGACATGTTAAGAGGCAATTTGGGCCAAGTTACCTCAGGAAAACAAGTGGCATGTGTCACCAGTCGTAAACGAAAATTTCCTATGCTATTTTTTGTATCGCTCTGGTTTCGTGCTATGGGTCGAAATCTCTCTTGAAGTTTAAAGCCAGTATGGCACGGCCAAACGAATGCAAAATAATGGACAGATCACGTCACTGCCAGCAGTGGGCGTATATAAAGAGTGATCATGGAAATGTTCTTGAGATATGTACAATAAACACCTGTACAAGAGAGATAAAGCATATAAAAATATCCATGCATCCAAGCATATTAAGAAAATCCATACATGCATGAGCGTATATATGCACCCATAAACAACTAGTAGTACATAATTCTAGGTGGCTGTGACATTGGCACTGTAGCATCGTAGTACGCAGTATGCACCGACAAGGTAGCATGCGTTTCATGTGCATTGACATGAGAACTTGGTGAATGTGTAGCTGATGATAGTAAAAAGTGAGACTGAACATTACTTTATTTCATTACAAGAAAAACCCACACACGTATTGGTATTTAATACGATCACAGATAAATTCACAAGCACATGAATACCACTATAGTATTTCACGCGGGAGTAATCCAAGAGTATCGTATTTGTTTTTCCGCAGGAAAAGCAGCGATGTAAAGAGAGAGTTCATATATTTGTAATCATGTTATAATTAGTATATCGTAGTCCAAATATGGATTAATAATAATAATAATAATAATAATAATAATAATAATAATAATAATAGGGTAGTGCGACACATAGAAGATTCATCTCTAATAATGATACATTAGGCAGTGGAGAGGGACTAAAAAGAGCTAAGGTTCATATGTACTTTTATATTTATAATGTTTAGTTTACCCTTAACAAATACATGCTTACAAGACTAGGATTTAGTTTTAGGCACCCATGCACTACCGAGAAACCACTCCCTGATGGTCTACCAGTGTGGCTATAGCATTTTACGAACTCTTACGTCATACCCGGACGTGGAGGAATACAAAGGACGGACAGGGTTGTCACCACCTGTCGCCTACCTTATTTTTCGTGGGGTATACCCACATCCAACGGTATTTAATTAACTCAAACACCATACTTATGATAATAAATAATGACAGTAATTCCCTCGAAACTCTCACCCTACGGATGGACAAGTAAGAACTAGTGCAACCCGTTAAGATCATTGGACCAATATCATGACATAAAGCGACTAGCCTAATCAAGTGAAGCATACAATTAAAATATAATCTAGTCATAGAATACATAACTACTAAAGTAGTGCATGAAGTATGAACGCTAATAAGTAAAGAAGATAATTCCTTTATTAAACTCATAGTCTTATAAGAAGAGTAAAATACTAAAAACATACCCGAATCTTCGAGAAGACTATGGAACCGAAGACTACTCTAAGCCTAACTCCACTACTACTAGAGAAAATACAAATATGGAAGAGAGGATTGCTCCTTGAGTATGTGCCTTGAGAATGTGAAGGCCTTCTTTCATAGTTGCTCGTGATGGTTGTATGGCAGTTTCTGATGTCGATGCACCTATAACCGTCATTGGGAGGCCATCAGGTGCGTCCATGTGTAAGGTGGCGATGAGAGGAGCCAGGGTTAGTTTGGCGGAACTAGGGGTTCGACCGACTCCTGGGCCCTACCTCTCGCCACTGACCTTTACCAGGGGCTGTCAGGTGGGCCCCTAAGACAGTGCACGGTGGTTTGATCCCACTTTAAGTCGGTTTGAGTTGACTTGTGGGCACATCAATCCATGTGCTCGCACATGATTCACTGGAGATGTGTTTCTTTGCATGCCGACTCATTTCTCCTTCACTTTAGTGTATACTTCCTGCATCCATAATAATTCTCCAAGACAAACGAAACTACATTATTTAATGCTAATATACGTGTAAGAATATTAGTTCTCCCTTTATTTGTTGAGGTAATTGAAGGTCAAATTCAGTTCTTATCAATCGTCAACAACATGCATGCGCACACACCTATAAAATATGTGTGTGTACCACTTGCTTGGAGAGATGGAGATCAGTGGCTAATCCTAGTCTCATTAAATTTATATTAAAAACTCACCTACATGTGCATAATATTCATCTACGTATGTGTGATATTTGTTATCAGGATTTAGTAAAGTCATACTTCCATGATTCATCATGACGCATCCTTGATGCTTTTCCTGAAGGAAAAAGTACGAATTATCCTCATGAACTATCGCAGCCAACCGAATTATCCCTTTAAACTCAAATACCAGATATTTTATACCCTCAACTATTCATACCAGACAAAAACCCCGTCCTCCCAAGCATTGTTCTGAGCGGTTTTGACTTGAGCTTACACACATGGCGCCAACGTGGTTGTCCAGTTAGCAATAAAAAAAACTCCCTGGATCCACTAGTCATCACTCTCTCAGCCTCAACCCAATCCCTCCCCATTCCCCCTCACTCTTTCTCTCTGCCCCCAATGGCCATAGAAGTAGGCTCATGTGTGAGGGAGATGACGCAGAGCTCGACAAGTCGGAGGCTGCGGCAGTGAGCCCCTGATGTGGAGCTCTAGTTTCGATGGCACCGCGTCTGGATCCGGAGTCTTCGCGGTAGAAGCAGTCAGCGTGACGGGGGTGACGGGTGGTTGATAGCTACGGCAGTAGGAGGCGGCGCCCCTTTGCCCCTCTTGCCAAGGGAAGGAGGAGACACCGCCGCGTGACTCGCCAAGCTCCGCAACCAAATCCTCTTCGGCCAAGAGCTTTATTTCTTGATCCTTCCATCTTCTTCTACAGCGGTGGAGGCAGAGGAAGCTTCAAATTTGGCGATGGCGTGAGAGTGGATGTGGATCTGGACTCTGCCGCCCTTCCGAAGGAGAGCTCGACTCCATCGCAAGTGCCCTCCCCGAGCATGCTCGAGCTCCGCTACCGGCTACCCGAGCGGGCTCCAGCTTCGCCCTTATTCTATAGCCAAAGGGGCATTGAGAGAGAGAGCAGGGGACTGGGGAGGGATTGGGTTGAGGGAAAGGGATGACACGTGGGCATAGAGAGTTTTTTTTATTTTCTTTACTGACTGGATTGCCATGTTGGCGTCACGTGTGCAAGGTCAAGTCAAAACCGCTCAGAACAGTATTCAGGGGGATTATTTATCCTGTATAAATAGTTGATGGTGTAAAATATCTGATATTTGAGTTTAGGAGGGTAATTCAGTTGACCGCGATAGTTAGAGGGCAATTCATACTTTTTTCTTTTCTAAATGATAGTTTATTAAACAAGAGCTTAATCAGCAAACCACGACAAAAAATAGCTAGCTTGTAGTAGAGGATTATATACTGGTATGTTTTCCTTTACTTATAAAGTTGCTCACCGCTTAGTGTAGTGTTGTGTTAATTCTCTCTTGATCATGAAGTTATGTGGATCATTCATGTACCCAAATTATTTTGTAGCTTTTGAATCATTCATCTATGATGTAAATTGTCTCTACTCTCTAGGTATGCACATTATGTATTTAGTCCTAACTTTTTTTATCACAATATGTCAATTATTTCTACCTTTCGACCTCTTATGAAGTTACATTATGTTAATATGTCTACCATTAATCCCGCCAAAAGGGCAGCTCATCCCACTCCAATCGGTTAAATCCGGCATTGATGGGTTAATCATCGGTGCCGCGGTTAGTACGATAACTTATCAGTAGCACTGATTGTGAACTGACCAATCAGTGCCCGATGTAGATAAGACTCAGCAGTAGGGTCTTCTTATTTGTGCCGGTTGTAGCCTCTGCACTGAGTGAGCTCGTTTTCTAGGGAGGGGATCAACCATTATCACTGCCAGGTTTTATCGAGTCGGCATTGATGATGGTGGTGATGTGATGTTCTGTGGCAGTGATTTGATGATCTATATATGGAGGGTGTAGATTGTGTAATGCACGTGAACTGATCAAAACTGTTTAGCAAAAGTCACTCTAAAAAAAATCATTTTTCCATATGATCAAAATCTATTTTTTTCCTGCGGTTGGACGGTTCGTCTGTTTGAAAAGGTCTACATACACATGCGAAAATCCAATTTTCGCATGCGGGTGCTTATGTCGTCCACATGCAAAAATAAAAATCCGAAAAAAATAAAAATCTTTAAAAAAAATTAAAACCCTAGCTCCCCATGGCGCCGGTGGCAGTGGATCCGGCTGTTGCAGGGCCGCCTCGTCGCGGCGTCGCTCCCGATCGCCTCGTCGTCGTCGTCGTCGTCTCGGCCGCTGTGCATCGCCCGAAAGAGAGGAAGATAGAGAAGAGGAGAGAAGGAGAGAGGCGATGAGGAGGTGAAATTTTTTTGAAGTGTTGAGAGGGAAAAGAGAGAGGATGAAAGAAAAGAGGTTCGCATTCGGACCACTTAAGAGGCCCGCATGCAAAAATCTATTTTCACATGTGGCCTCTTAAAAGGTCCGTATGCAAAAATAGACTCATTTTTGTATGTGGGTCTTTTAAGGAGCCACATGCAAAATTGAAGATCGATTTTTACAGACGTGAGCAGTTACGGTCCGCCTGTAATCTATAACTGTCCTTGTACAGAAAAATCGTTTTTCAGTAGCGAATAAATCTATAATTTGCACATTATATTTACTTATGTTACACAATTTTTCTTAGCAATGTGCAGTTTAGTGTTAAGTCTAGTTAAGAATAAGGATCTCATTGTTTCGAGATGGTTGAGAGAGCGACAACCAATGTGTATAATATACCTCGAGGTTTTCTTAGGTAAATATTTTCTTTCTTGCCGTGCAATTAATGCTTGTTTAAATAAAAATAGATGTACTGCATGTCTGCATTGAGAGTGACATATTAATTTGACAAAAACTTCGAAGTTTTCTAGAATTCTTTGAAAATTATAGAGTCAACTCCATCTAGTGTGTTGCACTGTACTCATATATATAAGTATATGACAGTGTACGTACGCGGTACGCTGTCTGTGTGAGCACTACTCAATTGGAACTGTGTGACGCTGACTTAGATTAGGTGTACTTCACAGTGCCTCTTTCTCTGTGGTTGGTCGTGTCTTTATTTCGAGAATATAATAGAGATTGGAAACGTCCGTAGAACAGCAATGTGAACTAATTAAACTGCAACTTAATAACACGCACATTTCATGAAGACTTTTGTTTGACAACTACCTAATTAAGTGTTGTAAGTTGTAACATCATGTTCTTGATTTTTTTTGCTCGGTGTGACATCTCAAGGACAACAAAGAAAGGGAAATAAAAGCACCAGAGAACTAACACTACTTAAAAAAAAGGCACCTACAGATCGGCACTATAGGTACTGGTACAGCTAAAATCGATACCTATAATGTTTTTTTCACCTTCACAGACTGAAAATACAACAATCAACACCTTTAAATAACTATAGATGCCGGTTCTTAAAAAAACCGATACCTATATTATAGGTGCTTTTTTTAACCAAAACCTTTAATATATTATAGGTGTCGGTTAATTAAAAACCGACAAAAAAAACCAAGCCGAGCCAGAATCTCTTTTTAGCACAGGGGCCAAGAGGCAGGCTGGGGCTTATCCACTCGCCCCCTCCTCTCGCCCATCTCTCTCTCCAGGTCTCGAGCTCTCCACCCCTCTCCGTCGGCTACCTCTCACGTCCCCGCCCCCTCCCTCTCTCGCCTTCCTCACCGGCGGCAGATCCAGCGGAGGCGATGGCATTGGCGGCTCCCGCGGGTCGGATCTGGCGGTCCTCTACCCCTTCCCCCTCCCCCTCCGTCCCCAAGCTTCTCCCGCGGGCGGATCCGATAGAGGCGGTGGCGGTGGCGTTTTCGGCGGACGGATCCGGCGGTCCTCTACCCCCTCTCCCTAACCCTCCGTCCCCAAGCTTCTCCCACGGCGGCGACGGTGGCATCAGCGCTCCTGTGGGCGGATCCGATGGAGGCGACAGCGGTAGCGTTTTCGGTGGCCGGATTTGGCTGTCCTCTACCCCCTCCCCCTCCCCCTCCGTTCCTGCGGGCGGATCCAGTGGAGGTGGCGGTGGTGGCATTTCCAGCGGGAGGATTCGATGGTCCTCTACCCCTTCCCCCTCCCCCTCCACCCCAAGCTTCTCCTGCAGCGGATCCGGCAACGGCAGCTTCTCCCACGGAGGATCCAGTGGCGGCGGCAACGTCGGCGCTCCCGCGGGCGGATTCGGCTTGATTGTTGTTGTGTTGTTGTGTTGTTGTGATGATGTTGTTGTTGTGCTATTGTGAAAATGACCGACGGATTGATTTTGGATTGATTTTATTCGTTGTGGATTGATTTTGAGGGACAATTGGAGGGCGAAGTGGGAGGAATGCGCTCGGTGCATCGGCTCAATTCGAGCCGGTTTATTTTATCCCGGGAACCTTAAAGATGTCAATTCTTGAACGATATGATTTTCGTAAAACTATATATGAGTTTCTTAAAAAACTATTATAAATCTATTTTTAAAATTTATAATAGTTAATTCATTCATTTGCACCCTCGATTCCTCTAATAGTAATCTCAAAGTCATTCGGTTGTTCAGGAAAGGAAAAACAGGCCGGAAAAACAGGCCCATAAGATTTTCAGACATGTCAATCGTTATCCCAATGTTTGCATACTGCATGGTTAAGGACAAAGATGCACAAAGATGATTAGATGAATCCTCGAAAGGACACAAAGAGGCTGAGACTTGAAGGAGAGAAGAAGATTCTTTTGGAGAGTAGATGATTCTGTGGTTGGTAGGTCAATACTTTTGCCCTCTTATTTTGCACTCAATCTTGTGTCGTGTGATACTGTTAGCTTCCATGCTGAGGAAACCCTAGTCACATGACATGTACTAGTAGAGTAGTACATAGTTCATTAACAGTTCCAAGTAAAGGAAGCAACTGCTTTTCGTACGAAGGTTTGTTGGGGATAGAAAGATGCGACATTTATCTGTATATCTATGGCCATGTCGGTCAGTCAAGAGGTCAACTTAATTGTTATTTTCTTTTTTCCATAAAAATCAACCTAATACCGAATATGACATATCCTTATGAATCTAACCAGAGTCCAGATTCGTAGCATTAAGATGTGTCATATTTAATCTCTGTCTAAATTAATAGTATTAGATTGTGTCACATTCTATATTAGTTTGATTTTCTATGGGACGGGAGGAGCATGTTATTCAAGCCCTTATCTATGGCCCAAGTATTTAAGTCTTTGGTCTGTACTTACCCTGATACCCATGCGTGTGTTATCTAGTAATGACACTGCAAGCTGGATATATATAGAGGTGCATCAACCTATGAAGATGAATTACAGATTTACGGTACAGAGGTAGGCAAATGCAGAGAAAGACCTGGATAGCATAGTAAAAAACCGGACCGAACCAACGGTTGAATCGAAAAAACCAAAACCAGAGACCTGGGTGGCTCGGTTCTGCTCAAAGACCATCCCTGCAATCGAACCGGTAAAAAACCGATGAACCGGCTGTTTTTTGAACCAGTGAACCGGTGATGGTTTTTTTAATCGAACCGATTTTTAATTTGTTCTATAACAGTTAGTATGGCATTATGAATTTATTATGTTACCACACTATATTTATTTTTTTTATGTCGTGGTCATATAATAATAGATATACTGATTTATTTATATATATTTTTATCAATTTATGATGGTTTTATATTAAATATAATGCAAATCAAATATAATATTAATAAATAAAAAACAGATAATTTGGCCGATGACCCATCGGTTTAACCGGTGAACCGGTGAACAGGTAGCCAAAGCGGGTCGACCTCTTGGTTCGTTGTTTTTAGAGAGAGGGGCATCGTGTGCAGTGCAGTGTGGTGCCCAGCACAATGCTCCAACCCTCGCCCCAACCAAGGCAAGCAGGCATGTGGGCTTCTGAATTATACCGAACCACAAATGAAAGCTAGCATTGCTACATTTTTTTAGATTTTACAGCAGACACATATGCAAACACATCATTACACATACAACATCACACACATATATGTGAATGCATCCCTTAAAACATGTTTAAAGAAAGAAAAACTAATCCTGTTGAAAGCCCACCTATATATATATAATATTTGTAAATATCAATATTTTTTATGGATAAAGTTATACACCCACGGTCCACTACCGCACCATGCTGCATTCTGACTGAACGATCTGGACTTCACAGCCATAGCCCAAAAGAAGTCGTCTCTCATCTTGCACTGCCATTTAGTTTGCCTGCCATTTAGTTTGCATCCATGCATGCCAGTCGCCAGACATAAATCACCAAAATCAGGATGAAAACATTAGTAGTGAATAACGTTATGGGTACATGATATCGTTGTGACCCCTGTGTCCTGGCATACCTATAGATGTTGCAATGAAAACCAAACGCTCGGTTCTTTTTAGCTACTGGTTACTAGCTTATCGTGGATATGTTTTTCAAACAAATAAACAGCACGTTCGTTGGAAAGACTTTCTATGTCGAAGTTTAATTATAAAATATTAAATAAATTTATTTTTTAAATTTATAATAATTAATTAAGTATGTACTAATGATTCGTCTCGTTTCACGTGTTGTAATAAGTCTGTTGGCAATTTTTTGACAAGAAGACAATCACAATCAGGACACCTAAAGCTGTGCGGTGACATGGAATCGTCAACCAACCCAGTCTATCAAAAGCTAATCAAGATGGGTTTTGTAAAGCTAAACCGGTTAGCGAAGCCGATTTAGAGATCAAAATCGGCCTTTAGGCAGATCTAGATCGATATGAAGATAACCACCTATCTCGTGAGTGAACGAAAGGTTTACGGGATAAACCGACAAATGGCATTGCACTCTCGCAGAAAAGGCGGACGATTTACGTCGCAAATCGACAAAGATGGATGAAACTAGGGTAAAGTAAAAAAACATGACTGAAAAGTAAAAGTAAAATAACGATTTGATAGATTGTAGAGATTGTGATCGGTGTGTTTAATCGAACCGACCTTGGCCCTTATAAAAGGGTTGGTCTTGCATCCTACAGAACCTCCTCCACGTCAAACTCGGTGTAGAGACCAATTAAAACTTGAAAAATACCTCCCTAGGCAAGAAAATCCGAGACCCGACAAAATTCGCTTCGGACTCAGACTCAGCTGGTCTGACAGGCGGCAGATCGGCCCCACACCATCCATCAAACCGGCCTGTAGGCGACGGTCAGATCGGCCCCGTGAAGGAAATTCGATCCTTTTCAATTTTTGTCAATGTCACGCCCCAAACTGGCCCCGGGCGGAGACCAGGGTAGGGCGGTCCAGATTGACCTGTATGCCTGTACCAGTCCCAGGAAATAGCGCTGGTACAACAGGAAGACTGAATATCACAACCACAGCGGTCTCTTTATTAAGAGTAGGATTACAACCAAGGTTGGAACTGCGGACAGAACCCGAGTTCACAACAGCATTACAAAAAGGCGGAAGCGGAAAGCGGAGACTAGCCCTAAGCCACAAGCAAAGCCTTGGGGAAGGCCGAAACCCTACTACTGCTCGAAGTCTGCTTGCTCCTGGAAGAACTCTTCATCAGCAGGGTCCACCTCTTCATCTTCGAGAACTGGGGGGGTTTAATTGTATAGAGCAAGGGTGAGTACAGGAGTACTCAGCAAGTCAGGGGAATTAAGTGTTTAATGCAAGCTTCAAGGGAAGGCCAGTTATTTTTCACAATTGGTTTTAGTTTAAGACTTTAGAAACATCTGAGTAAGTGCTTCTCAACGTCACGGATGAGAAAGTGCGTCTCATCCAGCCGGAGCAGTGAAAATGTATCAATTGATTCTTGTCGGCACGAGAGGCTCCCTGCCAATCGTTTACCGACCCGGCTGCACCAACAGCCACAACTCTCACACGCCGGTACGAGAGGCTCCCTGCCAATCGTCACCGACTCCGGCTGCTTCAACAGCCTCAAGTCAACACATCGGTACGAGAGGCTCCCTGCCAATCGTCACCGACTCCGGCTGCTTCAACAGCCTTAAACCAAGCACAGAACGGAAAACCTCACACCAACAGCAGTTCACAAGGTGTTCAATAAAACTACGCTAAGGAATCACCTCACATCCGCCCATGACCGTGGGCACGGCTGTTCGAACAGTTATTAACCTCTGAAGAGGGGGTACACTTTACCCACACGACGTTACTAACCCCGAATCACCCAGCCCGCGACTCTCGGTCACGTCTGGCGACCTTGAGGCTTTCACGACAAGGCATTTCGAAAGCTGACTCAGGGTCATCTTATGCCAACGGGAGGGGTCCCACGGACCAACACCAGGTTAGGTCCCAGACCATACTGTGCCAGGAAGCCCAGGGGTCCTCCCCGACACCACCCCGGCGAATCCACTTGTCCCTTGGCATCAAGATTTCCCTGGCCTAGCTAATTACTCAGCCAGGGGCGTCCCATATCACCCATGTGGTCGTACTTGACATATGCTTGGATGTAATTCCCAAGGAATCGGTCCTTAGAGCGAGAATGGGCAGACCGTACCTCCAGTACGTCTCCCGTACCACGAGTTTTAGAAACCCACTTTGGTTTTCAAGACACCGACCCAAGTGTCGGGTTTTCCAAGCATTTTGTAAACTCAAGTTTTACCCAGGTGATCAATTTTAAAGTTTGAGGGGAGTCCCGATATTCGTACACGAGGTACGGATACCGGGGCATCACCTGAGAGGTGACAAGGGTGTTAGGGTATCCAAATAATCAAGGGAGGTGAATGCAGCAAATGGGTAGGGCCTGCCGGTTGTATTGCAAACCGAGGCCAAGTGCCAAGTGTGACCCAAACATGCATAGTTTGCGGAAACAAAATACTTAATTTAAATTATGGGTTCAATTGATCAAAGGTGACTTGCCTTGCTCGAGATCTTGAGCTTCTTTCTCGAAATCCGCGCACTGCGGGTCTTCGGGCTCCGAGACTACACGCGAAACGAGACGACTTAACAAAGCGATAAAAAGAAGCCCTATTAAAGACCACTAAGCGTGCCATTGGATAGATCTCGATTTTTGAGGAATTTTGGAAGTGGAACGGAGTTAATCGGACGAACGGTTGAAAAGATATGAATTTTCGAAGATTAAAGGATTTTCTGGAATAAGAAAAGGAATTAATAATTCCCTGGAAAAACAAAAGAAGGAGGGACTGAAATTGGACTTTATTTTGGGCAGCTAAGGGCAGCCCAAAGGATTTGAATGGGCGCGGCCGAATTAATTGGGCCGACGGCCCGAAGGGATTGGCCCATGGCCGATCGGCGCGCAAGGGGGAAATAGGCCGGTGGGCCGAGGAGACCGATGGACCGGCCGATGGCCCAAAAGAACTGGCCCACGGCCGATCGGTGCGCGAGGCAAGGAAGGCCGATGGGCCGAGGCAGGCCGATGGCGCTTGGAGGCCGAGCGGAGAGGAGGGGGCCGATGGGCCGGTGCAGGCCGATGGCGCTTGGAGGCCGAGCGGAGAGGAGGGGGAGGTGGAGAGGAAAGAGGGATTTACCGCGGCGGGGCGGCAAGCCGGGAAGGAGGCCAACGGCGCGGGCGCGGGCGCGGCGAGGCGGCACGATCCCGGGCCGGGGAAGAGGATGAGGGCGCCGGGCTCCTCTTCTCGCGGCGGCGGACGGCAAGAGGGGTGGTGGCGCGGCGCGACGGGTTGGAAGGGGATGGAGCTCGGCGGCGGGCGGTAATGGCGGCCGGGAGCGAGGGGGGGATTTTTATGGGGAAGGAGGCAAGGTCGGTTTGGGGAGCGGAATGTCGGTCCGCGGAGGCGGTGGAGCACGGCGAGGGGACCGTGCGGGCGCTCCCCGCGCTAGCGGCCAAGCGCGGCAGCGGGTGACGTCGGCGGCGGTCGGCGGCCGAGGAAAAAGAAAAAGAAGAGGGAGGAAAGGGGAGCCGGTCCCTTGCCGAGATGGAAAAGGGGCACGGGGAGAGGGAGAGGACGCGGCTCTCCTTGGCGGCACGCGCGCGCAGAGGCGGCGGGGCCAGGCGGACGGCGGACGCCGGTGGGACGGAACGGAGGGAGAGAACAGCGGGGATGAAGGCAGAGAGAGGCGGAGCTGGCGCGGCTCTCTCTCGCGCGGGCACGTGCGAGGCACGTGCGCGGCGTGCGCGGGCCGAGCGGATCGGGCCGAGGCGGCACGCGGCCCAGCAAGAGGGGGCGCGAGCCGAGGCAGGCCGCGGGAGAGAGCTAGGCCGGGCGACGGCCCAGGGAAGGAAGGAGGCCGAGAGACTGGGCCGGGCGGCGGCCCAAGGAGGAGAGAAAAAGGAAAGGCCGAAGGGGGAAAATTCGGCCCAGGTCAAGGGAGGTAAACCAGACTTTTCCAGAGAAAAAGAAAGGGGGAGTTTGAGGGCTCGGATTTGGAATCCGATTCCGTGGTTTTCTCCGGGATTGAACTGAGAGGGGAGACATGAGACCTTGGCACACAACAAGCCTCAACTGAAGAGCAACCTTTCGCAAATAGGGTTTTTAGCAGATTAGTTTTCCCGCTAACGCCGCGACAAAACGGGCGTTACAGGATAGAACTGCTCGGAGATGCAGTAAACCAATTTGTATTGTGGCATCGTCGAGATATCGTCCTAGTCGGACAACCACCATCAACAGAAGCTCCATCGGCACCAAAGATTGCTGCAGCTCCTACACCGCCTTTCCCACCAGGACCATCTTCTCCGCCTGATTCCCCACCTCCTATGTCCCCACCAAAGCGGCCAGAATCACCACCTCCGTCTCTTGCTAAAGTCCCCGCTGAATCACCTGTACAAAAAAGTGATCCCATTCATTAGTCTCCGCCTACACCACAATCAGCTCTCGTGCAACCTGTTCCACCTCCCCAGAAAGTCACAAGTCTCCCAACTCCTACTAACCTTGAACCTCGACTCATCCCAAAGATGGTATCCACGTACGATCCAAAGGAAATGGCTGTATACGAAGAAAGGTTAGTGTTTTCAGCCTTCAGGGGGAGAGGTCCGACAGACAAGAATAAAGAAGAACATCATCAGTTGTCGGATTCGCAAAAGTCAGTAAAAAGTCACATGGAAGAGATGCAACACTAGACATCCGAGGATGTGCCAGAAAAATACGAATATCGCAAGGCGTTCTTACCATGGCCTATCATGGAAAATCTACCTTGCGAGATGAGGTTGATGCATGATTGGTACATGCAAGCATCTAGAAAAAGGGTCTCGGGTTCATTAGTGTGAAGGTCCCGGAAAACGCTTTCATTAGTGGACCGAATGGGATGCTTATTATCAATTTCGACGACCTTCACGCATTATCCAAGCTTGATAAAATGGACGCCAATCTCGTAGCTGCGTTTTGCCTGTAAGTGCTTTACAATTTATGATGTAAATGAATTCATCAAATAAATTTACATCTGATTAATTAGCCGCTACATTTCTTAGGATGCAATTCCATGACGCCGAACGGGCCCGCAAACGAGCAGGGTACATAAACCCAACAAGGGTTTGCAGGATGGAACACATTGTCGAACTTCGTGCGTATGCTCCAGAGCTAAAAGATAAGACCTCGAAGGAACAAAAGGCTTTTATCAAGGATTTGCACAAGCAAAAGAGGGTCCAGGTAGCAACCTACTTGGAAAAAGCAATGTTCTCGCACCAAGACAAGAATGTTACAATGATCCCTTACGCTATGACATAAGCATTCTATTGTTTTTTTACTACAATGTCACCTGTACTTAATATATCTTTTTTGCAGCGACCACTATATATTATTTCTGGTATATCTGAGGGGCCACTTGGTCGTAGTGTTTGATCCGACACACTATGAGGAGAAGACATTCATGGAGTTCCTCGTTTTGTTGAATTTATAAGTAGTATCATACATCCCATGAATAACTATTTACTCTTCTGCACTTAAAATTGACTCAAACAAATATTTTGTCTACATAGAGCACATAGATATTACGTAAGACATGATGGGTCAGTCAAGACTGCCAATAAGACAGCTTCCCGTCAAGACATGCTGACCGGTAATGACATGTCCGCAGTTAACACAATTTGTTGTACTTGTTAGTTTCAAATATTGACATATACAATTTTTTGTACACAGTGTTTCAAGCATCCACCAGGCACTGACTTATGTGGGTATTACATGTGTGAGATGCTTAGAATCAACGGGAGATACACAACACCTTTTGAAGAAGTAAGTCCGGAGAATATCTTTTACACATGAAGATTTTGTACAATTTCATTTCCTAACTTTCAATATGTCTTCTTTTTTAAACAGATCCTGCCCATTCCAATTGTAGCAAACCGGTTCGACAAACGAACAATTCAAAACTTGTGCGCAGATATTTGCCGCTTCATCCGCCGCGATTGCTGCAACCACTTAGGGGAATTGTATGATCCTGACAGCCAACTTGCAATAGAGGAAACATTCAAACCCTAAGAGAGTGGGAGAAACATGTATGAAGAAACAATTTAGTGTGGTATAAATAATATTTGGTTTCTATATATTGTAAAATGCGAGACAAAAACATGATATATATATATATGTGTGTGTGTATGTGTACATATGTCTATTATAGCTTTTATAACAATATTTATGTTCACTTGTAGTAACTTAATTATGTCACAATGTGATTTGTTAATACGTGCAAGTAACGAGAACTCCGATAGCTAGTACGCGTACCATTCAAAAATTCGATTACTAAGGTCAACAGGGGACGCCATCTTCCCAAGCGGCGGCTATATGTAAGCAACGGACCACATGAGATAATCTATTATCGCGTGTGGTGGCGTTAAGTGGACCACACGGGAAGATATATCTTCCCGTGCTGTTGGGCGGCCCGCACGCGAAGATGGTGATCTTCGCAGACCATCTCGGGCAAGCGGACTGGCCTTCCGCACGGGAAGATGCCTTTTGACCCACCTGGAAAAATGATTTCTGTACTAGTGAATGGTCCCTACTATTTCAATAAACATTATCGATAACCCTTCTAAGTACTAACATCTCCTCGTGTGGTTTGTAGAGTTTTCCGAACTCATGCGGAGGTTGGGTGCCCTCGGTGATGGAAGGCAGGACCAAAGTAATTTTTATTCTGAACTAAGTTGGATGTTACTACTCAGGAACGCACCCGTATCATCTTATAATAAGACTTTGAATGCTTATGCTATTGTACCCATGAGCTATCACACATGTTATGCAGCTTTGGCGCGGCTATATGTAACATTGTCTCATAGGAATTTGCCGCCACGCCTTCACATCTAGTACGTTTAAGATTCCAACAGAATTGGCTTATCTATTTGTGCCAGGCATTGCTCGCATCTATCTGGGCCTGCCATTGCAGATTAGGAAACTAATGTGGTGGAAAAAATGATTATCGAAGCTAATTATGCATGATGACACTGATTACGTGTGACGACGCGAGCATGGATGACGGATGAAAAAATTCATCGGAAGCCCCTTACGTATTTTTTAATTAGATATATAGACTTATGTCATCCTAATTGATGTTATTAATTTTTTTTAATTTTTTATAACTATTTAAGTCACATGCAAATAATGGGTGTCATGTGAGCTAGATGTGTGTTGGCATAGCTGATTCCCAGAATATTCCTCGCAAAGGAAAATTTGCAGCCTCCGCGGCAATGAATTTGATACAGATAGCAGCACGATACGTACATATATAGACTGAACAGCTAGTTGCCTCGTGTTACATGACCTTGGGTCCTCACAGTCCTCAAGGTATAAGAGAAGGATTTTACACGATGTAAGTATGGCACCAAATTATTCAGCTATAACAAGTTAACACGTAGATTAGTAAGTGAAACAAAACATAGATGGCAAACACATCGTGGCCACTAGGGTGATGACTGACGCGACTCTAAAGTTTATCGCATTGAGCACGGACGACGGATGTCGTGGGCTCGTGGCTAGGCGATGCGAGTCTAAAGTTCGTCGCACTGAGCAGGGACGAAGGACAGCTTGCTGTTCTGCAGATCGTAGAGTACGTGCATGTTCTGTTGCTGGAAGTTGCCTAT
Organism: Oryza officinalis; assembly: GCA_008326285.1. Lineage (NCBI taxonomy): Eukaryota > Viridiplantae > Streptophyta > Magnoliopsida > Poales > Poaceae > Oryza > Oryza officinalis. Next base: position 22,521,041 of record BDMV01000005.1, read on the forward strand.
TATGATCTCTTTGCCTTCAGTAATGGCAAGGCAGATGATGCGGTTACCCGCGTCGTCGACCTCGAACACGTAGTTCTCCTGGGGCAGGTGCATCGTCGCGCCCTCAAAGTGCAGCACCATCGTCGGCACGTCCGGCTTCCCCCGCAGCGGCGCGGAGAAGCAGGTCGGATCCGTGGCGTTGCCGGGCACCACGGGAAGCTTTACCTGCGCAGCGAACTCGTCGCGGACGACCCGGTAAGTCTGTGGTGGCAGCGATGTGATGGACGTGCCGGAGTCGATGAGCGTTCCACCGGTCGCGGACTCCGGCACCGGTAGCCTCTTCGACCCAACGGTGATACCCTTGAGCGACAGGTAGTATAAAGTTGGATTGCGAGAGTTCTGGGTTAGAGGGGTTGTCTGGACGGCGCCACGGCCGTTGTTGTAGAGATTGGCAGGCAAGCCGAGCAGGACAGTGCTCGTTTTTGATCCGGTTATGGTGGTGAAGCAGTGGGAGAAGTTTCCCACTTTGAGCTGCGACGGCAGAGACAAGTTCCCGCGGCCAAAACCAGCGATGCCTGTCTCGTTAGAGGTGAAGACCCCTCTATTCGCGTGTCCACAGCCGAATACCAGGCCAGGCACTGGAACTCTCTCGCCGGCGGAGCCAGTGCCGAACGTGAAGACTTCGCCACCGAGCTCACCTCGTGTCACCGAGCCGTCAACGTAGGATACGCTGTAGTTGCAGCCCCGGTTACCGTGGTTATCGTTGTCGCAGGGACTTTCGCACGCCGGTGAGCTACAAGGGAGCGAGGCGAAGGACGATGAAGCGGAGGGGTCGAAAAGAGGAAGGGTTTGGTTAAAGCAAGCGGAGGCCGGGCAGCGCTTGCACTGGGTCCAGGTGATGTCGCTGCCCGTGTCAAGCGTCAGCTGCACCTCCTGCGGCGGCGTGCCGACAGCCAAGTGCACCAGGTATTCCGTGAAGGGAATGCCATCGTAGGCTCCCGGGTTCACGGGAGCGCTCGCCGAACGGCCACGGCCGGATTGAGCAGAGAGTAGATGAGTGGCCCGGGCCTTGCTGCGCTGTGCCATGCGGCGCAGAAGCTCCCAGTCGGTGAGTCCACGGCCGGCGTCCACATGCGAGAGCTGCAACCTCAGATTTGCTGAGTCACAGCTGTAGATAGTCATCGTAAGTAGCATCAGGACACTCGCAGCAGCATGTTGCATCAGGGGTGTGGGTGCGGGAGTCATCTTTCTTCGGGGGTCTTGTGTTTGTCAATGCAAATATTTCCTTCTTGTTTGGGCATAAAACTCATGTTTTTTAGCATATACATATATAGATGTCCCGTGGCCCTGCCCTGTGCTGCATGTAACTAACAGTATTGCCATATTGCCGCTAGCTAGCGCTCTGCAACCAGTGATCCATCGCTAATTAACGAGATTAGGATAGAAATTAAGGGAAAGATGAGAGAGAGGGTGTACTTAATTGTATGATGATTTACACTATCATGTATGTCGCACTGCTTGTGCTACGAAGCCTGTCATCGAGGTTAGGCAATGTAGTGTGTGGTGCGAGCTAGAGAACCAGATCGAGGCATGCTGAATGGACCTTTAGTCCTCTACAACTTTAATAATACAAGACGAGGTATGCAGAGACAATTGACATCTATTTATCATATTATTAAAAATATCTTTGAAAGAAACCACATCACGTTTACTGTGAAGGCTAAAAATTCTCATATTAATCATACAAAAAATATTTACCATCAGATTATGGTGGGTCCGGATTATAACGGTATAGATTGATTGATATAGTTGTGTATAAAATACAATTATATCTACAGCAATAATACTTAAGAGTTATATATGAAATCCAGACTTTACATAAATAGAAATTTTATTCTCCCGGGTGCACATCCACCCATTTCTTACATGTGAAGTAAATAGTTATGAAAACATTTAAAAAAATTAACAAGATAAATTAATATGTGTGATATATTACTTCACAAATATGCAAGTTCAAAATCGACTTATACAAATTGTAACAAAAATAAAAAAATAAATTTGTTATTTTTGTTATAACTTGTAGAAGTTCAATTTGAACTGGCATGTTTGTGGAGTGATATATGTTCTCAATTTTTTTGAAATTTTTTATAACCATTTCATTGGCATGCAATAAATGGATGGATAAATGGATGGATGTTCACCCGAGTGCTTAAAAGAGTTTCCCGTATATAAAACCCAAATATACTTTTATAAATAATTGTGCCTACAGAAATAAAGTTTTAGAGTTATATATTCAATCTAACTCTACGTGAATTATCTAGGTACGTGCAAAATTGTGCGGGGCAGTCCCTTAGTTGCTAGAATAGGAAGAAAATTCTAATTATTTGTGTGATTCCATATTTCCATCGTGAAGAGTCTAACTTTTCCTTGTCTAAGAAAGAATCTGATTCGTTTTGTTAATGTGTACTACTACCTAAATGTGACCATTAATTGGATATAAAATGAACCTCGTCACTCCATTAGTCCATATAAAACTCTCCTCCCGTTCCCAAACCATAGACACCGACCACCCCCCATCACTATCACTAGTACCGCAACGCTATGCAATTGCATTGCCTTTGGTAAGCCGCCACTACAATTCCTCTCCCAAGCCTTTCTCATCCACTCCCATGATGCATCATTTTTCCAATTTGTTTTTCATTCTTACCTAGGACGAGATTCTCTCACAATGTCACCATTTCCTCCCTACGATGGTTACCTGGCCGAATACTACCATATTTTACTTTTTTAAAAAAAATAAAAGATAACCCGTGCACATGCATGGACATCTTATTTAATGTTTTTTGAAATTTTGTTATCAATATTTATTTGTGGGTGATTTTTTAAAATATATTTTTTTACTCTATCCTAAACCTGTTCTTTTCAATAATTTGTTTTGGGATTTTTAAACGTTGATTATGACTCTCTTCTAATTACGGTTGCAACGTATAAGTTATAAATCTTTAAAGTAATACTTTTTGCTTGGGTTGGGCTCGACAGGACTCTTCATATATTAAGTCTTATACAGAATCATGCCTCACATACAGAAGTGTTCCGGATAAGGAATGAGAAGTAGAGTTTTAGTTGGATACTACAGGGTCTACTCGGATCGTATCCATATTTCTTTCCCTAGTGTTACTTGGACAAGGGGACATTCGAGGGTATAAATACAAGACCCCTAAGAGGAGAGGGCAGAGAAAAACAAACAACAACATAAGCCTAGACATACCCAATCTGGCATCACAAAGGCCGACATGAGGATCTAGCGTTACCTCCAATCTCACCGAGTTCATATTCGAGAAATGAAGACTACACCAGCTGTCGACTACGTGGGAGAGCTCCATGCCGCCAAGCCAATACAGACTAGATTAGGTTATCCCAAATATTGTACTCGTGTGATACTGATATATAAAAGCAATACCAACTCGGTCAACAGGAATAGGGCTATTACCTGTCAGATAAGGGACCTAAATCTGTATAAAAATCACTATCTTCCGTCTTTTTTACCTCAGTCTTGTATATACCTTAGCACCATCGTACCCCGATACATCTGAATACCGTAGTCACGGTATAACCCGTCGACAATTTTCATGGATTTTTGAATATATTAATCAAAAATATTTTGTATTAAAAATATGGTTAATAGTACTGTTTCATCTCATTCAAGACAAACTTTTTCATTACATCCGTCCTATAAATCCGAGTATCTAAATTTTGTTCAAAAATTATAAGGGACAGTTGTAGAGTGCTACTTGTCTCATCCAACCACGTCCTATTTTATTTGTATCAAATCTTACCCCAACAACCTTCCCACTATCTATATAGTTACATACCCTTTATTTAATCCTTTATTTAATGATGGTATATTTTTTCCTTCGTTCTTCATTCCTATATAAAAATTATACCATACATTATATTATGAGACGGAGACAAAGTAATTGTCAAAATCATCTATAGACATTTGTTTGGTTTGCTTGTACATGTGTAGGTTAATTTAGCTTTGCACATTATTTAAGTGGTATTTTTCCATGGTGCAATCCACGTGCTTGTTACGATCTAGTATATATTATATATATGGTCTTCCTTGAGCTATCAGTGGTCTAGAGCCCAAACCGGAGTATATAAAGCGCCTCTACCACCAGCATTTTATATTTTCCGGTCTCGGATTCATTGCTTCTGGTTAGCATTGCATGTGTCTCGAGCAGGAGATATCTTGGGCTTGGCAAGCATCTGGAAATACGCCCGTCCCTAGAGACGCAAAAGCTGTGCGACCGCACAGTGCTCTCCAAAATTAGAGACCCCAAAAGATGATGTGTTTGAATTAAGCTACTACCATGTATTTAGGATCCCTAGATTCTTTTTTTTTTCAGTTTTCACTCTTTCTGCTTCACTGAATCAGCTAAAACAAGTTGTTTTTCTTCTCAACCCTGACAAATGTTCGATGGTAATTATAACTACATCTGAAAACTGTATTTTGTGACGACAATATGAACATGTGTTCTAGGTTATAGGATTTCATTTTTTCTATTTAATAAGAGAAAATTGAATTGTTGCAACAATTCTTCTTCTACTTAGCTGAAACGCTACTACATATAAAGGTGAATGAGCTTATTTGATACAGCTCTAATTGTCATTGGTTACGAATAAATTTCTGCTTGTTTGCTAGCAGAATCTAGCTGAAAAAAAGTATCAGATTAATGCCAGCTTTTGTAACGTAGTTGAAAGGCAATGAAGATCAGTGGTATTAGAGACCCGTCCTAATATATTATAATTAATATATAGTTTCAATCTATTATACAATTAGTATTTTCTAAAAATAATGTCTTATTTTATATTTAACATAGGCCCCTAAATTATTAGGGACGGCCCTGGAACACTTGCTACCTCTTCCGTTGATGCTTTTTCGTAGGTTAAAAGGATCATATTCATGTGATCATTTCCAAGTCTGGTAAATAAGAGCGGCCAGTTCACATGGAAATCGGCCGTGGCCTCGGTTTGCCAACGAGCTTGGGGTCGCCAGAGCAGAGGACGACTTGCTCGGAGGAAAAGGATGGGACAAGAAGGAAGAATTCTGAGGAGAGTAACTTAGATTTTTTTTTTTTACGTTTCATTGCCGCCTTCTACCTTCTTCTCCACTATCCTCTGCTTCAGACGCTGGTCTCAGGCACAGGGTTAGAAATTAAATTTCTTCATTTTTTTTGTGAATTTGGCAATATTTTGTTTAAATTTGATTAAAGTTTGTTCAAAATTTCGGACCGAAATTTCAAAATTTTCGGTGTATCGGCACCATCCGATAGAAACGTCCAAACCGAAAGATTAAACCCTGCTCAGGCATGACAAAGTAACACTCAACCTGACGTGGATGCTTCATTAGGGCCTTCTAGGGAAAGACCAGATCTGAGCTATACAACTTGTATATATATTTGGTTGTGCCAGAGCTCTTGTATTCAAGATTTTAACTCGAGCCGCATGATCTAAATACTTGTTGAAATTCTATCTAGGCCAGAGTACAATTTTCATGATGTCTTGAAAAAAGTTAGGCACATCCATTAATTGTTTTCAATTTATAGCACTGTGAGCTGTATATCTTCTGTCAAGTCGATCACTGCTTTACCTGAAGGCTTAAGAGGAGAAGCATATAGATTAAAAGGCATTCAGAGGTTAATAATAAAGTCAACAGTTTCGTATATTTAAATAACAAAGGAGCACTAATTATTGCAGCATGTGTCTATCCGAGGACATGATGGCTGGTAAAATGTGCCCTAGCTACATGAAGCCAAAAGAAGTGTCTGAGCATATATTGTGTCCTTTCTAAAAGAATATATACAAATGATTTTCTTTTCCCTTGGAGAAAGTATAAGGTGATTTTTCATGTGTGCACCTACGGCTATCGAGAGGCGGACCCAAGGGATACTAGATATTCATGTGAATAAATAAAAATATAAGAAGTACCCAGTACATGTAGGTATATTTTATATATCTATATTGACCTAGATCTAATATATCGTTCTCAACCTTTTTTTCCTTACTAACCAAAGTGCTCATGCATTGGAACGAAAAAAATATAAAAAAGTTGAGTATACAGAGAGAGCATGATCGGCAAACAACCAAAATAGCAACGTGAAAGGAGAGATAATGGTTATTCTACGGCAATGCGACATAGGCTAGAGCAACAGCGGATGAGATTTTGTTAAAGATAAAAAAACTGAATTTCTAGCATAATAAGCTGATTATGCACATAATAAACAAAACTTTCAATCTTTTTTGTTTTTTCATATGTTACATATATCAATTTCTAGTGCACTTGAAGAGTTTTAGTCACTTCAAGAGTTTTCGGTTTTCCAACTGAGGCAAGCTGGTTACGTGGGCTGTTTAGTACGTATATAAAAAGGGAAATAGAGACCGTGTAGATATGTAAAAAGTGTGCAGCACAAAGAATAGGATACAATTTTACACAATCACGAGCGAGTATGTCACGGGCCCAATCAGTCGTGCGGCAAGGAAAACAAATCACGCGCACGAGGGCGTCGCGGGCCCAATCGCAGCGCGCGACAAGGGGCGCATGAAAAACGGACTCGGATGGGCGCATCTTGGAAAAAAAACCATGCTCGTATCGCACGGAATCACCGCGTGAAAACGGATTGCAGCTGACGTGATGATGATGCCCGACGTACCAACGATTTGATGGATTAAAAGACCAAATCAAATACGGATGACGTAAAACTTAAAAAACCAACTCAAATATGGATAACATGGATAACGTATGAAAATTCCGATGAAAACATCTTCAACCTATCTATTATATACTAAAAGTCCATTAAACTTCCTAGAAACGCTCCTAAGCCGCTACGTAGTATCTTACCAGCACTCTTAAACCGTCACGTGGCACTCTAATAAATTAAAAAAAATGCTAAGAAAAAATAAAATATCTAACCGTTGATTTTCATTAAACATGATGTACCCGTTATTTACAACAATTAAATTTAAGATTAAAGAAATAATTCACCACCTAAACCTGGCCCCACCCAGGCCTACGTACCTACCATCCCTCCTCCCTCAATTCCCTCTCCTCTTCTCCACAACTCATATTTTTATGTTTTATTATTTAGAAAGCAAAATTTTATTTACAAAATTAAACAACTATAACATCTAAAATATATAATTGTGCTTATGTCTTTAGATTGTTTATGACTAATTTTACAAACAAAGACCAAATTTCACTATAATTTAACTTTGAAAAGAAATGTCACTTTTGTGCTTTATTTTCTGACTTTTGCGTGGCTTTCAAACAATTATTAAAAATACAAAAGTAAAAATATAGATTTTATCATCAAACATAACTTCACAATAATAAAATTAGATCTATAATCATAAAAGTTAAATGATCCTAACTATGAGTAATGTTCCCAAATATATTACTTAGACATCAAATTTTGTGCTAAGAAAATTAAGCAACTGTGACATCTAAATCATACAAATTATTTTTATCCGCTTATGTCTTTGTATTATTTTACATTTAAAAACCCATAGTCAATATAATTCAACTTTTAAAAGAAATACGCCACTTTTGGGTTATGTTTACTGTATTTTGCATGCCATTCAAAAAATTACAAAATTATGAAAAAATAATGATATAAATTTTATCATCCTATATAAATTCACAACAATTAAATTAGATATACAATGAAAAAGGTAAAATGAACCGAACTTCCAAAAAATTACGCTCTTCATATATTTTATCATCCTCATATTTTTATATCTAGAATGAATATATTGTAGGAAAAGAGGAGTAAAAAAATAATAGATCTTAATCAATAAATAAAACTTTTATTCTATTTTTAATTAATAAGTAATAGTAACTAAAACACATTAAATGTTATTAAAAATATTATAGTTACATGATACGTACTCTCTCCCCTTCAAGTCTCACCTCTTCTCCTCCCTCGTTCAATTCCTTCCTCTTCAAATTTTTAACTAATTAACAACTTAATAAAAAATGATCATTAATTAGAAAGCTCAATGATTATAATTCTTAAGTTATACTCCCTCTGTCCCATTTTAAGTGTAATTGTGGGTTTGTGTGTCCAATGTTTGACCGTCCGTTTTATTTGAAAATTTTATGAAAAAATTAAAAAAAATTCACGTATAAAGTATTATTCATGTTTTATCATCTAATAACAATAAAAAGTACTAATCATAAAAAAAATTTAAATAAGATGGACGGACAAACCTTGGACACAGAAACCCACAACTGCACTTAAAATGGGACGGAGAGAGTATCCGGTTTTTAGTTTGCTTGAGCTGTTATTTTATTTATAATTAAATAAATAATTCAAGATATATTTACCATATTTCACTGTAAAAAAGAAAATATGTCAATAGAACATAAACACCTATGCATGGCAACCAAATAGCAAAACAATAGAACATTATAAAACAATGACAATAAATATTATATCACCTTAAATCATTTCACATTCATGGAAGCGCACTTACAGTGTCACGTGTTACGTCTTAAAAGTTAAAATTAAAATGTTAGACATTTGTAAGGCAAAAAAATGTGACCATCAGTTTTGACTCTAATCGGTGGATCTATTGTTTTCTTCCCCTCTCGACTTGAGCTCTCGCTCTCCCCTCCACCCATCCCTATTTTTTATAGCTATCAAACTAAAAGAGAAATAATTAATAATAAAAAACATACATAACTTTTAAGCTACACCTGATTTCAAATCTAACTATTTTTCTATTCATAATTAAACCAACAATTTAAACATCTATAACACCTATATTTTGAACTTCAAATAAGAGATGTATAAAATAAAACAGGAAATAGAAAATGTCAATAGGATAGGTATTAAATTGAACCATGTGGAAAAAAATAATAAATTCGTAAAAAATGGTTCTTACTTTTCACTAGAATTGGAACAACCATTGCATGTTTCATTACCATAATATTTTTTATATGCTTAGATATTAATGGGTCCCATTTATCATATAGCGTCCATTATGAGTTGCTCAGCATATTGCATATAAGCCATACTATGGTAGTTGGTTGAAAAGCTATATTTGTTACTATTAAATTTAAAATGTAGGACTCATGTTGATTATGTATTTTTATTTTCAAAAAATATTATATAGATCACACATATAACAGGGAAGCTAGATTTATGATATGTCTTTGTTAATTTATATGTAGTAAGTATGTAATAAATTGCATCATTGTGAACCAACTAAAAAGAGAATTAAGTTGATAGAATAAATAAAATATATTTATTAATGATAATAGTGCTTTAGGATTTGTAATAAGGTGAGCCTCTAAACACTCAAACAAATAAGACAGAACAACTTACTTTTAATTTACACTTAGACACGTTTTCCAAACAAAACTATATCTAACTTCTTTCTAGATAATAAAAGGATTGTAGATAATTATTTGTAGGAACACATTTAATATTATATATTTTAAAAGTTAATAGATAGTTTGGAAAAAAATATCAAAGCAATACCGATGAAATTTTCTTTTTTGGAGAAATAGTACTTTATAAACATGACAGGTATCATCTAGTTGATATTTAATCTTTATAAGTTTTTCAACCATAATCTATAATATATGCCCGTATGAATACGTACACTACCTTCCTTGTTTATAATAATATAGTAAGGAACAAATCAACTCCTCCTATTAATCTCCTGGCTCACACCGCTTTCCAGCGTAACCACCTTAAATTCCTAACTATAGCTCCGAAAACACCAAACACCAAACACCATTAACGTTCAGCAGTGTTGAAAACTAACCCTCCCAACACGTAAAATGGAACGACTCATTAGCGCATGATTAATTAAGTATTTGTTATTTTTTTGAAAAATAAATTAATATAATTTTTTAAAGCAACTTTCGTATAAAAACTTTTTGCCAAAAATATATCGTTTAGCAGTTTGAAAAACGTGCGCGTGAAAAAAAAATGAATTGGAAAAGCAGGAGAGAACACAGCCTAAATATAGCTTGGACAACAACAATATTGTTGAGTGAATATAGCTAACCTTGAAATCCCACATCCACCATTGAATGGGTGTAACACTGTAACTTCGCCACGACGGGCAATCCGTGGGAAATTAAGAATCACAACAAATTTTTGCATAATAATATTATAATCTTGTGGAATCAATACATACGCACTGACCGAACTGGCATGTGCTCACTTAATGCATTCCCTGATAGCTTCACTGCACTGCAGATAATGTCGGAGCTATAAACTGAAAGATAAATAGACACGTTCAATATATATTATCCCTGAATTCTCCAGTGACCACAGAACATTTGGAGCGGTAGTATTTTGATATATAGCATGTAATGAAAACAACAAACATGTGTCCACGTAATTGCAAGCATTTGGTTTCATCATCTTTTTGCTTTTCATTCCGCACTGGATTGGCATATGGGAGGCAATGGGAAATTACTGGCCCTTGCAAGCTAAACGTCAAAATACATCAGTGAAACAAGGAGTGCCTAATAGATATATAAATTTCACAGTTTATAGGTTTAATTACCTGTTTGTACTCGTGGTGTACGTATAGGAAGACAAATTAATCACGTTCGGGAATGGTTAATTCTCTCGAACACTTCTCAAAACAACCAATCATGCTTGAGGAGAGATTGTCAGTTTGAGACATATTGTGTATTTCGTCGGCTCTGATATAATCGATGTGAATTCGGGAGTGCAAATACATACGGCTACTGTGCCCTTGAAACTTTAAAGCAGATGATTCACTTCCCCTACTGGATTAGTCGGGTGACAAATTAATTGCAGGAACATCCAGGTAATAGTCTACAATGGGCGAAGTGGATATATGTTCATCCCACAGCATCTTGCTACGAGAAAATCTCTATATAACAAAATCACTTCATGAATAAAATAATTACACTTGTAACCGATGTGAATATGTGAATATTGCATCACAACAAGCACCTACTCTCTCCGTTCAAGATAACTTTCATTTTCACTCATCCCATACAAAACAATACAAAACCAAAAAAAAAACTATATATAATCCTTTATTTTATCAAATCCTAATTTAATTGTTCTTCACTTTAACAAACTCCAACATAATGATTGCCCGAAAGATTAACAAACTCCAACATAATGATTGCTCGAAAAATTAAGTTATTTTGGGACAAAGAAGATAGTGAAAAATAAAGTTATTTTGAAATGGTGAGAGTATTTCTTTCTCCTTGCCTCGTAACTCGCTGTCAAGTGGGGGATAAGGAATATCTGTTTAAATTATTAGAATATTGGATCATAAGTTTTGCAACTTATTATAGATTAAAAAACTTCTGTTTAAACAAGTACAAACCTCCAGATAAATTAAACCATTTTCCCATTCGGTCATAATTCTGAATTTAAGTAAAAATGATACGTTTAGTTTTACACAAAATAGTACTACCTCAGTTCCAAAATACAACTTGATACATTGTCAAAAACTGATATATTTTGGAATGGAGGAAGTGGTAGTAAAAATCACAAAACTAGATCCAGCAGTTCTGGTGGAAATTCACCGGAGGGAATGGGATGCATTAGCAAATATTGTCTAGAAGAACATGTTGTGGTACATTTTACACCACATGGAACAGTAAAAAAGACCTTGATGTGGTAAATTATCACTCCGTACAGTATCATAATATCCAGTTCTTCACCAATGTAATTTACTCAACTTTTTTTAGTGGAAAACCGCTTCAAACTACTACGCAGCTAAACTACAGAATTACAATCCTCCTCCAACAAAGGAATAATGAATCCCAGCGGAACGAGAGACAGCCAAGTCTGGTGTACTCGTGTTTAATGTTTTCACTCGTCGACGCTACTAAACTCACAAAAGGGACTACGCCATAGGTTCGAAAATACTAGAACCGATACATATAATGCTTTTTCCACCAACAGGGTGCCATCAACTAGAACCGACACCTTTGTGATGCCAGTTACATGTGAAAACTAGCACCTTTGACTTCTGTCTCATCGGAGTGGTTGGTTGCGGGGCCCATTTTAAAACTAGTACCTTTGAAACTATCAAAGAAAAGTGTCAGTTCTATTTAAGAACGGGTACCTTTGAGACCTCCCCAACCTAAGTAGTTGCTAGGAGAGCCCACTTTATTTACCAGCACCTTTGAAGCTGTCAGACATTGGTGTCGGTTCTAATTAAAAATCAACACCTATGAACTCGTAGTAGATAGCCCATCATCCCCCTCCTCGAGCTGATCGAGTAAAGGATAGAGCGACCCTCTTGTTCTTGCTCCACCAGCTAAAGGAGGGGGAGGTTTTGCTCTAAATTTTTCGAGGTTGTTGGAGATTGATTGCTACAAGGTTAGTTTTTATTATTTCTCACTCCCTTTCACTCTTGCTGGTTGAATTCAACCATTTGCTACGTATATATATAAAGTGCACAACCAAAACAATTAATTTTTTTTATTTTTTTGTGTTCATTTAATTACTCCGATCCATAGATCCCTCCTCGATGACCACATGATAATCTTGAAATTAAGTATTGAAATAACAGTAATTGATTTTGTACATAATATTTATTATCAGGTGCTTTAAGTAATATTTATTGAAGATCTATCATTTTTGTTATTCCTATTTGGTTGTAAATTATAAAATTCTTGTTGTTTTCATTCTGCACGGTTTATAATAAATGATAAATTATTACTTTTTTCTAGGGGTTGTAAATTTCTTTTATATTTTCTTGTTCATTTAATTAATTACTTCATGTTTTATTAATTAAATTATGGAATATCCATGAGTTTTGTTATTCGTAGGGGTAAATTGACTTTGTATCATTGAGAGTAATTGACATTAAATAATATTCGTAGGTACCAGTTGGTTGTAATGGATATATGTGTTAACGACGAAATTTGGTAAATCATGCATTGGATTCAGAGTTAAAGCCGAAGCCGATTGGAGGAGATAAGCGATTACAGAAACAGAGTATGAATTGGCTGCAAGCCAAATCGGCTACGGTGTGCATCGGCTGAAACAGAATCGGACAAGGATAGCCGATGTAGCCGATTTCGATAAGGAGATGGCAGGATCAACACGCGGGTTCGGTTGATGTGCTTCATGAGGATTGCCACGTGCGGATTGAGTCCGAAGAAGGCAATTGTATCTATTAATTAGAATATTTGTTAGTTTCCTTTTATCTTTAGGAAAGTTTCTTTCTTGTCCTACAAGGACTAGTATCTCCCCATGGGTATAAATATGTACACCCGGGGTTATTGTAAGCTATCAACTCTCGATCAATACAATTCGGCGCATCGCCACCTTTTACTCTGTTACGGTTTATTTATCAACCGGCGGAATTTGGCACCTGACGCGGGGCTGCATCGGCTGTCGATCTCCGGCGAAGGGGTAAGTCCAATGTTCCGTCGGTTCAGGCAATTGTATCATCTACGTCGGCGTCGTTCAAGGCTGCATCAGTACATTCGATCTCTTGGATTGCTCTGGTTTGGATGATATATTTGCCTGGCTATTTATCATATGTCTTCTGTTAATCTAGTATTAGCATCTCGATTTAGCTTTATCGGCTGCTTCTCGTTTTAGGGTTTCTGCTGGTATCGACTAAATCGTCTTGCTAGATTAGATTAGCTTAGGCATCTACCACCCTGAAAATCAGTCAAGGGCTTGATCATCTAGATACCGTGTTTCTTTACATACTTAGTGCTGCATCAGTTGAGTTTGACCTACTAAGTCATGCTTAGAACCATGGATCTCTAGCCTGCTTTTTGATTGCCGATAAGGGTTTCATCGGGGTTTCAGCCGATGAGTTATCTGGACGTTGCATCGGCTTATAAGGATTGCATATAAGTTGAATTTAGCCGATAACAACAAAGGTTTCACTGTTTAATCTAATCTTGTGGATTTTTTGGCATTGGATCTATGTTAGATTCACTTCATCGGCTATGCTATGAATATATATAATCTCTCTCTTGAGGTGTTTTTAGACATAAGTGATTTATACTGTCTCGGCGCCCTGTCCGATCTATCCCAATCACTTGGTTTAAATATATTTTGAGATTTAGATTATGTATCATTGATATCTACAGCCGATCGAGTATGTCTAACTTTCGTTTTACTTTATCAAGTCATTGCCGATCTAATGCATATTATCATCAGCCGATTGTCTCTTCATCAAGTGTCAGAATCTACATTGAACACATAGCCGATAGCTCAAAACCCTATCGCTATCGGCTGTTATCAGGGTCGGCTGGAATTACTACATCGGCTATGTTGGCCGATCGGTTCTTTGATCTGTCGTTTGTATATCTTGTCAGTTGCAGGATCAAACTGACTGGCACGCCTGCATCTCACCAAGATTTGGACCTGCACTGGAGCTAAGCAGATCTCCCAGGCCAGTGTGTGTTTTTTTGCATCAACAATATGATGGTTGTATGAAGCGGATCGTGACTCTGTGGTGTATATCAGGGGAGTAACGTCTCTCGATACCACGATGACGAGCACAAATTCAGTGAATGCGACGGATTATCTATGGTGTCTATGCTTTGATTGCAATAAAGATAGATAATTTCCGACGTAACAGGTTCATACACATCTTTTTATAAGGAGTTTTACGCTAAAATTCAGATGTCATGAGTTTCTTGGTGAAAAGGAGCAAGGCGAGGGAAGTGCAGGCAACAGTAACGTGTTGAATGAGAATGTCTGTTGTGAGCAGGATGACCAAATATGCATTAATCACAGTGAAGCTGATCTAGATCATGTGCTGCGCGAGAAGGAGAGGGCTTACACCGATAATAGAGAATATTCCAAGTTCAATACCATGGTGGAGGACTCGAAAACTCCACTTTACAATGGTTGTAAGCCGGAGCATAGCATGTTGCAGGTGGTCCTATATCTACTTCACCTAAAGGCAAACAATAGATGGTCAGATAAGAGCTTCATTGAGTTGCTATAGTTGTTGACAGAAATTCTTCCAGCGCATAATGTCTTGTTGGAAACAACGTACCAAGTGAGGCAAATTATTTGTCCCCTTGACCTTGAGATACACAAAATTCACTCTTGTCAAAATGATAGCATACTATACTGGTATGTATGCAGATTTTGATCAATGTCTAGTGTGCAAGGCATCTCGGTATAAGTGTGGAGACGATGATGGTGATGGTGGAACTAATAGTATAGTGAAGAAGAAAAAAATGGCTCAGAAGACACTATGGTATTTTTCAATCATCCCTCATTTGGAACATATGTTTGCAAATAAGAATCATGCTCAGCTAATACGTTGGCACCATGTTGGTATTTGTTACGGTCACAGATAAATTCACAAACGCACATATACCGGCTGTAGTACTACACCTTAAAGTATTCCAAAGGTATCGAATCATAGGAAACATTTGTGTGGAATCTAAGAACAAGAGTCATCCAAAGACAACAACTAAATGGTAGGCTTATGATAGAGACGATTTGTAAGGGTTAAAGTTGTTATTTAAGTTAAGGTAAAGTCTATCAGTTGCTTCAGGCACTGGCTCTCTCCTGGTCTGCCAAGCAAGTCCGGTCTCTAGCTCTATGATGTACCCGAACTTGAAGTATTACAAAGGATGGACAAGGCAAAGGGGTTCATATAAGTATACACTAGAGATTTAGCCGATACGATTTTTATGGATGTCTAGCAGGTCAATATGTTCTGCTAGGAGCCACTATTGACATGTGGACAAAAAAGGGGTTTTCGGGTTGCAACCGAATATACATGAACCTATGGGATCACACACTTAACGAGCCAAAATAAGGCGAATCAATGAAGATCCAATATGTGCTCAATTCTGATGAGGATCCGACTAAGACTCCTATGGGCCTCAGTGGCCCAGTTATGGATCCTATATATTCTTGGGGTGAAGAGACTAGAAGGGAATGAAAAACCCTAGCCGTCACTTCCCCCTGAGTCAAGCCCTAGCCGCACACGGGTGCTAGCACGTCTGCGCGTGGTGTTCCAACCCTGGACGTGTGGATATCAGTAGAGGCGTCACTGGTTTACGGTGCTAATCGGCGTGGGAGCACGGCGAGATGAATGCACGAGGAGGAGAAGGTTGGGCTGTTGCGATCGACTACTTCCTCTACATCAACACATGCTATGTCGTTGATTGTCACGCCCAGAAATTCTCGAAACAGAATTTCAAGCTGAATGTGCATTAAAACCTCTATCCAGGACCAGCAGGGTACACAAACGACAATGTCGATACACAGATCCACATCTTACAAATATAATAGAAGTCTTACAAAAATGCAGCGAAAAAACGAACGAACTAAATAGTAAAACTTGACTCTTGCAGCGTGACGACTCCAACCCATGGGCATCCTCGACAGTAGCCACTAAGCCTACTCCTCCAAGTAGTCTTCCTCTGAACAGTAATCCAACTCTGGTGTGGAGGAAAAATAGAGCAAGACTGAGTACTACCCACTGTACTCAACAAGTCATACCACAAAAGAGGGTATGAATGCAGATAATTCTAAAGGAGGCTATGGTTCTTTTGCATAAGTAAGACATTTAAGACAGTAGTTGAAAATAGTAAAACTGTAAAACAATATTAAGCAATATTAAACATCACTGTCCAACGCTACACCACGTTGCAACAGGCCCAACCAACCAACTATACTACACCAATTGCAAATTAAATCAAATTATTACTATGAGACTAATCACGGTGAATCTGGTTGATTGCCCATAACCGCGGGCACGGCTATTCGGATAGTTTTACTTTGATCAGAGGTGTACAACTGTACCCACAAGAAACAATCCCACAACACACTACCGTGTGCTGACATACCACCACGATATACCGGAAAGGAACTGTGATAGGACCCTTCGCATAACCCTCCCTAACCAATCGCACCACACTTCAGGTTTTGCCCCTACCCTTACAACCAAGGTAGGCAGCCCTCCCTTGTGCCACGCTGAATTTGGCAGCTGATCAACGGGTACAACCTCGGCTGACCCAACCCTATCACGCCCACCCTAGCCTGGGTACGTCAGAAAGAGGAAAGCTACACTACAAGCCCAGTCGTTGCCCATGCTAGCTTGTGGTAAGTACGCTAATTCTTTCACGGTTTCCCGCGAACCAGTCCTTAACTGCCATGAGCGCGTATAACAAAACCATGCGCCCACAGCCCATCATTAGTCATAATTTTAGTTATATTATTATCATAATGGTATAGGTCCAATAATATCATTAATACACCAAGGTGGAGAATTATGTGTGAGATTCCCCATAGTGATCTAGTTGGTCTAAGCATGGCTAAGTATTTCCTAAACCAAATTCTAATTAAATTAATACCCAAGCTATCAATGGTATGAGGTAAACAAGCTAGGGCTGAATATAGGTAACCATCCCACGTGATAGAAAACTCATTAATGATTTATTGCGCATTTAAATCCCAAGACTGACGTCATCAAGACGGTGTCGGTGTCGGCAAGCGGACCCCACCTGTCAGCGGCTCACGGGTGTGCGGCACATGGTGGACCGGGTCCACGGAGACGCGGGCGCGGGCACACAACATGACGGCCATGGCGACCCGGCCGCGAGGAGATGGCGCCGCCGTGGCGCACACGTGGCGCTGACGCGACGGCCACGCGGGTGACTAGCCACGATCTGCCGTGTGGCAGATCGGACGGCCTGAAGACGCCGTTGACCGGGCACAGAGCGGCCAAAGCCAACCCAGCCGGCAATGGCGCGCGGTGGCAGAAGAGTGACGGCGGTGACTGCCGGCGACGCAAAAGGCGGAGCATGGCCAGAAGACGGCGTCTCACGATTGTAGGAAGAAGAGGAAAAAGAAAAAGAAGGGGAGGGAGGAAACCCTCACTGGAATCGGCCGGAGGGGAGAAAGATGACGACGACGACGAAAGACGGCGGGATTCGCGGCGGTCGATGGCGGACGAGGTACGGCCGATGGAGGCGAGTGCGACGGTGGCGGCGGCGACGCAAGGCGGTGGCACTAGCGGCCCTTAGCGGCGGTCGGGGATCGACGGCAAGCGGCAACGTGGAGATTGGTGGCGCGGCGGCGATTTAGGGCATGGAGAGGGGCCGCTCAAGCAGAAAATGAGAGTGGAGGGCGACGACGGTTCGGATGCGGCGGGATTAGGGCGGAAAAGGCGGTGGCGGTGGTTGCGGCTCAATCCGGCGGCGGCGCAAGGATAGGGACGGGCCCGACAGGTGAGGCCCACCTGTCGGTGACCCAGGGCGGAGCGGAGCGGCGACAGCGGGAGGAGGGGGAGGCGCGCACGACTAGGCCGTGGCCTTCGGCCGGCCCAGCGGGAGGGCGCGGCGGCAGGAGGGAGCGGGCCAACAGCCCAAAGAAAAGAAAAGGGAGGGAAAAGAAAAAGAAAAAGGGAAAAAGAAATTTTCTAAGATTAATTAATGCTGAGAATTTAATTAATTGGTTTAAAATTATTTCGAAGGCTATGAAAATTCTACTAAAAATCCTGTTAGTGTATTTTAACGTGGAGAACTCAAGAAAAATTCCATCATACCAATCCCCATTATTAAATGCATTTATTAATTAAGGTTTAGTTGTAGGTTAAAAATTAATGAATTTCTTAGGGCTATTTATTAAATGATTTGTAAGGCTAGAAGGAAAACTTCAGGGTGTGACACTGACATTTCTTTGGCTTCTTAGCAGCTATTTCTGTTGTACAGCGCATCAAGTGGTAACGATCCATGATCTATTACTTGCGTGGTTCCTAGTTTACGTGGTAAAATTTTTGTGATTTATGCTATCGTAGCCTACCTATATCCCTACACACAATTCCTTCAAAAATCCCATGATCCAAATGGGATCTTAATAGGGCACATAGCAGCTCCTCTTGTACAGGCAAACCCGCAACTTGAAGATTTCTTCTCGTGTAAAAAGTGGAAATTAAAGTCATGCAAAAGAAGAATTGGTTTAAAAAAATTAGGAGTTACCACCTCCATCATCGAAAAATGTAAAAGGATTTCAATTGTGCAATCGGAACAAGGCAAAGAGAAAGATTAGATGCATGCTCTTGTGAAGCGTCTGCAATAGTTGTTTATGCTTATTTCCATACTTAACTACTAAAAGAACTTGTCAGACATCCGTGAAACACATCTATGTGTTTTAGGGCCGCTTGACACACTGCCTTTTCTATAAAGCTAATCTCACATTGAAATTTAGACTTTATTTTTTAAAATCTAATTTTTTTACTTTGCCATTTTCATTGCCCGGACTTGTTTTTCATAGTTGTTAAGAAGACAACTTATCCAACCATGGTCATCTGTTTATCTTGTTCATGCTCCAGTGCTCCACTATCTAACTCAGATCTGTCTCTTCCCAGTAGCTCACGTAGCATCTCCTTTTGCCCTCCCTACCCAACCCTCACCGCACTCTATGGCTTTGAGCTTGCACTCCGCCTTGCCACTAAGATTTACCGTCAGCTTCTTATGACCCTATGCCGGATCCTCTTTCTTATTCAAGATCGCTATGCTCACCTCGCCACTGATCTCGGTCTTGCCACAATCAGATTAAGATTAAGATTTTACGTCGGTTTCATTAGTACGTCGGTTTCAAACTACTAAATGGTGTATTTCGTGCAAAAAAATTTTTATATAAAAGTTGCTTTAAAATATCAAATATATCCATTTTTCAAGTTTGTAGTAATTAAAATTTAATAAATCATACGATAAAAGCTTTTTGTTTTACGTGCCCGCTTGGGACCAGCAACCTGACCTGTTCACCTTCATGTATCTTCATGTATAGATAGCTAAACTGACCTGTTCACCTTCATGTATAGATGGCTAAATAGGTCGTTCGGCCCAGCACGGCCAGGGCACGATCAGGCCTGGGTCGAGATCAGTCGGGCCGGCACGGCCCGACCTACACGCCGGGCCAAACAATGTCCGCCACGGGGTGCACCAACAGCCCAGACACGGCCCAATAAGACACGAGCCGTGCCAGGCTAGCCCAAAGGCACAACAGCCCATCGTGCTTCTCCATTGAATAAGTTTATTTTTCCTCCCTCATCTCTTTGGGCCGTGTCTCATATGGCTGAAATAAGTCTATTTTGCATCCCTTTTCTCTTTGGGTCGTGCTTTATATGGCTGTATTAAGGCTATTTTGGGTCTCTCAACTATTTTTCTTCCCTGCTCATTGGACTGTGCCGTGCCGGGCCAGTCCACCATGCCAAGGCACCAGCCCAGGCACGGCCCAACTGTCGAGTCAGGCCGACACGGGGCTGACACCAGTCGTGCCGTGTCGTGCTTGGGCCGGGCCGTCAAGCCTCGGGCCTTATGGCCATATATACCTTCATGGTCCATGCACACCTCTTCTACCATGCCTCTGCTGCTCCCCACTTTCTGGGGAATTTAACTATTTGCCACTTTTAGGTTTGGCAATTATCCAAATACCCTTCTTAGGTTTGCAGTTAATTCTTTGCCCTTCTAAAGAGGTGGTCTCTTAACTATTTGTCACTTTTGGCTACGTGGCATTCCAACGTGGCAACCCAAGATAAAAAATGGCATGGGGCCCACTCATTAGTCTCTTCCTCCCCTTCATCTCTCCCCCACGCTTCCGCGGGCACCACATAGCTGCTCCACCACGTCGTTGACACCAGCACCGTGGAGCCGCTCATGCTCCTCGTCATCGCCCATGGCAATGACGTGGTGTACAGCCTGCTACAGCTGGCATGGTGCGTGGCGACGGCGTTCATGTTAGCGGCGTCGCGGAGGGGCGGTGGCGTGGTCCGTGTTCTTGTGCGACCAGGCGGTGGTGTACGTGCTGATGGCGGCGACGGCGACGACGCTATAGTCGTCGGTGACGGGGAAGCGTGGGCAGCCGGAGCTACAGTGGATTCCCATCTGCGGCCTCTACAGCGCATTCTGCCGCCGCATCGAGGAGGGCCTCGCCAGCGCTGTCACCATAGACCTCGCCGTCGTCTCAGCGTTCAACCTATTCCGCCTCTACAGCGGCGACTGCAAGAGCAGCGCCGTCTCGGGCAATGGCTGCGGACGCGTGGGGGAGAGATGAAGGGGAGGGAGAGAATAACGAGTGGCCCCACGCCATTTTCACCCTGAGTTGCCATGTTGCATGCCACGTAGGCAAAAGTGGTAAATAGTTAGGAGACCACCTCTTTAGAAGGGCAAAAAATTAAGGGTTAATTTGATACATGCCATTGCAAATATGACATATTAGAAAAATGCCACTACTATTCGCGATATCGGCTACGTGCCACTGGAATTTGGGGAAATTGGAACCATGCCACTCCCGTCCATTTTTCTGTCAACCTCCGTCTAATTCACTTGTGAAATGTCACTTTTGCCCTTTCATTCTCTCTCTTCCTTCTCTCTCCTTATCCTTTCATTCTCTCTCTCTTTCTTGCTCGTGCTTCTTCCAGAGGAGAGGAGAGGGAGGCGCCGATGGCTGGGAGGGCACGGGCGGCGGCCAAGCGCAGCGGCGTGGCTAGCGCCGGGCGGCGGTGGCACGGCGCGAGTCGGTGGCGGCGCGGCTCGCGCAGCCGGGGCAGCACGGCTCGTGCGGCCAGGGCAGCACGGCCAGGAGGCGGCGCGTCGAGCAGGAGCGGCGGCGCGCGGCAGCAACGCGGCCGCTGGGGCACGTAGGGTTGTGCAGGACGGCGCGCCGGTAGGAGGAGGACAGGGCGTCGGTGGCTGGGGTGGGCGCTGGCCGGGCGCGCCAAGGACGGCCGAAGCTCCACCAGCGGTGGCGCGGCCTGGCGGCACAGCCGGGAGGCGGCGCGCCGGTGGCTCGGCTCGGCCCGGCCTGGGCGACGGCCGGGCAGAGCGTCCGGCCAGGTGGAGGCGGCTCGCGGCGCGGCGCAGCAGTGCACCTGCTAGGACGGCAGGGAAGAGCCCGGGACGGCGTCAGTTCTGCCAAGGCGGCGCTGGCCGGGGAGGGGGGCTCGGCCGGACGACGGGACGGGTAGGCGGAGGGAGGGAGAGGGTAGGCCGGAGGAGGCGGGCACGGCGTAGGAGCCGTACATGGCGACCGCGGCTGGAGGAGGTTGGGCGGCGGCGGCGGCGAAGGAGGAGTTGCGCATGGTGGTGGCGAGATCGGCGAGCGAAGAGAGAGGCTCGGATTGGGAGAGAGCAAGAAGAGAGATGAAAGAGAAAGGGGCAAAAGTGACATTTCACAAGTGAATTAGACGGAGGTTGACAGAAAAATGAACGGGAGTGGCATGGTTCTAATTTTCCCAAATTCCAGTGGCACGTAGCCGATATCGCGAATAGTAGTGGCATTTTTCTAATATGTCATATTTGCAGTGGCATGTATCAAATTAACCCAAAAATTAACTGCAAACCTAAGAAAGGCATTTGGATAATTGTCAAACCTAAAAGTGACAAATAGTTAATTTTCCCCCACTTTCTGCACTCCATGGCACCTTTTTCGACCACCTCATTAAGAGGCCACTGAGTGTATCCGCTCTTACGCATATCACACCCTTCTTATGGCATCATCATTCCTTTATTTTTTTGTTGTTAGAACAGAAGTGAACTTATATGGACAATGATTGTTTTCTCATCCCATTTTCTTTGTTTTTCTAGAATGATTATTTTATAGCTTTTCCACTATAACTATTGGGTTTAGTACCACATCGGTAATTGAGAGTGGAAAAACTCAACTGAATAGATGAAAGCAGTTCTCACCATTTGGGCTAGTCTTTTGAATTGATTTGAATGGCTTATGGTTGATAGGCCGGACTACACACTCTAACAAGTGATGTAATAGCTTATGTTCAATAATATATATAGAATAATTTTCATGGGTCACACACGATAACAAATTTGTGGAATCATTGGGTAAGTCTTCGAAGTCACATGGGTTGATGTGAGGGAGAAGAATATTAAGCCCAATGTGTGATGGGTTAACCTGGATATGTCATGATAAGCTGAGCCACGTCTCTGACAGTAACAACTGCCACCTGCGTATTCATTGAAGCACTAGAACGAGATCGGTTATCTCTAATGGCTTCAAGCGTCATCTCTAACGGGTAGGACCCTGTCACTAAGCAAAGGTCAATAATGTGAGAAAATATCTCAATCGGGCACCAGGACGTCACGGATGGACGTTATCTCAATCGGGCCTAACATTCTAGCCCGTCACAGATAAGATTGACCGAGCAATACAAGTCAAACCAGGTTAGGTAGGAGCCCGTCACGGATGACTAATCTCAATCGGGCAAACTACTAAGCCCGTCACCGATGACTACCCATCTCTAACGGGCCTTTCGGACCAGCCCGTCGCCGATAGGTTTGACCGAACCTGTTGAGTCAAAATAGTCTTGGTTCGGATGACTTATTTCTATCGGGCTTAAATTAGGAGCCCGTCAGGGATGTCTATATCCCTATCGGGCTTTGTTTGGAGCCCGTCACGGATGATTATCTCTTTCGGGCATTATTAAAATGCCCGTCAGGGATGAGTATGGGGTCCAAAAAAATAAAATTTGTTTTTTGGCTAGCCTCAGGCCTTTGCTAGCCATGCCCGCTGCAAAAATGACAGAAGCATATATGCAAAGCCCCATTCCCCAGCAACCCCAATCCCCAGCATGTTCACATGTGGAACGGCCGGATACTTAGGAGGAGCTGATGGCGCCTTGCCAAGATCTAGCTTCTTCGGAGCCAGAAGAGGCCGTTCCACATTTCCTCTTCCTTTCCCCCTTCCAGCAGCTCTTTTGTGTGTTCCAAGCTTGGGTGGAGAAGATGTCGCCCTCTTTCTTTTTTTGGAGACTGGGGAGAGGTGCGCTCTGCTGTTGACCTCCGTACCGTCATCCCCAAAATCTGTATCGTACTGCAATTGGAGATCTTGATCTGTAGCTTCAACGACAGGAGGGGCAGATACAAGAGTTGGAGGGGGACGCGGCGACGACGGACGAGCACTTGGTGCTGGCCTAGGAGTTATTTTGATCTCAATGTTCCGCTTGGGCCATTGGATAAAGGTCCCATGTGCAGCTCCAAGGATCAGAACCTCATCATTTGGTGGGTGCGGGAGAGTGAAGCCAACCCAATCGGGCTTCACCATGTCCACTTGAACTTTGGCATGGCCGACTAGCAGCTGCGCCCCATGCACTCGGGTCTCCGGCGTGAGCTTGAACACAAGACCCTCTGCGGCAGGAATTGCAAATGCATGTGTCACCCTAACGACTAGGGTGCACGATGTGGGTCCTGCAATAGATTCATACGAGTCCTTATAATATGTTATAATGTACTGGGGTGCTAAGAGAAAATATAGGTTTTTTGTTGGTTTTACCATTATGTGGTTCTTGTGCCGTAACCTCAATTGATGCGCAGCTGCTATGCCTCTACGTGGGGCTCGTTTCTACTATAGGAGCAGCAGCAGGCTCATTTTCCCTGAGGCGTGCCTCCACCCGAGCCTCCACTTGTAACAACTTCTCATCGAACTCTTCTCGGAGCTCGTTTCAAATCTCCTCCCGAAGTTATTCCTTAAGGCGTGCATCTTTCTGCGCCTTTGAAAGCTTGTGCTTCCTGTACTGCCACGTGTACTGGGGAAACCCATGCTTCCATGGAACATTGGAGCCAATGTCTCTTGTCCGTCCACGGTGTTCTTCGTTTCCCAACGCTTTCGTGAGGATGTCATCCTCGAGTCTTTGTGAGCAGACCTCTTGGGAGGCCTGTCTCTCAGCAGTTAAGTCGACCTGCGGTACAGTTAGGACGAATTAAATTAAGAGTACGATACAACCTAACGAAACAAACTCTACGTGTGGTACTTACAATTTTCTGGTACACCGCTTGATCTTCAGGATTTGAGAACGTAAGTGTTCCATCACTACTCTTTTTCACCCTCGCCCTTGCCCAGTTCCTTGCTCGGGTGGTCGGGATATCACCAAGAACTGGCGGCGTGTTAGATTCTGCGGCAGCTTTGTCCTCCTTGACCCATTTCTGCAGCTTCCCGGCGTAGCCTCCGGTGCCAAGCCGGTGCGAGTGAAGGTTTTTTGCCTGCAACTTGTCACACCCTGAAGTTCTCCCAAATCGTAAAAATCAAATTTAATAATTTATCTGAGAAATTGTTTAATTAAATCTGGAGAAAAACCCAATTAAATAATGCACTAAAGAAGTGAAAATGGCAAGGTGGAATTTTTCTTGAGTTCCCCATGTCAAAATACATTAACAGGATTTTTAGTGGAATTTTCAAAGCCCTCAAAATAATTTTAACCAATTAAAAACCCTCAAGCGCAATAAATAAATCCCTAGGAAATTCTTTTTCCTTTTCTTTCTCTTTTTCCTCTTGTCGGGCCGTCGGCCCATTCCCCCCCCCTCGGCCCAAGCCGCCGTCGCGCGCGCCTCCTTCCCTCCCGGACCGGCCCAGCCAGCCCAAGCCGCCGTCCCTCCCCGCGCCCCTCCTCCTTCCCGGGCCGGCCCGAGGCCACGGCCCAAGGCCGCCCGGAAGTCCGCGCCGCCTACCCGCGCCGCTCGCCCGCTGACGCGTGGGCCCGCCCGCGGCCGAGTCCGCCTCCGACATGGCCGGCCGCCGCGAACCCCGGCGGGATTCCCGCCGCACCGCCCCTATTTATCCCCCACCCCGAGGCGCTCCCCTCCTCGTTTTCCCCGTGCCGCCGCCGCCGCCATCCTAACCCTAACCCTAGCCCGTGAGCGCCGCCGTCGCCGAAGCCGCGCCGCCGCCGTTTTCCGCCGCCGGTAAGCTCCGCCGCCGCCGCCCCTTTTTCCCTCTCCGCCGCTCCCGTGCGCGCGCCCGCTCCGCCGCTCGGCTGCCGCCCCGCATGGCCGTCGCGCCGCTCCGCCGCCGCCGCTCCGCCGCCTCCCGTGCGCCGCCGCCCGCGCACGCCGCTCGGCCCAAACCCTAACCCTAGCCGCCGCCCGCCGCCGCCCCGCGCGCGTAGCCGTCGGATCAGCCACTCGGGCCGATCCCGGCCGCCCGTTCCCGTCCCGCATGGCCGCCACGTGGCCACCGCGTGCGCGCCGCCGTCGGCGCCACGTGGTGCGCAGCCGCCGCCGCGGCTGACGTCAGTGATGACGTCAGACCTCAGCCGCTGACGTCAGCCCTAAGGGTTTATTGCGCAATAAATAATTAAGGATTTTTCTGTTTATAGTAAAAACACAGATAACTTCAAAAATTCATAACTAATTCATCCGAACTCCGTTTTAGTCCGTTCAAGTCTCAGAAAATTCATAAAAATGTCTAGAATCCATTAAAAATAGTTTTATTCTTTGTTTCAGTAGACTTATAGCATGTATTGTTGTTTGCTTTGTTTGTCGTGTAGATTCCGATAACTCCGACGCTCCTGTTTATTTCGAGATCGTCGCAGAGGTAGCTTCAGCTCAGGAGCAAGGCAAGTCATACTTATTCATTTGATCATGTTGTACCTAAATTGCGAAACAGTCTTATTTTTCTCTAAATACTGCATTGTTTTATAATGTCATCTATGGAATAGTTTACCTATTGTACTCAGCCTTATATTGCAATTACCTTATTCCTTGATAGCTTGGGAAATAATTTGAGTAGTTGCTACAATAGAACTTGCTTAGCCTTGCTTTGAAACATTAGCTCACAATTGGGATATTTAAAGTTTCATTAATACTTAATGATGGTTATTTCATGTTGGCTCACGATGGTTAATCGTGGGCGATTTAATAAATGTTTCAACTAAAATCTTGATTAATGGTGGGCTGTGGGTGCATGGTTTTGATGGAAGCACCCATGGCAATTAAGGACCGGTTCACGGGAAACTCTGGAAGAAATACCGTGCGTACCACAAGCCAGCGTGGGCAACAGCTGGACTTGTAGTGTAGCTTTCCTCTAGCTGACGTACACTGGCTAGGGTGAGCGTGATGGAGTTTGGATGGGCCCTGCGACGGTCTATGCGGCTGCCGGATTCACCAAGGCACGAGGGGGGGCTGCCCACTGCCTTTTGAGGGGTGAGGGCGAAACCCGAGGTGGTACGATTGGTTAAAGGGGGTTATGCGAAAGGTCCTGTCACAGTCCCTTTCCGGGGTACCGTGGTGGTACACTGGCACGTGGAAACGTGTCGTGGGGCTGTGTCTTGTGGGTACAGATGTACACCTCTGATCAGAGTAGAACTATTCGAAGAGCCGTGCCCGCGGTTATGGGCGATCAACCAGATTCACCGTGATTAGTTGAATTTTCTAATAATTTGACTTAATGGAACTGGTTTAGTTCAGGTGGGTGGTTGGGTCTGTCGCAACGTGGTGTAGCGTTGGACAGTGATGGTTTAATTATGATTAATTAATTCAACTGTTTTACTGCTTTCAACTATTGTTTTTAAATGCGTATTTTATGCAAAATGGCCTTTGCAGCTCTCCTTTGTTATTACTTGCATTATTATTTTCCTTTCCGGTATGACTTGTTGAGTACAGTGGGTAGTACTCAGTCTTGCTTTGTTTTTCCCCACACCAGAGCTGGAGTATGTTTCAGAGGAAGACTTTTCAGAAGAGTAGGCTTGTTGCTACCGTCGAGGAATGCCTGTGGATTGGAGTCGCTATGTTGCGAGTGTTTAGTTTATTAGAATAGTTTGTTTTTTTTTCCGCTGCAGTTTTGTAAGAGATTTTTTATTGTTTTGTAAGACGTGGATCTGTATGGCAACTTTGTCATTTGTGTACCCTGGCTGGTCCTGGACATGGATTTTAATACACAATTTGCTTTGGAAATTCTGGTAGTGAATTTCTGGGCGTGACACAACTCCCTATAGGCCTCGCTTTTTGCTCGAGACTCAGGGGTTGATTTTGCGGCATGGAACTCTTCCCACACAACCCGGGTGATGAACGGGTACTTCCCGAATAGTTCTGGCTGGACGGGGTTGAGGACGTAGTCAGTGACCAGCGTGGTCTTGAAATTCTTCCACAAGTTGCCCATCTTGCGGATAGCTTGCCTCTTGAGTCTTGCCTCAGCATGTGGGGGGTATTCGAAGCTTTCCTTGAACTGCTTCCATGCCTCATCTTTTTCTGCCTGTGGGACCAGATCGATGTGGTCCTTCAAAATGGTGAAGTTTCGCCTCCCTAGGACTCCGCATATCGTAGAGAACTTTTTGACAGCTTTCGTAGGAGCCATCGGGAAACCCAGATCGTCCACCTCTGTTATGGTGTATACTTTCTTAGGAATTTTATTCTGGGTCATAGGAGTCCGGCTCGATGTTGTCCCACTAGTAGTCGTTGACATTGGTTCGCCTTGCTGTGACATTTTCTATATAACTGTTGTTCGGCAACAAAGTTAAAAAAAGGTGTACTACACATGTATATCATCCCTAAGTAAAGATCTTTATAAATTAAACCCTAAATTCCAGTACTCTACAACATCATCACATGCTATTTCCCTCCGTTGCTGATGAAAACGAGTGACTCAAGTATGGTTTCAAAAAAGAAAAATCACATGCTATTTCCCTCCGTTGCTGATGAAAACGAGTGACTCAAGTATGGTTTCAAAAAAGAAAAAAAGAACAAAGAAACAAGGAAAGAAAACGAGTGACTCGATCACTGTGTTACGTTTCCTCCATTAATTTGTCCAGCCAGTTCATTTTTTTCCCCAGAAGTACAGGACAAGAAAAATGACTACAAATTGGATAAATTGGATAAGTCCAGGCCGGGCTCCAGTTAGTCTGGTATCATGGGCCATTCTCTCATCGAATATTCTCCTAGTGATGTCGAAATGTGTATCGGCTCGGCTCGGCCCTAAAAAGTAAAATACCTGGCCCAAACCCCTACCCGAGCTTGACATAGGATATTCGGACAGCAAGATATATGGCAACGGTACGGTTGCCAAACAGTTGTTTGTTATATTAAGCTTATATCATTGGTTCCAAAACAAATTATGACCTGTCAATTTTTACCCTCCACAGTTGTAACGCCCACGTTTTTCTAAGACCGCAGTTTAGCGTCGCTCTATCTTTTCGTTCAAAATCCCCAAAAATTTCAAAGTTAGTTTTAGTCTCGTTTTATTTATTTTCCCCCGATCATATCAAATCATTTCCTTCCTGTCCAAATAATTCCAAAATATTTTTTGGACTTCTACCGCCCGGTGTTTATCCGTCCCTTTTTCAGCCGGAGATTCCTTGCATTCCCATTAAGCCAGGAAAACAACTCAGGCTCATCCAACACCCGTTCAGACACATTTCTTTTTCCTAATTTCCTAAAACCCCCTGCAAAAACCGACAGTGAAAGTTTGGCACCGTCTTCGTCTTCTCCGCTGAAGTTAGGCAGCGACAATAGCCAGAGGAGCCTATAGACGGAGAAACATGCACAGAGGCATCAATGGACACTCTCGTCGCCAAGTTCCTCCTCCCGAATCACCCTAGCAGTATAAATACCGCGAGAAGACTTACCGTGGAGTCCCTCAGCCGATTCACCACACCATTTTTACCACTCCGGAGCCGAGTCGCCGAAGTCCCCGGAGTACGTCGCGTCGAGGGTGGCCGACCCCCTTCCTCCCTTTCTTCTGTTCTTTCTGCCCTGTCTCCTCCTCCTTCCTCCCCGGCCGAAGCCGCCCTCCCCATTGCTCGGTGCCGACGCAGCCACCCAGGCGCCGGCCCCGCGCCGCCAGGACGCCGGTCGACGTCGCCAGCCCCACGCGCTGCAGCCGGTGCCAGGCTGCCGACGCCGCTCCCTCGTCGCCCAGCCGCCCAGCCCGCCGGCCCCCGCGCCGCGCAGCCGGCCGGCCGACGCCGCCCCCACCGCGCGCAGCCGCCGCCCCGGCCGCCACCACCTCATCGCGCCAGGCCGCCCGCTCCTCCTGCTGCTCGGGAGAGAGAGGAAGAAAGAAAACAGAGAAAGGAAAGAAGAAGAAAGAGGAAGAGATAAGAAGGAGAAGAAAGAAAAAAAAGAAAGAAAAGGAGTGGGACCAACGGGCCCACATCTCTCCCCTCCCTTCCTTTGACCCCTTTTGACCTGACAGCCGGGCCCCCACTCGGAATATTCCAATATTCCTCTCTATTCTTTTTTACCCTCCAAAAATTCCCCAAAAACTTTTAAAAATCCATATCTTTCCATCCCGAACTCCGTTTGACTCCGTTCAAAATTCCAAAATCTTTCTAAAATTCCCCTCTATTTATTGACAACTGTCCTTTTGTGTGTTTTGCTTTGCTTTAGCAGTGGTTTTATGTATTGTTTGTTTTCTGCGGTGTTTAGAACCCGAGTCGGACGGAGGTATTCGCGCAGGAGTTCGATCGCTCC
>BDMV01000005.1:22551253-22610416 GCA_008326285.1 Oryza officinalis
TATTTTGAAAACCCGGCGAGATGTCGGTATGGTTAAGAAGAGGAAAAGTGTTTTAAAAACCTGATGATGCGGGAGTCAGTACCTTGGTGGTTTGACTACGTATTGTCCATAAGGACCGTTTCCTTTGGGAAATTCATCTGAACATATGACAGTGCGACCACACGGGTAGAATGGGATGCCCCTGGCCGAGTAAATAGCTAAAACATAGATGTCTAGCAGGCTAGCAGTTGAGGAGCACTGGTATGGTGGCGGGTATGGCAATCTCCTGCAGTGGGGATGTGTCGGAGTCCATACGGTGGGGCCTGAGTAGATGAGGGCTTGAAATTTGGCCTGATGCTTGGTGGAGAGATTCCACCCAACTGTGGGGCACGGGATATTTATGGTTTGGTTATGGAAAAGCCTTGTAGCGAGCTCTCCTTTGTCGGCCATGTCTGATCCACATGTGTTCGGTAATGCGAGAAGTCCGCGACGTGTGGGTAAAGCGTGCAACCTCTGCAGAGTTTAGTCAAACCGTTTAAACAGCCGTGCCCACGGTCATGGGCGGATGTGAAGTGTTTCTCATAGCGTAGTGTTTGCTTTATAAATTAATTCTTGGAATGGGTACCATCACCAGAGTTTGCCTTTGTGGCGGACGGCCAGCCTTCGTGGTTGGGAATGAGTCTGTGTGACTCGGGGTGTCGATTGGCACCAAGGTGTGGTTTGGGCTGAGATGGCCGAGGTAGAGTGGCTGAGATGGTCGAGTAGTGCTGAGATGGCACGGTGTTTGTGTTGAGAATTACTACAGTGACAGGTTGTTGCAAAGCAACCTGTGGAATGGAGTGTGGCGTGAGCCTTACTTCAAAACTAAAAACTATTACACTAGAGGTTTACAACTAAATTATTTATAAAACCTGGTTTTCCAAATAAAACCGTTCCACCCCTTGTTATTAGCCTTGCATGTCATTTTTTTCCCCGGGCTTGCTGAGTACACTGAGTACTCACCCTTGCTATTATTATTTATAGAGTTAGAAGAAGGATACCTTGACCCTCTCGCCGAGGCCTACTTTCAAGAGCAGGTCGAGTACAACTTCTCTGGGTTTCAAGCCTAGTTCCCAAGCGTAGCCTGTGGATTTATGACTATTTTATTGCTTCATGTCACCCTCCATTGTTGTTATGTTTCCGCTTGCGTTTACCTTGTCTTTTCAGTCTTTCTACCAGTCTAGGGTTTGTCCACGACGGTAGTAGTTTGAGACCTCCAACAATGTTGTAATAAAAGCTTTGTATTTTTGGATTCCACTATTATCCTGTGAGTACCAGCTCGTGTATCCTGGGACTGGTGCTGTAATCACAGATAATGTCGTGACCTCCAGCCTATGCCGGTTGATTTTCTAGACCAGCATAGTTTGGGGCGCCACAACAGCACACTGATATCTGGGTAGCACAAAAACTTTTGCAAGAGTAATATAATGTTCAGTATAATGAACATCTCCCTAGGCAATACACCTGATCGCTATCTAAAATATATTTACATGGTAGTGTATGGTAGAAATACTGTCCAAATTCAAAAAGGGGTAATGTCCAACTTAAACATTAAAGAAAACGTGGTCCAAATTGCAGCCCTAATGTCTCCAACTTGCAGCCCTAATGAGGAAGAGGACGGGATGCTCACCGGGATGCTCGCGGTGGTGGCGGCGTCCAAGAGGCGGCGGCGGCGGCAGCGTCCAGGAGGCGGAGGAGGCGGCGGCGTCCAGGAGGAGGAGGCGGCGGCGGTGGCGTCCAGGAGGAGGAGGCGGCATCCAGGAGGCGGTGGCGGCGAGGAGGCGGCGGCGGTGAGGCGGCGGTCGTGAGGGAGAGTGAGAGTGGGAGTGAGAGGGATGAGGCGTGAGGGAGGAGGCGGCGGTAGATCTGGATCTGGACTCGGTCCATGCTTATCTCAATCGGGTAGAACTACTACGCCTGATACGGATAACACACATCTATGACGGGCACACTTAATATGCTCGATACCGATGACGCACATCGGTGACGGGCACAACTAATAAGCCCGATACGGATGACACACATCCGTGACAGGCACAACAAATACGCCCGATACGGATGACACACATCCGTGATCTATGCGACCGTAGTAGGTGCTCCCAGATTTGCTCTATGTGACCGTAGTATGTGTTCAATCCAGCTTGATCCTGATATGCATCTATACGGACTCCACTGTTTTGAACTGTGCTTTTCTCATATTGTGTGACGGTGTAAAATGTGTACCCATTGATATCGTACCCTTGCCATGTGTCAACATCCCAACATGGGCCCCTTGCCAACCTGCGAACTGTCTCACTTGGGCCATTGGTCGACACAGCGATACGATTCTTGAACCATTCGTTGAAGCGAGTACTGTGTTCTCTGTTGATCCATATATCTGATCGACCCGTGTTCTCCTCTCGGACCTTCGCCAAATGCTTCTCAAAGTATGGGGTTACTTCGGCCATATGTTGCAGCACAGCGAAATGAGCCTGCGCATAGCAAGTTTGAGTGGGAACAATTCTTTTCCTGCCTATTGTGTGCCAACACCTAACAACCTTCCTTCGTGGCGAGACGCAGGTACTCCGATAGGATCAGTCTCGGCCATGTAATCGACGCAGAACCCTAGAACCTCCTCCGTCGTGTACCCTTCAAATGATGCTTCCCTCCAGTTTTGCTCTATTTCGAACATACGACTTAAGAACTCCCATGTATCTCTCGAACGGATACATCTCCCTTAGAAAAGCTAGGCCACATATTTTTGTTTGCTTCACTAGATGAACAGGGAGATGAACCATGATATCGAAGAAAGACAGTGGAAAAACATCTCCAAGTGACACAGGGTATTGACAATATCGGCTGCAACCCATCTAGATCTTCGGGATCTATAATCTTCTGACCCGATTGCATTGAAGAAGGCACAGAGCCGTTGGATCGTGTGACGGACTTTGGGTGGTAGAATGCCTCTGATAGCAAACTGGCAAGATCTGCTGTGATTAGCACGTGACAATCATGAGACTTTCATTCCAACCAGTTTTAGCTCCTCCAATTTAACGTATTTACTGATCCTCGCTGAAATAGCCCGAAGGAACTTTAATATCTGCCAGGCATGATAACATTTGCGATCTTTCTCATCCTTCGACAATGTGTGGCAAAGCCGGCGGAGGTACACTCTTCATGTCTCTTCATCCCTAATAGGGCTGAAGTTCACTGCGAATGTTCATCTTCTATAGATCTAGGCGCGCATTCAACCCGTCCCTTGTCTTCCCAGGCAAATTCAGCAGTAGCCCGATCAAACTATCGCCCACACATTCTTCTCTACGTGCATTAGATCAATGCAATGACGGACCTCAACATCTTTCCAGTAAGGTAGCCGCCAAAATATGGATTTTTTCTTCCAAATACCCTTATCATTTTGCCTTGCTACGTTTTCTTTTCTTTCCAAATTCATTAGTAATGTCCTCATGTTTCTGGGGTTGGCAAGCAAAGTCTTTGTGCTTTCGATCGCAATTCCTCCATTGAATCGAATCCGCATGGTGTCTTAGCAAAACCGTCATTTCTTCTCTCTGTGGCATGCCAACATACTAACTTTGCTTCCTTGGGGTTGGCAAATATTCTCTTGGAAACAATCAATGATAGGTAGATACCACACAACCTTCGTCGGACCACTCCGCTTTGACTTCTTTTCCTCCCCTGCACTTTTCTTTTGCTTGTATTGAGAAGCCTTGCAGATAGGACAAGCATCTAAGTCTGCATATTGCTTGTGGTACAATATGCAGTCGTTAGGACAAGCGTGAATTCTACGGACCTCTTACCCCAGGGGACACAGAACCTGCTTTGCTTCATATGTCGTCTCGGGCAATGTGTTCTCTTCAGGAAGCATGGCCTTCAATATTCCCAAAAAATCTGTGAAAACTCTTGTCTGTTCATCCGCTACTTGCCTTCAGCTTCATTAGGTCCAAGGTAGCTGATAATTTGGTGTGTTTTGGCTTGCATCCGGTGTATAGAGATGTCTTCGAATCACTGACCAACCTGCTGAACTTCATGGAATCTCTCTCGTTGTAAGTTGGATTCTCAACGTCACGTAACATGTTTTGTAGTAGATCAGGATCCACATCAACCATTTCACCGCTCAATGGAGATAGTATAAACATGTCATACTCATCTTCATCTCCTTCTTCTTGATTGTTTGCGCCACTTCTGTTTGCAACTGCACCACTTTCCGATTCTTGCTCTCCATGCTTCACCCAACATGTGTAGCCCTTCATGAATCCCCGTTGTATCAAGTGAGAGTGTAAGTCCACTCTGCTTTCAAACATATTCTCATTCTTGCCAATCTCTACATGGACAACACATGTATTTACTGTTTCTTCTTTTCCTATCTTCCTCCGCCGCGTTCATAAAACTTAATACGTCATCTCTATACCCCTTGCAATGACGTTTGAAAGTAGTCGCATACATCCAACTTCGATCCATCGCTGCAAAACTGAAGAAAATATTAGTTAACTTCTCATGAGATAAGTACTACTAAATTAATAAGTACTACTTACTTTAAAATTTTCCTGTTTTTCTTTGAACAAAAATACAAAAATTCGCCCCCTTCAACCTTCCACCAAAATGGACAACAGTGGGATAACTTCAGACAACAGTCGGGTGGAGTATTTATAGTGTGAGAAATATATCTCAATCGGTTCAAATAAACGACATCTCTAAACGGGCGCACAATTATCTCTTACGGGCGTAAAGGAAAACCTGTCATCGATATTTATCATCGGTGATGGGCGTTTAAACGAATCTCAATCAGGCCTTACTTGAAAGCCCGTCACCGATGACACTCATCTGTGACAGGCTCAAAGTTGGGCCCGATTGAGATTAACCCGATTGAGATAGTGGAGGTAATCTCAATCGGGCCTAACTTTGTGCCCATCACAGATGAGTGTCATCGGTGACGGGCTATAGATCTATGTATCTCGAACGAGTACATCTACAACGATGTTACTTTCAGCCCGATTGAGATGACTTTGTTTCTGATGACCTACGAAGTCCAGGCATGTGAGGACCCGTCACAGATGAGAGGATATGTGCTAGTGAAGAAATGCACACCACTTGATGAGGACACAACTAGCTCGGATATAACCATGACTACCTTATGTATTAATCAGCCAAAGGTTAACCAGTTCTACATAAGATTTACTTGTTATATTTTTGAACATACGTTGCTACACAATAAGTTTTGTTTGTTTTCGTTTGCAGAGGTACTTGCTTGGATGAAGGAAAAGAAGCCGAGCATAACGAATGCATGGAATATCAAAGAAGTTGATTGCGGACCAAACCAAAACCTTCTCCAAGTCGATTTCGGGTGCAATTCGGAGTCCAGGACCAGTCTGCACTAAAACGGGCTCCCAGGACGCATACGTGCTCGGATTGGGGCATTTTTTATATGAATGGAAAGCTAAGAAGATAACCTTTCTAATGGATCTGGTCCCATGTCCAAATTCGTTACGAGTCATCGGGAATTGGCCGAACAAGTTGACATTCAGAGTCTGTCCCGGCGCTGCGACGCCGTATTTGGGCCTTTGGCCCGTGTATCGTGTTGGAGCCCATTAGGGTTGCGTCAAGGGTTGCTTGAATCCACATGGTTTGAATTAAGTCTCGTTTGAATCCACATGGTTTGTATATGCCTCTTCCTGTTCCTTCTATTCCTTGGGCAGATATTTCTATGGACTTTGTTTTGGGATTGCCTAGGACTAAGAGGGGGAGGGATAGTATTTTTGTTGTGGTCGATCGATTTTCTAAGATGGCACACTTCATACCATGTCATAAAAGTGATGACGCTATTCATATTGCTGACCTTTTTTTTCCATGAGATTGTTCGTTTGCATGGTATGCCTTCTACTATTGTTTCAGATCGGGATGCAAAGTTCCTTAGTCATTTTTGGCGCACGCTATGGAACAAGTTGGGTACAAAGCTTTTGTTTTCTACTACATGTCACCCACAAACAGATGGACAAACGGAGGTAGTCAACCGCACTTTGGGTATAATGTTGAGGGCTATTTTGAAGAAAAATTTAAAGATGTGGGAGAAATGTTTGCCACATGTGGAATTTGCCTACAATTGGGCAACACATTCTACTACCAAGGTAAGTCCTTTTCAGGTAGTGTATGGTTTCAACCCCCATGCTCCTATTGATATTTTGCCTTTACCTACTAGTGAGAGGGTTCACAATGATGCTAACGCACGTGCTGATTTTATTTTGAAAATGCATGCGACAACTAAGCACAACATTGAAAAGATGAATGAGAAGTATAGAATTGCTGGTAGCAAAGGTAGGCAAGAAGTGACGCTTGAACCGGGTGATTTAGTTTGGTTGCACTTGAGAAAGGATAGATTTCCAGAATTGCGAAAGTCTAAGTTGATGCCTAGAGCTGATGGACCTTTCAAAATTGTTGAGAAGATTAATGATAATGCATATAAACTTGAGTTGCCTTCCGAGTTTGGGGTTAGTCCCACATTTAACATTTCAGATTTGAAGTCATACTTGGGAGAAGAAGATGAGCTTGAGTCGAGGACGACTTCAATTCAAGAGGGGGAGGATGATGCGGCCATCGTTCCTTCGGATATACACAACAATCCTCCATTGGTCATTCAAGGTCCAATCACAAGAGCTCGCGCACGACAATTGAA
This sequence comes from Oryza officinalis, assembly GCA_008326285.1. Lineage (NCBI taxonomy): Eukaryota > Viridiplantae > Streptophyta > Magnoliopsida > Poales > Poaceae > Oryza > Oryza officinalis. The sequence continues at coordinate 22,557,936 of BDMV01000005.1, forward strand.
TTTAGAGGTGAGCTCGTTCCTAAGTTCTTCTTTATATGGTTTTGAGAATAGATTGCTACCTAATGATTATATTATGATTAGGAACAATGGAGAGGACAAGGAAATACTTAGAGAGGGACTTAGAGTCGTGGAGAATCAGCGAGGACGTTCAAGTCAAGGTGGAGGTCCAAACTAAGTCGACTTCGTGTCTGTTTCGGAGTCAGGACCAGTCTGCACTAAAACGGGTGCCCAAGTCGCATATGTGCTTGGATTGGGGCATTCTTTATATGGATGGAAAGCTAAGAAGATAACCTTTCCAATGGTTCTGGTCCCATGTCCAAATTCATTACGAGTCATCGGGAATTGACCGAAAAAATTGACATTCAGAATCTGTCCCGGTGCTGCGACGCCGTATTTGGGCCTTTGGCCCGTGTATCGTGTTGGAGCCCATTAGGGTTGCGTCAAGGGGTGCTTGCACGACCCAAAACTCCATATATTAGTAGCCGTCGCTATCTTTAAGTTTTGGGGGTTTTGCTTAGATTAATCTGTCAAGAACAGTTTCGCCGCTAGATCGGTTTGTAAGACCCCAACTTGTGAGCTTAATCATTCATCTGCAATTTTGGTTGTATTCTATCTCGTTCTTGTTTGTGTTCTTCGATTGGCAAACAGGGATTAGCCTTCTCGGCGAGGTCACCCGCGTTTCGACACGGGTGATAACCAGAGGAGACGTGGTGCTGCGATTGCGGGGCTCAAGAGCGTGCGCGTTCCAGAAGCCGGATCGATTTGTGTCGCGACTCCGTCCAAATCGTTGTTTATCAGAACCTTTCGGAAGGTCGGAAACTCTAGTGCACATCAAGGAGGATGATGAGGACACAACTAGCTCGGATATAACCATGACTACCTTATGTATTAATCAGCCAAAGGTTAACCAGTTCTACATAAGATTTACTTGTTATTTTTTTTTTTGGCTTTTCTGTAGACTCTAGGATTATTGCGAAAACAAAAACTAATCTAGGGTAAAGAAACTGGGCGAACCTGACGGTGAACCTGGCTCTGATACCATTTGATGTGCACTAAAGTTCCCGACCTGGCTCTGATACCAAGCACCTATAATTTCTAAAGATGAGAAAAAAGGTAATGATAATGTTGCTACAACTACTCAAGGTATGCATAGTTATGATGTGCCGACTATGTCCACTACTTATGCTACATTAGAGCAACCCATAGTGGAAACAATTGTTGAAATACCTTTGTCACAAAACAATTCGCTTGATGTTCCTTGTGATAAAGAAGAGTTGTGCGATGCTTCACTTATATCCATGCCACAACTAGTGAATGAACATGTTAGTTCTATAGTAGAGCCACCATGTGTTGAGTTTAAACATGTTATTCACATTGCTAGCGAGAATGAAGAACTTAAATTGCTATCTTCTTTAAATACTTGGGGTTATATTCAATTTGATGATCTTTGTCCACTCCACTGTTTAGAGAAGAAATTATTTGCTAGATTTGAATTGCCATGCCCTTCTGATGTAATTTTTCATGTTATTGGCGATTATGATAGTAAAGGAGAATATAATGTGCATCGAGTATATATTTGTTCGGATTTGACTATACCTTCTTTTCATGATGAAATGTATTGTCTAGAGGACCGCATGTGTATACGTAATTCTCTATCAAGTTCCTTTAGTTGTTTAAATGAGTTACAGGTTGGTTTGCAAGAAGGGGAGTGTTGTGGTTTTTCGACTAAAAAGATTTCAGGATCCAACCATATGGCCATCAAGAAATGTTCCTCATCGGATGTTGTGATAGATAAATATAAGTTCAAAATGCTCCATGATAAGATGAAACCGAGGACTGTTTCCAATCAAGAAGGGGAGGATGATGAGGACACAACTAGCTCGGATATAACCATGACTACCTTATGTATTAATCAGCCAAAGGTTAACCAGTTCTACGTAAGATTTACTTATATTTTTGAACATACGTTGCTACACAATGAGTTTTGTTTGTTTTCGTTTGCAGAGGTACTTGCTTGGATGAAGGAAAAGAAGCCGAGCATAACGAATGCATGGAATATCAAAGAAGTTGATTGCGGATCAAACCAAGACCTTCTCCAAGTCGATTTCGGGTGCAATTCGGAGTCCAGGACCAGTCTGCACTAAAACGGGCGCCCAGGACGCATACATGCTCGGATTGGGGCATTTTTTATATGGATGGAAAGCTAAGAAGATAACCTTTTCAATGGATCTGGTCCCATGTCCAAATTCATTACGAGTCATCGGGAATTGGCCAAACAAGTTGACATTCAGAGTCTGTCCCGGCGCTGCGACGCCGTATTTGGGCCTTTGGCCCGTGTATCGTGTTGGAGCCCATTAGGGTTGCGTCAAGGGTTGCTTGCACGACCCTAAACTCCATATATCAGTAGCCGTCGCTATCTTTAGGTTTTGGGTTTTGCTTAGATTAATCTGTCAAGAACAGTTTCGCCGCTAGATCGGTTTGTAAGACCCCAACTTGTGAGCTTAATCATTCATCTGTAATTTTGGTTGTATTCTATCTCGTTCTTGTTTGTGTTCTTCGATTGACAAACAGGGATTAGCCTTCTCGGTGAGGTCACCCGCGTTTCGACACGGGTGGTAACCAGAGAAGACGTGGTGCTGCGATTGCAGGGCTCAAGAGCGTGCGCGTTCAAGAAGCCGGATCGATTTGTGTCACGACTCCGTCCAAATCGTTGTTTATCAGAACCTTTCGGAAGGTCGGGAACTTTAGTGAACATCACCACTGGTGGCTAAAATATGCTGTACGTACTTTCTCCCTCTAACAAACCCAATCTAGGATGGATGGGTGGGATGAGACTTTGAAACGATGGGAGTAGTTGGCAAAGTGTAAATAGCTTGACTATAAAATCCGATGGCTCTTCCACTTCTCTAGCCTGAAGGGATGAATTATGCATTGTTGGATCCCGTTTTCAATTTTACCTGCGTGGATGGTGTTTGTGGCTTTTTGGGCTTGGGAGGCAGAAGGATTAGAACTATCAGCCGGTGAGGGCAACGCTGCTGTCTTGATCCTGAGCATGTGTACTACTCCCTCCATTTCTCATCGTAAGTCATTTTAATTTTTTAGTTAAATTTTATTAAGTTTGATTAAATTTATAAAAAAAATTAGCAACAATTTAAACATTAAATTAGTTTCATTAAATTTATCATTAAATATATTTTGATAATATATTTGTTTTGTATTAAAATACTACCATATTTTTCTATAAACTTAGTCAAACATAAAATAATTTGACTATGAAAAAAATCAAAACGACTTTATGATATGAAACAAAGGAAATAGGTGACATAGCTGAGACACACGTAAGGTGGTTTATGTGTACGTGGGTATTAGTTCTATGGTTTTGAGATTACAGCGACTAAGCACTACACATATTGAAGTTGGTGGTGGAAAGACTGAGTGATCTGTTTCATATTATAAATCGTTTAATTTTTTTAGTCATATTTTTTTTAAGTTTGATCAAATTTATAAAAAAAATATAGTACTATTTTCAACACAAAATAAACATATTACTAAAATATAGTCAATGTTAGATTTAATAAAATTAATTTGATATTTTAGATGTTGCTGAATTTTTTTATAAACTTGATCAAACTTAATAAAATTTTACTAGTACAAAAATCAAACAACTTATTTTTATTATTATAAAAATTTAAAATGTTTCCGTTCAAATTTTGATACGTCTAACCTATTTCAATACAATAATGGTTTGCGAGTACGTGAGTGAAACATCAATATAGTTTTCATCGTTTTTTTTCATCCCAGTGCTCACGCATTCCTGTATGTTTTGATCCGTATTCTACACGTATCGTTAACGAACGAGCAAGCAACGTCAGATCGCTCGAGCAACCAATCCGATCAATTCAGCCCATCGATCTGATTTTCGCGACACAAGTCTGTCTTTCATCCGTCATAGGTGCACGTACCTATAAGTTTTTAACAAAGAGTTTATTCTCAAATTAAAATGGTTCTAAAAAAATCCCTACTGATGTGCTGCTTAAGGTATGACATGCGTGTTAGAAATTTGGTCATAAATCAATATATTTTAATTCAAAAAATTAAGATACTAAACATGACATGTGTATAGTTGAGTGATTAGTCATGGTGTTAACCATGATCATGCTATCAACAAAATAAGCATCAACATTCACAAAGAATAATGATCCTAGCATGGTAATAAACATGAATATGCCAACAGGGATTAAATCATCTAATAACATGTTTAACACTATTGTAGTACCCGAAGAATACTCCAGTACTAAATGAGGCATTGCTAGTGTGGTTGTCTTCGTTGGTATTGTCGTTCTCACCTTCTCCAATGTCGACGTTGACGTTGGTGTTGACAGTTGACATGGCGCGTTGTAGAGGAGGAAAACGTTGGCGAAGAGGATGCAGTATCAATGTAGCAGATCAGGAGCAGACGCGCCCTAAAACGCTCCCCAAAAACTTGATCGCCCGCCTACCCGTACAGGTACGCAAGCGGACGAAGTTCCAGAGGCTTGCTCGTCTCGATCACCCGTGCATGCAGGTGATCAGAACCAGGGAAGCAAAAGCAGCGCAAGAACAGAGAAGAACTACTGAGGAGCAAGAGCGGTGCACTAGAAAAGACAGAGCCCAAAGAGAGATAACGATCACCCGTGCGCGCAGGTGATCAGAACCAGGGAAGCAAAAGCAGCGTAGGAACAGAGAAGAACTGCCAAGGAGGAAGAGCGGTGCATTAGAAAAGATAGAGCCAAGAGAGAGGTGTATCTCTACCTGTCCAGGTGATGGGTTTGTATAGTGTGCGAGAGGGAAATCTGCCCGTTGCCACAGTAATCACTAAGTCCGTTACCAGAGCAATCAACAGAATTAATCCAAGAATTGATTCTCGCATTTGTTGCAAAGGTAATGGCGTTGATTCCCGTCCATTGTACGCCCGGCTCGGCACGTGCGCGCGTGTGACGGTCCCGCCACCATCTCAACCGGTCAACAGACGCTCTCTAATAGCTCTCTATGTAAGTTGAGATCTCTCCATTTAAATTTTCAAGGTGATATTAATCTCATAACATTAATTGTGGGCCAATGAAATTTAGTGGAAATAAATTGGGCCTAGCCCATTTATTCTAACAATCTCCACCAAATTTCATGGCTCACAGGAAATGTTCTCAGTTCTGTGCCTGTTTGTTATACCAATGTTTCGGTGGAGACTGTTTATTTGAACTTCCATCTAGAAAAAAAGCTACACCAGACCATAACTGAACAATGGACTATGCTTTAAATTATCGGTCTTGTGAAGTCAAGCTTTACTCAATTCCTTAACTGATATTAGGTTGCAATTTACATCTTCTCTGTTTGAAGCACATAAGTCATACTCCAGGCCTTTTCATGAGTATCTAGAGATTACCCAAATCTCATAGACTGTGACTAACAGTCGTACTCATATAGGTGTATTTCTTCTAAGATGTTCTGTAGGCCAACATCTCTGTTTTAAGAAAAGCCACTCAGATCACATTAAGGTATATACCGTCCTGCCATACAGACAAAGAGATAAGTACATTACAGAGATGAACCCATTTAAGGGTCTCTCCTTCTAACCACTCAATAGTTTGTTTCGCCATCCTAATTCACGGGATCTCCAATCACAAAGGACAGGTATCACTATTATGTAACTTCAAGTGGGTCTCAAGTTCATCTCACTCAATGCACTGTCTATCACATTACGTGATAGTCCCTTAGTAAATTGGTTTGCCAGATTTTTAGTCGTCTGGACATAGTCCAACGCTATCACTCCGGAGTTTTTCAGCTTTTTGACAGACTTCAGTTTTCTTTTTACATACCTAGACGACTTCATGTTGTCCTTCGAACTGTTCACCTTAATAATCATCGTTTGATTATCCCAGTTCATCAGGATAGCTGGTACTGGTTTTTTAACCACTGGCAAATCCATCAGGAACTCATGAAGCCACTCGACCTCAACAATGGCAGTATCTAATACTGTGAGTTTTGCTTCCATTGTTGACCTCGTTAAGATGGTCTGCTTGCAAGACTTCCAGGAAACAACGCCACCTCCAAGTGTGAACACATATCCATTTGTGGCTTTTATCTCATCAGCATCAGATATCCAGTTTGAATCACTATAACCCTCCAGTACTTTTGGGTACCCAACATAGTGAATTCCATAACTCATTGTGTCTTTTAGATAACGCATTACCCTTTCCAGAGCATGCCCAGTGATCATCTCCCGGATTTGAAACAAACCGGTTCAACTTGCTCACAGCAAATGACATGTCAGGTCTCGTTACACTAGCTAAATACATCAATGAACCAATGATCTAGGAGTATCTCAGTTGATCCCTTGCTATTCTTCAGTTTTTCCTTAATAGCACACTGGGATTATAAGGAGTAGGAACTGGCTTGTAGTCACTATACCCAAAGCGACTCAAGACGTTGTCCACATAGTGAGATTGCACAAGTGTAATCTCACCCTAATCTCCTCTCGGTAGCTTAATGCTAAGAGTAATATCAGCCACTCCCAAATCCTTCATCTCAAAGCTTTTGGACAGAAAGTCCTTAACCTCCTCAATCACATTGAGGCTGGTCCCAAAGATCAATATGTCATCGATATATAAACTTAAGATCACTCCCTTTCCCCCACCATAGCGATAGTACATGTATTTGTCAGCCTCGTTCAAAACAAAGCCAGCAGATGCCAGCATTTTGTCAAACTTCTCATGTCATTGCTTAGGTGCTTGTTTGAGGCCATACAAGGACTTCAACAGTATGCACACCATTCTCTCTTGACCTTCTAACACATACCTGTCTGGTTGATCCATGTAGATCTTCTCCTCCAATTCTCCATTAAGAAAAGTTATCTTAACGTTCATCTGATGGACGAGAAGACCATGAGAGGCTGCCAGAGCAAGTAGTACTTGAATTGTGGTCAAGCGAGCAACTGGTGAGTAACTGTCGAAGAAATTCTCGCCTTCCTTTTGGGTATAACCATTGGCCACAAGTCTTGCCTTGTACTTTTCAATTGTACCATCAGGCCTAAGTTTTTTTTGAAAACCCACTTGCATCCTATAGGTTTGCACCCATATGGGCGCTCGACGACTTTTCAAGTACCATTAGATATAATTGAGTCCATCTCACTACGTACCGCTTTATTCCAATAGTCAGCATCAGGAGATGAATATGCCTCTTCTATGGTTCTTGGAGTGTCAGCCACAAAATATACAATGTAGTCAACACCAAAAGATTTTGTAGTCCTTTGTCTCTTACTCTTTCGAGTAGCTACAATATTATCCTCCTCAGAATTTTCCTTAGGCGTTTGATCGTTGTGTTCTATCGGCAGAAAGGACTCAGGGGATAAAATAGGTTCTTGACTAGAAGTGCTAGGTGTGTTTTCATGGGAAATTCATTCTCAAAAAAATGTAGCATCTCTGAACTCAGTTATTGTCCCAACATGCATGTCAGGTACTCCATAATTTACTATTAAGCATCTATGTCTTACGCTGTGGATAGCATAACCAAGGAACACACAATCTACGGTCTTTGGTCCAATTTTGCGCTTTTTGACTATAGGTACATTGACCTTAGCCAAACATCCCCATGTGTGCAAGTATGAGAGATCTAACTTCTTCTTTTCCCATTCCTCGAATGGTGTTACTTTTTTATTCTTAGTAGGAATTCTATTCAGGACATGATAAGCAGTCAATATTGCCTCACCCCACCATTCCTTGGAAAGTCCCGCAGTGTCTAACATGGCATTAACCAACTCAGTTAGAGTGCGGTTCTTTCTTTCAGCTACCCCATTTGATGGGGTGAATAGGGAGGCGTCCTCTCATGAATAATTCCAAACTCTTCGCAGAATGAAATAAACACATTAGAAAAATACTCTCCACCTCGATCAGACCTCAACCGTTTGATTTTCCTTTCAAGTTGGTTTTCTACCTCAGCCTTATAGATCTTAAAGTAATGCAATACTTCATCCTTTATTTTCAATAAATACACAAAGCAAAATCTAGTGCAATCATCTATAAGTTTCATGAAGTATTTCTTTTCCCCTTTAGTCAACACGTTCATTTCGCACAAATCGGAATGAACAAGTTCTAGAGGTACCAAATTTCTCGTCTCTGATGTCTTGTGAGGCTTGCGAGGTTGTTTCAATTGAACACAAGTATGACACTTAGAACCCTTCACTAAAGTGAATTTCGGGATTTAACTCATGTTAGCTAAGCACGTGATACAACCAAAATTCACATGACAAATTCATGAATGCCACACATTGGACTCATCATCATTGCTTACATGGTTCATAACTTTATTACACATATCATCTAAAGTAAAGCGGAACAAGCCTCCGCTGTCATAACCTTTACAATAAAAGTTTCATATTTAGATACAACATATTTATTGGATTCAAACACAAGTCTAAAACCATCTCTACACAGTAGAGAGCTGCTAACTAGATTATTCTTTATTGAAGGGACATGTTGCACGTTCTTTAGCTGCACAGTTTTCCCAAAATAAACTTCAGATTGATCGTACCAACACCATGAACAGCCGCAAGCGATCTGTTTCCCATCAACAAGGAGCAACTCTCCCGACCTGATAAGAAGAAAACAGGAAAATGTTAGCATACACATGAATATTAGCACCAGTATCAACCCACCAATCAGGTGAGTGAAAAACAGAGAGAACTATAGGTAAAAAATTACTGTACCCCGATGTTCCTCCGCATCGCTAACAACCATGTTTGTAGACTTTTTGTCCTTGCAATCAAGACAATCCTTGGCCCAATGCTCAGGCTTACCACACACAAAGCAGTCGTCCTTTGTCTTTCCTTTACTTTTTTTCTTAAAATTGGTTGTTGCCTTGGGTTTGACATCAGGTTTGACTTTCTTGTTGTTGTTGTGAGATGCATGAGGGTTTTTCTTCTGCACCAAATTGGTGCTAGAACCTCCCTCGACCTTTTTGCTGTGGTTGTCCTTTGCCCTCGCCTTCTCCTCAACACCCAAAGAGCCAATGAGATCAGTAATATTGAACTCTTGCCTCTTGAGTTTTAGAGAAGTGGCAAAGTCCAACCAAAAAGGTGGTAATTTGACAATAATGTCTCCTACCACGAACTTGTCCGGCAACTTGCAGCTGTTGTTCTCAAGTTGCTTTGCCAGCATCTGAATCTCATGAGCATGTTCCACTACAGATCAGTCATCGACCATCTTGTAGTTATAGAACTGCTTCATGACATACAGCTCACTGCCAGCATCAGAGACTCCGAACTTGGTCTCAAGCGCATCCTAGATGTCCTTCCCTGAGGGCATGTGTATATACACGTTCACTATTTTGTCAGCTAATACATTAATCAATGCTCTACGAAACAAGCAATCCGCGGCATTGAACTTAGCCTCCTCCTCAGGTGAGAGAGGTCGTTCGGGCGTCTTGCCCCGTGAAACAAAGAAACATTGCATCACCATCAACCACAATAGTGCATGTGCTTTTCATCTCTTCTAGTTTAAACCATCAAATGCATGTGGTTTTAGTGATGCCGCAAAGCCAACTACCAGAAAGACCTATCAAGTTTTTGGATTGTTGGAAATTTGATCATAAATCGGCATATTTTAATCCAGAAAATTAAGATACTAAACATGATATATATATAGTTGAATGATCTAGTGATGGTGTTAAACATGAACATGCTATCAACAAAATAAGCATCAACATTCACAAAGGATAGTGATCCTAGCATGGTGATAAACATGAATATGCTAACAGGGATTAAAGCATCTAACAACATGTTTAACACTAAAATAATGAGAGTAGTATAGTATCCGAAGAACGCTCCAGTACTAGATGAGACATTGCTGCTGTGGTTGTTTCCGTTGGTGTTGCCGTTCTCGCCTTCTCCAGTGCCGGCGTTGACATTGGTGTTGTCAGTTGACATGGCGCATTGTAAAGGAGGAAGACGTTGGCGAAGAGGATGCAGTGCCGATGTAACAGATCAGGAGCAGTCGCGCCCGTAAGCGCTCCCAAAAACTTGATCGCCCGCCTACCCGTGCAGGTACGTAAGCAGACGGAGTTCTAGAGGCCTACTCGTCCCGGTCACCCATGCGCGCAAGCGCTCCCAAAAAGTTGATCGTCTGCCTACCCGTGTAGGTATGCAAGCGAATGGAGTTCCGTAGGCCTGCTCGTCCCGATCACCCATGCGCATAGGTGATCAGAACCGGGGAAGCAGAAGCAGCGCAGGAATAGAGAAGAAACACCGAGAAGAAAGAGTAGTGCGCTAGAGAAGACAGAGCCGAGAGAGAGGTGTATCTCTGTTTGTCCAGGTGATGGGTTTATATAGTGCTCGTGATCACCAGGTCTGTTACCAGAGCAATCAACAGAATTAATCCGAGGATTGATTCTCTCATTTGTTGCAGAAGTAATGGCATTGATTCATGTCTGTTGCAAAATAATGAGAGAGAGTAGCAGCAGCCGCCGACCACCACCACCCGTGCGTATACAGCGGTGTCGGTGATGTGGGCCCGGGGGTATTGAGACCAAAGGGACGGGCGGCTCCATGCATCCACGTGGCGCGTCCTTCGGAGGGGTCGGGCCCGGGGGTGACGTGGCGGCTGCCCTCCTGTTCTCTCCCGGGGGTCGGGCCGCTCCCAGACCTCCCCCGAGGCCTGGGTCGTCCCGACCCTCCTTCGGTGTGGTGCCACGTGCGCAGGGTTAAGTGGGCGCGGCAGGGCTCACCTAACCGCATTTATAGCGGCTCAGACGAGCACACCACGCCGTATTTAATGCGGTGTGGCGCGTGCATAGCCAGTCTGGGACCGGTCACGGTGATTGACCGGTCGGAGACTGGCCAGATAGCGGGTAAGGTGGTGTCAGGGCGCATGTGCATCGCACGCGCATTAGGCAGCGCACGGCACGCCTTGCCCTGTCCCATCAGAATGATGAGAGTTTTTTGCCTCTCGTGTCTCAACCGGAGTTGGTGTGCCAGCTCCGGTCAGATAATCTTCGTTTCCCAACGCGAGTGGATCACGAAAGTCCTCCTCCATTTAATGGAGCTTGACGCGAGCGTCCCCCATGTCAGCCGCCTGACAAAGCGAGGGCCCTGCCGCGGCGTCTGTCCAAGTGGCCTCCGGATCAAGCAACAAGATAGCTCTTAAATGTAAAAGAATGTTTTCCTTCTACTTTAGGCAACTTGTGGCCCATGTGGTAGCCCCTTGCCATATAAAAGGAGGCCCAGGCCTGGGTAGGAGAAAGGAAAAAGGGGGGAAACAGACTGGTACTCCGGATTTTTTCCCATTCTCAAATTCACCAGAACACAGGAGTAGGGTATTACGCTTCTCAGCGGTCCGAACCTGTCTAAATCACCTGTGTCACCGCGTTCTTCGCTAAGATCCCACGGATCAGGAGCAAGATATTTCACCCTGCGCCCCCGGTCGAACTGGCAAAGGGGGCCCTTACAGTCCCCCGTTGAGGAGTTAACGTTCCGTCAAGCGGCGTGGCTGCACGACGCGAAGCGGCCGAGCTGAAAGTTCGGATCTAATATTTATCGTAATTTTATATTTTTTTCGTTGTAACGCATGGGCACTTTTCCTAGTAATATAAAACGAATGGAGTACTTATTACTAATCTATATATCCTATATAGTTGAAACCAAAAGCTTGACATGCATAGAGCTACATCATCAAAAAAAATTTAGCCTTTGGATTTTTCTTATGCTTTGATCTCAACCATTCATGTGTCACATACATTTATAACCCACTTAGTGTAGTTATTACTATAAATCTAAATATCCATTAAAACCATACATGTCACGTAGATAAATTATAGACACTAGATTTTTCTTATGTTTGGTACATAAAAATTTATATATCATGTACAATCAAAATTTTACATCACCTGCTATCAAGCTTAAAATATTGTCTTTTTATATATTACAAATTATTTTCTTAAAGTTTTTTAAGTATTTTTAAATTTTTTCGCTACAACGCACGAAGTAACCATTAGTTAATTTTAAGTTACTTGTTTCGTTTTAGGTGCATGGAGGAATTATTAACGCAGCGTTGTGAATTTCCATGTAACAAAAGCCAAAAAATGGAACACGGAAAATAAAATTTCCCACGAAAAGCCCAAAACCCTTCTTCCTCCTATCCTGTCTTGTCATCTCCAAACCCCACACATAACACATTCCCCAATCCCCTCGCCATGGCGACGACCTCCTCCTCCCTCTCCTTCCTCTCGCCGCACCCCATCCACCCCCGCCGCGTCCACCTCCCCAACCTACCGACCTCCACCAAACCCGCCGCGCCACCCACTCCGACGGCCGTACGCTGCGCACCCGCCGCGGCGTCGTCTGCGGCGTCGGCGAGGTCAATCCCGCCGCCGAAGCTGGTGCGGTGCCCGGCACTGGACCGCCAGGCGGCGCGCGCCAACCGCCTCCGCTTCGCCCGCAAGCTCCTCACCCTGCTCCTCTCCAAGCCCCGCCGCTTCCTCCCGCTCCGCGTGCTCCGCCGATGCCACCGCTACCTCGGCCTCCCGCGCCGCCGCCCGCTGGTCCCGTTCGTGCTCCGCTACCCGGCGCTCTTCTGCCTCTTCCAGGCGCCCACCTCGCACCCGCTCTCGCCCAACCTCTCCACCCTCGCCGTCGCGCTCACCCCGGCCGCGGAGGGGCTCGCCGCCGACCTCGCCGCGCTCCGTGGCTCCTCCGAGCTCGCGCCACGCCTCGCCGCCAAGATTCACCGCCTCCTCCTTCTGACACCCGGCCGGAGCCTCCTCGTGTCCAAGATTGCTCACCTCGCCCCCGATCTCGGCCTCGCCATGGACTTCCGCGCCACGCTCTGCCCGCGCCACCCCGACCTCTTCGCCTTCGTGAACACCTCCCACGGCCACGCACTCCAGCTAGTCGATCCCCCGCCACCACCCCCTCGGCCGCTCCCGCCTTTCCGCTCCGCGGCCCCTTCCGACCGCCTCATTGACCGGCCACGGAGGTTCCCCCACCTCAAGCTCCGGCGAGGGCTCAACCTCCGCCGCGCACACCGGGATTACCTCTTGCGGTTCCATAGCTTGCCGGAGGTGTCGCCATTCGAGCCGCTCGACGAGGACGCAAGCTTGGAGATGATGGAGCGACGGGCGTGCGCGGTTGTCCGGGAGATTCTGGCCATGACTGTGGAGAAGAGAACACTAGTGGATCATCTCACACATTTCAGGCGTGATTTTGGGCTGCCGAACCGGCTGCGCGCCATGCTAGTTCGGCACCCTGAGATGTTCTATGTTAGCGTCAAGGGGTTGCGTCACTCGGCGTTCCTTGTCGAGGCGTTCGACGATGATGGTAGGCTACTTGTGGAGGATGATATGCTTGTTGCGAGGGATCGGCTTGAGGAGCTTGTCCGCGAGGGGAAGCGGATTAGGCGGGCTAAGAAGGGCCTTCTTGCTCTTGCCGATGACAGTGATGAGGATGATGAAGAGGAGGATGGGGAAGAACAGGATTCGGTACAGGTCGATGGTGAATCTGGGGACTTGCTAGAGGATGGTGGCATTGGAGAGGATTGGGAGGAGGTAGGTGATCTTGGTGAGGGGAGCGATGACAATGATGATGCTGAATTGGATGCGTTGGAGGAGTTTTGGGTGAAGAAAGCTGTGGCAGAGGGGTTGGTTGACATTGGGAGCGAGCTTGATGCTTGGTGAAGTGGGCAGTAGCAATCTGATGATCTTGTTTATGTGCATGCAGCCCTGCACGTTTCTGAAGATTTTGCTGACTAAGAATTGCTCAAGTGCATTCTTCCTAGCGATGTACAGAAGCTAGAAACCATTAGCAGATAACCTTTTCTTGTCTGCTGTAATTCTCTCTTACAAGGTAAAGGTGTGTTCTTCCTAACCTTGGTTCCAGTGGAGTTATGCAATATGCATTTACAATTTCTATTTGTCTATTTGCATGAAAATGGACATGCCTGTAAATTATAGGATGAATTGAAAGACTAATTCTGTGACCTGAAACATAATTACATAGCTCTGGTGCTTGAACACTGAACAGTCGATGAGTCGAACTGATCTTTCTAATTGCTGTACTGAAGTAGTTAATATGGTTACTAGCTGCCAAATGTGGAGATTCTAGATGTTGAAATCAGATGATTACTACCTGCAATCTTACAGTGGTCATGGTTGTAACTTGCGATTTTCAACCTTTAGATTGATGTCTGTGCTATGTATAAAAGCCTTATTTACTTGTTTTGCTGCTTGTTGCTGGTAACCTGGACACCTGGTAAGAAAGCTGTTTTTGTCAAGAAGAATAATGAGCGTGTGAACAACTTTGTTGAGTTCTTTCCATCCTAGTATAATCCTAGCTTTAACTGTCAATTGTTGTATGTCGAGATTTCTGCGACATATTTTACTAAAATTAATTTAATTATTATGGTGAACACGAGAGATTTTGTTGAAAAGAACGGATCATCAAATGTGTAGTCATGTTGGTTCTTTATGTAGGATCGAGCACAAGAATTAAGCCAACCAGAAGGGGATAAATGGTTGGAACACCAAAAACTAAATACTTTTAACGGAAATAAAAGTTACCCTCAAACTTGACAAAGTTGCACCGATCACACCTCTAGGTCGTCGCCGGTCTGACCGTTGTAATCCTGCCGGTCTGACCACCAACTCGCCGTCGGTCTGACTGCCTCCTTGCCGGCGGTTAGACCGTCGTTGTGCCGTCGGTTAGACTGTCCTAGAAACTACGGTCAAACAGTCGGGATTCAGAAAAACACGTATCGACGAAAGTCTTGAAAGTAGATTAATTTTATTGCATCAATATATGTTTGCAAAGTGCATCTAAAGCAGTCCTCTCTCAACTCACGAAGTAGGATTGAAACCTCGAAGCAAACCTTAACTTTTGTCTCTCAAAAAGTCGACCACCTCTGGCCTTAACCCCTAATCTATTTATATCCACAACGTGACTGCCCATAGCCACAAATCCAACTAGATCTAGGATTCCTAATCACATAGAAAACCTACCAAACCAGACAAACAACATCCCAATACAACTCCACACTCTAATCTTTCCAAACTTGGACTCCAATCCAAATTTAACTCTCTTTTCATATACACACAACACCATATGTATGTCATATGAAAACCTTCATCTCTACGTGTATTGTTCTTTAGGTTGAGCATCCCGCGTGATCTTCTTTGAGTATTTGGACCTCAACTTCTCTCAAGCTTAGTCCCGATCCATTATCGGCTATACTCCTATAGCCTCAAGCAAGACCTACATATGAATAACAAAAAACTTCATATCCGAGTACAAGTTTGCACCAACTTGACTCACATCAGCTCACAATAGTATCACATACGAATAGAAACCATCTAGAAGTTATAAACATGAAGCAATCTAGAAATTTCACTGAAACAACCTGAAACCGACTTTCTTCCGAAGTCTGCCCGATCAGTCCGTCGAGCTACCCGGTCAGACCAGCCACACACCTCCAGTTTGACCGGCACCTCCTGCTCGGTCTAACCGGCCACCCAATGCCGACAGCACTATGCACCATCTGAAAATACTTTGCACCGTATTTTCATAAACACTCACCATTGACAATTTGTTGATCACATAGATTAAATCAACACCTTGATTCTACACTTTAGACCATTCTGTATCCAATAAATCAATGTTCAGCAATTATTTGCATATGTTCTTTGATGTGGTGCCATTTATTTCAAAAGTACGAGTGCTGTGTTTATTTACATGTTTTGAACTGCTTGAAGCGAATGGCCATGTTGGTTGAAATCTGATATAATATGTAAATGGAGATAGAGAGGGTTTACACATACCCTTTTTTTCCTTCATTCTTTGGCTGCACCTGTTGTGATTTTGCAGAATTTCTGTTCACCGAGATCGTGCTGGATCAGGCTCAAACCAGGGATTTCTACATTTTCTATAATCACCAGGTTCATCCGCTCCTAAATTTCTCTAAGTTTGTAGTTTTAGGATTGGTGTTATACACTTGTACAACACAATAGGTCGTCCATTTTTCTGCTGGAAATGCAGGGTTGGTTTTCTGCAGTTCATCCAGTGGCATTCCTGTTTCCTGTCAGGTTGTTCACTACTTCACTCACTTGCCGGGGCTTAATGTTCTTAAATTCATTATGTGTCCTTGAGTTTTCGCTACCTTTCCTATGTGCCTGTGAGTTTTTATTTTATCTCTGATATACCCATTCTATTAGTATCTATTAGTTCATCTTGAGTTAGACCGTTATTTTTTTAAATGACTGCTGATTTGCCCGTGCATTGTCATGGAATCTTAAAAAATATGAAAAAGTCCGAATTACCCCATCAACTATTGTGTGAGTACGAATTAACCCATAGACCCGAAAACCAGATATCTTTCACCCTCAACTATTAATACCGAACGAAGAAACCCATAGACACTTGTTTTTGGGCGGTTTTGCCTTGAGTTTATACATGTGGCACTAACGTGGTAATCTTGTCAGCAAAAAGATTAAAAAAATCAATGGGCCCATCTGTCATCTTTTTCCTCAAGCCAATCTCTTCCCACTCCCCCATTTCCTTCGCTCCCCTGCTCGGCTGGAGAAGGAGGACGGAGAGGGACCTCGCTCGAGAGGAGGCGGCGGCCGGCGACGGAGACAGATCGACGTGAGCTCGGCCGGGCACACGAAGCTGGCTTGGGGAGGCGGCGGGCCAAGGCGAAGCTGGATGCAACTTGATTTTGCTATATGCAACTCGAGTAGGTAGCATAAACATGTTAAAATTGAATCCATGTTATATTTGCTGCAGTGAAAATATAACAGCACAGAGACATGATTTTGCTATAGAATCGAATCGATTGTAAATCATTACGGAGACAGTGCAAAGCAATCTGGAACTGAAAGAAAGAGAGGACATGGGTGAGTGGATAGGAAGACAAACCAATCTCTACACCGAGGCCATTGAGGCCAGAGACGAGGACATCAAAGGCGAAGAGGCGGCGCATGGTCTCCCTCCCGTAGATGGCAAGCTGCCTGCTGTGCAGGTCGTCGTCAATCACCGGCACCACCACCCCATTCGTACTCCCGTTTTGGGCGACCTTGGGCCTCTTGGAGTCGGCGGCATAGTGCTCCTCCGAGGCGGCGGCTCTCTTGTTGGTGGGAAGCATGGAGAGCAAGCCCCTGCGCATAAACCATAAGCAGCTCATGGCGAAGTCCAGATTGAGATTGAAAGAAGAAACGTCAACCCCCCTCCCAAATAAGTAGTAGCGAAATCGAAAGCGGGCGGGGTAGATGTGATGCTTACTTGTGGCGGCAGCATGGGCGGCAAGGCAAAGGTTGGGGATGGGGATGTTGACGACGGCGGCGGCGACGATGACGAGCCAAGACCATGGACCGTGTCGCCTCTGATTCGTTGCTCCTTCGGTAGGTCATCGGCGGTTTGGTCGGGGGATTCGCCATTACTCGGCTGTAGCCATTCACTGCTATGCTACTCGGTTTGGTTAGGGAGAGAGAGCATGCAAGGGGATGGCTCGAGGGAGACGGATGACAAGTGGGCCCATGGATTTTTTTCTATTTTATCTATTGACTAGAATGCCACGTTAGCGTCACATGTGCAAGCTCACGTCAAAACCACTCACTGAGTTATTCGTCCGGTATTAATAGTTGAGGATGAAAGATGTCTAGTTTTTGAGTTTAGGAGGTAATTTGTACTCATGCAATAGTTCAGTGGGTAATTTGAAATTTTTCCTAAAAAAATAAAGTTTGGCATTCATTCTAAAGCCAAAGATGTCTACCTATACATCCATTTTTTTGCCATTAATTTTTTGATGCTTTTGGCTACAGAGATATGTTGTTCAGGATAAAACACCAACACTACCAACATTGTGGGCCCATACGTCAGTGAAAGAGATGGTGGTGGCAAATTCCCTGCCACCACCACTACCAACATTTAAAGTAATATAGATAAGTCATGCTTCAAGAAACTTTAATGAAAAATAAGTCAAACGAATGGTTAAATATATCTAAAAAATCAATGACATCGTATATTCAAAAACGAAGGATCAGAAGACGGTTGCTCAAAAGAAGGGGAAAAAACTCAAGACATATCTCATTCAAGGACAAAAGAAAATGAATTAGTGGGTTTGTAGTGGCAGTTGACTTACAAGGCTGATATTAACAACAATCTCACTGCAGAGGAAAAAAACTCTAGAAACAGAATTGCTAAAATTGTACCCCCATATTTTTCACTAAAAATATGTCAATTGTAACAATAATATAATTATAATGTAATTACAATATAATTACATTACAGTTACAATGTAATTTATACATAAGTTGCATATAAGTATCCTTATATGTGCTTTAAGATTAGTATCGGGCGGGGGCAAATTTTTTTCATTCATACTTTTATTACTTACATACAAGTTACATATAAATGATATTGTAATTATATGGTAGTTATAATATAACTACACTAATTTCATTTGATATATTTTAGATGAAAAATGTGACGCCATAAATATACTGCACCCTCACACTAATTTCAGTTGACATATTTTAGATGAAAAATGTGATGCCATAAACATAAACATACGGTATATAATCAAGACAGAGCTCCTGCTGTTCTAATAAAAACAGATTGCTAAACCAAAGAAGAAATAGCATACTTGCCTTGTGAAAAACTATACTCTTATAGTCTTATTAGGTTGTATGAAAATCTCACATTGGAAACTTTTAGCTATTGAAATTTGTGATTGCTTTGGAATGGAATATAAATAGTATAATGTCGATATCTGTTGGGTTGAGCTGATTGTATCGTATCCTTGTCAAATGTGTTTCCGCGCTTTTTGCAAAACCCCATCTACAGATTGCAGCAACTCATGATGCTGCATTGTAGTATTGGCAACATTACTATTATAGTATTAGACATGGAACTAGTACATAGTAGGCATGAGCTTACACGAAGAACAGCTCGATGCATGAAGATAAAAGAGCATGCAGATATTGCAGAACAGGAAACAACCGTAATTGGTTATACATAGGAAGAAGCACATCGGAAGACACCTCATTTGGTTGTTCCAGTGAAAGGATAACCATAAAATAGATGATATACTAGAAGGAGCGCTGTGGCCTTTGGATGCCGCCGCATCATGAAGAAAATCCATCGGAAAGTTACTCACCCAAAAAAGAGAATCCATCGGAAGTATTTACGAGTTAATGATTAATCATCCTCAGTTGGAGAAATTTATGAAGGAGTTCATTCTCCTCCTTTGTCAGCAGGTCCCTTTCAAAGGGCTGTTGTACTTGGTGAAGAAGCTCCGGGCACTCCAATATGCTCACGTAACGAAGGGATGAAAGAGCGTGCGCTCCTCCGATGGATGATAGCTTCAAACATTCCCTGAGAAGCAGGTATTGGACCTGAAAGTTTGTGCCGATCGGAATGGACTCCATGTTATTACATCGATCCAAATGCAGGATGGTGAGAGATGTTAGAGTCTGTAGGCAGGTTGGGAATGACCTATCAAGCTCACCGCAATCCACAATAGAAAGTCGTTGGAGTACTGAGGGTGGCAAAACCATTTCCCGTGTGCACACCTTGAAGTAATTCCAGATTTTCAGGTCTTGTAGGCGATCAAATCCCACGAAACTAGGTACTGATACTAGACAGATACATCCCCTGATCTCAATGGACTTGATGGATGGTAGATAATCCGGAGACAAGAACTGATCAAGATTTCGCAGTTTGTCACAGTCGACAAGGCATACACTAGTGAGGCCCCTAAAGCATACAGTTTACCTTACCGTTTACCTGCTGATTACCGCGACCCGGCAGTACGGCGGTTACCACGCGGTAACCACGGTAACCGCCAAAAACCACGATAAATTTGGCTTCCAAATTTTGAATTCAAAATTTGGGAAAACCGCGATAAGGACCGCGGTAACCGCGCTGTATGGAGCGGTAACCGCGCGGTTTGACGCGGTTACCGCTCGATGTTTGACCGAAAGAAGAGCGAAATAAAGAAAATGATTAAAAAATTAGAGAAATTTGGATAAATATTATTCTTTTTCGAGAAATTTTTTCACCATAATACACTACAAATCAAGTACTATCTTCACCATTTTTTTGGATTTTTTTTTGAATTTTTGAATTCGGTCAAAATTCATCAAACCGTATCGTGCGGTACGGGTTACCGTACCCCCGCAGTAAGCACGGTAACCGCGGTAACCGCGCGGTTTATCGCGGTAAAGTATTGCTTCGATGCTGCGTCCTGTCACAATCAGTTGAACCAGATGGCATATCATCAGCAAAAACTGTTAGTTCTTCAATCCGTACCCATGTCAGCATTAGATGTTCGAGGGAAGGTAATGACGGAATCGATAGACTTTTCAAGCAGTGACACATGAAAAGCTCCAGGCACCTTATAGTCGGTAGGCTTTCTGGTTTAAACCAACTAGGACAAAACCTGTCACCCCTAAAGTTTTTGACTTTAAGGCGTTCAATTCTTCGCGGAGGACGCAGGCCTTCGAGCACTCCATTCTCACTGCTCCTCACACTGTATCCGTCACTATATCGCCACTGTAGATCTAGTGCCTTGAGATATTGCTTGTCAACAAGTCTAGCCTCAGAAGCCTCTTCCTTGCTCTTAACATTACAAATAGATTTGATAGTTAGCGTTCCACTGAGCTTATTCATGTCCTTCAGCTCACCAATTTTCCGCCCATTCCATGGTCCAACTGTAAAATATCTCAAGTTCTGTAGATGAGACAGATTTCCAAGCCCAGTAAATCCTGATAATTTCAGAGCGCACTCTGTTGGCAGTGCTAAACGACGCAAGTAGATTAGCTTTGTGACATCCGGACTAATTACTCTCAGACTCGAACGACTTGCATCAACCACTTGTAAGCTGTAAAGGCGCCAGAATTCTCCGGCAATTCGTTTACACGGCTATGAGATATATCGAGATAACGGAGGCTGTACAACTCACCTAAGCTCTCAGGTAGCTTGACAAGCTTGCAACCCTTTAGGCTCAAAAATAGGATGTTGGAGAGCTGATTAAACCAGGTAATCTCAACCTTGAGGTTGATTCCAAACCTAAGTGAATGCAGTTTATTCAAATACTGAATGTCTCTTAGTTCGCTCTTCAGGGATTCATCAGCAACCTGAACCGACATATGGCGAACTGCATGTAGCTTTCTGCCCTCGTTCCGAGAGCTCAAATCTTGCAGCAAGAGGCATTCGTTCGCAGAAACAGACTGCGCCATATCATGGATCAAGTCATGCATTACATATCTACTTTCATCAGGGTACTTGGGATCGCTTTGAAAAAGAAACCTGCTCCTCAAATCATCCAAATACCTAATCCCAATATCTTCAGGACGCGTCCTCTCTCCGGATACAAGTTCCACAAGGCTCTCTGCCACCCAAATGTCAACGATCTCATCTCGTTCAAAGCTATAATCTTTTGGAAACATGGAGCAGAATGCAAAACATCTCTTAAGTTCTCGTGGGAGGTATAAGTAGCTCAGTTGAAGGGCCGGCAATATCTCATTCTCTTGATGTGGCAGCTCCCACAATTCACTTTTCTCAATAGTCTCCCAATGTCGCACGGTCAGCTCCATATTCCAATGTCCTATTTTTTCATACGGTTAAGGTGTCCGTCCGCACGAAAAGGTTTACGAAAATAGCGATTTTTTCATGCGGGTGGTGCACCCACATGCAAAAAAGAAAAATCGAAAACCTAGCTCTCAATGGCAGCGGCAGCGCAGATCCGGCCGTTGCGGCGCCGGCGGTGGCTGATCCGGTCATCGCGACTGGCCGCCTCCTCGTCATCGTCGGCGGAGGCGGCACCAAGCGGGGATAGGGATGGAGCCACCCGTTCCCGGCCGCCTCCTCGTCATCGTCGACAGTGGTGGCGCCGAGTGGGGAGGGGATGGCGCCCGTCCTAGTCGCCTCTTCGTCGTCATCGACAGCACCGCCCGAGGTCGCCCAGCCACCCGCCGCCGCCCGTTCCCGGCTTCCTCCTCGTCAGGCGGTGGTGGCGCCTCCCGAGGTCGCCGCGCCGCCCACCACCCTCTCCCAACCACCTTCTCATCGGCGGCGGCACCGTCGCCTGCTCCCAGCCGCCTCCTTGTCGATGGCACCGCCTGTTGTCGCCCGCTCCCTCTCGTATGAGAGGAGAGGAGAGGAAGAGAGAGAAGAGAGAAAAGGAGAGAAAGAGAGAGGAGAGAAAAATAATATCAGGAGAGGAAGAGAGAGAGGAGAGGAGGTGAAAAAATTGGAAGTGTGAGGAGGGAAAGAGAGAGGAGTGGGAAAAAAAACTATAGAGAAGAGGGGGTATTTTCGCATGCGGCTTACTTAAGAGGCTCGCATATAAAAAATTATTTTCGCATGTGGCCCCTTAAATGGACCGCATGCGAAAATAGGCTTATTTTTGCATGCGGCCTCTTAAGAGGCCCGTCTACGAAAATAGAATTTTGCATGAGGGCAGCCGTATGCGAAAATGGAGGTTGATTTTTGCAGACGCGACCAGTTACGATCTGTTTGCAATCTATAGAGGTCCTCGTATAGAAAAAACCAGTTACGGTCCGCCTGCAAC
This sequence comes from Oryza officinalis, assembly GCA_008326285.1. Lineage (NCBI taxonomy): Eukaryota > Viridiplantae > Streptophyta > Magnoliopsida > Poales > Poaceae > Oryza > Oryza officinalis. The sequence goes on from BDMV01000005.1 coordinate 22,580,519, forward strand.
CTATAGGGGTTCATGTACAGAAAAATTATTTTTTAATAGTGTTACACGAATAACCATGCATGGGATCGCCACCTAAACACTATATTATTGTATCTAAAATGTTCATAAAAAAACTAGTCTGCTAGAGCAAGATTAAAGCTTGAATGCAATGCAAGAGTCTTTCGTCACACTGCAACAACCCTAACCATTATTGTGGCAAAGATTAAAGAAGAGGCAATTACTTGGGCGTGAAAGCAGGTACCGGCTTGGCGGCTTCCCTGCCACATGGACAGCAGCAACTCTCTTCCCTCCCACGTGCTGAGCTGCACCGGCCCAATCGGCGGTCTAATAACGGTTTTAACCGGTTTGTACGAAAACCGGCGGTTCAATGATTTTGGCCGGTCTGATTTCACACCCATCTTTTAGGTTGGACCGGACCGGACAAGGCCTGGTTCCAGTTTTCTTCGGTCAGACCACCGGTCCGATCTGGTTTTAATACTTATGTCTTTTCCTATCTTCAAACAATAAAACGGTACTTTACATTTCAAGATTCCATCTGTCCAAGCTCGTACAGCTAGCTTTGTAATGTAAAGAGCTGCTAGATTTGTTTTTATCAGTTGTACTTATTCAGCGCTTTGGCTTTTCCTCTGTAAAACACTTATTCCTCTGTAAAAATTTTAAATAATCATAATTTTACAAACAAAGAATATACCATCATATAACTCTTTATAAAAAGAGGTAACTAAATTAGCTCTACAATGTTTGAAAATAAATTTACACCATTATATATTTACCCATTAAATTAATAATGTAAGATGATTTTCACTTAAATCTGTGTACTTATTACTTTGTACTATTATTTTCAAATAATGCAATATTTAAAATAAATTTTACACCATTATATTGTGTACCTATCAAATTATAAATTTAAGAGCTATATTAACTAATTTATACTTGCTCTTAAACTGGTGGACTCATTATTTAAATCATGAGATCTATCTTTTATTACTTACTTTGGACTATTATTTTCAAACAATGAACTTTTTTAAAAGAAAGTTTACATCATTATATTGTGTACCCATTAAATTAATAATTTAAAATCTATATTAACTAATTTACATCTATTATTTAAATCATCGGATCTATCTTTTGTTAATAAATAAAGCACCCGAAGTTCTCTTTTTGGCCCGCTGCACAATGCACGTCTTCACCTTTGCCTTCCGCACACATGATGAAACGTCATATCTGAGGCAGCTAACGTGATCACGACCGTTGCATCACTATCGCTTTGCCACATATCAAATTTTATATGGATAATGATTAATTTTGTTAATAACATTAAAACAAATTAAAGGTATGATGCAGGGAGAGAAGAATTAAGCATCGTGGGTTGAGTTTTTCCAACAATTAGCTTCGTTTAAGTTGAAATAGAGAATTGAATACAAAATAATTATAATGTACTAGCCGTCAACCCGTGCTTTGCACAGGCTAATTATTGTTTTTATAAATAAGTATTACAATTTTAATCAAATGCTGAATTATTGGTTATTTATTTTTCAAAATATCTCTTAAAGGCAATTAGTGGATTCCCCCTACAACTTTATGTGGATCTAGATTCACTACAACACATGTGAACTTCTGTAACGAATTCCTCGTGACATTGGAGCTATTCGTCATTATATCATTTCGTTTTATGAAGTTCGATAGGGGTTGTGTGGGTTAGTGATGAAAATGGTGTGTTCGTCACTGAGACAAAAATACAAATTGTCATAAACTAGTCCAATAGCGTATCATGACGAATGTTATTTTGTCATAAGAGACCAACCGATAAACGCCATAAGTTTATGATTGAAAACATCATGGCCTAAATTTATAAGCAGTTAAAAATTTCTTAATATGTTTAGAACTTATAATAATGTGCAAATTAATTAAGTTTAGTGTAGTATACAGGGGAATAAAAATTTATTAATAAATCATGGTGTGAATTATTTTTCCTAAATTCTCCATGAACTAAAATACTATATGGAATTTTCAGAGCTATATTATTAATTTTAATAATACAAGATTTATTTCTCCAATTGTTTTAAACATAAAGCAAAGAAATCTCTTAATCGGTATTTGACTAATTTCAGCCCTTTTTGAGGAGGGTAAGGAAAACAGCCCACCTGCCAGACCTCTAGTATGGACTGATTTTGGCCCATTTCGTTACCCCTCCACCTCTTAGAAGTAAGTCTATTCGGGCCCCTTCACTCTTTCTCTTCATCAATAATAAGAGCTGAGAGATGCATAATAGACTTATTCGGCCGCTCTAGGGAATAGGTGGTAAGGTAATGGGCTAAAGTCGGCCCAATAATGATGCAGTGATTTTATCTTGTTTATTTAAATTAATTGTAGAAATGATGTTTGTATTGTAAAAATTACTTCTTAAGCTTCGACAATTACAAAAAAATTTGAGAGAGTATTTTAAGATATGGATAATTTAAGAAAAATAAATATATCCATGATTTAATAAGGAAAGTTATTTTTATTGTGAGTTCATTCTAAATTTCATAGTTTCTTATCCAAATTTTTTAAAAAAAATATATAATTTGGCTATGTCACCAAACTTTACTTTAATAAGGTCTGAACAAGTTTCATCTACAAAATAGAAATGAGCTAATTCCATAACTTCATTCGTAAGTGCATCCTCGTAGTCTATTCCATACCTAGTACTACGGCTTTTTCAGTAGACCATGTTGATTTCACATATTTGTTTGTGTGAAAAGTTTAATTGTTAGTTTTTTATCCAATAATATAGTTTTTATAATTTAAATATATTTCTACCTTTTTATTGGGATTTCTTTAAATTTGAACTACTTGTGGGGTGAACAAGATTCTTAAATTGTAATACATATATATGTATATAAAAACATGCATATAGTTAGTAATTAGGGGTGGGCAACCCGAAGACCGAAGACTACACCGAACCGAGCCAAACCGAACCAAAAGGCGTTTTTTTGGGTCATCGGTTGATTGTCCGGTTTTTAATTTCCTGTAGTTCGGTGTTTGGCTTTTGTTTCGGTTTCCATCTCACGTGAACCGACGAGACCGAAGAAACCGATGTGTGTTCAGCAAATCGAAAATGCTCGAGGCCCACTAACGTGTGCATCAAGCCCAACTTTCACTGTGGCCCAAAAAACACATGACAGCTAACAGATCCACCAAATCCTATTCCCTCTCTCCAAATCAAGCACAGGCCCTCGGGCAGAGCTGGGAAGGCCATGGCGCCGTGCGTACTCGTGGGAAGTCAACCGCGGTGTAGGGCATAGATCTTTCTCGGTAAAAACCAAACCGATCTTCTTCGGTTTATTTTGCTCGGTTGATATTTTTCTAGAACTTCCTTCGGTTTACATTTTACAAAAACCGAATTCCAGGCAACCTGAAAAACCCGATTTGATTAAACCGAGGAAACCGAATGCCCACCCCTATTAGTAATGAGTTTTCGTGGAATAAGTATATATCAAAGGTTACCTTTGGATTGAATTTGGTTGAAATTGAATATCGAATTTATAAAAGCGTAAACTCCAGAAGTTCCTTTGTTCATGTTCATTTGTCCTCTTTGTGTATTTGAGGTTAGTCGTATCAATTTATTTTATTTTCAATAGATTTCTATTTTTAGTAATACCCCGATTACAAACACAAGAAGTTCCTCCCCTCATGTCCATTTGTCCTTTCTATGTATATTTTATTCGTCCTGTGAATCCACTTTAGTTTTGATATATATATATTTTTAATACCTCAGTTACTTCTTGAGCTTCAACAATTCTAAGAAAATTTGAGAGAGTAGTTTAATATATGGATAATTTGAGAAAAAATAAATATATCTATGATTTATTAAGGATAATTTGTTTTTGTTCTTAGTTCTTCTAGTTTTAATAGTTTCTTATTTTTAATAATATCCAAAAAAATTTTAAAAAATAAATTATGGGTATGTCACCACCCTTTACTTTAATAAGGTTTTCAATATGTTTTATCTATTCAATTTAAAAAAGTTTCATCTACAAAATCAAAATGAGCTAATCCCATATCTTATTTGTGAGTATATCTTTCCTGGTTAACCACATGCTCACTACTATGGTTTCGTTTGTAAGCATTTTAATATAACCTTGTTGATTTCATATGTTTGTTTGTGCTAAAAGTTTAATTATAAGTTTTTATCCAATAATATATTTCATATAGTTTAAATATATTTCCACCTTTTTAATGGGATTAGTTTAAATTTGAACTAAACAATATTCTTAAATCATAATACACACACACATATATGTATATAAGAGTACATGCATATAATTAGTAATGAAGTTGTGTGGCATAAATATTTATGAATTTTTTTTGTTTGAATAGTAATTATTTTTGGATATTACATGTATTTTTGCTTCTCAAAAAATAAAGGGAAATTAGGGACTTCGGTGCCAAACTTTCGGCCTGGCGGGAGCCAATTCGCGGCGAGTCAAAAAAATTTAACGCGAAATGACCTTTTTGTCCAAAAAGTTTCGTAACTCTAGTATCTACTACAAACAAACCAAGGTTATTATGGTAAAATCGCATCTGTTATTGCTTAACCCAAACCCTAGCCCTCTGCCAACCGTAGCCGCCGCCGCCCAGTCCCATCTGCTACCCCCTCCAGATCTGGTCCCTATGCCGGTGTGCCGCTCCCTCTCCTCAACCCCGCCTCCTCACCACCGGATCTCGCCGCTGGATCTTGTCACCAACAGAGGTGAGTTGTCTCGTTCGTCTTCTCCTCGTTCTCCCTGTCCTTCATCGTCGTCTTCCATGTCCCTGTGCAGATCCCGCCGTCGGATCCTGACACCGACCTTCTTAAGGCTATGTTCGGTTACTTGGGATTTAATCCCCAAGTGGAATATATCTAGAGGGGGATTGAGTGAATCCCTCCCATGTGGGTGTTCGAATCCCTTGCCCTCTCCTATTCCCTCTCTTAAACCCCACATTCGTTTTGGTTGGGGAATTTTGCTATTAAAATCTGATAAATTGAAATAGCAGAATAATAGCCATATAGTAGTTTTCTTCCCCTAATCCACAGAATAATATATACATTGTCAATAAACTCATCAACACAAATTGGGTGTCCAGGTGTTACTGAAAATCTAAAAAAAAAAGAGCATAGAAACTCAGTTACATCACAAATTAAACAGGTCTAATATGAGTGGAATGAGCCGAGCTGTAGGAGACACTATACTATTGCCCTGACTTTCACCATGCAGTCTGAAGCAATAAATCTTCATGAACTTTAGGAAATTCCATCAAATAAATTATCTAGAATGTCCCAACCAATCAATTTCAAGCAACCTGCAAAGCGCAATGAGTAAATATCAGTTTGTTTATCTCACAAACAGATAAAAGAAAACAAAACTTCGGTTAATGCATTTGCACACAACCTCCATACTTTTAAATTACTACCCACCAATTTCACGTTTTTCCCTTCTAGCAGACATAATACAATGGACAACATATAACATCTTTTAAGTCCATTCAGATGCTAATCCAAACTAATTAACATGTATAATAGATATTAATCTTGAGATGTTTGAATTTTCAGAAGATGCAGAATTCATGTATAACAGATAGATATATGGCCAATGCAGAAATCATGTTAATCTTGAAGTTGCTTATCTTGACTTGTCTGTATTTTCAGAAGATGCAGAGATCATATATAATACTTATACAGATATACAATAAAGGAATAATTGTTGATGCATGGATGCATGCATTTCTTTGTGACTTTGTATTGTTGTAAAGGGAGAATGGAGACTGCTATGTTGTCTAGCAGCTACAGGGCAAAAGGTTTGGAGAAACCAACATATACTTACTGATTACTAATTTACATAGATGAATATGGTAAAAGAGTTGGCGCCCTATGCTCCAAAGAAATTTATAAACCATTAGGATCAGGACCTTTAGTAATTAAATTGCGAAGGTTAACATTTATATAGAACATACTTCAGTAACTAAATTCAATTGGAAATTAAACGGTGGTAGTTCTGAATATATTCTGGGGATTCTAGCTTGTATTTGCCGCCTGCAAGTTGGATGGCTAATAAAAAAACAGGGACTTGGCTTTTGTTTTTCTGGAACAAGCACTACAATTTGCAGGTACAGCTATACAATTGTGCTCCAGTTTTCACAACGAGCAATGGAAATACAAGAAGAGCAAGCAACTTCAGAGTCAGAAATAGCACATCATTGAGTTCATGCAGTTAATTACTGAAGAAAACTCTTGCAGCCAGAAAAATTTCCTGAACAACATAATTCAAGTATCACATTTACTAACTCTTCCATTTCATTCTATATATCTATGGAGAATAAACACTAGTTGTCGATGCATAATGTAAATCTCGATTTACAGCCTTAAACAACATGCAGGTAACTAACTAGAGTCACATGAGAAGAAAGCACATGACTGGGGTTTCTCTGACAGGACAGAGTGATGCCCATCTTACTCGCCTAGCAGACCAAAGAAGATATATGGAAGCATATACCAAAACTGTCCATATGGCTTATTGACAAGATTAAACTCTTTATTGCTGCTGAGCACTGAGTAGTGACAAACCAATAAATCGATGACACTGCCAATATTTCCCGAACAAAAAATAGACACTGCAACATACAATATATAAAAAATGTTAGATAAACTACAATACAGATCTAAAAGCAGATTAAAAGAATTGTCCTCCACGACGCACCCCACGGACTTCAGCTGCACCTGTGTGCGCCATCCTGAGGCGAAAATCCGACAGACACATGAGAATAAAGCAAAATGCACAACATTGCCCCAACATTAGCTCCAAATCTCCAAGAACCAGAGTCTACAAGCATGTTCCCGTTTCGGATGCCATCAAACAAGAAAGCAAAATGCACGGCATTTCCACCCCAAACCAGTACGCTACTGCGAGGGAACTATGAGTACAACCGTCGGCACAGCGCGCGCAAGAGAAGCCCTAACCCTAGTACATGGGAGAGGACAGGGAAGGAGAACAGAGGAGAGGGGAAGGGAAGGGAAGGGGGGAAACTTACCGGAGAGAAGGTGGCCACCGGAGGGGATAGTGCTTCGCCACGGTCGTCGCCGTCGCCTTTGAGTCGCCCCGCCGCCGCACTCGCCTCCTGCGTGCACGCTCTGCGTCCTGCGCCATCTCGTGGATATTTTCCACACCTCATCGGTAGATGTTTTTTTCCCGGCCCAGAATGAGGGGGAAAGGCCGGGGTAGGCCTGGATTCAATCCTTGCTGGGCTTAACAGAACACAATTTTTTTTGTGGGCCGGGGTTTAATCCAAGTCGGGCTGATCCACGGGGATTGGGCCGCAATCCCGCCCAACCCCGCCCAAAACGAACAAGTGGTGGTGAGAAGGCGGGAGGGGTGGGATTGGGGCTCGTCGCCTTGAGGAGGCCGACGGCGAGGGTGGATCTGCCTCCTGTTCTTCAACCATTTCCGATGTCCCTCCATGTATCTCAGGTGAGCAAAGCCATCTAGACCCTTCTTGTTCTCTTCCTTTTAATCCAATCTCTTGTGGAGTTGGTGCTTCGCTTGCAATGGTGAGCAGTGAGTGGATCCGCCGAGGAAGATGCCAACTCGCCGGATCCCTTCATACTGCTGCTTTGCTTCCTTGTAGCTGCTGCCCGCCGTTGGCATGAAGCATGTGAAGCAAGCATGTGCTACAGCCACGCCAGATGCAAGATACTGAAGGCTTCCATGGATTGTTTGATTGAATCAATTGGCAACTAGCTCTGAGGAATCGTTGAAGGTTCTGATAGATGCGTGGATTTGGGGATTATTTTTTTCTTGTGTTTTTCTGTTCCTTTTTTCCTTAATGTATGCAAGTTGTTCATAAAAAATTGAGTACTGCATTAATTTATTTGGAGATGCAATAAAATTGTGCCAAGATTTGTCATCCAATTAGTGTGAGTTAACAGCTCCCATCTAAATCATAATCATGTTTTTTCCTCTCAGGCAGAGGTGCACAACCAAACAAGTAAGATGTCAGGCTGCCTGGCCAAGCAATTTTCATCAACTTCTTCTATGCTTCTCAGGCATGCTAGTGAGGGCACCAAACAAACATGCCCTTCATCTTTGTCCCGTTCGGTACTACTACAAACCCATAAAGATATTCGTGACACGCTTTTCAAACTGCTAAACGGTGTGTTTCGTGCAAAAATTTTCTATATGAAAGTTGTTCTAAAATATCAGATAAATCCATTTTTCAAGTTTGTAATAATAAAAACTTAATTAATCACACGTTAATACCAACTTGTTTTACGTGAAACACTTAATCTTTATTTTTATCTTTTATCTTCAGAACTTTCAAACACCTTTGTCATTCAGATGAATCTTCGCTTAACCTATGGCTAAATTGCTGCTTTTCTCTACAACAAGATTTTGGTTTGCCCTTCTTCCTGTCAACCGCTCAATTGTACAATACTTTTTTTGCCTGGGTCACGACAAGATCCACATGGTTAGAACATTGCCCACTGATTTGGGTAAAATGGGTACAATGCTATCTGTAAAAGAAATCTTTTTTGATGTATTTGCATTTACTGTGTATAGTAAAGACATATTTTGATATCTAACTCTTTGTAAATTTTCATCACTCCCAATAATAATAAAGCTACCCTGTCTTATACAATGTATTCTGCAAAACAAATCGCTTAGAAATTTGTCATTCTTGATGCTAAACATGAGAAATGAGAATACTCTTCTTTGAGAAATGAGAATACTCTGCTAAACATTTATGAATTGCTCCATGGTCTACTTTATGCATAAGTTACCTTTGATCTGTTTAAGTAGTTTGCAGCATACTTAAATTCTGTGTTCATGGTTGTGTGCATTATAAGTAGTTTGTTTAGATTTTGATTCTGTAAGTGTCTTCTTTCAGCAGCTGAAACTAAACATGCATTTTCTAGGAGTCACTAATTTTATGGATAAGAAAACTATACAATGATGGCTTGTTGTATATAACCCATTAACTCTGCATACAAAATCTTTCAAAGAGTGATGGTATGTTGTATTTACAAATTATTTGCATGTAATTTTAGAGGTAAGGTTTGTCAATCCTCTTCGTGTCGCCTTGCTGATTCATGATGAGATGGCAGCCGTATTTGGTTGGTGTGATTTCGACACGTGATTGTGTGTTTGGTAAGTGAACCTGTGATTGTATTTGGACATGTGGCTGGGTTGGCACATATGTATTTTGACATGTGACCATGTTTTAGTCAGTGACTGTGGCTGGTTTTGGTCAGTAATGTATTGAACCTGATTATGAATTGTCAATGTACTAATGTATTTTGTTTTGGTAGTTAACATGTAATGTATTCATGGTCAGTGAACATGCGATTGTATTTGAACATATGGCTGGGTTGGCCCATATGTATTTGCACTGGGGATTTTATTGGCTATTATCTGAGCTATAATTTTTGGGCTATATGATTTATTGGGCCTGCATAGTCTTTTGAAATGGGCTTGGCCCACTCGGTTTTTGATACTGCTACAAATGGATTAACAAACTGGGCTGAAATAGTGTATAAATTGCTACGCAATTCGACTTGGCCCATAAATAGGTTGCTTATGACATGGCCCTTAACAGGCCAATAGTGTGTAAATTGCTATATTTTAGATGGGCTAGGCCTAAATCTAATGAGGTTTACAATTGGGCTTAGCCCACGACAGCTACATTACTCTTGACAGCCCATAATACATTTTATGACATTTTGTAGGCTCAATAGCGATGAAAATGAACGTCATAATCATAATGACGAAAGAAGGATCGTCACTAGGTTAATGACGAAAAACTATGATTTAGTCACAAAACATGATTAGAGACGCATGATAGGTGACGATTGGATTTTTGTCATGTCAACGTCACAGATTTGAAACGTGATGTAATTTTTAGTTTTCATGACGTAAATGAAACGTCACCTATCATAAAATTTCTTGTAGTTAATTTTAGAAGAATCTTGATTTTCTGACATAATTGTTACATTTTATTTCCATAGATATAAAATTTATAAATGGACTTAAATGTAGAATTATATTTTTAATAGATAGATAGATTAATAAAAACCAAGTAATTTAATTTTCCTATTGAAAATAATTGTAAATTTTGACAATATATACAAAATCTTACTCCATACCGACACTCGCCTTTGGCATCCAATGCTTGCACTGCAAGATACACTCGACTCATGCATCGTGGCCTAGGCATCGTCCCCTCAAACTCAAAATGTCAACAGTATGAAATCGCTATAGAAAACACACCCTATCTATTATTTTATTCATATTTCTAAACATTAAAATTAATAATACAATTTTTTATTAATTCATAGTTTTACTGTAAAAAAACTATGAATTAATAACACAAATTTATTAATTCTATTTTGTTTGTTCATAGTTTTTTCACGTCAGAAAGTTTTACTGATGTCTTAATTTTAAAGTTTTTGATTAAATAGTTTTAAATTGTAGAATTGCTCAATGCAAAGTACTCGAGTATCAAATGCGTTCTTTGTGCTTGTCTATAGTCTCGATTTAGTTTTTTGCTAATTTAATTGTTCTCAAAATAAAAAAATATTAGCGAGCAATAACTAATGTGGACTCATAGTTAATAAATACGAAATCATACTTGCCTTGGAGTTTTATTTTTTTAGCTTGATAATTCCGAAAATTTAAATTGAAAATATGAGATTGTCCGCCTCTTAGGGCTCTGAATTTTAGTATTTCAATTATTATTAATCTAAATTTAAGAATTAGGAACCTGCGATGTGTCTTGACTCTTCTTTTATTTCACTCCTAATTTGATAATACCACCTAGATAGGTGATTTCCATTTATTCACTCTTCAATTAATGTGAGAATAGAGTGAGCAATAAGCATAGGTATGGATTTGCTTGCAAACACCCACAATCATGATATAGAAATATAATGTGATTATGTATGCTGGCCAAGGAGAATAAGTATTAATTTGGTCAACAATGAATGAACTGTATTTGTGCAGATGATATTCGACCCTAATCCAAGCATGCATATTGTTGGCCATTGTATTACAAAACTAATAGTGCAGAAGGAAGACCTGATCGTTGACTTAGAAGAAACCTTCGCAAATATTCGAGCCTTCAGAATGAAGTTAAACCTGGAGAAGTGCACTTTCGGTGTGCCGTCAGGCAAGCTGCTCGGATTTATGGTGTCTCATCGCGGCATTGGAGCAAATCCAGAAAAGGTCAATGCTATCCGGAGCATGAAGCCCCCGAGTACCTAGAAGGACGTCCAGAAGCTCACTGGTTGCATGGCGGCGCTGAGCCGATTTGTTTCCAGACTTGACGAACGAGGTATGCCTTTTTTCAGGTTGTTAAAGAAGACGGATGATTTTCAATGGACCACCGAGGCCCAGAAAGCTTTTGAAGATTTCAAGGAGTTCCTCACAACACCACCCGTGTTGGCGTCACCTCACCCTCAAGAACCTCTGTTGCTCTACGTCTCCGCAACTCACTAGGTGGTCAGCATGGTCTTGGTCGTCGAACGCGAGGAGGAAGGACGAGCTCAGAAGGTTCAAAGGCCGATCTACTTTGTCAGCGAGGTGCTGGCAGGAGCCAAAACCCACTACCCTCAGGTACAAAACTGTTATATGGAGTTCTAATTACTGCTAGGAAGCTGGCCCATTATTTTCAGGGTCACTCGGTCACCGTAGTCACATCCTTTCCACTCGGCGATGTCCTCCATAATCAGGAGGTTACTGGGCGCATTGCAAAGTGGGCTCTGAAATTGATGCCGCTGGATATTACTTTCAAGGCAAGGATATCTATAAAGTCTCAAGTCTTGGCGGATTTTGTGGCCGAGTGGACCGAACAACAAGGAGACGTATCTAGAGAGGAGCTGCAATACTGAACCATGCACTTTGACGGATCTAAATGAGTCACCAGCTTGGGAGCGGGAGTCGTGTTGATTTTCCCGACTGGGGAGAGGCTACGGTATGTTCTTCATATTCACTTCCCAGCCTCACATAACGTCGCCAAGTACGAAGCCTTGCTTCATGGCCTACGACTTGCCGTTTCACTCGGGATACGACGAATTGTTGTACGAGTAGATTCCTAGTTGGTGGTCAACCAGGTAATGAAGGATTGGTCCTGTTCGAATGATACCATGGAGGCCTATCGACAAGAAATTTGCAAACTTGAGGACAAGTTTGATGGACTGGAGTTATCCCACGTCTTGAGACACAACAATGAAGCAGCAGACGAGTTGGCGCAGTTTGGGTCCAAGCGAGAAGCAGCCCCAACTGACGTTTTCGTGGAGCATCTCTACAAACCGACTGTTGCTAAGAAATCAATCCCCAATGAGGAAGCTACAGACCAGGGGGCCATGCTCGACACCGACTGGAGGACACCGTTCATCAAGTTTTCAACTCAGCAAGAGCTACCGGAAGACCGGGATGATGCGGAACGAGTCCGACGTCGTAGTCAAGGCTATGTCATGGTTGATTCGGAATTGTATAAGAGAAGCCCTTCTGGAGTTTTGATGAGATGCGTCACCCCTGAGGAAGGACGATAATTATTGCAAGACATTCACGCTGGAATTTGAGGCAATCATGCTGCGGCGCGCGCTCTGGTGGGCAAGGCTTACAGACAAGGTTTCTTTTGGCTCACGGCGGTTTTCGACGCTAACAAGGTGGTTCGCACGTGTGAAGGTTGCCAGTTTTTCGCTCGGCAAAGCCATGTTCCAGCCCAAGATCTACAAACAATCCCTTTATCATGGCCTTTCTCTGTATGGGGCTTGGACATGGTTGGTCCTTTCAAGAAGGCTCCGGGAGGATTTACGCATTTGTTCGTCGTGATTGACAAGTTCTCCAAGTGGATTGAGGCTAAGCCGGTTGCTACGATCACTGCGGATAAGGCGCGAGATTTTATTCTAAATATTGTGCACCAGTTTGGTGTCCCGAACAGAATCATAACCGATAATGGGACTCAGTTTACTGGAGGCGTCTTCAAGGAGTTCTGCGAAGATTTTGGAATCAAGATTTGCTATGCATCGGTGGCACACCCCAGAAGCAACGGACAAGTCAAACGAGCTAATGGTATGGTTCTTCAAGGCATCAAGGCCCGAGTGTTTGACAGGCTACGTCCTTATGTTGGAAGATGGGTTCAAGAATTGCATTCGGTATTATGGTCATTGCGGACTACACCCAGTCGGGCTACCGGCCAATCTCCCTTTTTCTTGGTTTATGGGGCCGAAGCAATGTTGCCGAGTGAGATGGAGTACAAGTCTCTTCGAGTTCGCAGTTTCAACGACGAACGATATGATCAAGACAGAGTTGACGACTTGACCCGACTGGAGGAAGCTCGTGAGGCTACATTGGTTCAGTCGGCAAGGTATCTTCAAGGACTTTGACGTTATCATAATCGCAACGTTCGGTCACGAGCTTTTATTGTTAGCGACATGGTTCTACGAAGGATTTAGACTACAAAAGATAGACACAAGCTATCTCCACTATGGGAAGGCCCTTATATAATTGCTGAGGTCACTCGGCCAGGAGCATATCGTCTAAAGCGTGAAGATGGGACCATGGTGGAGAACTCTTGGAATATTGAGCACCTTCATCACTATTATGCTTAGACTTATTGTATCATGCTCTTCTCGACTGCCGACTTCAAGTAAGATGACTTCTTGAGTTATCAGTTGGGGGCTACACATGTCAATAAAATATGATGATCTTTTTATCAGCACTGACTTGTTCATACTTAGTTTATCATTGTTTATTGTTCTGGTTTGAGTTCAGCAAGTAAGGACTGAAAATTTTTGGATGGCCTAATCGAGCCTAGGCTTGGTGACAGTCGGACGAAAATTTTTAAGAATTTACATGCGAAGACTCGGATTAGGGCATAAGCATAAATAAAGTTAAGAATTTACAAGTCATGTCCCCACAGTGTTTGCATCCACAATGTCTACATCAGTTAATCTACACTTGGAAGTTATCTACCACGTCAGCAGCAATCTTTTTGGCCGTTTCTTGTGCTTCATTAATAAGCTCTAAGGCCTGCTCATCGGTGGTACCATCAGCGAAGCCTTCTCCTATGGAGTTTATGTCTACCCGAGGATAGAGCGACTTCGTCATGGCCAAGGTTTGACTTGCACTCATGACAGCAGCCTCTGTGATATTCTCCATATACTTCTTTGGTGCTGTCCTGAGCTTATCGAAGACTTTAACCGCGTCTAAAGAGCTTGTCCCGAGGCCGTTTTCGTAGAGTGCCAACAGTATTGGCGTGGCTGCATTGGCGATATCGTCTCTAACTCTTTCGGCCCTCCGGACTTTTTCGGTGAAGACTTCAAATTGAGCTTGGGATTTTACCCTATTAGCTGCAAGTTTGATATGATTCAGATTACATGATTAGCCAAGATCAGATTGACAAGTATGAGTTTCAAGGGTTACCTTCAATTTCTTCCAAAGCCTGGTTCTTGTCGGACTCAAGCTTGGCGTTGTCAGTTTCCGCCTTCTTTAATTGAGCCTTGAGGGACTCGATCTCAGATGCATTGGCTATAGCAAGGAGACTTGAAATTATCAGAATCAAATAGATTATACAAGAGCAAGATAGGTTAAGTTATCTTACCTCCGATTGAACCACGGAGTTCTAGGTTCATATCTCGGAGCTTGTTAATTTCCTCCCTCAAGACTACCTCCCGAGCAGCTGCTTCTTCTCTGGTTTTCTTGAGGTCTTGTTGGATATTTTCCAGAGAGTTGACGTGAGGCACCAACTTCTCAAGTATGTCCGACTTAGCCAGTGAGCGGCAGTGTATTCTCTGCATTACGAAGATTGAACCGGTCAGCTGCACAAGGTTATATGGTCGAGATATGAGAAGATTACACATACATTCATCAGCCGGGTTACTTCATTGAGGCTGGCAATGAGCATGTCGCGTTCTTCGGCTTCTTTTTCCTTGTTTAGCACGATGCCCTGCCTCTTGCCTTCAGCATCCCGCCACTCGATCTTTATGGGAGGGACTGAGTCTTCTGAAGACTTCAGTCGGACGATTTCCTCCTCTTTGGTTGCTTGCTCTAAGGATGATAGATGAGATGGATATCAGAAACATACTGAAGACAAGAGTCTGAAGACTATTCGAAGCTTACCTGTCCTTGGAGTTGGGTCCTCGACCGGCATTTCTTGATCACACGAGCCCTGTGTGTCTTCATCCGGCTGGTTTCTAGTCGGGACTTCCTGGCTGACAGTCGGGGGCTCTTCCGCAGGAGTGTCCTCACTCGGGAGAGGGTCTTGGGACCCTTGTTCTGCAGGCTTTGGCTCTTCAGGCGCTGCAGACTGGCTTGTTTTTTCTGTCTGCCCGATGGGATCTATGTCCTGGGGTTTTTTGAAAGAGATGACGAAGATAGTGAAGACAAGCATATTTTCGACGAGAAGATAAATTTGAGTAAGTAAGAGATACTTGGTGGACTTCTTGATCTTCGGGGCAGACCGTGTGGATGGCCTCGGAGAAGTTATGTTAGTTCTTGGAGCCTGAATTTCCTCAGTATCTTCATCTGAGTCATCTATGACCAGCCTTCTCTTGTTGGCCTGTTTGCTGGTTTCTTCCTCGGCAGCGGCTCTCTTGCTTTTGGTCTGTGGTTTGATTTTTGGACCGCCTGCTGGTTTCTTGGTAGCTGGCTGAACAGGAGCATCTTCATGGAAGACTTTATACGGCCTGGAGATGATCAAAGCATTTGCCTGCAAGCGGTACTATTAAGGCACATTGGAAGACAGAGATAAAGTGAAGAATGATACGAGTTGTAGAGTCTATTTACCGGAGGAAGTGGTCGGAGAAGACTGAAGGGAGCCACCGAGAGCTTATGACTATAATCCACCGTAATTCCAGATGAGAAGATCTTGTACATGCGAGTGCACAAGACCTGGAAGTTTAGGGACTCACTGTCCTCCCGGTTGGGATCACTCTGGCCTTCATATTCGAAGGCTGGCTTAGACCTTTCCTTGATGGGAGCCAGTCGGCACTTGATGAAATGCCGAGTGCTCTGCTCTCCTTAGAGGCCTCTATTTTTCAACTCGAGGATCTTAGCCAAGAGGTTGTTCGCTTCTATCCAATCTTGATTTTTCGGCATGGTGTTCCAGTTGGCCCGCTGGATAGGTGGGAGGCTGATGAAATCGGGCAAACTAGGGGATGGGTTTGAGATGTAGAACCAATTTGCATGCCAACCCTTGTTGGAAGATTTCAATGGAAGAGGGAAATAGTCTTTGTGGAGGGTTCTGCGAAGTTGAAAGCCGGCACCACCAACAATGCAGGGATTATCCTTGGTTGGGTGGGCCTTGACAGAGAACATATGGCGAAAGAGATTGAAATGCGGGTGGATACCTAAGAAGGCCTCGCATACATGGATGAAGATAGCGATATGCAGCACGGAATTAGGGTTCAGATGGTAGAGTTGAAGGCCGTAATATTCCAAAATGCCGCGGAAGAAATCGCAAGTTGGAAGACCAAACCCACAGTAAAAGAAGTGGGTGAAGACAACGATCTCACCGGTGTAAGGGGTCGGGAATTCTTCACCGAACGCCGGACGTCAACCGATGATCTCCTTGGCTAGAAGAACTCCGTCTTTCACCATCTCCAGCAAGGTCGATTCTTTCACGTCGGAGATAGCCCATTAGTCAAAGAGGATTTCTCTCTCCTCAGCCATGGATGCGGATTGGGGGAGATGAATTTAGCGCTGGTAGTGAGGATTTTTTGGGGGAAATGTCGGGAGTTGGTTGCGCGCGAGGAATCCTGATGGGGCTTGAGCTTCCGGAGGGATGGATTTGGATGAACGCGAGTTCTAGGTTTCTGCGAAGAACTTGTGAACAGGAGCGCGGAAGGAGAAGTTTTCGCAAGATGAAGCGGTGGGGAAGACGACGGCGCTTCAGAAATATTAGGGTACCGCTAGGTTTTCTCGTGATTGGCCGAGACCCATGAGAAGCTTATGGCCTATATTGAAGGTATGGCTTGATACGTGTTTTTAGGGACTTAGGCAGATTTGCTCTAGCAATACCCAATGCCTTGAAATTCTTTCATACAACAGATACACAACTTGTTGAAGGTTGGTACGATGCAACTTGGAAGGTGACAAACAGTGAAAGTTTTTTATAACTGTCCTGGTAACTTTTTTATATGTTGCAGGAGCTGTTTGGTTTTCTACAAAGCATTTGATCTTCTATTATATCGATGCTATTTTACCACCTTGGTGTGTTCTTTTTATTAAGACCAATATTATGGCTAGAGCTATTTACTATTTTGGTCGTATTCTTCAGATGACTGATGAATTATTAACTCAGATTTTCTACCCACGAGGGTAGGCTGAGTTGTTTGTCCGAGATGACTCGGGCAAAACTACTCGAGTAAGCATGAGCTTGCTGAGTACTCGGATTCATTATACACTATACCTTGACTATAAGGTTATGTGTTATATAATTTTTTATGATCGTTTTTGGTTTAGGCTAGGCGTTTATCTAACTCAGGAGAGTATGATTATTACAGTTCTTGACTATATGTTTAGTTTGTTTAACTAAACACATAGTCGGGGCTACACCTAATTAGTTGCATCAGTCGATGCACCTAAATATCTATTTTTAAAATTTTTGAGATGTTTTCAGCCCTTCACAGCCTTTTTTGGATGATAAAGCACTCGGGAGACTCAGGCAGAGGTGATGGAAGCACTCGGCGATAGAAGCACTCGGCTAAGGAGTCACTCGGCTGTGTGCTATTCTGGTTCGAGGCAAGATTATCTCGTCGACTGTGAGGGTCTCGGGGGCTACTGTGAAGATTATAGGTACCGGATACCCTCACGGCTGGCTTATCCGACTTACCGTAGGGGATAGGCTATGGCTCATTATTATGTAAACCGGCTTATGACTGGGGTATTACGTTACCAGTATGATAAGGTAACAGCCTATAGTGCAAAGTTGGTAAGATTGAGGAGTCCGACATAGAATATGATAGGGTCTTCGACTTGTAAATCTACCCTCCGGGACTATATAAGGAGAGTAGGGCGTCCCTTGAGGGGCATAAGAAAATATACGAGAGAGAACTCACGAGAGCACATATTGAAAGAGATCAAGAGATCAATAAACCACTTGGCAGATCGAATCCCCGAAACAGGAGTAGGGTATTACCTCTTGAAAAGAGGGCCTGAACCTGTCTAAATTCTTTTTGTCTAGCAACCTATTGTGTTTAGCGCTTGACTGCTATTCCCATATTCTTATTGTCAAAACCAAGTTTCGACACAGGCCTGCGACAATGATGGATGAGCGCGGGAGGCCGTTTAGGAGGCCGGTGACCTGATTTGGAGAGGGAGCAGCCTGATCGGTGCCATTGGCATCGCCGGATTTGGTGCTGACGTGCCCCTTGCAACGTGCCGATGCGTCATCCGTCTCTGGAATTGGTATCGTGCACCGCTGATTTGTTTCTTTTCCATCTCCATGCCGTGTCGACTGACTGCTGAGTGGGTTTCCATGATTTCGTGTTCTTGGTTCATTACGCCTTGCGTACGTAGTGTTTGTGCGTTGTTCTTATCGATTTGTCCACTCAAGCTGGTTGGTCTTGCTGCCTGGGAGACCATGCGAGTGTGCTCTGCTTGTGTTTCATCGATAAGCTTGGTGCATGGTCTTAGTGCCACTGCTATGTGGGCCATTCACGTTTTCTTGGTTAGAACCAACCATAGGACCAGTCTATGCAAGAGGCTTGTGTTAGACTCTATTGTGGATCACCTAGGTTTAGGTCGATCGGGATTTTCTCTGTTTGTGGGTGTTGGAACAAAGTAGATGAAGGGAGAGAGAGATTAGGGATGAACCGGTGGAGGTGTTTGAGGATGAAGAAGCGCCGGCCATCGTCGTTGTCGTTGCGGGCTTGACGTGGACGGCGACGGTGCTTGCGACAGTAGCAGTCGTAGGCGAGGGCGAGGATGATGCGCGGCGGTGGCGTTTCCCGTCACTGGCTGCGCCTCCCCGATCGGTTAGGGTTAGGGTTTGTGGGTGGAGCTGGCGGCGGCAGCGAACCTCGTGTCGTGTGCCGCCCCGGCCTCCACCCCTATTAATATGGCGCAGGGTGACGGGGCCCACCAGCCAATGGGCTGGGCGCCCCCGATCAGGGCGCGGTCAAGGTCCGTTTGGCCGTTGGGCCCGACGGTGGGAGATCTATCTAACATTCTCCCCCTTGATCTCACTATTTCTTTTAGCTTTTTCTATTCCATCATAGATTTGTAAATAGAGCATGTTTCATCGTCACGGTTAATCACCGATGGATTTAACAGCCACTATACACGTCTCCATTCAGAAACAGATACCTTAACTTTTGGGCCCTATAGTCCAGGATTCATAAGGCTTCCCTTAAACCCATGCCGGCTACATGTTCCTTGAACACGTTGGGTGGTAGACCTTTCGTGAGCGGATCCGCGAGCATTCTTTCTGTTCTAATGTGCTCGAGACTGATTGTTTGATCCCGGACTTTGTCCTTCACAACATAGTACTTTATGTCAATGTGTTTGGCAGCACCACTTGACTGATTGTTGTGAGCGTACATTACTGCGGGTTCGTTATCGCAGTATAACTTTAGTGGTTTCTCAATACTGTCAACCACCTTTAAACCGGGTATGAATTTCTTTAGCCAGTTCACCTGCCCCGTGGCCTCATAGCATGCTATAAACTCGGCATACATCGTAGACCCTGCAGTGATAGTCTGTTTTGAGCTTTTCCATGAAATAGCTCCTCCTGCAAGGGTGAACACGTATCCCGATGTTGACTTTGTATTATCTTTTGCAAAATCAGAATCAGAATACCCCACTATCTGGAGTGATTCTGATCTTCTGTAAGACAGCATGAGGCCTTTTGTACCTTGTAAATAACGCAAAACTTTCTTTACTAATTTCCAGTGCTCTGGGCCTGGATTACTCTGAAATCTGCCAAGTAACCCGGTGACAAATGCCAAGTCAGGGCGTGTGCACACTTGCGCATACTGTAGGCTTCCCACAGCTGACGCATATGGCTTTGTTTTCATTTCGTTGAGCTCGTACTGATTTCTGGGACATTGCCATGTCCCATACTTTTCTCCTTTGACTATAGGAGCAGGTGTAGCACTGCATCTGTACATGTTGAATTTCTTCAGCACCTTTTCTATATATGTCTTTTGAGAAAGTCCCAATGCATACTTCGTTCTATCTCGGTGAATCTCTATGCCCAAAACATATGAAGCCTCACCGAGGTCTTTCATGTCAAAGTTTGAGGACAAGAATTTCTTTGTTTCCTGCAATAGACTGACATCACTACTAGCCAGTAGAATGTCATCTACATACAGAATTAGGAAAATGAATCTCCCATTCCTAAACTTTGTATAAATACAGTTGTCCTCAACATTCTCTTGAAACCCAAATTTCTTTATTGTCCCATCAAACTTCAAGTACCACTGTCTCGAAGCTTGCTTTAATCCATAAATGGATCTTTTTAGACGGCATCCCATATTATCGTTTTCTTTCACAACAAAACCTTTCGGTTGTGCCATGTATACTTTTTCCTCCAAATCTCCATTTAGAAATGCTGTTTTTACATCCATCTGATGTAATTCTAAATCATAATGTGCCACCAGTGCCATTATAATCCTAAAGGAATCTTTACAAGAGACTGGAGAAAATGTCTCATTGTAATCAATCCCTTCTCTTTGCGTGAAACCTTTTGCCACAAGTCGCGCCTTAAACTTTTCTATATTCCCTCTGGAGTCATATTTAGTTTTGTAGACCCATTTACAGCCTACTGTTTTGGCTCCTTTAGGAATTTCTTCTAAATCCCAGACATCGTTTAGTTTCATTGATTTCATTTCATCTTTCATGGCTTCCAACCATTCAGATGAGCGAGCGCTTCTCATGGCCTCTTCATATGAGGTGGGATCATCCTGCATATGCGACTCTTCTATATTATAAACTTCATAGTCATCACGGATAGCCGATCTTCTGACTCTTTCAGACCTTCTAGGGGCCTCCTGTTCTGGCACATTATCTGTTTGAGGCTGTTGCAGCTCCTCCTCTGGTGTGGCAACAATTTCTGTTGAATCCTGTAGGACAGGTTCCTCACTTTCATTCATTGTTGCCACAGGAGAGGTAACAACAGGTGTTGGTACCGCAACGTCATGCATTGCAGGCACAACATCAGCAGGTAGAGAGAAGAAAGGGTCTTGAATTGACGGAGCGGGTACAGACACCCGCCTCTCCTCAAGATCAATCTCTCGAACTACCGAGCTCCCCCTAATTACTTCGTCTTCCAAGAAGACGGCGTGTCTCGTTTCTACAAACTTTGTATAACTGTTTGGACAGTAGAAACGATAACCCTTTGATCTTTCAGGATAGCCAATAAAATGGCAACTCACTGTTTTGGGATCCAACTTGCCAAGGTTTGGGTTGAATACTTTAGCCTCCGCAGGACTCCCCCACACACGGAGGTGAGCTAGCGAGGGTACTCTTCCTGTCCATAGCTCATACGGTGTTTTGGGCACCGATTTGCTTGGAACTCTGTTGAGGATATGAATGGCGGTTTTTAACGCCTCCATCCATAAACCCAATGGTAGGGTGGAATAGCTTATCATGCTACGCACCATATCCATAAGGGTACGGTTGCGCCTTTCAGCTACCCCATTCTGTTGAGGTTCGCCCGGTGTAGAATACTGGGCTACTATACCATTTTCTAGTAAGAACCTTGCAAAAGGTCCGGGGACTTGCCCATAAGGCGTATGCCGACCGTAGTACTCCCCCCCACGATCAGATCTTACAACTTTAATTTTTATATCATGCTGATTTTCAACTTCAGCTTTGAATATCTTAAATTTATCCAATGCTTCTGATCTTTCTTTAATTGGATAAATATAACCATATCGGGAGTAATCATCTGTGAATGTTATGAATGAGTCATAGCCATCCACACTTTTCACAGGAAATGGACCACAAATATCTGTATGAATGATCTCTAATATTCCTGCGCTTCGCTGTGCACCCTTTTTGATGCTCTTTACAAATTTTCCTTTAATGCATTCTATGCATTGTTCTAAGTCTGAGAACTCCAATGGAGGAAGAATATCATTCTTAACTAGTCTCTCAATTCTCCCCCTCGAAATATGGCCTAAACGACAGTGCCATAATTTCGATGAGACATCAGGAGTTCGCTTTCTTTTCTTGTTTTCTTTTGTCAACGAGGACACAACATTCACATTCTCAGAAAGAGATAACAAATAAAGCTCGTCTTGCAACACAGCAAGACCAATACATGCATTATTGTACCATAGTTCGCATTTGCCATTTCCAAAACGGCAATCATATCCATCAAAATCCAATTTGGATACACTTATTAAATTTCTTTGCAAAGAAGGAACATAAAAAACATCTCGAAGTAAAAGTGTGAAGCCATTCGGGAGCTCTAAAGGAAGATCGCCAATAGCTTCAACTTTTTCTTCAACTCCATTTGCAACTTTAATGGATCTTTCGCTTCTTTGCGTAGTCCTCGTCGAACGGAATGCCTTTAAACAATTACAAGCATGAATAGTTGCTCCAGAATCAACCCACCATGTGGATCTAGAATAACCAACATAATGAGATTCATTTACAAATGAAATAATGTTCTCACCTTTCTTTGCCATGATCATTTTCAGGAAGTCAGGACAATCTTTCTTGTAATGTCCTGTCTTCTTGCAGTGTAGACACTGATCCTTTTCAACAGTAAACTGTTGTTGCTGAGGTAGATGCTGAGGCTGTTTTGCTTTTGAGGAGGGTGTCTTATAGTTCTTTTTCTTGTTATCTTTAACATAGTTAATTGAGCCACCATTGGCCTCCTTGATTCTTTCCTCCTCTTGCACACAATTAGCGATGAGCTTTTCAAAATTCCATTTCTCTGGACTTATATTGTAGTTGACAACAAAGTTGTCAAAAAGCTTTGGCAATGAGGCCATAACCAGATGGACCAGAAAGTCATCTGTAATGCCCAAATCCATTGGCTTCAACTTGGAAGCCATGTTGCTCATCCTAAGAATGTGATCTCTGACACCACCTCCATGGTACCTCTCTGTCACAAGCTGCTTTATCAGTTGTGTGGCATAAGTCTTTGAAGAACCAGTAAACTGGCTCTTTATTCTTTCGAGGTACTCTGAGACGGCGTCACACTCTGGGATTGAGCCCAATATGGTTGGCTCAATCGTGTTCTTTACCACAGCCAAACATTTCTTGTTGGCTAGGGACCATTTCGTATGCTCAACGTCATACGACATGATGAGGGGAGCATTGTCCCTCTCTCTCTTTTGCCAGTCAGCATCTGACTCATTTTCACCTCTGACAAGTGCAGCAGGTGCTATAGGACGTGGGGTGGTCAACACCCAGTTCACCTCTCCCAAGATGAAAGCAAGGTCAAGTTTTCTTTTCCATTCTCCATAATTATCTCCCTTCAGGGTCGGAATATCTTTTATGCAACCCATCAAGGAGTAGCCTCCTGAAATAATCATGTACAGTGAAAACAAAATTAACATTAAAAATATCATGTATTAAGTCTACATCACCGTTGGGCAGAAAATAGACATAACACATAGAGCCATAGCTATAACATTGCAATTATCAACGTTGGTCAGAAAATTACAACATCATAACACAGAATTAATGTTCCTAAAATTAAATTCTCCCGTTGGTTCAAAATTTAATTTTAGAAATACTGATTTTATCAATTTCATCTATTTGCAGCGGAAAACTCTATTAAAATTCACATTAACAGTAGCAAAACTTTCTGTTATTTACTCCCGATAAAAATTCTCCCGTTGGTTCAAAATTTAAACAGAGGTAAAAAACATGCAAAAACAATTAAAATTCTATTGAAAAGTGACAAAAATTTAAAAGAAAAATTCTTTTCTCTATTTTCAGCCGAGGGGCACAAATTAAAATTAGTTAAATTTGGCCCAAAAACGGCCTATTTAAAATTCGGCCGAGGGACCCAATTCGGACTTTTCCCCGGCCCTTTGCCGGTCGGCCCGCGGCCTTTTGGCGCGCGCAGGCGCCCCTCCCCTCCCCCAGGCCGCAACCTGGGCCTGGGCCGGGAAAGCCGCCCCCGCCGAGCGCCCTCTTGGGCCAAAAGTGGCCCGACCGCCGCCGGCCGTCCGATCGCTAGGGTTTCGATCGGACGGCCACGCGCCGAGATCGGGCGGTCAAAACCGCCGACCCGACGCCGCCGCCCGAAACCCTAGCCGCCGTCCTTTTGCGCGCGCGCGCGCTGAGCGGAGCGGCGTCGCCGCAGCCGGCGGCTCTTGCGCCGCCGCGCCATGGCCGGAGCCTCGCCACCCGCGGACCTTGCCGCCGCCCCCTTTTCTCTTCTCCTCCTCCCTTTCCCGTGCCCGTGCAGCGCGGCGGCGCCGTCGCACGCCCCCTTGCCGGCGCGCGCTCTCGCCGAGGGTGAGTGCGCCACCGTCAAGCGGGCTTGTGGCGGTGCGCACGCCCGCGACGACGATCGGCGGTGGCGGAGGAGGGATTCTTTCCCGCGCGCATGTCGGCGTGAACCGGCGGCGGCACGATGGACTTTTCCGCGCGCGTCGGCGAGCACCGACGGCGCGGTAGGGGACTCCCGCGCAGACGTCAACGACGGCCGGCGGCGAAAAACGGTAAGTTTTTCCCCTTTTTCTTTTCTTTTCTTTCGGGTCTTTTCTTCTTTCTTTTTCTTTTGATTTCCCGAACCGATCTAAGACAAAGGATGGCTCTGATACCATTGTTAGACTCTATTGCGGATCACCTAGGTTTAGGTCGATCGGGATTTTTCTCTGTTTGTGGGTGTTGGAACAAAGTAGATGAAGGGAGAGAGAGATTAGGGATGAACCGGTGGAGGTGTTTGAGGATGAAGAAGCGCCGGCCATCGTCGTTGTCGTTGCGGGCTTGACGTGGACGGCGACGGTGCTTGCGACAGTAGCAGTCGTAGGGCGAGGGCGAGGATGATGCGCGGCGGTGGCGTTTCCCGTCACTGGCTGCGCCTCCCCGATCGGGTAGGGTTAGGGTTTGTGGGTGGAGCTGGCGGCGGCAGCGAACCTCGTGTCGTGTGCCGCCCCGGCCTCCACCCCTATTAATATGGCGCAGGGTGACGGGGCCCACCAGCCAATGGGCTGGGCGCCCCCGATCAGGGCGCGGTCAAGGTCCGTTTGGCCGTTGGACCCGACGGTGGGAGATCTATCTAACAGCTTGTCCTTTGCGTGGGCACTCTTATACTGTTTAGGTGCATCGTTGAAACTGATCTACGGTCTTGTGTGTATGTTTTGTGGCCCTAATTTTGCTTTTAGTCTCTTCTAGGCCATGCATTGTGCTCACGGTGTATGCAATCTGCTCGCTGCCTGCAGCTCCACTGACTGGAAGCATCATTACACTATTGGTTTGTTTTTTCTAGGCCATATCACTATAGCTTGCACATGGTCTATGCATCTTGGGTCTCTGCATTGTGTGTGGGGTACCAGTTTTTGTGTTTGCTGGTTGGACCATCAATATTTGTCCATGGCTTAGTCCATTCTATTGGATCATTGACTGTTGTATTTCACTGAGTTAGGTGATAGTTCTACTAGAGGCAAAGCAATTATTTCGCTGCTACTGGGACCGCCTGTCATGGTATTGACAGTTGTCTATTTGTTATTGGTGGGTACCCTTTTTTCATGGTTGATATGAGATTGGTTCCATTTTTTAAGCTAAAATAGCAGATTGGTTTCGTTCTTATATGTATCGCCTCCATTTTTTCTTGCTTCCTTCCTCTCACTTCTCGCTTTTTCTCATTGCATTCACTTGTGTGTTAGTTCATCTATTTAACGGCACTAATCGACCTATTTTCATTGTACTAAATCATCCATCACTAATGGCAGGGTAAGAATTGGATTTAAATGAATTTCTTCTTCTTTATATGTATGAATTCAATTAGATTCAGATTGTCTCCTTTTTGGGTGTGCCTGATCTGTGCCTCTTCATTATTGATCGTTTGAGTCTGGTTTTTTCGCAGGGGATTTGCATGGGTTAGATCGTAGTTTCAAAAGTTCTTTATTGTTTTTCTTAACAAGTGCACGAGCTACTGATGTAATTTAGCAGGTATTCTTTTTTCTTTTCTTCTGGACATTTTGTGTCATAGATCATATTCTTTTGGTTTCATTTGGCCCAAGATTATTCTGTACTAATCTTTTTGCGTTTGTCATGCAGCTCTGATCAGTTCTGTGGGTAGTTGTTTGTTGTTATTATTGCTGCTTTAGGACATTTTGGATTTCAGTTAGTGTTCTTGGTGGTAGCCAGTGTGATTTCTCTTACTGCTGTTCGTCTGTCGTTCCAGTCCCCCGTCCTTCTTTACTCGAAGGTACTTCCTCCGTTTCATATTAGTGGTCGCTTTGACTTTTTTCTCGTAACATTTAACCATTCGTTTTATTTGAAAAATTAATGCAAATATAAAAAAGAATTATACATACTTAAAGTATTTTTGATAATAAAGCAAGTCGCAAAAAAAATAAATAATAATTTCATAATTTTTTGAATAAGACGAATGATCAAACTTTACAAACAAAAACACAAAGCGACGAGTATTTTTGGACGGAGGTAGTAATTTATTACTTTATGCTATTTATTTTTGCGTGGTTTTTACAAGCAAATTATCCATCTGTATTGTGTTGTATACTACATGTCCGTATGCATGGATTGGTTTTCCGTATCGACATTCTTTTTGTCGCTGCGCGAGTATTCTGTTGTTGCTTGTGTAAAAACTACTAGCTTTGTTTGGATTATTGCCTTGTGTGTTGTAATCATACGAGAGAGAACGTATATGCACTGTTATAACGGTCGAGTGTATACACTACACCAGAACCCTACATCTGTGACGGCATACCAATGACGGGCCTACGGATTGGTCACAGATGACCGTCACCTTTGACGGGTCCTTATGTTTGCCGTCATCGGTGAGACATTCGGCTGCGGCCCGTCACAGGTATGACCTCACCTGTGACGGCTTGGAACGGTAAGCCGTCACTGAAATACTAGTGACGGCTTCTAACTACCTGGCCGTCACAGGTATCACCTCACCTGTGACGGCCAGAGAGTTAAAACCCGTCAAAGGTAGTTGGCCGACATCTTTGACGGGCTATATTTATTTAACCCGTTTGAGGTGAGTTGGATCTCTATAAATACCATCTAACTGCTAACTGCTTTCCATCCCGACCAGTGCACTGCTCACAATTCGGTTGGGAGGGTAAGGGGGGCGAATTTGTGCTGAAATTAAAGGTAAAAAATACATTATTCTCCCTTCATTCCCAATTGATCATCATATAGTTTTTTTCCTATGTCGTTGATTGCAGATGAATCGTAGTTGGATGTACCATGTTCATCGTTCGTCTAAAGAGTATAGGGAGGGGGTCACTGAATTCGTCACATTTGCGGACAATGACAGAAAAAGCAGGATGGCCATGCACATATTGTGTCCATGTAACGACTGTAAGAATGAACAGATGTTCCATGATAGTTCAGATGTGCATTCTCATTTGATAAGGAGAGGTTTCATGGAAAAATATACATGTTGGAGTAAGCATGGAGAGCAAGAGGCACCTGATGTCGCAGTTGAAGAAGGCCCGGATCAGGATGTAGTGAACGCCGCTGCAACTCGAGAAGGCATGTTTGTACCTTCTTCGTTAGGCGGAGAGACCATAGATTTGGATACTCAAAGTTTGTCTGAAATGTTGCATGACGTTGAAGACGCAGATGACAACGACAGAGATTTTGAGAAGTTTAGTAAGTTGGTGGAAGAATGTCATATGCCTTTGTATGATGGATGTAAGTCGAAGCACAGCAAATTGTCATGCGTGTTGGAACTCATGAAGCTTAAGGCAAGTAATGGTTGGTCCGACAAGAGTTTTACAGAACTTCTTGAGCTGTTAAAGGACCTGTTGCCAGAGGGGAACAAATTACCACATACGACATATGAAGCAAAGCAAGTCTTATGTCCGTTGGGCCTGGAGATGAGAAGAATTCATGCTTGTCGAAACGACTGCATTTTGTATTACAAGCAATACGCTGACTTGGATGTTTGCCCTGTCTGTGGGGCTTCTAGATACAAACGAACAATAAGTGAAGGTGAAGGAAGTAAGTCAAAGAGGGGAGGCCCCGCAAAGGTGGTGTGGTATCTCCCAATTGCGGAACGCATGAAAAGAATTTTTGCGAATCCAGAACAAGCTAAGCTAGTGCGTTGGCATGCCGAAGAACGGAAAGTCGATAGTAAGCTTAGGCACCCGGCAGATTCAGTACAGTGGCGGACAATCGATAGGATTTACCGTGAATTCTCAAATGACCCAAGAAACATGCGTTTTGCCATGTGTACGGACGGCATTAATCCATTTGGTGATTTGAGCAGTCGTCATAGTACATGGCCAGTTCTTCTTGTGAACTATAACCTTCCTCCCTGGTTGTGCTTCAAAAGAAAGTACATTATGCTTGCCATGCTAATTCAAGGACCGAGACAACCTGGCAATGATATCGATGTGTTCCTTGAACCGATAATCGATGACTTTGAGAGGCTGTGGAATGAGGGCACACGAACATGGGATGCATATGCACGAGAGTATTTCAACCTCCGTGCGATGTTGTTTTGTACCATCAACGATTATCCGGCCCTTGGCAACCTTTCTGGCCAAACTGTCAAAGGGAGATGGGCATGTTCGAAGTGTATGGAGGAAACAAGGAGCAAATGGTTGAAGCATTCACGCAAGATGGTCTACATGGGTCACAGGAGATTTCTCCCAAGGTATCACCCTTATAGGAATATGACAAAGAATTTCAATGGACACAGAGATACAGCTAGCCCCCCGACAGAGCTAACAGGGACAGAGGTGCACAACTTAGTGATGGGAATAACCAACGAGTTTGGAAAAATGAGGAAAGATGGAAAGACAAAAGAGAAAAGCATGTGGAAGAAGAAATCAATATTTTGGAGACTACCATACTGGAAGGATCTTGAGGTTCGTCACTGCATAGATTTGATGCATATTGAGAAGAATGTATGCGAGAGTTTAATGGGATTACTGCTTAACCCTGGTAGTACAAAGGATGGTCTCAACGCCCGGCGAGATCTGGAAGACATGGGTGTTCGTTCAGAGCTACATCCCATAACCACGGAGTCGGGCAGTGTGTACCTTCCTCCAGCATGCTACACTCTCTCGAAAGATGAGAAGATGGATTTGCTGACATGTCTGAGTGGTATAAAGGTTCCATCTGGGTACTCATCAAGAATTAGTAAGTTCGTTTCAGTGGAAGACCTTAAATTGATAGGGATGAAGTCGCACGATTGCCACGTCCTTATCACACAGCTGTTGCCTGTTGCAATAAGGAATATTTTGCCTCCTAAGGTGCGACACACGATAATGCGATTGTGCTCCTTCTTCCATGCAATTGGCCAGAAGATCATTGATCCCGAGGGACTAGATGAACTACAGGCAGAAATTGTCAGAACCATATGTCATCTTGAGATGTACTTTCCTCCTACTTTCTTTGATATAATGGAACATCTTCCCGTGCACCTTGTTAGACAAACAAAGTGCTGTGGTCCTGCTTTCATGACGCAGATGTATCCTTGCGAAAGGTACATGGGGATCCTGAAGGGTTTCGTACGGAACCGATCCCACCCCGAGGGGAGCATCATTGAGAGTTACACCACCGAAGAGGTCATCGAGTTTTGTGTTGACTATATGTCAGAAACCTCTTCAGTTGGATTACCACGATCTCATCACGAAGGAAGGCTTGATGGTGTGGGCACTGTTGGAAGGAAAATTGTAAGGATGGATCGTAAGGTGTATGATAAAGCTCATTTCACGGTACTCCAGCATATGACCGAGGTAGTGCCGTACTTTGATGAACA
>BDMV01000005.1:22610516-23010254 GCA_008326285.1 Oryza officinalis
TCGGGTTGTAAGACATTCAACTACTTGTATATGTGGTGTCGGTCCAATTCTATCTATATAGGTGCTTAGATATTGTGTGTGTGTATATATATATATATATATATATATGTATGTATGTATGTATGTATATATTAATCTTCATATATTATTTCCGCGTGCATGTATATTAATCATCAATGGCGGCTGCACGAAAGAGAACATACTTTATCGATAGCTCGATTAGTTATATCGTCCACGTGTGACTCTAAAATACATGAACAAAGGTAAGAAAAAAATAATATATAATATTTTTTTATAAATATTGCATCTTCGCAGGCGGGCCACGTGTCAAAAATATGACGATGCCCTATTTTTACTGGCGGGCCATGTGCCTTCTCCAGAAACTATGGGCTTTTTTCCTAGCGGGCCACGTGTCCAAAAAGAGTGTAAGCCGCCAGAGAAGAACATTTTCGCTGGCGGCTGTCTTAAGCCAGCGGCCAGCGAAGATTTGGCTTCGTTGGCGGCTGACGTAAATTGGCCGCCAGAGAAAATATTTCTTCGCTGGCGGCCTACATAAAGCGACCGCTAGCGAAGATATTTCTTTGCTGGCGGTCTATAACCGCTAGCGAAGATCTTGATCTTCACTGGCCTTTGCTTTGTGGCGGCCCCAATTGCCGCCAGCGAAGACCCAAAATGGCCGCCACGAAAAACTGTTTCCGTAGTAGTGCTTTGTCTATTAGGACTCCTAGATTTCTCCTTTATATATCCATTGTAAGCTGTAACGGAAGGGTGTGATAGCCCAATGTATCCCCTGCGTTTGTATCCAACTTCTCTATATTAATCATTTCCGTATGGGTTTTTTCACGTAAAATTCGTGTCTCTGTTGTGCATCTATTTTCATAATATAATATATGCACCTCGCAATCCATCGATTCATGGCAAAGATTCATAATCCTGTACAAAGACATATTTTACCTCGGTTTTGTTAACATATTTTTTAAACAGCTAAATGGTACATTGCGCACAAAAACTTTCTATATAAAAGTTGCTTTAAAATATCAAATAAATTCATTTTTTAAGTTTAAAATAATTAAAACTTAATTATCGTGCACTAATGGTTTTCTTGTTTTTACGTGTGCTGATATTATTTTCATCTTAATCTATCTCAAACACCAACACCATGGTGGCATGCAAGTTGTAGCGTGCATGCCGCGGGATTGTCGGGTTAAAAATTTGCCAAGAGGTTTGGTATGTGCAGAAAGTGCACTCCTAGATAAATATAAAGAGGTTATTTAGGTTTTTTTTGGACAGCTTTGGATCCAATTTTTTTTAAAGCTGAGTATTTCTAACCCCACAAATCTATAGATCTAGATTTGTGATAACGTTCATAGCTAACCCCACAAATCTATAGATCTAGATTTGTGATAACGTTCATAGCATTTAAATAAATTATTTTGTTACCATTTTAATAAAATTTAAAATTTTAAACCACTATAATTTAACATATAAATTTCAAATCTATTGTGATATGAGATCTAGAGCTGTGCTAAAGAAACCCTTAATTATCGAGTGACTAGCTTTTTCTTACTAGTCAATTTGCACGTAAAACCAAGGTATATATGTATTAAGAAAAAATAGAATGACATCAAACAGAGAAAGAGAAGGCATAGGACATGCCAAAAAAAACAGGAGGGGTGAGGCAGGATTGAGGTGGGCGCCAATTGTCTATCAATAGCCAATAAATGGCCGTACCATATTGAGGTGGGCTGAGTGGTACTACTATGATTTCACAAAATATATTAGTGGTATCACAACTTATAAAGTGGGTGTAATTTAGTATCTCATCTTACATATTGTTTAAATAAGTCACTCATCTTGTTTTTGGTGCAAATCTTATAAACTATATGTCACATGTACTGTTTGTTTCTAAATTAAAAGTCATATAGACCTCACATATGCATTTGTGAGCCATATGGGCATGGCAAGCTTACATGTTTTTAGGAAACAATAAAAATACAAATTAGCACCCATATTTTTATCTATGTTAGTTGGTACTTGTGTGTTTTCAATAAACTTAGCGAGCAATAATAAAATTCATCTTAAATTAGATTTTACTATCAATCGTATTACAATTGGCTTATTTGTGATTGTGTCTGGCCATGTTTGCAAAAGAAATCCCCACATGGCACATGTTTCATGTGATTTGCAAAAGAAAAATAGTAACTTGGTTGAACATTTTAAAAGATGAGTGACTAAATTACACCCACCTCATGAGTTGTGGTACCATCGACATATTTTACTCAAAAATTAATGTAGAAATTAATACTTACAGGGGTTCAGGGGCTCGGCCTTAGAGCATATCTAGCAATAACTCCCATCTTAGGGCCTCAGAGGCTAAATGGGGGCTACCCCATTTTCCGAGTATCTAAAATTGCCTCTAATTCCAGCAATCCCCATTTCTCAGCCCTTATTTCTTTTTCTCTTTTATTTCAACACATACTCTATGACGCCGGGGCATTGGTGTGGGGAGTCGGAAGGATGGATGTAATCTGGGGCCTCACCTGAGCCAGTCGCCGGAGACGCCGTGGGAGCAGTGAGGGTGATATGGCAGAGGAGAAGCGCAGCCCTAGAACCGCTGTGGGAGGGTAGCTATTGTGAGGAGCCAGTCACCGGAGGAGCTCGGTGGGCCATAGGAAGACAACCTGCAGGAGACATCGAGGAGGCTTGCAGCCCACTCACACAGGATTCGCCGGAGTTGTGAGGTAGGTCGGGGAGACCGGCGGCAGGATCGCAACCGGCAGGAATAGAGCCCGCAGTGTTGTAGCATGACCATGGGAGGAAGGAGAGGCCGAATGCACGAATAGCAAAATTCTGGATGCACCAAAAAAATTGGATGGGGGCTGTGGCTAGAGGCCATAGGAATGAGGCCTGTGGAGCAGAATCTGGGGGCCTTCCCTATAGTTGAGGCCCTGTTGGTGCTCGTTTTTTCCTCTTAACCCTAAAAACTGTTTGAGCTTTGTGATTAGGGGTCCTGCTGAAGATGCTCTTATAATCAAATAGCAGCAATGGTGGTTTATGTGTATCAACCGTGTAGTTATTACTACATAACTATAGAAGTATTTTTTTTATATTAGTATAGATGTATCTATCTAATTTGTTTTAACCATAGTCCGTGGGAACGATATCCAACAACTCATATGGTACCTTTTTATTCTTGTAATGTAATGAACTATGTTATAAGTTAAAAATAAAATGAATCGTATCCCTTTAAGACACTATAAAAAATAATATACATACACGAATGTATAAATTAATATGCAATCGTATCTAACTACAAAAAACATACTAAATAAATTGTGGCACTGCTTTTGATCCACTTTCTCCAAGTGGATGCCCGATCATCTGATAGGTTTTGATAACTCTTGATTTGGTGAAAACTTGAGATTCGGCTTCCGATCAACATGATCCGAACACTACAATCATAGCACCATGTCTTCTCTAGTTATTAATCGTGCGCTGCCCGGTTGACCTCGCCGAGAAGGCTAATCCTTACATGCGAATCGAAGAACACAAGCAAGAACAATGTAGATTGCAACTCAATTTGTGGATGAATGATTAAGTCCTCAAAGTTGGGGTTCCACAAACCGAACTAGCGGTAAAACTATAATGGCAAAAATAATCTAAGCAAAACCCAACTCTAAACTATGATGGCTACAGAAAAAAAATGATTCGGGACATCCTAGGATTAGTCCTAGGGCGTCCACCCCTTGGGCTTAGCTCACAAACACAATTACAAGGCCCAAGACCCAAATTAGACTCGGACTAGATGAGGTATATGACTTGTTTTGCAGAATCCCAATAGCTGAGAAGGAATTTTGCAATGGAACCAAAGCCATATGAAAGTAGATTCCATAAGCTTTCCAACAAGTACTCATGCGTCCCGATATTCATTTTGGATCAGCGGCTACGTCCATTTGAATTTGATATTGTTAGGAGGCCCGAATCCTAAATCAAATCCAAAATGTGCAGAATTTCATCTCTTGCCTTCTATAGACCGAAAGTGACGTGGTGATGTAGGAGTAGACTTGAGAAAGGATATTGGTTTGGTTTTCAACCAACATTTTTGATCATCCATGTATTCCTTTCGCTTGATCTTTTTCTCTTTACCCAAGCAAGTACCTCTGCAAACGAGAACACACAAAACTCATAGTGCAATAATGTTTGTTCAAATCTATAATATGTAAATCTCACAAAGAAAGCATGCACCTTTGGTTGATGAATAACATAGTCATATCCGAGCTAGGGATGTCCTTGTCATCCTTCCTTTCTTGATTGGAAATCGTCATCGGTTTCACCTTGTCATTAAGCCTGATGAACGTATTTTTATCTTCCACAACATAGGGTGAGGTAGACTTCTTGATGGCTATATGGTTGGATTCTGAAATTTTGACACATGGAAAATCACAACACTCCCATTCTTGTAAACTAACCTGTAACTCATTTAAACAACTAGAGGAACTAGATAGAGAATTATTTATACGCATACGGTCATCTAGACAATACATCTCATTATGAAAAGGAGATATATTCAAATTCGAATAAATATACATCCTATGCACATTATACTCTCCTTTATTATCATAATTGTCAATAACATGAAAAACTACATCAGAAGGACATGGCAATTCAAATCTAGCAAATAATTTCTTCTCTAAACAATTGGGTGGACAAATATCATCAAATTGAATATAGCACCATATATTTAAAGAAGATAGCAGTCTAAGATTTTCATTCTCGCTAGCAATGTGAATAACATGTTTAAACTAGATACATGATGGTTCAACTATAGAACTCTAACACATTCATTCACTAGTTGTGGCATAGATATAAGTGAAGCATTACATAACTCTTCTTTCTCACCAGAAACAACAAGCAAATTATTTTGTGATAAAGATATTTCAACAATTGTTTCCACTATGGGTTGCTCTAATGTAGCATAAATAGTGGACATATTTAGCACATCATAACTATGCATACCTTGAGTAAATGTAGCACCATTATCATTACCTTTGTTCTCATCTTTAGAAATTATAGGTACTTGGTCAATTAAACATTCTACAAGCATGCATGAAGCTATAGGTAGGCCTTCTTTCTCTACACCTTTCTTTGTTTCTTTATTATCTTGGTTGTTCTCAAATATCTGCAAAATATTAGTATCCAAAACAAGAGGTACAACAATGCGTTCATTTTGTAATAACTCGAGCTTTGTTGAAGGTATCGCAATATTAGTATCATTCCAGATATTTATGAAAATCTCATTGATTTTATTCTTCATCCTCTCAATATCATCTTTGAAAATTTCAGTAAGATTCATTGGTACCAGTTTTATTTTTTGACCATTATGTCTAAACGAGTATGTATCAGCAATACCATTATGCAAAACATTGTTACCATACATCTATGGTTGATCAAACAACAAATAACATGCTTGCATAGGCACAAGATCAAAATTTGCAGTATCATGGTAACTTTCAATCAAAAATTATATTGTCACAATTCTATTTACCTTGAAGTTACCATAAGAGTTAAACCATTTGATGTAATATGGATGAGGATGCGGTTGTGTAGGCAACCCAAGGATCTCAACCAAATCTGAATTCACAAGGTCGCTGCAACTCCAACTATCGATTATAACATGACATGCTTGATCCTTAACCATGAGCCTTGTTTGAAATAAATTATGGCATTGCTTTTGCTCCGCTTTCTCCAAGTGGATGCTTGATCTTCCGATAGGTATTGATAACTATCGATTTGGTGGAAACTTGACACACATGATCCAGGTTCCGATCAACACGATCTGAACCATGCAATCGTAGCCACATCTCCTCTGGTTATCAATCGTGTGCTGCTGGTTGACCTCGCCGAGAAGGCTAATCCCTGCATGTGAATTGAAGAACACAAGCAAGAACAATATATATTGCAACTCAATTTGCAGAAGAATAATTAAGATCTCAAAGTTGGGGTTCCACAAACCGAACTAGCAGCAAAACTGTAATGGCAGAAATAATCTAAGCAAAACCCAACTCTAAACTATGATGATTACTGAATAAATATGATTAGGGATGTCCTAGGGTTAGTCCTAGGACGTCACCCCTTGGGATTAGCCCATGACACAATTATAAGGCACAAGGCCCAAATTAGACTCGGACTTGATGAGGTACGTGGCTTGTTTTGCAGATTATCGACAAATGAGGAGGAATTTCAATGTGGGACCAAAACGATAGGAAAGCAGACTCCATAAGCTTTCCAACAAGTAATCATGGGCCCCGAGATTTCTTTTAGATTAGCGGCTAGGAACGTTTGATGTTGATGCTATCAAGAGGCTTGAATCCAAATCCAAAACGTGCAGAAATTTATTTCTTGCCTTGTTTGGACCAAAAGTGATGTGGTGATGTAGGAGTAGACTTGAGTAAGTATATTGGTTTGGTCCCCAAGCAACTTCTTTGATCATCCATGTATTCCTTTCGCTCGATCTTTTTTTCTTTTCCCAAGCAAGTACCTCTGCAAACGAGAACACACAAAACTCATAGTGCAATAATGTTTGTTCAAATATATAACACGCAAATCTCATAGAAAATATGCACCTTTGGTTGATGAATACATAAGGTAGCCATTATCATATGCGAGCTAGGGATGTCCTCATCAATACGAACAAGTCCACAATGTGCCTCATGGGAAATTTTCAATGTATAAACTTCCATCTATATTTAATATATATAAACTTCTGGGCATTAGTTTTGGATATACATTTTTTATGTATAAAACTTTTGGTGTATATATAAACTTCTGTATGTATAATTTATCCGAAAATAACATATATGACATCATTACGTGCACGCAGTTACCTAAACGGGTTGTAGGAACATATTCATGTGGGCGTGGTGTTTGCCTGTTCGCCTGTTTTGGTTCCGAATGCATATTTCAAGCTATCTTATCCAATTTTTGGTTGAGAACATATACACATACTGTTTTATCATCTCTTGCAAATTGTGGTGCTCATTCATTTGCAAAAGGACTACACACCGGTCAATAGACATGAACTGATGGATGTGATGTGTTAATATCCCAATGTCTCTTGGAGGAATGGGATTAGATCTCTATTATGTAACCCCTCCTGCTATAGAATAGTCTAAGAGGGATTGCATAATGTTTACAAAAGTGGAGACACAAGATGCGAAGGTGAGGCATTATTTCATTCATTCTCTTCTCATCCGCTTGTGTACAATAGCTCCTCCTCCTCTCTATTTATAGGCATAGCCATAGATGCTTTCCATATTTAGTGAGTGGGCATTTAGTGGGTCACCTGGGCCAAGCCTTCTTGGGCTGGCAGTTTTCCAACAATCTCCACCATTACATGAGATCTGGTGATTAGGCGGCTTTGGAAGTACTTAATGGAAGAAATTAGTCTTTTCTGTCGGCGAAAAAGGGAGGGGATCCGTCTACATGTGTTTGAAAGGAACCCAAGACTAGGCATGTTAGAAGCATATATTCATATGCATGACAAAATCTAATGCCAAAAGAGAATCTAAATGGCATGCCTTATTTTACAGTACAGAACTCTAATGAAATTGCTCTTGTGTATCAATTTTATTTGAAAGTGCTAAGTATCCCTAGGTAAACGTGTTGGTAGGAAGTAGCAAATGCATAACATAATTATAAATATGTACTTCGAAGTAGTAAATGTGTCTTGCAACTGTAAATAGCGGTAGCATCCTGCTAGGTACTAGCTAAATGTCTATGTCCAAAAGTCAGCAACATCATATATTTAAAAATGAAGAGAGCAGAACTAAACTTAGTGGCGACAAAGGTGATCAGAGTAGTAACAAGATACACATCGATTAGAATGATTTGATCAGAATATTAATTAAGGATGATACCTCCTTCAGTTTTTCTAACATGGACTGATTAGCAAAAAAGGAGAATAATCCAACATAAACTCTAACAAGAAAGAGAGGAGATTATTACGGTTTTTTCTTTATGAGATGGCGGTAGCAGCAAGTAGGGTTTTGGACGGGCAAAGAGAGGGCACCGGCCAGAGGTAGCATGCACGAGATGGGCTGAGCCCGATGAGTAGGCCAGCAGGATGCAAGAAAGAGAGGAGGAACAAGCCGCCGATGAGCAGGATCCTTACAGTGGGAGCTTTTGTTCTTTATATAAACTGTGGTTTCAAATTACGTTCTTTGAAAATTCAATTAAAAAGTGATTAAGTATTTTTAGAGCTACTAGAAATACCCCAAGCCACATCTAAACTTTTCTTGAACGAGTTCTATTGTTAGAGATTTTCCTTTGAACTTTTCACAATTTCTAAAATATATTGAATTTCTAATTTTTAATTTCAGAAAATATTAGGGTGTGCCATATGCCCTCCATGGGCTGATACACACATGGGCTTAGCCTATGTATGTATAGCACCGCATTCGTGGTTCGGTCCTTGCTTTATATATAGATTTAACTCGGAGGTATTAAGGTTGGAGCGGAACAGGTATAAGCTAACGCTCACCTACCTAAACTTCCAAGGTTAGAACCAATTAAAATCACATCTAGGCCACAAGGGTCTCAACTACAACACTACTATAAGTTGTTAGCAGGCTTCGGTATTACAAACACGCTATTGATTATCCCCATCAAGATCAGAGTCATTCTCTACCCACAACACATATAAATTCAAATGTTAACGTATTTTCCTATCGTTATTCGTGTACTCTATGTAATTTTTTATTGATGGTATCTTATGCAATTAACAACGACCACTTCAAAGAAAGCTCATTAAAACATTAAAACAATGAAATTAATGTCGTATTGATGATATCCAATATGTCAAATCTTATGGATTCAATACTGCATTTATGTATGATCTACTCATATTGTTTTTTATTCCCTTAAAACATTAAAAGAAGATCACCAAATCTGTTGCATTGAATATATTAATTCTTTTAGTGGACTAACAACTAGTGTTTGGTAACCATCCGAGTCCTACAAATAATATATCTTCTTCAAGTATCAATACCAATCTTCCAAGATTTTCAAAATTAAAGAAAGTCAAGTGATTACTGTAACTCTTCTTCTATTTTATATTGTTCTAATCATTAGGGGGGAAGAAATTCAATATATAAATCAAAGGAGAAGTACTAATCAAGGTCTTACAAATCAAGAGGTTAATAAAACCATCCACGTATGTGAAAAAATGGATCCTTTTAAGCATACTCATCTTTTTTTTCTTACCTAACAAGCAAAAGGAACGTCAAATTAGGATGAAGATGGTGATGTCTATGATTGCATTGATATGAATAGGCAACCAGCCTTTAACCATCCATTGTTAAAATACCACAAAATTCAGGTAAGCCAACATTTTTCCTCCTAAGATTTGATATCATGTCTAAATGTGTTGCCACTCAAGTTCTGGATACATATGTACAAAGATAATAATTAAAAATAGATTATAGTCACAAATCAAAATACAAGAGTAATTTTTTGGACTATAATATTCATTCCTTTTTTGGGGGGGGGGGGGTTGGNTTGGCAGGGGGCTATAATATTCACTAATTTGGCTTCTTTTTGATGATATCATTAATTTATTTATTTATCAAGCTTTGACCTGGCACTATTTTTTGTGTATATTTTCTCCATCATAAAAGAATGTAATATAGAAACCAAATTATGTTTAGAGGATTTTTTTTATAGTGAGACATAAACTCATTGTTTATAAATGACCATGTTTTGCTTGTCAATTAGTTGAAACCAAGCTCATTCCCAGTGGGGATTGATGTCGAAAATCCATTTATATCTTTGTGGAGATTATGGGTACCATATACCCACACGGCTAGCTTATCCGACTGGTTATAGGGGATAGGTTATACACAATGATTATGTAACAGTTTAGGATTTAAGTATTACTATTCCTTGTTTGTTAAGGAATGGCTTATAGTCCTAAACTGGTATTATTATTATGAATACGGTTTAGGAGACTTATACCGTATGTGGTTAAGTCTTCATCTTGTAATCATGTCCTCTAAAGCTATATAAGGAGGGCAGGACGCCCCCTGAGGGGCAAAGATTTTCTTCAACATACACAACTCGATCGTCAGGTCAATACATAACTCGGTGGATACAATCCCCAAAACAGGATTAGGGTATTACTTCTATCTAGAAGGCCTGAACCTGTCTAAACTTTTGTCTCATAACCCATCCATTTAGGCCTTGTACGCTACCCCCTTTTCTCATTGCCGAAATCAAGTTTTGACAGTTGACGTGCCAGGTAGGGGTCACGTCAAGATTTTCGCTGACAATTGCGATGGGATCTACTTCGGGTATCGACGACTTCGCCTTCCCTCTAGGGCAGGCGTACCGATTTGGCAGGCTCAACTTCATCACTAACAGCCTCGGCAAGATCTCTCTTCTCGACTTGAATTCGAACTAGTCGGGAAGAGACAACCACTTGACGCCGTTTGGGTTACCAAATGCCGCGGAGATCTATTCTGATCTTATTTCCTCTAAATTGACATCAAGCCACTCGGGGAAGCCTTCTACGCCAACTCCAACACGCGACTTCCTCGGCAAAATACCAGAATCGGATTCCAGGCAGATTAGCGTCATGATTCAACCCCTTGGATCTTGTTCGTCTACGGAGATTGCCGACTACGTCAGCTCTTCTGAAGATTACGACGACATTGCCACTGAGAACATTGACAGCTCCTAGTTCGACGACGACTATACTCCGCTTTTCTTCGATGTATTTATGGCAGACGTTGGGGAGACCGATTCTGTGGTCGCCCGAAGGGTTGTGGAGGAAGAACGAGCCATGTTTGAGGAGGAATGCAGGTGCAAGGAGGACGAACGCAAACACAAGGAGGAAGATGATAGAAGGAAACGAGATATCGCTACAGCCAGGTGTGCAGCCTGAGATGCCATACTTCAAACCCGAGTCGACAACACCAATGTTTTCCTCACGCCACAACAAAATGCAGTCGCGACACTTGCCCTCATTGATACCATCATGGATGCGGCTCCACCCAATGTAACTCCAATCTTAAACAAAATGAAGACCATGGTTGCAGCCACTGCTTGTTCGGTGCAGGAACCAGTCGGGAAGTTGCTGAATCAATTGCGGAGACACCCGTTGGTAGTCGCCTAGCACCGCTACGATCCAAAGATTACCGGAAGCCGGAGCGTAGCAGGACCCATGCAAAGTCAAACGAGCATCGTCATTATGAAGATAGGAGGCATTAAGACCAGTCGGCTGATTCTCACAAGAGATACCATAACCGACCACCAGTTCATGATCGAATTCGCCACGACAACTCCAGTTACCAGGGTGGTTCTCGGATGCCTGTGCCCAGCGACCTAAGGGATGTGTTTGACCGATGCTATCGTGAGTGTAACTATGCCCATCAAGAAGAACGAAGACATTCACCTGACAACGGTAACAAAGGAGTACCCGCTTTCACTCGGGACCTGCGTCGAGTGAATTGGCCGAGTGGTTTCAAGCCAACCGGGGTTGAAAAGTAAGACGGCAAGACCGACCCTGAGTCATGGTTTACCGTCTACACCTTCGCAATTCGCGCAACAGGAGGAGATAGCAAGGCCATGGCTAATTATTTACTTGTGGCGCTCGTCGACTCAGCCAAAAGTTGGCTCGCAAGCTTACCAAGAGGCTCAATCGACTCTTGGAGTGAACTTCTTGATCGCTTCATCACCAATTTCCAGGGTACTTTTGAAAGGCCCGGAACTCACTTCGATCTGTACAATGTAATCCAGAAGCCCGACGAATCCTTAAAAGATTACATCCGCCGCTTCTCGGAGAAGCATAACAAGATTCCAGACATCACCGACGACGTTATCATAGCAGCTTTCCAGAAGGGAATTCACAACGAGCTGCTCATCGGCAAATTCGGGCGCAAACCTCCAAGGATAGTCAAAATATTGTTCGAGATAGCCAATTTTTATGCT
Organism: Oryza officinalis; assembly: GCA_008326285.1. Classification (NCBI taxonomy): domain Eukaryota; kingdom Viridiplantae; phylum Streptophyta; class Magnoliopsida; order Poales; family Poaceae; genus Oryza; species Oryza officinalis. The sequence continues at coordinate 22,622,502 of BDMV01000005.1, forward strand.
AAGTCAGACAACGTTGTCAAGACATCATGTCAAGAGAAGCAGTCGGGAAGCAGCTGGCGACCCAAGAAGGACAATGGCAACGACAACGGCAACGGTGGCCAAAAAGATCACAAGCGTAAACCCGAGGATCTGGTGGCCACGACTTCCAATTTCCAGCAGCAGCGTCCACGCGTCAGCACGTACGACAAGATCATGAACGCCCAATGCACACATAATCCAAATCATAACATGCGGCCAAGGACTGTTTCATCTATAAGCAATTCACCGAGCAGTACGCAGCTCAACTTCAGAAGCCGTCTGATGGCACAGGAACTTTAGGGCATAAAAAGGACGACGACGATGGCAGCTCAGAACCTTTTCAAATCCCAGGACCGAGTTAAATCACATCTTCGGAGGACCCCTTGCCTACGAGTCTAAACAGAAGCAGAAGCTGATGGACAGAGAAATTAATGCAATTCAGCCTGAAGTACCACAGTATCTACGATGGTCCAGGGTCGCTATCATGTTTGACCACTCGGATCACCCCGACCGAGTGGTCCACTCGGGGCGGTTTCCCCTAGTACTAGACCCAGTCGTTCACAATGTCAAGTTGAAACGTGTCCTCATCGATGGCGGTAGCGTTGTCAACATCTTTTTCGCTAAGACACTGGATGAGAGGCAAATCCCAAGATCTGAGTTGAAACCAAGTTCCGCTCCTTTTCACGGACTTATTCCAGGATTGTCATCAACACCACTCGGGTAGATCACTCTTCCAGTCACCTTCAGCACTCGGGAGAATTTTCACACATAAAATATTTGCTTTGAAGTTGTAGACTTTGAAACAGCATATCACGCCATCTTAGGAAGACCAGCTCTTGCCAAGTTCATGGCAGTACCACATTATACCTATCTAATGATGAAGATGCCAGGTCCACGAGGAGTTATTTCTCTTCGCAATAACGTGAAGCAAGCTTTTACCTGTGACAAAGAAAGTTGCGACATGACCCAATCTCATGAGAGGTTGCTTGGTCGACAGGAGATCCTACTGGCTGCAGCTACATCTGAAGAAGGAGAAATCCCTGCTAAAATGTTGACCAAGTCGGGAGAAGGCGACGCCAATACCAAGAAGATTTCACTTGATCCTTTAGATCCTTCAAAGACCACTGTAATAGGGGCTGAGTTAGATTGTAAATAGGAAAGCGTGCTCATCACCTTTCTTTAAGCTAACAAAGATATATTTGCATGGAAGCCGTCTGATATGCCTAGTATTCCTAGTGAGGTGATTGAGCACTCATTAAATATTAAGGACGATGTGAAACCTATCAAACAATGACTTTGCCGCTTTGCACAGGATCGGAGAGATGCTATCAAGGAGGAGCTTGCCAAGCTTTTGGCGCCCGGGTTCATCAAGGAAGTCTATCATTCCGACTGGTTGGCCAATCCAGTCTTAGTTCGGAAGAAGATAGAACAATGGCGCATGTGTGTCGACTATACAGATCTCAATAAATCTTGTCCTAAAGATCCTTTCGGTCTACCTCGCATTGACCAAGTCGTCGATTCAACTGCTAGATGCGAACTTCTGAGTTTTCTTGATTGTTACTCGGGATATCATCAAATCAACTTGAAGGAGTCCAACTGCTTGAAGACTTCATTTATCACCCCGTTTGGAGCCTGTTGTTATATTACGATGCCGTTCGGTCTTAAAAATGCAGGGGTCACATATCAACACATGATTCAAAGATATCTGCAGATGCAACTCGGGCGAAACGTGGAGGCTTACGTTGATGATGTTGTGATCAAAACCAAGCAAAGAGAAGATTTGATTGCCGATTTAGAGGAAACCTTTCAGAATATTCGAGCCTTCAGGATGAAGTTAAACCTTGAAAAGTGTACCTTCAGAGTACCGTCAGGGAAGCTGCTTGGTTTCATGGTGTCTCATCAAGGCATTGAAGCCAACTCGGAGAAGATCAATGGCATACGAAATATGAAACCTTCGAGTGCCTAGAAAGATGTTAAAAAACTTACCGGGTGCATGGCAGCTCTAAGCCGATTTGTTTCTAAGCTTGGGGAACGAGGCATGTCTTTCTTCAAATTACTTAAGAAGACGGATGAGTTCCAGTGGACCCCTGAAGCCCGGAGAGCTTTCGAAGACTTCAAGGACTTTCTTACAATGTCGTCTGTGCTAGCTTCGCCGCATCCACAAGAGCCTTTATTACTTTATGTGTCGAAAACTTTTCAGGTGGTTAGCACGGTTTTCAGGAGGAAGGTCGGGTTCAGAAGATTCAGAGGCCGATTTACTTCGTTAGTGAGGTGCTGGCGGAATGTAAGACACGATATCCTCAGGTACAGAAATTGTTATATGAAGTTTTAATTACCGTAAGGAAATTGGCTCATTATTTTCAAAGTCGCTCGGTTACAGTGGTTACATCCTTTCCACTCAGTGATATTCTTCATAACCGTGAGGTTACGAGATGTATTGCAAAGTGGGCATTGGATTTGATGGCGTTGGACATTACTTTCAAGGCACAAACATCTGTTAAGTCTCAAATTTTGGCTGATTTCATTGTCGAGTGGACCGAGTGCCAAGGAGATATACCTGCGGAGAAATTGAAATATTGGGCAATGTATTTTCATGGATCTAAGAGAGTTACTGGCATAAGGGCTGGAGTGGTTTTAATTTCCCCGACTGGAGAAAGATTGAGATATGTTCTTCAAATTCATTTTTCGGCGTCTCATAATGTAGCCGAGTATGAGGCTTTACTTTATGGGTTACAACTTGCTGTGTCATTGGGAATATGACATATGATTGTGCGAGGGGACTCTTAGTTGGTGGTTAATCAAGTGATGAAGATTGGTCTTGTCTGAATGACAACATGACTGCTTATCGTCAGGAAGTTCGCAAGCTGGAAGACAAATTCAATGGTTTGGAGTTATCTCATGTCCTGAGGCATAATAATGAAGCTGTTGATCAGTTGGCTAATTTTGGGTCTAAACGAGAGGCGGGTCCAACTGTTGTTTTTGTTGAACACCTCCATGAGCCGACTGTTGCTAAGAAGGAAGTTATTGAAGATTATCTCACGAAGCAAGTATCTATGCTTGATACCGACTGGAGGATACCTTTTATCAAGTTCTTGACTCAGCAGGAGTTACCTCAAGATCGAGATGAAGCTGAACGAGTTCGACGTCGTAGCCAGAGTTATGTGATGGTTGATTCCGAGTTATATAAGCGAAGCCCATCTGGTGTTTTGTTAAGATGTGTTACTCCCGAGGAGGGCTGGTGTAACACCCGTGTTACTCCTGAGGAGGGCTGGTGTAACACTCATCAATAGACGTAGGGAAGTCGCCTATCAACTCGAGTTGCCCACAGAGTTAGCCAGAGTACATGACGTCTTCCATGTCTCGCAGCTAAGGAAATGCCTTCGTGTCCCCGAGGAGCAAATCCCTCTCCAAATGATTAACATACGGAAAGACTTGACTTATGAAGAACGGCCTATTAGAATACTCGATGAGAAGGAGCGTCGTACGCGATGAAAGGTCATCAAGTTTTTCAAAGTTCAGTGGAGTAACCATACCGAGGAAGAGGCCACATGGGAACAAGAGGACCACCTCCGAACCGAGTACTCGGAACTTTTCACCTGACCTTAGAATCTCGGGACGAGATTCTCTTAAGGGGGTAGGTTTGTAACACCCATATTTTTAATCTAAAATCCCGGATTAATTTTAATCAAAGCGTCGTCCTTTTTCCAACTTCGGTCTCCAAAAACTCGAGAGTTAATTTTAATTGTCATTCGTAAATTATCCCGGCCTTATCTAACCATTTCTGTCCCAATCCAATTAATCTCCATTATTTTCGGATGTCTACCAACCGGCGATTATCGCTCCCTTTTTCCTTTAATTAATGGTGTGTCACTAAAAGTATTGCTCTCTAATCCTTCTTTAGCCATCGTTGACCTAGCCATGCAAGTACAAAATCTCTCTCTGTCATTAAAACCACAAAGCGACGGCTGCCAAATTAGGCACCGCCCCATCCCCTCCCCGACAGCATCTCTGCTTTTACATTTACTCAAGCGAGACAAAACACCTGAGCAGTTCATTCACTCATGAAAGACAAAACACCTGAGCAGCTCATTCACTCACGAAGGACAAACACCTGAGCATCACAGAGGGAGCAGAGCAATACTATAGCCGGAGACCTTTGCACACCTGCAAAAATGGCGGCACTCACCGTTGGAATCTCTACTGCATGCCAAAGCAAAGTATAAATACCCCCACAAATCAAGCATTGATCCCTCACACTACTCCCCACAAGTTTCACTACAATTTGCATTGACTGGAAGGAGTCGCCAAGGCCGTGGAGTTGTTGCAGGTAGTCGGCGCCGCTTTCCCCGCCTTTTCCTGCTTCCGGCCAAACCACCACCCTCGTGAGCGCCACGGCCGGCCGCACCAATGCCGAACGACTGGTATTCGGCCACTGGCTGACCGAACCGGCCACGGCCTCCTCCTCCTCCTCCTCCACCAACTCCTTCTCCCGGGCTCGGCCGGGCTTGATTGTTTTTTTCGTCCTGTGAAAATCCTCCAAACTTCGAAAATTCATATCTTTTACCCGTAACTCCGTTTGACCTCATTCCAGTTCCATCATCTCTCAAAAATTCTACTCTACCCTTCAGCACTTCATTGCATCATGACATTTTGCTTCTAGCAGTGATTTTATGTATTGTTTGTTTTGTTGCGTGTAGAGGCCGGGACCGATGCGGGGTTCGCTCAGGAGGCCGACACTTCGACTTTTGTGGAGGATCAAGGCAAGCCTCCTTGACCACTTTTTGGACCCATATTTTTGAACTAATTATTTTGTTTGCCAAGTTGCATTTTTTTTGGGCGCACTGTTTTGGCCGTGAATGCGATTCGTCAGACCTTCCAATTAGTTGCACTTTTATTATTTAGGATTTGTAAAACTCTATTTTCCTTGTAACTCCACCATATTTCCATCGGTATTCACTCATGCCGAACTAGACTGCCTATAGGTAACGTTTGTACTGTCATATGGGAAACTTTTGGATATTCAACCCCTTTTGTTATTTTAAAAACCCGGCGAGATGTCGGTATGGTTTTAAGATGGGAAAAATGATTCCTAAAACTTGATGGTGCGGGAGTCAGTACCTGGGTGGTTTGGCTACGCATCATCCATAAGGACCGATTCCTTTGGAAAATTCATACAAACATATGACACTGCGACCACACGGGTAGAATGTGATACCCCTGACTGAGTAAGTAGCTAAAGCGTAGGTGTCTAGCATGTTGGCAGGTGAGGAGCACCGATATGGTGGAGTTTACGGCAATCTCCTGCAGTGGGGATGTGTCATGGGGTCCATACGGTGGGGCCTGAGTAGATGAGGGCCTGAGACTGGCCTGATGCTTGGTGGAGAGATTCCACCCATCTGTGTGACATGGGACATTTATGGGTTGGTTACAGAAAAGCCTTGTAGTGAGCTCTCCTTTGTCGGCCATGTCTGATCCACATGTGTTCGGTAATGTGAGAAGTTCACGACGTGTGGGTAAAGCGTGCAATCTCTGCAGAGTTTAGTAAAACTGTTTAAACAGCCGTGCCCATGGTCATGGGCGGATATGATGTGTTTCGCATAGCGTAGTTTTGTTTTTAAACTTCTTTATTGAAATGGTTTGTTGGATGGGAGCTGTTACCAGAGTTTGCCTTCATGGCGAACGGCCAACCTTCGTGGTTGGGAACGAGCCTGTGTGACTCGGGGTGTCGTTTGGCACCAGGGTGATGGTTTTGTGCTGAGACGACACGGTGTTGGTTTTGTGCTGAGATGGCACGGGTTTGGTTGTGCTGAGACGGCACAGTGTTGGGTTGTGCTGAGACGGCACGGTGTTGAGTTGTGCATGGGACTTTTTGTTACTATGACAGGTTGTTGCAAAGCAACCTGGAAATTGGGGCGAGGCGTGGGCCTCATTCTGAACTAAAATTTGAACCACTAGTGTTTTGAAAATAAATTAATTTAAAACCTTGTTCTTCGAAAGTAACCTTTCTCCTTCTTGTTTGTAGCCTTGCATGTTATATTTTCCTCGGCTTGCTGAGTACACTTAGTACTCACCCTTGCTTATTTATATTTATAGAGTTAGCAGAAGGATACCTCGACCCTTCTATTGAGGCGTACTTTCAGGAGCAGGTTGAGTACGATTTCTCGGGGTTTCAGGCCTAGTTCCCAAACGTAGGCTGTGGATTATGTTTGCTATTTTTCTCTTTGTGTCTTTTACTCTATGCTTTCCACCGCTGTTCTCTATGCTTTCACCTTTGTCATTTTCACCTGTCTATGTCTCTACCAGTCTGGGGTATGTCCATGATGGTAGTATGTATGAGACCTCCCTCAAGGTTGTAATAAAGCTTTGTTATTTCTGATTTCCCCAATTATTGTGTGAGTACCAGCTTGTGTATCCTGGGACTGGTACTGTTATCACAGGTAATAATGTGACCTCTAGCCTATGTCGGTTCTTATTCTTGGACTGGTATAGTTTGGGGTGCCACAGCTGGCAGTTATTGTAGGATATTCACTCGGAAATATGTAGCAGTCATGCTGTAGCACGTACCTTGGTGGGAAAAGCTTACCGACAGGGATTTTCTAGCTCACGACCATTACAGATGCTGACAAAGTCATTCGAACTTGTGAAGGTTGTCAGTTTTTTGCTCGGCAAATCCATGTTCCAGCTCAATAGTTGTAAACTATTCCACTTTCGTGGCCTTTTGCTGTTTGGGGTCAGGTGGGTCCCTTTAAGAAAGCTCTGGGAGATTTCACGCATCTTTGTGTTGCTATTGACAAGTTTTCAAAGTGGATTGAGGCTAAGCCGGTTGCTATTATTACAGCCGATAAAGCTCGTGATTTCTTCATCAATATTATGCATCGGTTTGGTATTCCGAATAGGATTATTACCGACAATGGGACTCAGTTCACAGAAGGAATTTTTAAGGATTTTTGCGAAGACTTTGGGATCAAGATATGTTATGCGTCAGTTGCACATCCGAAGAGCAATGGACAAGTTGAGCGCGCTAATGGTATGGTTCTTCAAGGCATCAAGGCTCGTGTTTTTGACAGATTATGCCCTTACGCCGGACGATGGGTTCAAGAGTTGCCTTCAGTTTTATGGTCGTTGCGAACTACACCTAGTCGGGCTACGGGTCAGTCGCCTTTCTTTTTAGTTTATGGGGCTGAAGCTATGTTGCCGAGTGAGATGAAATTTGAATCTATTCGAGTTCGTAATTTTAGTAAGGAGTGTTATGACCAAGACCATGTTGATGACTTAAACCAACTGGAAGAAGCCCGTGAAGCTGCACTTATTCAGTCGGCTAAATATCTCCAACGGTGTTTCTTGTTGGTGATATGGTGTTGAGAAAGATTTAGACGATGAAAGATAGAAATAAGTTGTCTCCGTTATGGGAAGGGCCTTTTATAATTGTTGAGGTCACTCGGCCAGGGGCTTATCGACTAAAGCGTGAAGATAGATCGATTGTGAAGAATTCTTGGAATATTGAACACCTTCGACATTATTATACTTAAGTTATTCTTTTGTACTTTATTTCTCTCGATTGCCGACGTCAAGAAATTACAAACTGGAGTCAGTATTCAAGGCACAAACAGAAATAAGTTGATATATTACAAGTCAGACTATAAATGTATTTTTACTATTGGGAATTTATCCCTGGAAGTTTTCTACTATGTTGGCGGCCATTTTCTTGGCAGATTCTTGCGCTTCATTTATCAAGTCTAGGGCTTGTTCGTCTGAAGTGCCATCAGCGAAGCCATCTCCTATATTGCTAATATCCACTCGGGGATACAAGGATTTTGTCATTGCAAGAGCCTGACTTGCACCCATGGCAGCTGCTTCACAAATATTATCCAGATACTTCTTTGGAGCCCTTCTGAGTATTTCAAAAATCTCGGGAGCATCTTTTGAACTCGAGCCCAAGTCATTCTGGAAAATAGCGTTTAAGATCGGAGCAGCGGCATTAGCAATATCATCCCTAATACTTTCAGCCCATTGGATTCTGTCAGCAAATATTTCAAATTGAGCTCGGGATTTCATCTTGTGAGCTACAAAGTTGCAAATAATCAAGATATATTGAAAATACTATGAGTCAGATCAAAGGTCAGAGTTAGAAAAAATACCTTCTAGTTTGGTAACAGCTTTGGTTTTGTCTGTTTCCAGTTGGGCATTATTGTTTTCTACTTTCTTCAATCGGGCTTTGAGGGATTCTATTTCTGATAAATGAGCTGAAGCATGGAGATAAAGAATTAGTGACAAAACTTGATAAACAAGGTAAGATTGAGATCTTTGTGTTTACCTCCGATTGAACCACGGTATTCCAGGTTGGTGTCTCGGAATTGACTGATTTCTGCTCTTAGCTCAGTTTCCCTGGCTATGGTGGCTTCCTTGGCTTCTTTGAGTTCTTGTTGGATAGCCTCCAGGGAATTCAAGTGTGGCACTAGTTTCTCTAATGTTTCCGACTTGGCTTGAGATTGGCGATATATTCTCTCCATACAAAGGATGGATTAGCTGATGTCATGACAAGAAGTGATTGGAAGCCAGAGAGTTTCATACTTACATTCAGCAGTCGGGAGGATTCTGTCAGTCGGGCTACAAGCAGATCACGCTCCTCGGCTTCTTTCTGTTTATTTAAAATAATCATGTGCGCACGGCCTTCGGAATCATGCCATTGGATTTTGACCGGTGGGAGCGAGTCCTTTGCTGACTTGATGCGGAGTTTCTTCGTCTTCTCCAACTATTAGTTCTAAAGGGAAGAAGGTTGCAAGAATTCAAGACAAGTGCTGGAGTCAAAAATTTAAATGATTGGGAATTTACCTTTGATTATGTCGGGACATCTGCACGAGGGGTCTTGAACTCTTTCGTTTGCGTCGGGAGCTGACTTGTTTTGGTCTTCTGGGGCAGCAGTATCTCCGGTTGGCTGATCTTCGTTGATATTTTCATCATTGCCCGAAGCTGGGTCTTCAGTTGGTGCCTCTTGGTTTTTAGAGGCTGGATCTTCTTCACCCAATTGGAAACTAGTCAGGGGTTCTTGTTTAGCTGCTTGATCAGAAGAACCCAGCTGGTTTCCAATCGGGGGCTCCTGATTGGCAGTTGGGTGGCTAGAACCCGGTTGGTCTTGCGATGTGCCTTGAGCTTCAGATTTTGTGGTTTCTTGGCCTTTTGATCCTACGTCAGGAGGTGATACTTCAGATTGGCCGGTGGGATCGATATCCTCAGGTTTTCTGCAAATTTGATGCATGAGATTGGATTAAAATACAGTCGAGAGCATGTTCAAAGGCAAAAGACACGACCAAAGTTATACAAGGGTTTCCTGTTGGATTTTTTGATCTTGGGTGCTGATCTAGTAGATGATGGTTTTGGTGAAGCAATGTTGGTTCTCGGAGTTTGTATTTCTTCGTCCTCCTCGTCCGAGTCATCAATGATAAGTTTTCTCTGCTTGCTGGCCCGTTTGCTTATCTCCTCTGTAGCAGCTCTTTTGTTCTTCGCCTGAGGCTTGATTGTTAGCCCGCCAGTCGGCCGAAGGTAGCCAGCCGAGTGTGTCTGGGAGGCTTGAGGGTAAACTTTGTATGGTCGGGAGATGAATAAGGCGTTTTCCTGCAGAGATATTCTTTCAAGATATAACATTGGCAAATAGAATAAGATAATTGAAGTAGAAGATGGTTTGCGAGTTAGTGTACCGGAGGTGGTGGCCGAAGCAGACTATAAGGAGCAACAGGCAGTTTGTGGTTGTAATCGACTACGATCCTGGAGGAGAAAATTTTGTACATTCGTGAACATAAGATTTGGAAATCTAGAAAGTCACAGTCCTCGCGATTGGGATCAGTCTGCCCTTTACGGGAGCCAGTCGGCATTTGATGAAATGTCGAGTGACTTGTCCCCCTAAGAGTCCCTTATTCTTAATCTCAAGGATTTTTTATAACAAAGTGTTAGCTTCAATAAACTCTTGGCCCTCTGGCTGAGAATTCCAGTGAGCTTGAGGGATCGGTGGAAGGCCAACAAAGTCGGGCAGGCTGGGGGCAGGATTGGAGATATAGAACCAATTGGCGTGTCAGCCCTTGTTGGAAGTTTTTAAAGGAAGTGAGAATAGTCCTTGCGGAGGGTTCCCTGGAGTTGAAATCTGGAGCCACCAACAACACAAGGGTTTTCTTTTGTCAGATGGGCTTTGAGATAGAACATGCAGCGAAAGAGGTTGAAGTGGGGGCGGATTCCAAGGAAGGCTTCACAAACATGGACAAAAATGGCAATATGCAAGATAGAGTTTGGATTCAAGTGATAGATTCTGATTCCGTAATAATCAAGGATGCCGCGAAAAAATTCAGAGGTTGGGAGAGCAAAGCCACAGTAGAAAAAGTGGGTGAAGACAACGATTTCACCGGTATTGGTGATCGGAAATTCTTCACCGCAAGCGGGACGCCAGCCGATGATTTCCTTTGCCGGAAAGACACTGTCTTTTACCATCTCTTTCAAAGTCGATTCCTTCACGTCAGAGGTCGTCCATTGTTTGAAGGGAATTTCTCTCTCTTCCGCCATGAGCAAGGTTTTGGGATGGCGTGAATGTGGATTTTTAGGTCGAGATTTTGTAAAGGATGGAAGTTAGAGATGCACGCAGCAAGATCTGATGGGGTTTGAAGCGGCTGGATGGATGAATTTGGTGGATTCGTGAACCCTAAAGCTTCGGCGGCGGCGGTTGCGAATAGGAGCGCGAAATGGGGAATTTTGAAATGTGAAGCGGCAGAGGCGGAGAAGAAGAAGGAGAAGTCTACTAGAGTTTTTAAGAGGGTATTGGTGAAGTCTCTGTTTTGGGCCGATGCCCAAAGGGGATTCACAGCCCAAATCTCAGGTGTGGCCTATCACGTGTCTCTAGGGACTTAAGCATATTTGCCTTGGCAATGTGCACGTGCTTTATTGCCCGATACCTTAAAAATCCTTTTATACAGCAAGTTATATAGCTCTTTAGGAGTTGGTGCGATGCAATTTGAAAGGTGGCAAGTAGGGAGGCTTTTTTATAAGCTGCTCTGTTAACTTTTTTATGGGTTACAGGCGCTAAAAGCAAATGATTTGATATCAATGCTTCTTTGCCAGAATTTTGTGTGCTTTTCTGATCAGGACTAGTATCTTGGCTTAGGCTGAACATATTTTGGTCAATTTTCAGACGGTTGGTAAATCTATTTATGGGTTCTATTAACTCGTATTCTATACCACAAGTGTCATATATTTATGAGGATGGTGAGATTGTGTCTTATAGGGACTTAGACATATTTGCTTTGGCAATGTGTACACAATATGATACCAGTACTTATATCCACTATGTAATAAGCTTTGTTATTAAAGTTATTTGCTATGTGATTTTCTCAAAATAATTTTGGCTTTGGCTAAGCATGTTATTTTTGTAAAACCACTCAGATGGTTGAATAATTAAGTTTTTGACTATATGTTTAGTTTGTTCAACTAAACACATAGTCGGGGGCTACACCTAATTAGGTGCATCTAGTCGATGCACCTAGGTATATTTTTTATTGCAATTTTGTCAGCCCTTCACAGCCTTTATGGTGGATTGATAGCACTCGGGAGACTACAGCACAGGTGATTAAAGCACTCGGCTATGGATAAATTTGGCTCGAGATGGAGTTATCTTATCGACTGCGAAGGTCTCAGGGGCTACTGTGAAGATTGTGGGTACCATATACCCACACAGCTAGCTTATCCGACTGGTTATAGGGGATAGGTTATACACAATGATTATGTAACATTTAGGATTTAAGTGTTACAATTTCTTGTGTGTTAAGAACGACTTATAGTCCTAAACTGGTATTACTATTATGGATACGGTTTAGGAGACTCCATCTTGTAATCCTGTCCTCTAAAGCTATATAAGGAGGGTAGGACGCCCCCTGAGGGGCAAAGATTTTCTTCAACATACACAACTTGATCGTCAGGTCAATACATAACTCGACGGATATAATCCCCGAAACAGGATTAGGGTATTACTTCTATCTAGAAGGCCTGAACCTGTCTAAACTTTTGTCTCATAACCTATCCATTTAGGCTTTGTACGCTACCCCCTTTTCTCATTGCCGAAATCAAGTTTCGACAATATTCCACCTCAGAAGCACAACTACCTACTGTTGAATGCCCTACAGGAACCATCCCAATACTATGCAACAATAGACAAGGCAATATTTCAACTAAGAATACCAACACAATTGGCACTAGTCAACAACAAGAGGTAAGATTTTTTAAAATATTTTTAGATGTTTCAATTATCATGATTTGATTGTGATAACATATGGTTTTTGTATGGAGTGTTCTTATGTCTAGCTCTCATAATAGAATCACAAAACCACTATATTACCATTGGTCGATGTATCAACTATATGAAAGAGTTAGGTGAATCTCCATCTTTAAGTGCTAATAAATGAACCCAATCAACACCATTAGATGAAATATGTGTTACTAAATGACTGAAACAGTTACACAATAGATAAATACTCCCTCCTACTTTGCACGTTTTTTACAACTCCTAATTTACAAATGAATTTATGGGTATTAAAAATATGTATGTAATTGAAGTATGTTACATGGTAGATAAAAACATATAATTTTCGCTCATCACAGTCAAATGATTTCAAATATATCAAGTCCCAGTCAAAATTGTCAAATAGTAGGAAATGGATGGCCCCTTAATTTGAAATATTTGTTAGTAAGGTTATATTGTTGCAGTTTCACATCCTCTTTCAAAGAAAAACCAAGTCCTTTGTGGATGTTTTTAATCCAAATTACCGACTATAAATTATTATATTCCTTAAGTATTTCAAAGTTATCTTACAGAAGGCTGATGAATATATATGAGTTTTATCCTGACTGACAACAGTCCTCTATGTATTAATATGGTGTAAAACTATGCATATGTATTTAAGTTATTATGATTCACAAAAGTCTTTTCATTTTTTTATAGGTAGCAGGGATAAAATATTGGGAAGATATATATGGAACACAGGCCGCAATAAATATTTAGAAACTTGTGACAGCGATGAATCAGAGTTAGAAAAAGAGAGCATTGGCAAAGGTAAGCATTGTCACGCCCCAAACTGGCCCCGGGCGGAGACCAGGATAGAGCGGTCCAGATTGACCTGTATGCCTGTACCAGTCCCAGGAAATAGCGCTGGTACAGCAGGAAGATTTAATATCACAACTAGTTTTATTGAACACTTGTGAACTGCTGCTGGTGTGAGGTTTTCCGTTCTGTGCTTGGTTTAAGGCTGTTGAAGCAGCCGGGGTCGGTGACGATTGGCAGGGAGCCTCTCGTACCGACGTGTTGACTTGTGGCTGTTGAAGCAGCCGGAGTCGGTGACGATTGGCAGGGAGCCTCTCGTACCGGCGTGTGTGACTTGTGGCTGTTGAAGCAGCCGGAGTGGTGACGATTGGCAGGGAGCCTCTCGTACCGGGTGTGTGGAGTTGTGGCTGTTGGATGCAGCCGGGTCGGTGAACGATTGGCAGGGAGCCTCTCGTGCCGACAAGAATTCAATCGATACAATTTCACTGCTCCGGCCGGATGAGACGCACTTTCTCATCCGTGTCGTTGAGAAGCACTACTTAGATGTTTCTAAAGTCTTAAACTAAAACCAATTGTGAAAAATAACTGGCTTTCCCTTGAAGCTTGCATTAAACACTTAATTCCCCTGACTTGCTGAGTACTCCTGTACTCACCCTTGCTCTATATAATTAAACCCCCCCCCAGTTCTCGAAGATGAAGAGGTGGACCCTGCTGACGAAGAGTTCTTCCAGGAGCAAGCAGACTTCGAGCAGTAGTAGGGTTTCGGCCTTCCCCAAGGCTTTGCTTGTGGCTTAGGGCCAGTCGCCGCTTTCCGCTTCCGCCTTTTTGTAATGCTGTTGCGAACTCGGGTTCTGTCCGCAGTTCCAACCTTGGTTGTAATCCTACTCTTAAATAAAGAGACCGCTGTTGTTGTGATATTCAATCTTCCTGTTGTACCAGCGCTATTTCCTGGGACTGGTACAGGCATACAGGTCAATCTGGACCGCTCTATCCTGGTCTCCGCCCGGGGCCAGTTTGGGGCGTGACAGAAGATGGTATCAGAGCGCAGCTTTGGCCTAGGACGAAACCCGACGTTAGATGACCGTAAGGATGCTAAGTTCTGAAAAAGCTATTTGCGAAAAGTTCGGTTCTTTTCTTCTTCTCTTACTCTGTTTACAAAACTGGTTACTGACTTCTCTTTCTTTTTCAAAATTGTAGATGGCAGTCAACGCCACCCACAGTTCCCACGGCGTTGGTGAGGGTCACCACGTCGACCAGCTGAGAGACCTCGCTGGCTTCCTTGGCTTCTCTTGTCCCGAGTACGCTGGGTACTCCGTGGACCGCTTCCCTCCCCGCTGTGAGCTGTCCGTGTACCTTTACCCCCGCGGAGGTACACACAGCGCTGGCCTTCGCCCTCACCACTTCAACTTGGCTCGCCCCACGCTCCAGCTCGCGTACCAGGACCTCTCCTGGACCGCTCTGCGTCGCTTGGCCTACGACTACCGTCGTCGCCTTGCAGGTTCGGCCTTCCGGCTGATCCCGCAGCTCCCTCCTGGCCGTGCAGACAGCCGCTACCCTTGCCCTTACCGTGAGTCGCACCCTGCGCTGACGCGCATGGTGGAGCTTTCTGGCGCTCAGGCCACTCAGCACGACCTTCTCCTTGAGGCTTACCGCTCCTTGGCTCGCCGCTACGCCGCACTGGAGGCCCGCCTTGCTGAGGAGGGTGTCACCTCCGTGGACACTACCTCCTGGGACTCTGGCCGCCTTTGCCACTCCAGCCACCTGTCCTTCTACAGTTCACGTGGCTCTGCTCGCACCCCCAGCGGCCCACGCTCCCCCAGCCCGCGTGTGCCGTACTCGCCAGTTTACTCTCCCTACCCCCACCGTGCCAGCCCCTCCTACACCCCAGGTCACACCCCAGTCGTCAGCCGCCGTGGGCTCCGACTGATCCGCACCGCGCGGAAGCGCGTTGTGGGCTCCTCCACCGTGTTCCGTTTCGACCACCCAGCTCCTACCCCGCCAGCAGGCCGCCCTGCTGCCGGCCCTCGACAGGTTCCGCCGGTCCCTTCGCGTGCGCCGATCGACGTGTCCTCTTCAGACGAGCCGACCACCGGAGCCAGCCAGGCAGGAGAGCAGTAGAGTTCGTCTGCTGCAGGTGGAGTTCGTGTGCTAGACCTTTTGTACCGCCGCCAACTCTTTCGGAGTCGTGGCGAGGTAGTGTGTGAGTGTGTTGTTGTGGGTGTTGTCTGGTAGTCTGGATCTCTGAGGTGGTGTGCGTACAGTCAAGCTCGGCGCAGCTCTGTGACTTGTCCACACCCGTTGTTTTAGGTGCTTTCCGAGTTGAGAAAAGCTTTATGACTAGTGTGTGCTTTCTGAGCTCGTTTACTTTACTTCTTCCCTTTTTAAGTGCTGTTCTGTTTTCTTACCCCGCCCTTTTCTGGGAGATTAGATGGCTACCCGTCCCCGTCGTGTAGCTCGTGCTCCAGCTCGTTTGGGTTACGAAACCCGCAGGGAAGAACCAGAATCGGAAAATGAGTCAGGGAATGAACCGGTTAATGCTCCAGCTCAGGCAGATCCTGCAGCAAACCGTGCACAGGACTTACCCCCGCCTCCCCAGCTTCAGGCAGATTACCAGCACATGATGGCAGTTCAGACTCAGATCTTGCAGGGCTTAGCCCAAGCCATAGCAGGCATCCAGCAGAATTTGCAGCCGCAGGCTCCGCACCCAGTGCCTTTCCATAACAACAATCACAGATCCAAGCTGACGGACTTTCTAAGATCCCACCCACCAGAATTCTCTCACACCGTCGAGCCCGTTGAGGCCGACGATTGGCTAAAGGATGTTGAGAGAAAACTCAACCTAGTGCAGTGCACCCCAGTGGAAAAGACCCTTTTTGCTGCACATCAGTTAAGAGGCTCTGCAGCCGACTGGTGGGAGAATTACTGTAATGCCCATCCAGACGCTGTCAACATTGAGTGGGCAGAGTTCGCCGATGCCTTCCGTGCAGCTCATGTGCCCGAAAGTACCATCGACATGAAGAAAGAAGAGTTCAACCGTCTGAAACAAGGTACAGGAAGCGTCAATGAGTACCTGAGTCGCTTCAACAAATTGGCTCGGTATGCTCCCGAAGAAGTGGACTCCGACAAGAAAAAGATCAGGAAGTTCTTGAAGGGAATCGCAGTAGGGTTGAGAATCCAGTTGCTTGCCCATGACTTCCCCACTTTCCAGCACATGGTCAACAAGGCCTTGCTTCTGGAGGATGCCAGAAAAGAGGCAACTGAGGAATATAAGAAGCGCAAGTCTACCCACCAAGCGCCCCCATTCCGAGGTGCGCCACGCCCTCGTGTTGGACATCCCATGCAGTACCACCAACCTGCCCATCAAGTCAGTCGCCAACCTGGCTTTACTCCCCGTCCGCCGGTGCCCCGCCTTACTCCGTCGCCCCAGCAGCATGCCCCTAGTGGCAACACCGCAAGGAACAGTGTCTCCTCCTTCAATTCGCCCACAGGAATGGCAAATGTGCAGTGCTTCACGTGCAAACAAATGGGACATTACGCCAGGCAGTGTCCTCGGAATCAGGGAAATTCTAACCCCGGACGCTCTGATGCTAGCTTCCCCAGGACGCCAGCACCTGCACAGTCCCGTCCAGTCACTCAGACAAGTGGACAAGGTTCTCGCGCCTCCAACAACTTTGGACGAGGTCGAGTGAACCACATTCAAGCTGAAACCGCCCAAGAGGCCCCCGACGTGGTGATGGGTATGTTCTCTGTCAACTCCATACCCGCACTCGTTCTATTTGATTCAGGAGCTTCTCATTCGTTCATATCACAAGCTTTTGTGAAAAGAAATGGTTGGAAAACCCAAAATTTACAAGTACCTATGGTAATACATTCCCCTGGAAGGGATATAAGGGCAGATAAACTATGCCCCAAGGTTGATCTAGTGATAGAAGGGGTTAGCTTCGCAGCCAAACCCATAGTCCTAGACTCCCAAGGTCTGGATGTCATCCTAGGGATGGATTGGTTGGCTAAGCACAAAGGACAAATTGATTGTGCCGATAGGACCATCACTTTGCAAGGACCCGGAGGAAAACAAGTGCGTTTCACTCCCCTCCTTCCCGGAAATCGGTCAACCCTGAACAGTTTGCAAGCCACTCCCTTGGAAATGGTACCTATAGTCAACGAGTACCCCGATGTGTTCCCAGAAGAACTACCCGGGATGCCACCGGATCGAGAAATTGAGTTCTCCATAGAGCTTGCCCCAGGCACCGCTCCCATTGCCAAGAGACCCTACAGAATGGCAGCCAACGAACTGGCAGAAATTAAGAAACAGATCGAAGAACTTCAGAACAAGGGTTACGTGCGACCCAGCTCGTCCCCTTGGGGAGCCCCTGTGCTCTTAGTAAAGAAGAAAGATGGCTCTGAGAGAATGGTGATAGACTATAGAGCCTTGAACGAAGTAACCATCAAGAATAAGTATCCCCTACCACGGATTGACGATTTGTTCGACCAATTGGAAGGAGCCAGAGTATTCTCCAAGATCGACCTACGATCTGGGTATCACCAGCTCAAAATCAGATCAGAAGATATCCCCAAGACCGCTTTCTCAACGCGGTATGGCTTGTATGAGTTCACCGTGATGTCTTTCGGACTCACCAATGCTCCGGCATTCTTCATGAACCTGATGAATAAAGTTTTCATGGACTACTTGGATAAGTTCGTTGTGGTCTTCATCGACGACATTCTGATTTACTCAAGAAACGGACAAGATCATGCAAATCATCTACGGAAAGTAATGGAAAGGTTGCGTGAACACCAACTTTTTGCCAAGTACTCGAAGTGTGAGTTTTGGTTGGATAAAGTAGCCTTCCTTGGCCATGTCATCTCCACCAAAGGTGTTGAAGTAGACCCCAGTAAGGTTGAGACCGTCCTCGCCTGGAACGCACCCAAGACGGTGTCTGAGATCCGTAGTTTCCTCGGTTTAGCAGGTTACTACCGGAGGTTCATCGAAGGATTTTCCAAGCTAGCTCGACCAATGACGGAACTCCTAAAGAAGGAAAAGAAGTTTGAATGGTCGGAAGCATGTGAACGCAGTTTTCAAGAACTCAAGAAAAGATTGACGACTGCTCCCGTCCTCACCCTGCCTGACATCCGAAAGGATTTTGAGATCTTCTGTGATGCATCGAGACAAGGTCTAGGATGTGTCTTAATGCAAGACCGAAAGGTGGTGGCCTACGCTTCAAGACAACTCAGGCCCCATGAGGTCAACTACCCTACGCATGACCTGGAATTGGCAGCTGTGGTTCATGCCCTGAAAATTTGGCGTCACTACCTGATTGGAAACAGATGTGAGATTTACACCGATCACAAAAGCCTCAAGTACATCTTTACCCAGAGTGAATTGAACATGAGACAAAGAAGATGGTTGGAATTAATCAAGGATTATAATCTCGGTATACACTACCACCCTGGAAAAGCAAATGTGGTCGCCGACGCGTTAAGTCGCAAGACCTACTGTGCTACCGCCCTAGTTTGGCCAACACAGGATGACCTGTGTCGAGAAATCGAGAAGTTGAAAGTGACCGTGGTTCCCACCGGAAACCTTGCCAGTCTTACAGTGCAACCTACCCTAGAAACTCAAATTCGAGAAGCGCAACAAGAAGACGAGGGTATGAAAGAAATGAAGGATAAGATCCGTAAGAAAAGACTCAAAGGCTTCACCATCGACGACCAGGATACTGTTTGGTTCGGATCCCGCATCTGCGTGCCAGCCAAAAAGGAATTAAAGGACCTCATTCTGAGAGAAGCTCATGAGTCAGCGTACTCCATCCATCCAGGGAGTACCAAGATGTACCAAGATATCAAGGAATACTTCTGGTGGGCTGGAATGAAGCGAGATGTTGCAGAGTATGTAGCCTTATGTGACATCTGCCAAAGAGTAAAGGCCGAACATCAGAAACCCGCCGGTTTGTTACAACCCCTCCGAATTCCCGAGTGGAAATGGGAGGAGATCGGTATGGATTTCATTACCGGTTTACCAAGGACCCCTAGTGGGTATGACTCCATCTGGGTGATCGTGGACCGCCTAACCAAGGCAGCTCACTTTGTACCAGTGAAAACCACCTACGATGGGAAAAAGCTGGCAGACCTGTACATGACCCACGTGGTTTGCCGATACGGTTGCCCAAAGAAGATTGTGTCGGATCGAGGCACTCAGTTTACCTCAAGATTCTGGCAACAGTTACACGAGGCAATGGGTACCAACTTAAATTTCAGTACTGCCTACCACCCGCAGACAGATGGGCAGACAGAACGAGTTAACCAGATCCTGGAGGACATGCTTCGAGCGTGTGCCTTGGACTTCGAAGGCACATGGGATCGTTGTCTCCCCTACGCTGAGTTCTCCTACAACAACAGTTACCAATCCAGTATCCAGATGTCCCCAAATGAAGCCCTGTTTGGACGAAAGTGTCGCACCCCGTTGTGTTGGAACGAGGTAGGCGAAGCGCAAGTGTTTGGACCTGACGTTCTAAAGGAAGCTGAAAAGCAAGTCAAGTTGATTCGAGACCGCCTGAAAACAGCTCAGACCCGACAGAAAAGCTATGCAGATAATCGGAGACGTGATCTCGAGTTTGCAGTGGGAGATCACGTGTACCTGCGAGTGTCTCCACTCCGTGGTCTAAAGAGGTTTGGAATGTCCGGCAAGTTAGCCCCTCGCTACATCGGTCCCTACCTCATCACCGCCAGACGCGGCGAAGTTGCCTACCAGCTTGAGCTGCCAGAAGGACTGACAGATGTGCACAATGTGTTCCATGTGTCCCAGTTAAAGAAATGTCTTCGTGTTCCAGAGGAACAAGTTCCCTTGGGAAGTATAGAACTGGAGAAGAACCTAACCTATAAAGAGAGACCAATCAGAGTTCTTGAAGAGGCTGAACGTCAGACTCGAAGAAAGACCGTTAAGTTCTACAAGGTGCAGTGGAGCAACCACTCAGAGGATGAAGCAACTTGGGAACGCGAAGATCTTCTCCGTGCCCAGTTCCCGGAGCTGCTCCCTTAGGTGCTGAATCTCGGGGACGAGATTCTTGTTAGGGGGGTTGGTTTGTAACGCCCGTTTTGTCGCGGCGTTAGCGGGAAAACTAATCTGCTAAAAACCCTAATTGCGAAAATTTGCTCTTCGGTTGAGTCTTGTCGTGTGCCAAGGTCTCGTGTTTCCCCTCTCAGTTCAATCCCGGAGAGAACCGCGAAATCGGATTTCGAATCCGAGCCCTAAACCTCCCAAAACCAAACCCTCAGAAAAAGTCTAATTTACCTCCCTTTCCCTCCTGGGCCGCTGCCGGCCCAGTCCTCCCTCCCCCTCGGGCTGTTTCCCCTCTCGGCCGCTCCCTTTCCCCTCTTCCTTCCCTGGGCCGCCCCCCCGGCCCAGCTCTCTCTCCCTCTTGGGCCGCCTCGGCCCAGCCGCCTGCCCGGCCGCCTCCCTCCCGCTGGGCCGCGCCAGGCCGCTCGGCCCGCACGCGCCCGAGCCGGTCCGCCGGCTCTCCCCCTCTCTCTCTCTCTTTCCCGTTTCTTCTCCCCACAGCCCCGCCGGCGCCGTTCCGTCCCGCCTCCGCCGCTGGCCCCCGCCTCGGCCCCGCCGCCTGCGCGCGTGCCGACAAGGCGCCGAGCGCGCCCCCTCGCCCCCTTCTCTCCTCCCCCGCGCGCGCGCGCCCTTGCCCGAATCGGCAAGGGGGCAAGCCCCCTTTTCCCCCCCCCTTTTTTCTCTTTTTCCCCGGCGACCGACCGCCGCCGACGTCACCCGGCCGCTTGGCCGCTTGCGCCGGTCCCCGCTGCCGCTCGGCCGCACCGCCTCTCCCGGCCCAAAATCGGCATTTCCCCTCCGCCCCAAACCGACCTAAACCCCCTACAAATTTCCCCCCGCTCGCCGCTTTTCTTCTCCTCTCTCGCCCGGCCGCCATTGCCACCCCGAGCTCTCCACTCCGCCTCGCTGCCACCGCCGCCCTTGCCGACCACCGCCGCCGCAGCCGAGGGCTCCCGAAGGAGCCCCGGGCGCCGCCTTGCCCGCCCTCACCCTCGGCCGGACCCGCGCCGCCGCCCGCGTCGTCACCCCGTCCCCGGCAAGCACCGCCCGCCGCGGTAACCCCCCCTCTTCTCCCCCTCTCCCCTTTTCCCTCGCGGTTAGGCCGCTAGGTAGCCGTGGTTCTCCCCCGGGCACCGCCGTCGTGCCGTCGCCCTTCCCCCTAGCTCCGTCCCCGTGCGCCCATGCCGCCGTCACGTGGCGCCGTCGTCGGCCGCTACCGCCCCCCCCTTTTTTCTCTTCAACCCGCGCCGGCAAACCAACTCCGCCGCATCCCCTCACCCGCCGGTGCCCGCCGCCGCCCGCTCCGACTCGTCGCCCCGCCGGAGCCCGCGCTCGTCGCCGACCGCCGCGAGCCGCCCTCTCCGGGGCGAGCTCCCCCTTCTCCCCCTCTCGGTCCGACGTGGAGTCCACGTGGACGCCACGTCCACCGTCTCACGGCCCCACGGGAGACCGGTCAACGGCCCCGCGCCGGCCTCTTCCCCTTCTCGGCCCAGTCGGCCCGTGCCCGCGTCGGCCATCGGCCCTCTCTCTCCCCTCTCGGCCGCTTGGCCCACTCGGCCGCTCGGCCATCGGCCTCCCCGATCGGCCTCGGCCCATCGGCCTTTGGACCTCTTCGGCCTCGCCCCTTGGCCCATCGGCGCCCTCAAGCGCCGGCCTGCTCCGGCCCATCGGCCGCTAGGCCCATCGGCCATTTCCCTCCCGCGCGCCGATCGGCCGTGGACCAACTCCTTGGGCCATCGGCCGGCCCATCGGCCCCCTTGGCCCAACGGCCTCCTTGCTCGGCCTAGGCCGATTCCCTTCGGGCCGCCGGCCCAATTATTTCGGCCGCGCCCGTTCTAATCTTTTGGGCTGCCCTTTTCTCTCCGGGATTGAACTGAGAGGGGAAACACGAGACCTTGGCACACGACAAGACTCAACCGAAGAGCAAATTTTCGCAATTAGGGTTTTTAGCAGATTAGTTTTCCCGCTAACGCCGTGACAAAACGGGCGTTACAAGCATGTTATTGATTTAGCTTTTATTGCTCGCAATGCAGACTCTGATGTTGATGAGTCTAACAGTGAAGAAAAACTTAGTTATGACCAATTAGAACGTGCTGCTTTTAAATTTGCTAAGAAACTTAAAGCATGTTCTAATATGCTTAATGAGAGTGATCACACTATTGAGATTCTAAAAGCTAAAATTGATAGATTGAAATCTACGATTCCTAATGATGATGGTTGCAAATCTTGTGAAGTTTTATTTTCTAAAATTACTGCTTTGCGAAATGTCAATTATGCTAATTGTTTGAAATTGGAATCTGAGGTTGAAAAATCTAAAAATCTTGAGTCTTCTTTTGCTATTGGATTTGCTTTGCATACTCATGTTGTTGATGAATTGATGTTGGCAAAGAACATTTTGAAAAAGTATAAAACAGCTTTTTGTGCAAGTTCTTTGTTCAACGTTTTGTGTGCAAAAAGGATTAAACAACACAAAACTGTTTTGGTTTCACAAAATTGCTCAAAGTGTTTTTTGAATGAGATGAAATTAAAAGATGCTTTAGGGCGTGTTGAGTACATGGAAAACATTGTGAAATCTGATGAGGTGCTTTCTTGTTCTACGTGTCGCAAGAACAAAGGTGTTTTGATTGATTGTGAAAATTGTGCAAATTTGACAAAAGAAGTTTCTTATTTGAAAAGTTCTTTGGAAAGGTTTTCTGATGACAAAAAAAAACTTAACATGATTTTGAATCAATCAAAAGTGAGCACTTATAATCATGGTGTAGGTTTTGATACTAATGTCTATTTTACAAATCACCAACCTATTGTTTTGAGTGTAACTGAAAAAGGTGAAGTTTTGACAAATCCCGAACTAAAGAAAATGGTTTTTAAATCTGCTGGAATTTTACCTTCTCTTTCTTCAACAGTTCAAGAAACAAAGTCTTTGATTGCGAAACCATCAATTTCAAAACCATCTACTTCAAAAACTTTTTGTCGTGAGAAGTACACTTGTTCTTTTTGTGGAAAAGATGGACATTTGCTTAGTTTTTGTTTTAGACTTGCTCATAAACAGAAAAAAAAAGAGAAATTGCTTTTGCAAAGCGACGATGGCAAAAATTGGGTTTTGATTCGAAGAGTGCGGTCAGACCGACACTGACCAGTCAGTCAGACCGACCAGCGGTCAGACCGCGAGTGATTTGGCGGTCAGATCGGCCAGGCCCGGTCAGACTGTCGACAGTAGCAGTCAGATCGGCCTCATGGTAATTTGCGCGTGATTCAAATCGAACTTTTGTGAAGCGATATGGTAAGTTTTCACGTAAGTCTAGTTCTGATTTTGTTCATGCATTTATACCTACTGGTTCTACCGGTTGTGTGACTTAGTGTTGGATTCCAAAATTTCTTTTATCTAATCCCAACACGGAGGCCTCGACATCTTCTTGTTCGTAGGTATTTTGTGGCATATTCCCTATGTGCGTTCAATGTAGAGATGGTGATTTCTTTTCAAGGTAACATCGATGAAGTTTTGAATTGACATAATTTTGTTTTACTTTTTCGTTTATTAGCTTTTCGATATGCTAGTGTTTGAGGTAGTAGTTTTGGTTATAATACAAGTGGATATATGTCAGTTCATGAGAACTTTGGTGTTATCATTGGCAATTGGTTGTCTTTTTCAAAATCTTTGATTTCTTCTTGTTTTTTCTTTAGGGAGAATTGCAGGTTAATTTGAGGGAGAGTTTGTACTTTTTCATGCATTCATTTTTTTATCCATTTGCTCTAATTCTGAAAATAAATAAAAATAAAAAAAGTGCTTTGGTTTATATTTCTAGTATATTCTTGTGTATGTTAGCAAAATAGTTGAGATCTATTTGTTGCTATGTTAGCTTGTATGCATTTTTAGTATTTACATGAGGCTTAGATATTGCTTTTAAGTGAGATGATGCATGACACTAATTCTTTTACTTGAATTAAGTAAATATGCAATATTGAAGCTAGTGTTTAGTTTGAATGATTAATGCCTATATATATGTTTGTTGGATTGTTATTCCTCAAATTACTTTTTGTTGTTTCAAATACCGCAAGTGCAAATATTGCTTGTATTTACTTTTAAGAGAGGTAAAAATGAATACCGAATCCTTGAAAATAGTCTTGACGACAAGGACGTATTCGCAGTAAGAAAAATAATGGGTGCCGAATCCTTGAAAACAGTCTTGACGATAAGGACGTATATGAAATAATTGAGAGATTTTATTATTATTGTTAAATGTTCAAAGTGAGCACAAAGCTGAAATAAATGCTGAAAGTTCTCTTGGTTATTATTTTTACGAGAAGGAGTTAATTTGAGAAAGAGTAATAATAGAATAGTTAATATGTACTAGTGAATATGTTGCATTATAAATTGTTGAATATATGAATTCTTATTGTTGATTTGAGTTTAATTATAATGTCTTTGATTTATGTTTATACTCTAGTGCATTCTTGTTAACTAGTTGATGAATTTATCTCCTTGTCTTGCAAAACATGATCTTGAATTGCTTTTGGTACACTTCAAAGCTCTTGTAAAAAAATAAAAAATAAAAAATTGGTTATTACAAGTGACAATCATGATATCATTGCAGACGTGTTTTATTGGTTATATTTTATTTTTTTGAAGTTCTTGATGAAATCATTGTCAAAGGAAGAGAGAAATATACAAAATGCATGTTTCTTGAAAGAGGGAGAATTGAATTGTTTTGATTTTAAAAATAGTCGATTTTGTGCTTTGAGTGCAAATATGGGGAGAAATTCTTTCTTTTAAAAAGGGAAGAGTTTTTTTCACTTTTCTGATTTTTGTTTTTATTTTTTAAAAAACACAAATTTGCATTTTGGAGATGTTGCCAATGTGTACTGCATGTTAACATAATCTAGAGAGAAATCCAGAAGCAAGACCCTACCCTTTCTATTAAAAGACGCTGCCCGTCAGTTAGGACCTTGATCATGTCTCACAAACCGGACTTGATGAATGCTATCATAAAAAAAAAGGTGGGGAATAAACCAATAAATCTAACCACTATTGAGCTAAACTTAAACAGGCCAACAGCAGAAGCATGCGGAAAGCTGCGCCTAACCGTAAAGTGCTGAACTTGCTCAAGATAATTAGAGATCATTACCGGTGATCATCCCATAAATCCTCCGGAAGCAAGGGCTCCACAAGCGCCAGAGCATACTGTTCATGATGCCTCGGTGGCTTCGTTGCAGCAGTGAGATCAACTCTAGGGATACGCAAGTCTCCTCCTTGATGCACAACTTGACCCGCACACAAGAAACGATGTGGGTTTGGATTGATGTTCGTCATTGCAGCTGTCACCCGAGAAGAGGCTAGATTGGATTGGGGTAAGACTATTGCAGGAGGAGAGGAAGGACGAACGACTCTCGGACAAGAAGGAACCATTTTTTTTTACCCAAACTAGTTTATTCCGAGACCTAGCCGATTTATTAACCGTAACAACCTCCCCACCATTTGTGCTTCTAGACTTATCAGCGATAATGGGCTTATGAAAAGCTTGGCTAGAATGGGCTGAAGGGCAAAACTTCCTGATGTGGCCCAAAATGAAGCACAAATTGCATCAACAGACATTTTACAATTCTGAACAAAGTGGCAACGATAACAAACAGGATCATGTGAATTTAAAACTGAAGTACGATCCGACTTAATATGATCCCGTTGCATACCTTTCGGCAGGCCGTTGTCAGACCGTCCGGCGATCACCGGAGTAGACACCAGTGAAGAAGATGTCGGAGAAGAAAGGGGAAACTTCAAACGATTGAAGACTGAAGCAATAGGAATATCTTTATGCTCAGAAGAAGACCCAATTTTCATAGCCTTTGCATAAGAACCTAGATGTCGTTTAACCATAGTCCATTCTGCCTCTTGTTCTTCTCTCCAAGAGCAAAATTCACGTTGCCAATCTGGTCCTCTATTCCTCCAAAGGAAGAAACGAATGTAGACGTCTTTGCACATATAAGATTTGAGACAATAGACCCAAAGACCAATTGACTTGGTACAGAACAGAAAGGAAAAACTACGATCAATCAAATGCTCAACTTGAAAACCCACAGGAGAACCACCAATTGCAGCCCTCAGAGCAAGAGCCACCGAAGTAGTTAACTGAAAAGTTGATCGCGGAACATCCACGACCAGCCAGAAAGAGGAAGAACTGAAGAAGGAAGAAAAGTGAACCGGTAGACCAAACCGAAGCCAAGCTTCATCTCGGATGGAATCCCACGGGGAGAAATCCCATCTCCCCGGCAGCGTAGGGGTGACCATCGCCGATCAGAGGAGATCGCTTGAGTCGCTAGAGACCTCCTGAGTCGCCATATTTACAGTTACAAGGCATGACCTTCTGATACAAAGTCCTAAGTAGTGTTGGTATTTGATACGGTCACAGATAAATCCACAAGTGCACGGATACCGTTGTAGCATTTCACCGGGAAATGTTCCAAGGGTATCATTATTTGCTTTTCCGCAAGGAAGGCGGCGGTGTAAAGTATAGGTTGATATATTCATAATCATGCCGTAATTAATATACCATAGTCTAACAAGGGTAAATGATAATCATAATGACAGTTGGTAGTGTGACACATAGAAGAATCATCTCAATAAATAAATAGTTAGTGGAGAAAGACAAAAGAAAGCTATGATTTCATATGTACTTTTATACTTATCATGCTTAGTCGATACAATAATCATATACATATAGATGGCTAGAACTTAGTTCTAGGCACCCAGGCACTATCGAGAGACCACTCTCTACTGGTCTCCCAGCGTAGTTATGGCATTTTACAAACTCTTACGTCATACCCGAGCATGGAGGAATACAAAGGATGGACAAGGTTGTCACCACCTGCCGCCTACCTCACTTTTCATGGGGCATACCCACATCCAATGGAATTTAATCAATCTAAGCACCATACTTACATTGCTAAATAATATCACTAATTCCCCCGGAACTCTCACCCTACGGATGGACAAGTAAGAATTAGTGCAACCCGTTAAGATCATTGGACCAATGTCGTAGCATAGATTGACTAGCCTAAACATGTATAGTTTATGAAAGAAGTATAAACTACTCATAGACCATATAATTGACAAAGCAGTATATGAACTATGAACACAATTAAATAAAGAAGATAATTCTATTATTGAGCTCATAGTCTTGCAAGAAGAGTAAAGTGCTAAAGACATACCTGAATCTCCGAGAAGACTAGGAAACTGAAGAACTATTCTAAACTTAAACTCCACTAAACTAGAGAGTATACAAAGTATAGAATAGATAGATTGCTTCTTGAGTGTGTGTTGTGAAGTGAGAATGCCTACTCCTTTTATAGCCTTCAATGACGGTTGCTTGAGGCGGTTGTGGAGGTCGGTGCACCAGTAACCATCATTAGGGAGCTATCAGGATCGTCCACGTGGAAGGTGGAGATGAGGGGTGGCGATGGCGGTTCGGCTGACCCCTGGGCCCCACCTCTCTCCACCGTCTTTCTCCCAAAGCCTACCATGTGGGCCCCTAAGGCGGTGCAAGGTGGATTAGCCCAAATTAGGTCAGTTTTGCCTGACTTGTGGGCCCTTCAATTCGTGTGCTCTCACGTCATTCGTCGGAGGTGTGTTTCTTTGCATGCCGGCATACTTTATTGTATAATCCCTGCATCCATAGTA
The DNA here is from genome assembly GCA_008326285.1 of Oryza officinalis. Taxonomy (NCBI): domain Eukaryota; kingdom Viridiplantae; phylum Streptophyta; class Magnoliopsida; order Poales; family Poaceae; genus Oryza; species Oryza officinalis. The sequence goes on from BDMV01000005.1 coordinate 22,650,315, forward strand.
TTTCTCCAAGACAAGTGGAGCTACACTATTAATAACTAATATGCATGTAATAAATGTTAATTCTATTTATTTGTTGAGCTAATTGATTGACGAAACTGGTACTTAACGATCGTCAACAGTAGATAAGGAAGGAGTCCCAGATAAGGAAAGAGAAACATAGTTTTATTTGGGCTTGGCCAGGACTACTGGAATTGTATCCATACTTGCTTCCCTAGTTCTACTTGGACATGGGGGTATCCAAATGTATAAAGACAAGATCCCCAGGAGGGGAGGGGAGAAACCTAAGAGAAGCCAACAAGCCAAGAGATATACAAAGAGATACAAGCCACCTCCAATCCCATCGAGTCAATTTCCAAAGAAGCCAACAACAGCTAGCCATTGACCACTATGCCCGTGCTCTACGCTGATAGACTGGCAGTCTATATTAGGTTTTCTTCCCCATGCTTTAAAGTCATGAGAGATTGATATATACAATCTCATGGCAACACCGTCCTACGGCCAACAGGATTACAGATATTACCCGTCATCAACAGGCCTGAACCTGTATAAAAATCCATGTCCCCTTTGCTCTCTTTACAAGCTTTGTTGCATCCTCATATCAGTTGATCCCTACATCCTCAAAACATACCATATAGGTACGGATCTTGGGATCGGGGTATAACCCATTGACAATGGTGTGCCTGGTAGGGGAGCACTGGTATTCAGAGGATTCGCAAAGAGATGGCTCTGCTGCAGGACTACTTTGGATCGACAAAGCTTCAGGACGTCACCGCTGCAGAGAACATTAGTTCGATATTGTCGACCATGAGGCCTTGACTTGGGCTGACCACTTCGGAACTGACATCGCCGCCTCAAAGAAACAACAGTTCAACTAACTTCGGAACTGACATTGTCGACCATGAGGCCTTGGCACAGGCCAACTACTCCGGAACTAACATCGCTGCCGAAATCCGACTATATCAAATTGGTCAACCACGAGGCTACACACTCATGAATTCATTGATCTACAACAAGATTCAACCGTCGCTTTCCTAATGTGTCTAGCTGTCCATTGGCTGAGAAGGGAATGCTGACCTCTGCCCGGTCGTGCAGCCTCCTGTAACCCTTTGGTCTCGAACACGACACATACCCAAGGAGTGGCAAACCTGACTTGGTGACAAAGTCAATCTACACGTGCTTCATTCCACGTGTCAAGTTAGGATTGGTATTGACCAAACCGATACACACACATACATGCATGAGACATGTCCTGAGTCCCCATGCGATAGCCTGCCGATCGAACTGATCTGTGACGCAAGCACATGATACGAGAAAGTATTATTCTACATAAAACAAGACCATAGCACTTGGTAGATTGATGTCTTAATTAATCTACTAATTTGTATGTGAGGTTTCATTGTCATACAAGGCTACAAGTGACTGAAGGTGCAAGATACAGTGAAGGGTTGGCAAGACTTGGCTACGTGATAGACCATGTAGGGGAGAAGGGCAAGGGGAGGCTTAGCGCTGAAGGACTCAATGCAGTGGTAAATGAGCAAGTGCTTGGCGCAAAGCCAATGAAACGGTCGAGGCCATAAGAAGTCACAAGTTGCTAAGGATAAATCTTTGTTGAAGAAGAAGCGTGTGAGGCAAGGCTTGGAAGGAAGAAGATCAAGACTGCCATGAATATCACACAGCATTCAAGTGTGTTCAAGTGCAGCTAGAGTGTGGAGTTGAGAGTGGTGTGGAGTTTGTGTGCTTCAAGTTGGGGAACTTGAAGTTGTAAGAAACAGAGAAGGAGAAGCCCGAGACCAACCAAGTGGAGTGTGATGTGCCTTGGAGATTTTTGTGAAGGTTGCTCGCCTCCGCAAGGAAAGAAGTAATAGTGAAAGTCGGGCTACATCTTGGTGGATGCTTGGTAGAGCAAGATTCATCGGAGGGAAGTTGTGTGGCATCCAAGCTTGGGACTGAGTGGGTCACTTGGAGCACAAGCTTGCCCTTGGTGGTTGCTTGAAAAGACCAAGGCACCATCGGAGGTGGTAGCATGGAAGAGGAAAAGGGTTGAAAGAGACCTGACTTTTCAAAGCCCCTCAATAGACACGTAGGATCGGTTGGATCCAAATTTCTGTAAACAAATCGGTGCCTCATTTTTCTCTCTCTTTACTTTGCACTTATCGCTTTCCTGTTGAGCTATTTCGTAATCTATTATTGCAAGCTTATATCTTGTTGATATGCTCTTAGTTCTAATTTAAAACTAGTGTACAAAGTGCTATACCCCACCATAAGTTCCATATTCTCTATATAGGTTTGATTGTCATATAGCTATCGGATTGTCTGGCATTGTGCATTGTCGGACTGTCCACATCGATACCAGATTGTCTGGTAAGGTCTAATTTCTGCCAATTCACCCCTCCCCCTGGTGACATCTACGGTCCTCGGTGTACTTTCAATGATTTTATATATTGAGCCAACCAACATAAACAAAGCGATGAACAGTTTATTTAAATCATACAAGGAATCTGCAAGCCAAGTATAAGTAATGGAACTAAATAAATTTAGGGGAAGACAAAAGTCTACATGTTACCCAACTAAGATGCCTACTCCCGGTGGAGTAGCATCTTTGAGGAGGAAGTTGGACGATGAGCCAGAATTCCCGGCTCCTCCTTGGAACTCCTCACTCTCTACCCTACACTACTATTTTGGGATAGTAGCACTAATGGACTTGTATCTTCCGCTCCTTCTATGTCTTCCAAATGAGCCAAGCACCCCTATTTATAGTGCAAGGGGTACAAGTAGCCGAGCAGGGAAAAGTTGGTGCATTGGGTGACCTAAGTGGGTGGGCAGGTCAGGCTACTCGGACCGGCCAGGACACATGCACCGGCCAGGACTGTCCCTTAGGTCAGTCAGTCCCTCGGACAGCCATGATCGATCCCTAATGATGGTTGGATAATCAGTTGAGCATTAGATCCTTTGGTTAAAGTTGGGGAGTAACTTATATGGACCGGACGGGCTATTGGATGGGATCAACCTGCCCACTTTAGGGGGTTGGCCAAACCCTCCTAGGTGTCCAAAGGTCCCCAAACAGAAGTGGTGACCGGCTGAACTAGTTACGGGGGTCAATTGGCCCAGTATTCTAGGTCGGCCACCGCCTTCAGCTCAGCAAGATAGCCTGTTTTTCTAGTTGTTGTATCTCCATTGTCTGGACTCTAAATCAGGCAAACCATATATCCATTTTGATTGTCACAATGAGGGATTCAATATGGTGGACTCAAATATATTATTCGGTCTCATGTTCTTGGTGGTTATGGTGCGCTTCTTTGTAACTCAATCGAAAACTCTCCAAAATGTTCAGAAATGAACTCATTTATGACCTAACCTTACAAAACATTTTGAACCAACAGAACTCGTGGAATTCCATTGATTTAAAGAAAGAATGGCAAGGCAACATGTTATCTTATTTTATTTTATTAAAATGTTGGCGGTTGTATTAAATTGAATGACAACCAACACCTATAGTATTACAAACACGCTATTGATTAGGCCATAGTGATCAGAGTTTTTTCCTACCCACAATACATATAAATTCGAAGGTAGGCATATTATTAATACGTGTGCTTTAAATATTTTGAAAACTCATTCAAACATAAAAACAATGAAATTACTGTCATACTGATGCCATCCAACATATCAAATCTTGTGCATTCAATACTGCATTTATATATGCCTTGCCTACATTGTTTTTATTCCCTCAAAGCACTAAAAAGAAGATCACCAAATCTGTTTCCATCAATATACTAGCTAATTCTTTTATTTGACTGACAACTAGTGATTTAGTAACCATCTGAGTCCCATAAATAGTATCTCTTCTTCATGTATCAATACCAATCTTGCAATCTTCCAAGATACTCACAATGAGGGAAAGTCAAGTGATTACAGTAACTCTTCTTTTATCGTATATTACTCTAATCATGTGGGGGGGGGGGGGGGGGGGAGGGGGGGATTCAGTATATAAGCCAAAGGGGAAATACCAGTCAAGGTCTCACAAATCATTGGGTTAATAAAACCATCCAGATATGTGCAAAATTAGATCTTTTTATACATACATAGCATCTTGTTTTGTACCTAACAAGCAAAAGGAACATCGTATCAGGCCGAAGATGGCGATGTCTTTGATTGCATCGATATGAATAGGCAACCAGCCTTTAATCATCCATTGTTGAAAGACCATACAATTCAGGTAAGCCACATATTTCACCCTAACATTTGATATCATGTCTACATATGTTGCTACAAAATTCTGAATATATATATACAGAGATAATAATTAAGTATGTTATTATAGTCACAAATCAAAATACCATAGTTTTTGGGGACTATAGTATTCATTTTTTTGTGGGGAGACTAGAATAGTCACTAATTTGGCTTGTTTTGGATAAAATAGTAAATTTATTTGTTTTTTACACTTGGCCTGGCACTAAAGCCAAAACAAAAGTAGTGTATCTTTGCTTCATCATGAAAGAATGTAAAGTACAAACCAAATCGTACTTAGAGGATATTTTTTCATAGTGAGACATAAACTCATTGTTTGTAAAATGATCATGTTTTTCCTTGTCAATTAGTTGAAACCAAGCTCTTTACCAATGGGGATGGATGTTGAAAATCCATTTATATCTTCCATCTCAGAAGCACAACTACCTACTGCCAAATGTCCTATAGGAACGATCCCAATACTACGCAACAAGAAACAAGACAATATCACAATTCAGAATACCAATGCAGTCAGCACCAGTCAACAAAAAGAGGTAAGATTTTTGAAAAAATATTTTTTAGATGTTTTAATTACTATAAGTTTATTATGACACCACATAATTTTTGTGTCGAGTTGTTTGTATGTCTAGCTTCATGATAGACTCACAAAACCACTATATTACCATTGGCCTATGAAACAGCTATACGAAAGTATTGGATGTTTTCATATTTAAGTGCTAATAAATGAACTCAATCAATGTTGTTAAATGAAATATGTGTTGCTCCTTATGACTCAAACAGTTACACAAAACCTAAATACTCCCTCGAATATTGCATTGTTTTAGTTTGACTACTTCTATTTTATAGATAAATTTATAAGTACTAAAAATTACACCGTGTTAACATAGTATTTTACATGATAAATATAAACATATAAATTCTGTTTGTCATAATCGAACAATTCAAAAGATATCAATGATCAAAATAAAGCAAGCACCAGTCAAGATTATCAAATATTAAGAAATGGGGTATTATATAAAGGCCCCTTAATTGGAAGTGCTATTTGTTAGTAAGATTATGTTGTTCCACTTTCACATCCCTCTTTCAAATAAACAAGTCTTTTGTTGATATTTTTTACCCAAATTACCAAATTTTTATTATTATATTTCTACATATCGTAAAGTTATCTTACAGAAGCTTATGAATATATATTAGTTTTATTCTGACTAGCAAATGGGTTTGGAAAAAGATGCCCCACCCATCAGGTAAGATTCAATTCTAGCCATCCATTCTTTTCACCTCATTTAATCCTAGCACTCATTTTCATTTCCCAATTCCACCTCCCATAACCCATTTGTCGAACAGGGCCTAAGTTGCACATTCAGTCCTCTATGTAATTGACATGCTGCAAAATTTTGTATAAGTATTCATGTTATTTTGATTCACAAAAGTCTTTTGTTTTTTTCTTGTAGGAAGCAGGGATAAAATATTGGGATGATATATATGGAATAGGGGACACAATAAATGTTTACGAGCCAAAGGTGAAGCATCACTGATCTTAGTGGATCATGGATACAAATTGAAAATGGCCCAGGACGTGGAGATGTGATTGGTGCTGGCTCTTGGGTCTCACCAAACTTCAGTGATGATAACTTTGCTAGGTTTCATATTTCCTGGGTAAACAATATACATTTTGCTAGAAATACATTGGACTATACAGTATATTTTTTTCTACTTGTCTATATCGCTTTGAGATGGTATAGAGCTATATTTTCCACTTTTTAGGTATTGACTTTTGAATAAATTTTGCTACAGAATGATGAAGCGCAAAACAAATATTGCATTGACCACAGCTGTCCTGGTTTCATGCAAGTTAGCAGCAGTGTTGTTCTTGGAGGAAGATTAGACCATGTTTCCGTCTATAATGGAACACAATATGGAATTCAGGTTCTTAAATATTATTTAAGGTACTCTCTATTCTACATGCAATTCAATATGCCTTGATTATTTACTTTATGGGCATAAAAATTGCGTGGTTCATTATGATATTAATTAAGTTACTCAAGATATATAAGAAAACACCAACTAATTTTGCATATTATGTTATATCTACGTACTATATTCAGAAGTACATCTGATGCATCACAAGCATTGCTTAGATTTGTCTTAGATGTTAGCACAACATTACCACCAGGGTTGACAATACCGCCGGTAACCGCGGTTACCGGCCTTATCACCGGGGTCCGGTAACCTGTACCGCGCGGTACGGTTTGGCAAATTTTGGCCGAATTCAAAAATTCAAAAAAAATCAAAAAAAAATGCTGAAGGTAGTGCTTGATTTGTAGTGTATTATGATGAAGAAATTTCTTGAAAAAGAGTAATATAAATTCAAATTTGAGGGTAATACCGAAGTCAATTAGGAAATAGGAAAAAGAAAAAATTAAATGGGCCTAATCATGCACTGTACATGTGGCCCATTAAGGCCCAACCAAGGAGAAAATATTTCCTTCCTCGGTTACCGCACGATTTGGGCCGGTAACCGCGCGGTTTGAAGTGATTATCGTGTGGTAGCTTGCGGTTACCGTGGTTGCCTTTAGCGCTTTCAAGTTGCTGTAACGCGCGGTAAACGCTCGGAAAACCATGGTTACCGTGTAAAAAACCGTGGTAGTCTAAGTTTGTATCATGTAATGTGAATATATTAATATATTTGGCATTATATGTTCCACTTCACTAGATGGATGGAATATTAGGATTATATGTTTGGCATGGAGAATTAATTAATTAAGCTATAGCAATGCTTTGCTAGTACTGTTCTACTTACAGTCTTCTACTTCACTAGATGGATGGAGTGTTAGGATTATATGTTTGGCATGAAGAATTAATTAATTAAGTTATAGCTATGCTTTGGACATGTGGACATCTTGACATCTTGACATGTTGACATGTGGACATGTGGACATCATAACATATTAAGATTGTTGATTGTTGTTGTTGAAATATTATGGTATGAATTGTTGAATTGATTTTAAGTCCATAGTATAGAAAAGGTCATGCCAAATTTTTGTATTGTATACCCACAAGTATCCCACATATTTTTGCTATTATCCCCAAATTCTACACACATTTAAGTGTTTCTTCAATTTTTTTTTGTTTTTTTCATTTTGTTCTTCTTTCAGCCAAACATCGAGCAGCCGTGGTAACCGCTCCAAACCGTGCGGTAACCACGGTTTCTCTTTTTTTTGAATTCAAAATTTCAAAATCAAATTTATCGCGATTTTTGGCGGTTACCGTGGTTACCGTGCGGTAACCACCCCAAAAATGATAAGGAGAACCCTGATTGCCACAAAAGAAGCTTACTAGAAATCTTAAATCATAATAGACATTTCCCTAGGGTCTTCCAACAATGCCATTTCACTTTGAATGTCTCATTATACGAAAAGACGTTATATTATACTAACTCTGTTTCTAAATACGTGTTAGTATTGACCATCACTGTTCTAACTTTAACTGTTAATAATTTTAAATGGTTAAGACTTTGATGAATGATTAATGCTTATGTTTAGGACGCAACACACTTTGATAATACATTATCTTTTTAAGATTGAGAAAAGTTAAAATTTAAATAGTAACGGATGACAAGTGTATTTAGGAACGTAGGGAGTACAAAGAAACTCATGTTAGAACACCTAGAATATAATAAAAAGAACAGTACCGTGTCATGTGCATTCAATAGCATATTGCCCCTTGCACACTTTTGAACATGATTAAATTAATTTTAGGACCCGAAGACTAAAAATTGGTGGTTGGTATATGGTGAGAAGAATACGGCAATAGGATATTGGCCAAGTTCTCAATTCAGTTACATGAAGGAAATGGGCAGTTATGCAATGCGGGGTGGATATGTTCAGGGTCCAACCGTCTCAGAAGATTCTCCACAAATGGGTAGTGGACATTTTGCTTCTGAAGGGTATGGCAGAGCAGCTTTTATTAAGGACATTCAGATCGTGAATGAGAACAAGAAGCTTGTTAATCCAAACCCCGTTAAAGCCTATCCAGGATCTAGTAATCCAAGTAAATATACCTACGATGGTTATGGAATTAATGCTTATGGTATGCATGTATACAACGGTGGACCAGGTAACTACAGCTAATGGTGTACTCCGCAAGCTATAATAACATATGTACTTGTTTGCAAAATAACGGGATTCAAGGGCTCAAGGCACCACCATGGATGCACCTTCTAGCTATAATTTCTTCAATTATTTGCAACCACTTACCCACTAGATTTTTTTGTAAGTAGTAAAGATCTCCTTTTGTAATGAACAAGTGGACTATGCAAATTAACAGACCACGATAACGCACATAGACAACAGGTAGAGAATCTGATTCAAGGAAAATTTGCACAACGGCTAATTAGAGAACAAAAAATAGGATACAGACCTGAACAGCCCACAGTAAGAACCAAAAGATCAATCAATGGTCCACGTGTAAAAGAATTACAACAGATAAAGCTGTGACAATGTGAAACTCTGTTCCTTTGGCCGTCCTAATTACCTTCCCTGTGTGACTTACAAAAACCTAGTCTCAGCTCTGAATCAAATTCCTTCCCTGGAGCGTCTCATGCTCTCATCAATCAACTTGAATGTCTTCTTTACAAGTTTCTGGTCCAGGGCCGTAGTTCTATAGATTTTGAAGACGCGGTCTACACGGTCAGGCTTGCTGCTCTGGAAGTAGAGCTCTTCAAACTTCTTCTTGACAAACCTGTAAAACGTCTCTTCAGACCATAAGCCACAGTAATGACGAACGTTGATACTATATAACATTAGAATGGAAGAACTTATCAAGGCATATAAGTGCACCATGCAGCAACATGACAAATGGCCAAATGCCCATGTTCATCTGAGAGGGCGAGTAGTGCACTCACTCGTATGCATGTTCAACCTCTTGTTTCCCAGGTGCAATAGGCTGGTAGTCTTTAAACCACTCGCACACACTTAAAGGAACCTATATAACGAGTATAAATGGTGAGAAAGAACATAAATGTTGGTAACATTTGAGTACTAAACTACGCATTGGTACAAAGAGCAGCCCTTACCTTTTGTATTTTCTTCTCGAATATATCAAATTTGTTGAGAAACAGCATGAATGATGTTTTCTGATAGTTAATATAGCACCGTAATTAGGTTCAAAATGAGTAAAAAAGCATGAGCACAAAGGTTGCAGAAATGGATGCATGCAGACCTCAAAACATCTTTGCTTTAAAACCCAGTCAAAGAGTTCCTTGGTCTCCATCATTCTGTTTTTTGTCTCATCTTCAAATAGCATCTGATCATACCTGAAATGAACAAGAAGCCTATGAGAACTTAGCAGATTAGGATAAGTAAAACAAACAAAAAAAATTGTACTTACTCGCTAATGGCAGCACAAAAGATTACCGCATTAACACCTTCAAAAAGATGAATCCACTTTCTCCTCTCATTTCTCTGGCCTCCTACATCATACAACCTATATACCTCTCCGCCTCTTTTGTTTTCTCCAACAGGGCTGCAGAAAGACAACCCAGTTAACTAGATGATTCAACTCATCTTATAACAGCTACATTCAGAACCTCTCAGGTCATATCTTAGACGTGAAAAAAGAAAAAAAGGACTTCAACTTGTCACTCTGTATATAGTAGAGCAACCGAGCAACAGAAATGTGCAAAAATAGTGTCAGCAGATTACCTAAATTGTATTTGTACAACACCATTTGTCCGTACTCTTGCATAAAGCACATCCTCCTGCAAAGTGACTCATAATGTTGACAACTATAATACTGCAAGAATTCTTAAGTATGGAAGATCAACAACCAGCCTTTCAAACAAACTCTTAGACGAGGTACAGTAACAAATTATCCATCAGACTGCTAAATGCAGAAATATGGAATCATATCTTCACTTAGTACACACAAAGTTAATTTGATGCAGTGTGGACTTGAACAAGTGACAAACAATTCTCTATGCTTAAGAAATGACGGGAAATGGTTGCAAAAGTGGACGGTACAATGATCACATTTGTGGTTTGCAACTTATTGGAGGAACTGAACAAAAAAAATATATGCTAGGGTCATAAGATTAATATGTAGGAACTCAAAAGCTCAAGGTGCTTAGATAAGTAGTCTTATTCGTAGCAATTTTGCACCCTACGTTTCACAGGGACATTTTTTACCTTCGTTATGTAGACTGCGTGATAATGGTAGAATAATAGTTTCTCCTCCCTAATATTGAATTTTAAAGGATAGCCTCCCATATTATTTAAAAGGTAAGGATAAACATATGCCCATCTTTTAAAACTATTTGGCAACCTCTGACTCAGTACACATAGTTAACCATTTGACAACCTTTGACTCAGTAGACTAAAAATCAACATGAAATGGTGCCAGCACAAATATCCGAGAATATGTAAATAATTGTCTATGAACATGGACAGCACACCTTTGTTGGCACATAATCTGCTTCAGCTAATCGATCCAAATTTTCCATGAAATATTGTGCACAATCAGGAAGTTGCAGAATACTTCCACGTGAGTAAGTTTCCTACAATATAGAGCATTGCTTCAGCACACCTGGCCAGGCAAACTATCTAACTTCAAAAGATTTGAATAGCGATTTGTTTTCACCTGAATGGCTGGGTCTTGCCATAATTTTTTTACATCAAGTACAAGTTCTTTGTTCAGCAGTGGATAATCCAACCTGCCATCAATATCTGATAGTTTTTCTCCAATTTCCTGATGATATGACAAAGTAAATGTCATCTAAGAAACAAAATTGGTTTGTAAGGTGTACAGTGTGAAACTGCTGATATTTGTCTTTCAATGCCTAAGAAAAGACAGCTTTTCCTTAAAAGTTCCAGACCAACAGAACAAGGTAAATGCGCAAAGGTATAATTTTTTTAACCTGGTTGAGAAAAAAATTGAATCTTATAACACCCACATTTGAAACCAAGTTATTTTTAGCCTATCAACAATTGTCTGAAGCAATCAAATAAACAAGGAAGAATAAATGTTATGAAATCTCATTGTTCTTTTTGTACTTTGTTCAGTGCATTGTATGGTTCAATAGATATCTTTTTCAAGTTTTCATTATAGAATGACCGTGTAAAACATAAGACTACAATAGAGCCAAGCACAGTCAACAAGGTCTTAACAGGTTAAAACATAAGACTGCAGCCTGACTACAACAGAAATGTTGCAAATCAAAATGATTGTATTCCCAGATTTAACAAAAAATGCTCGTATGCGCAGATTTAGCTTTAACTGTTGAGTAAAGAGTAAGCACAAACCTGATTATCTGGGGATATAACATACTTTGAGGAATCTGATTCCACTTGTGAGAGTTCTTTTGCACCTTCATATAGTATCTGTTAACATTTAACACATTACTCGACAAAAAGGAAAAGTGTGAACGCATTTCCATATGAACAGAATACAAATCCCTAGTCAAATCTCCTATATAATCCCCACTTTGCAATAAGAAAAAAAAAAGACACACCCTTTCCAGTATTGCATACTTTAATTGTCTGATAGACGTTTGCATGGATAACTGATGTATAGCTCCTAAGTTCTGCCTCATCAAAGCCAGTTTGGAAAAGGAGCTTAATCTGCAGGTGAACAGTAAGAATACATCAGACTAACTAGCGGCGTACGGATTATGATTCTCCATGGAATATAACATTCATCACCTGTTTAAATATCGTAGACTTCCCCGATTCTCCCGCACCTTAAAACAGAAGCAATTGAGAGAGAGAGAGAAGGATGGATCCAAATTGAGAAGAAGTTCAAACTCAAAATTTCTAGGATACATTTATTTACCTTTTTTTTTGGAAATAACATGAGAAAGATTTTCTTTATAGAGGTAAAGAGGAACCACAGAAACAAATAATTTTCTGAACCAATAGATACTAAAGGTAGCATAGATAATTGTGAAAAGAAAAATGACCACTTAAATTTGGGAAAGTCAGCAATACCAAGAAGTAAGAGCTTGTGGATGTGTTGCTCTGCTTTTGTCTCATGCAAAATTCGCTTGTCAATGTCTGCAGACTGTTACCAGCTAAATTAGAAGAAATCAAATGTGGCAACTCTCAAATCAAGATTTTAGTTAGCATTTACTTGTTCAGTTAGTCTGAGTGCTAACTTACTTTTGCATTTTCGGCTGTTTCAGCCTCACTTAAAGAATGCGATCTGCTACAGGATGAGCCCATGTTATCAAGCACACAGGTAAGCACGGACATTATTTTAGAGGTATGCTCTCATGCCTGAGCCTCTTTCCAGGAAGCACGTTGACGTCTAGATCTCAGGGTCCATGAGCTGCATACATAAGCAGTAAGCTCGAGCGAAATGTGGCCAACATTTGAAAAGAAAAGATTGTACAGAGTGATGGTTGCATAGTTCAATATTGCTGACTCACATTGTTAAGCATGGATACACATATGAAGGAAAAACACTAGTAACCAATTCTGACCAGTTAACGGTGCATACAGAGACCAGAAAACATGACAAAGGATCACACGATTGTGATTCATTCCCCCCCCCCCCCCCCCGCGTTTTTCCTCCTAAATTGACAAGTTCGATTGTGTTGAATAATCATACATGCCTATTTCCAGGGGCGGATCCAACTTGGGACATGGGGTTCAGTTGAACCCCCAAACTTTTAGGGGAACAAACAAACTGTTACTTGTATTAAGGTTAAGGCTCTAAAATTAAGAGAAGAGCTTCTTCCAGATCTAGAAGAGAAGCTAGGGTTAACGCAAGCAAATTCCAGACAAAAGTACTACCGGTAGGACAGAGAGATGAATCAGAAAGAGGATGTGGATGCTCACCAGGATCCCCTCCCCTCCCCTCCCCTGCTCTGCTCGCCAGATGGAGATCGGCGCCCCTCCCCTGTTCAGCCCCGACTCGTCTTGGCGCAAGGAACGGAGGAGACGACGAGACGGGAGATTTCTCTTTCTTTTACGCCAATGGAAGGAAGGGGAAGATACTCGAGTATTCCGCCTTTCATCTCAAAATTTTCACATTAAAGCCATCTATGTTATCCAATCTTTTCGATGATGGTCCATATGTCATGAGTACTAAAATAAACAATAAATTTGGTTGGAGATTGTATTCATAATAAAACTTCTCAAACCACCGGCAACTATTAGTTGCCGCTCCACGCACCATCACCACCGCTCTTTCTCCATGAGCCACCATCGTTCATCCTCTCCGTCTTCACATGTGCAACCGTACCCTGCAGCCATCGACATGTCTCTTCTTCTCCTTGATCGTCATGCACACTATTGTTATGATCGTCGTTGAGGTCAAGGATGTCAGGTTTACATGAACTCGGAGAGGCAGGAGCTGACTCGACGGAGAGCGTAGACGTCAGATCCGGGCTTCTTGCTGGATCTGGTGGTTCCTCAATTTTCTGAGGAAAAAAGAAAAAGGAAAGAGAGAAGTAGTGTGTGAAGTGATTGCAAAGTCAATGGACTTGGAGGTAGAGCGACGGTGGAGTCATCGGATTTGGAGATGGATAGAATGGGATGATTCAAATTAAAATAAAATTGTAAAGTTAGTTGTTGTTAAATGAAAAGAATGGTTAAAGTATGATATAATATAAAAACTTTTAAGAATACATAGTACTTTATCTTTTCTATAGCACAATTAAAGATGAGTTGCCCATTAGCCGATAGTCTCCTTCTATGCTAAGCCCACTACAGTTTTATCGTCTCTACGCAATATGATTGGACCGGTCTATTTAGCTACTACTAATAATCTCATAATGTTGATGCACGACAATACGGACTTCTGCTAACACGGGCTGATTAATTATGGTTAGATAGATTCGGCTAAAAAAAGAAAAATAATAACATCAATTTTCCTCAATAATAAAGCATTCGATTGTGGTCTCCTTTTCTCACTGCATGATATATGATGACTATCTCTTATCATCATGTATATAACTATATTGGTATTTCCCATAATTCTTTCATATTATTTTTTTATTTTTTACATATATGTGTCAGTGTCAAGGATAAGGCATACCTCCTATACATGAGGTAATAAAATACGGTAAAACCATATACCCGATAGTATACGAGAAGGTATCCTTTAATCAAAGAAATACGGCCAAAAGAGAAGGAATTTATCTTCCCCAAACAGAAAGTGTCAGAGTCCTAGTCGGGGAAGATAAGGTCTTCTTAGGATCGTGTTCTATTCTCTCTCCGAGTTCTACTTGAAGGAGGAAATCTCTACTATTTAAGGAGGTCCCTATGATCAGATTGGGGCATCGAGTTACAAGCCATAGCCAAATCTATGCCCAGAAGCAATCCGGAGAAAGTTAGCGCCGTATTCACCGAATAGATCTTGTGGGGCCGTTTTCGGTAGTCTCTACTCGGCGGATTCATCTAGTCTTTCTACTTTCCCATTGTACTCTGAGCAACAATCCAATCTATATTCCAAATAAATTGGAGTAGGGTTATTACTCATCTCGAGAGCCTGAACCAGTATAAATCTTTATCCCTTGTCTACTTGATCGGTTCTTGCAAATACTCTGGTTCCAACGATCCCCATACTATCCAAATACTGTAGTCGGCGTATAGCCCATTGACAGTGGCGCGCCAAGTAGGGGCTTGGTGCTTCAAGGTTACGACGAGATGAGTTCAAGAGCAGGGTTCTCTGACGAGGGCTTCTACAACCAACCTGGCCTGGAAAATCCAATCCAGCTAGCCTTCACCATGGTCTAAGTCAGCTCCATTGTCTTCCCAGTCTTTGTCGTTGTCCCGATCTCGCCTCCCATAGCATATGCCAATAGCGAGGCCATGACGACGGCACTAGCGAATACATCTACTTCAACGGCAGCCTCTCCGGTTCGATCCGAGAACGAGGCGTCATAATCTCAATCTGTCAACAGAAGGCCTAAGCAGCCCAATAGTCGGCTTCGGCCGGCAAGCGTGTGTTGACAAGGAAGTTTACCGAGAAGGATAGTGCATGGTGTACAATCCACAAAACTGCTAGTCATCCGTTGGTTGGATGTCGTGTCATAATCTAGGCGAAAGTTGAACACGACACTTGCGAGGAGCGTGGGATTCAGCGTGTTTCTCCATACAAGGCGTGGTGCCCAATCCACAAAACCAAGAGTCACCCCCAAACGAGCTGCAAGACGTTGTTGAAACTTGTAGAACCAATTACCCGAATTTCATGTTGTCCGATCCATGCTCGTAAAGATCGATCTCATACGAAGTCTATGGACGACAGCCCTTTCAGATTGCATGGTGGGTTTCAACGGAATCGATCCCGATGAACCATCTGTTCTTCATAGCCTGGATGATGTGGAATCTTCTGATTCAAGCTCTCCATGCGATGTAAACATGGTCGACGTCGAGATCAAGGACAGGGGTATGTATGACCGAACACCACGGGGTTCTACAGAGGAAGGCGAGTTCGTTCAATCGCGAGACACAACCCCTCCTCGAACAGAACCTGTCCGTACTCTCGCTGAGCACTTCACCGTCGTCAATAGCCTACTTCCACGACCTCCTTTCGATCTAGTAACCCACCCGGAAGCGGATGTGTGGTTAATGCGAATGGAGTCTACTATCACCAATCTCAACTCTGCCTTTGCAGCGGCAGGTGGTCCGCCACCTCCACATGTTCCCCCTCAGGTCGACAAGGTTGCCAAGAACGTTGGCATGGCTAATGCCCCTCAGAACGGTGAACCTCGCATTGTTGAGAACGCCTCGCCACAACGGCGAACTCAACAGGCACCTCCCCGACAAGATGCTCGTGATCTCCGTAAACAACTAAACGGTCGAAGGAGACAACAATAGGATCAGCATGATGACGGACACCGACAACCCCAAAAACATCAGCATAGAGGCATTCGTCGAGACATCAACCGAGATCGCAATCAAGCTCGCGGTCACCAGGATACTCCAGTACACCGAGGTGACAACGAACAATCTTCATGCCATCACCATGATGAGGACGATGACTACTGATCTCCGCACCCAAGACATGGTCGACGTCGTGACCGCACACCCGACTACGGTGATCCCTCGTCATCCTCTTCGTTATCTTCTGTGGGCAGTTCGCACGGCTGCCGTGGTTGCCAACCACCTTTCCTACCTGAAGGCGGATGTAGGGCCTTTAAGCCTTTCCTTCAAGAAGTGAATTGACCCCCAAAATTTTGTCCGCAGCAGCAGAGAATTACGATGGGAGTATAGATCCAAAGGAGTTCTTACACGTCTACTCTACTGTTCTATATGTCGCTGGCGCAGACGACAACGTGCTCGCAAACTATTTGCCAGCAGCGTTGAAGGGATCTGCTTGTCATGGCTCGTTCATCTTCCCCCAAAATTTGATATCTTCTTGGGCGGATCTCTGGAAGCAATTCATCGCGAATTTTCAAGGCACCTACAAGAGACATGCGGTCGAGGACAATCTACACGCCCTTACACAGAAGCCCGGTGAAACCCTCTGAGACTTTATTCGACGCTTCAACGAGTGTCGGAACACAATCCCCATGATCACCGATGCATCCATGATACGGACCTTCAAATCTGGTGTTCGAGATTGCTACAAGATTCAAGAATTGGCGACAAGGCGGGTGTCGTCTACCATGAAGCTGTTCGAGATCATTGATAGGTGCGCCCACATAAACGAAGTCATCCGAAGAAATGATAGGAAGAGGAAAGCGGTGGAAGAGAAGCAACTAGCTAAAAAAGACAACCCAGAACTAAGTCGCAAAGCCAGTCGCAAGAAAGGAGGAAAGAGAAAGGCATAGTCGGAGGTTCTTGTCGCAGAACAAGATAAACACGCTCCTCAATGACCTCCTCCTCAAGACGATGGCCTAGTACGACAGTGGTGTCCGGTGCACAAGACCAACACTCACACGTTTGAGAAGTGCAACGTATTCCAGAAGGCCATGGCTAGGAAGATCGCCCAAGACAAGGGCAAGAGGGTTCGCGTGGTAGAGAAGGATGACCATAACCCTTCATCCGACGACGAACCAAACTTCCCCGACTTCATCGACTTCGGCCAATACGTGGCTCACATCTTCGGCGACTCAAACTCTTATTCTTCGAAAAGAGAATACAAGAAGGTAGAATGTGAAGTGTGCTCCACAACACGAGGGACAATGTCTAAAATGAAGTGGTCAGACCAGAAGATCGAGTTCTCCGACGCCGACCAATCTCCTTTTTGCCAGCACGCTCGACGCAATGGGGATCCTGAGAAACGAGCTCATACCCTCAGAACAGCCCTTCCATGGCAGTACCCTAAAGTCATCATCAAGGCCTTTAGGAAAGATCACATTGCCAGTAACATTTGCAAAGCTGACAACTTTTGAACATAGTAGATCACATTCGACGTAGCCGAGTTCGACACTACCTACAATGCTATTCTTGGAAGGACAACACTTGCCAAGTTCATGGCAGCGTTGCACTACGCCTATCAGCTAATCAAGATACCAAGACCAAAAGGGATAATCATGATACTAGGGAACGCGAAGATGGCCGTATAGTACGACAAGAGGAGCCTTGACATGATCGAGCAAGCTCCCACCATGTCAGCCCCAACTGAACCTCCTCGGAAAGTGACCAAACCTAATGTAGCACCCAAACCAGATGGAGCTATAAAGATAATCCCGTCGTCCAATAGCACCCCTGACAAGACGGTCAAGATCGGGGCCGGGCTCGACAGCAAATAGGAACTCACGCTCATCATCTTCCTTCGCGACAATGCAGATGTGTTCGCTTGGCAACCGTACGACATGCCCGGGGTCCCCAGGAAGGTGATTGAGCACAAACTGATGGTTTGTCCCGACACAAAATCCGCCAAGCAAAAATTGCATCGTTTCGCTCCAGATCGCCAAGACGCTATATGAGAAGAACTCAACAAACTTCTCAAAGCCGGTTTCATCAGAGAAGTCCTTCATCTAGAGTGGCTCGTAAATCCAGTCATGGTGCGCAAGGCCAGCGGCAAGTGAAGGATGTGCGTAGACTTTACCGATCTCAACAAGGCATGCCCAAAAGACTACTTTCCCCTTCCACGCATCGACCAACTGATAGATGATACCGCCGGATGCGAGTTGTTGAGTTTTCTCGACACCTATTCCGGGTACAATCAAATCAGCATGACCAAGGAAGACGAGGAGAAGATGTAACACCCTAAAAGTTTCGAATTTAAAATACGAAAACAAAATTTGGAATGATCAAATTTTTTTTCAAATTTTCCTTCATGCTGGTGTTTATTGGATTTTCTCTCGTTTTTCCTATTGTGCCAGTGCCAAATTAAATCCAACAAAGGAATTAAATTGGAATTCTAAATTCATTTATGAATTTAGAATAATAGTTGAAGAACCATGATTATGAAATATTTTTCCAATTAAGAAAATATTTTCAAATAAAGCAAATACTATTTATTCTGTAATAAAAACCCATTTTTATGAATTATTATCCCTTCAATGAATTATTTTTACAAATAAAATTAAATATTAAATATTAAATTTTTTCTGGAATCCTTTCTTAGGATTAATTCCTTAAAGATTCTATTTTGTAAGCAAATGCTATTGATAATTATCTATCAAAACAATGTTGCAAATTAAATCTTTAAAGGATTAGCTAAAAAGGTTTCTCCTCGAAAGTTTGGTTTAGGTTCGTGGTAACCCTAGCCCAATCTCGGGTCTCAAGGTTGGCCATAAGTCTAGTTCTCCTCCCTGTTGGGTCCAACCCTGCTCTTCTAACCAAAAAACCCAAAAGTCTCCCCGCACACCGTGCTGTACAAAACTGGCCTGCACGTAGCAGTGCCATGACATGACGGACGGGACTCGGACGCCAACCCCCATCCCGCGCTGGCCTCTGTGCTACATGCCCGTCATCGTTGTCAACGGAAACCGCCTGGCCGCTCGCCGTTTTGGTCGTCCTCGCCCGGTTTTCGTGCGCAAGGACATCATCCATCAAATCGCAGGCCCATGCTGACAACTTTGGCGTTCGCGCCCATACTTGCCCACGCCAGGCTCCTGCCCGCGCCTTTCCCGCCACTGTCCGTCGCCCATCCACATGCCTACACTCGGTCTAGCACACCCTTGTCCGCTCGCCCTCCTCCCGCAGTCGCGCGCCCACGCCGGACACATAAGCCATGTCCATCCATGCCCTCCGTCCTAGAGCCACAGGGCACAAGAGGATGAACCCATGCCGCGTTATTGCTCAAGGCTATATTGGCGTTGTAAAAGGCTGCATTACTTCGATCTCTTGGATTGCTTTGGTTCGGTTGGTATAGTTGCCTACCTGATAACTCAATTCTATCTTTAATTGCATTGTGTTTACAGACGCATCGGTTTAGTTGGGTCTGTCTCAGTTAGATCTGATCTTCTGTCCTAGTCGATATATCTCTACAATCACAATGTTGTTTTAAATAGATTTGTTATATCCATCACATTAGCATAGATCTATTGGCTTATCTAACTTATTTGATCAGACGTAATCTAGAACTGTCTCGGTTGGGTCCGATCTTCTACATTACTGCTGATAATCTAAGTCTTGTTAAGTTTATAGATTTGTGCTACATTTTTATCAGAGTGCTAGCCGATAAGTTATCTTTCCATCGGACCTCCAGCCGATGTATGTTTTAACCATCGAGCCTACATTTAATATTTTGCATCAATATTGGCCGATTGTTTCATTGGACATCTATGTCACTATATTATCATTGGTCGATTGGATTGTTTGTTCAAGTTCTTTCAATATCTTTATCTAAGTGTCAAAATCTACATTGAATATATAGCCGATTGTTTAAAATCCTATCGACATCAGCTAGAATAGCGACATCGGCTAGTATGGCTATATCGGTTTATTGGTCGATCGGCTCTTTGATCTTATACAGACAATCCATCTATCTTTTTAGTTGCGAGATTAAATTAACTGACATGCCCTGAACCCGATTGATAGGACTTGCACTGGAGCTAAGCAGATCTTCCAGGCCTTCGTGTGTCATGACGATTTTCGTGTCAACACGCGGAAATTTATAAAAGCAACTTTTTGATGAAATGTGAGGGGATGAAAAAATTGGTAGTGGTATAACAGATTTAGAAGGTATGTTTGTGAATTGAAGCAAAGTTTACAATAATGGTGATGAACTATGAGAAAGTTGTTGAGGCATACTTAGTGAGAGCATTAGAAAGATAAAAATGTCATCAATATAGCTTACCTCAATCTAAAAATTGCTCTTAAATTACATCTCAACAACTTTCATTTTAAATATTAAAACTTACTATGTGTCACTAATTATACCTCGACAACTGAACTATGGTTGGAGACCTATGGTTTTGATGTGAGATGAAAGAAGTATAGGTAAAAGTATACCCTTATAAGAGAATCCGTGAAGGTGGATTTTATGTTCAAATTGTTGAGATTATGGAAGAGAAAGTGTGAGTGATTACTTGATGGTTTTTTTGAGCGTTAAGATAGTACCATTACATAATCATGTAATGAGCAATCAGCATCATCAGGAATAAAGGACATTCATTTGCGATTAATGTGAGGAATGGACACATGTTATTAGCTTTTTTATTGTATTCGATGGTTGATATCTGATATGCACAAGGATGCAATGGCTATAACATTCATCAGGAATAAAGGACATTCATTTGCGATTAATGTGAGGAATGGACACATGTTATTAGCTTTTTTATTGTATTCGATGGTTGATATCTGATATGCACAAGGATGCAATGGCTATAACATTTTTGATGGTGTGGCCGCATGTAATCGCAGCTAATAGGGATTCTTATATAGGAATAGTAGATATGCAAAAATGATATGAGGGGTAATGATTGGATATGCTTGCATGTTAATTTGTAAAATTCAATAAATTAAAAATGATGTTGCATGCTTGTATGAGCTTTGAAATATAATTATCGCTAATGAATGATAATGTGGCATGTTTGCATTTTAAGTTTTAGGCTTAGTTGATTGTAACTATATAGAAGAAAGGTTTAGTGGGTTGTAGTATCGGTATAGATTGGTTTGAGTGGCTTCATACTACCCGAAGGACGTTATCTCCTTCCACCACCGCACGAGGCTACTGTGTTGTGTGAATGACCTAATGCACAAGCTGGAACTTTAGGAATGTTTGTCAAGAGTGGATTTTTCGTTTGAGGCATTCTCCATATTCCAACATCCTTGTTCGTAGGGATTCAAGAAAACGACAAAGGAGATTGAGCAGAGGACCCCGATACATATGCATTCAGCCGTCAACACTACAAGATTTCGACGCACATGATCAAAATAACCCCCCCTCAAAACAACAACTAGTAAACTAAGCAACCTGTGAGTTACAGATATACAAGAGCCATGAACTTCTTCAGCATACCGAATCGTGACCATCGAACAATTATATTTGACAACAATTTCATGAACCGAGTTTAGTATTTACACAAGCTAAAAATGATCAACCAGTATACCCTTCCATTGCACCTGAAATCCAAAAGAGCAAGAGTGAAGTTATCAATTGCAGGTTTCTATGACATTATGCCCACGAGATTTACTTTGGAATTTCGCTATGAGCAGCACTTTGGTGGAGGTTCTTTCTCAGGTTCATCATCGACGATTAAAATGCCTTTCTTCGGATGAGCTGGTGACAAGCCATCGGAGCTGTTTTTTCTTTTCTCCAATAATCCTGCATACAAACAGTAGTGGGGACAAATCAATTAAGCAAACCATCAATCAGTTACATACATACGATTTTCAACAGCTTAAAGGAAATCAGTAGGATTAATAATGCATAAATATTTGATTTATTGTAAGTTGTCACAGAAAGAATAACCCCTGATATACTCGTAGAACATAGCCACTTTGTATACGCCATTCAATACCAATGACTTGTGGGTCCAAACCCACCTTGTTATTGAGATGAAAAGAGATTTCACAAATATTAAGTGGTATAATGAATTAATATGAGGAATACCAATCGAGTTTGATAAACGAAATCTGTTCAATAGAGTGAAACATGAAAAATTAACCAAACTATATGCTATCATTGTTGACCCTGCATTCCAACGGAACAGCTGAATGATTACAAGTTTTGGCAAAGCAGTATTTGTTAAAGTGGCAAAAATGTGGAGAATTGAAAGCAATAGCTAACACAATAAAACTTACTCTTGGCCATGTCACTGAAGATATCATCAATCCCAGTACCAGCTTTGGCAGAAGTAACAAAGAGAGTTGCCCCAATACTTTCTGCATGGCTGGAGATGTACTAACAATATTACTTAGATGAAATAGATATAGAAGATGAAATATGGAACTAAAAGAAGGCAGTTTCAAGAAATTGTACAATCATAAAAGGATTGCAGATTATATGTTGAAACTATGCTGATAAAGTATATATCACCTATATTTCTTTTGTTCTACTCAAAGACTAGCGATGCTAGCTCAAGTACCAGGACAATATTACATATTTTGGCTGTGTAGTATTTGTAACTAACAACAAAGGAGAATACCTTGCTGCTTCGTGAGTGTCTATGTGTTTTGATCTAACCAGGTCACTTTTATTTGCTGCAATGGCCATAACAATATCTTTATTTGCCATTTGCTTAAGCTCTTTCACCCACTTTGTGACACGAAGAAAAGTATCATTGTCTGTGATGTCATATACTAAAAGAGCAGCTGCAGTCATCAAAAGAGATAAAAGAAGAATTTAGTGATCCACATCGATGTATTTACTAGAAAACAAGAGGAGGAATATACCGTCTGCATCACGATAGTATATAGGGCCTAGTGCATGGAACTTCTCTTGTCCAGCTGTATCCTGCAAACCAAGAAAACTTAAATACTAAAAAAAATCCTGCTGGAAGAATTCAAAGTAAAGAGCAAGATAGAATAAAAGAGACAACCAAGTGACCGGCACGTGGAAATAAGTTATTACTCTATTATATTAGGCAGTCACTGGTAGCAAATATATTTGTGTTGATAGAACAAACAAAGCCTACAAACTAACCCAAAGGAGCACCAAAGTCTAGTTTCAGTATTCTGGTAAACATTTAAGATTTTCATGAAGAATACCTTCACGTCAGTAAAAATCTAGAACAAAACCACACTGATAAAATCTTACTTAAATTGAAAAAGCAATCATAAAACGAGGGTCAAATCAATCAACAGGAGAGATAAACCTAATCATTCCCATTTCCGTGAAACTTCTAGACATGTTGTATGCCATCTGAACAAGTCCAAGCAATCTAAGGTTTAGCTTCATGAGTTCATGTACGCAGAGTCTCGGACTTTAGCTATAATGGAAGCAAACCATGTAACAGTTTTATTTAAATCTGCAGTTTTGGGATAAATTTGACCTTAAATCTGTAGTACTGTGATAGTTTTGTCAAAATATCTGTAGTTCTATGAAATCTACTCCTTTTTTACGACGAACTAGTCCATGTATCTCTAAATGTTCCTGATCTCATATTTAACTTCAATAATCCTACAAAATTGGGAAGTTTCAACTTTCCTGAGTCCTACTAGGATTTCTGATATCAGGGCACATATAAGTGGGATTTGCAACCATAATTGAATATCATCCCAACAACAAAATTAAGAAACAATTACTTCAAAAAGGTGTGTGCAACTGAGATAAGCAAAAATGAGAGGTAAAAAATGTGCAACATATTATTGAAAATCAAAGAGATGACAACGCACCCAGATAGAGAGCGTAATAGGCACACCTTCAACAACAAGGCGCTTTGTCAAATATGAAGCTTGAACAGTTGCTTCCTGTTTGTCTGAGAAGACATCATTCACATACCGCAGCACAAGAGATGTTTTCCCTACTCTCCCTGTGCCAAGAGAAAAGTTAAAGTTATTGTTTGTACTTATAAATATGAAATGTATTCAATTACATGTCTTTCAATGAAATTGAGAAAAAGGGGCATATAATTATGTTCAATTTATCCTAAGTAAACCTTAGGTTTATCGGTTTCACATTGATAGGATTAACCAAGGGCCAACAGAGGACTTGCTATCAGACAGCCTAACCACCTCTTCCATTCAAAAGCTGAAATCAATGACAGAAAGTTATAAGGCTTTAGGAGTTAAGGAGAATAAGCAAACCCTGATGACCCAACCTATAAGATAAACCTTTTAGGAAAACATGCCCACAAGACTATCACATTTCTTGTATGTACAAAAACACATATACATCTTCATGCAGAAAATGTAAAGCCAAGTACTAAGGCATGGTTAAAGAGTTTCAGCAATTGATTATGCTTGCGCTATCACCTATCAGGTACTATGGTCGAAAAATCTGTTGTTGTGCTCATGGGCTCAGTTCAAAACTGCTCCGACTTTTTTCTTTTCCAAAATTGAAATGAGCCGACTCCAAATGAAACTTGATTCTGCTCTGGCACCCACAAAATGATTTCTAAGATTACTTCTAAGCTACAAGTAAGGTGATACTAAATAAAAATGAGTCAATTTTAAACAATGCTTGGAAAAGCAAGGTGTTAACGTTAGCTTAATGCCCACCTGCATCTGGTAGTTTCAGAAAGAATTCTCTTGGCATGCATTTATGACTCACAACCATTTCTTAAGAAGCAGGCCCAAATAAAGACTGTAGTATTGTCCCATCAAAACCCCCTCCCAAAGCACACATCATTTTTACAAAAAGACCCACATCACTTTTCTAGACGAACATGGGTAAGACCCATGGCATCATACATAGATGACCAAAAAGCTCAATCATACTTATTTTTTTTCTAACACCCTGCCTTAAAGGGTGGGTTAAGTTAATGACAAGAAAAGTAAAACCTCCAATGGCTACAGGACTAAATCAGCCAGACATTACAAACCAGCTTAATAGCGGCCAGAGAGCACGAAGCAAAATGAAACATTATCCACCCCTATCGCAGAAAACAAATTCCCACATGCCATCTGCTCCACCCTCCGCAAACGCTCAGCTGCCACTTTCTGCCCACATGACTTCCCAGAAGTCCCAACGGCAGCTAGCACTCACAAATCTTCTCTATACATATCACAGTAGTAAATAAGAACAATATGCATCTACTTGTTACACTGTTTATGTGAGCAACCCTCTCGGTTTATCATTCCCTGAACTTACCCCGCTAAGCCTCGAGGGCAATCAAGTAGTAAAAGGTAAGCTTAATTCAAAACCGCGCAACTCCCTCATCTAATCAAGTACTAGCTACCTACCAGATCAAACAATTCTGCAGTTCTCCCCTAAAACTAACTAGAGCTCAGCGCACACCATAAGAGCAGCAAAAAATCGGCCGATTAAGGCAATATTCACCCAGATTCCGCGGCTATTTGTTTGTCCACGCCAATCGCAAACTGAAGGATTAGGAATTTGGCAGGAAAGGGTTGAGAAGGGGGGTTCGTGGGATCGGAAGGGAGGGGAGAGAGCCGTACCGTCGCCGAGGAGGACGAGCTTGAAGGAGACGCTGGGCTGCGGCTTCGAGCCCATCTGAGGCGAGGCTTCCACGAGCCTCTAGAAGGTTCCAGAACCTTCAGATCGCCCTTTTCCGGTGTTGTGTGTGCTGCGGAGATCAGAGACGAGACAAGTAGGGAGGAGGACGGGGAAAACGGAATCGTGCGGCACGTTACCCTGTTAAGCAAAGGCGCAGGCCCGGCCGGGCTGGGCTGGGCTGGGAGATAGGTTGCTGATTGAAATCATAATACTACCGCCACTGCCCGTAACAGCGCTGCCCAGAAGCAGGTGGTTAGCTCCTCCCCTGCAGAAACTAAGCAGTAGCTGGCTTCGCTATCAAGCGCAGCGGCAAGCGACAACAGCCAGCATTTGAATGGATAAATACATTAGTAACTTGGAATAATTATTTGATAGTATAAATAAATAAACTATTATAAAGTTAAAAATGGATTTAGAATGGCATTCTAAAAAAGTTTTACTTAGAGAGGTTTTTAAA
Organism: Oryza officinalis; assembly: GCA_008326285.1. NCBI lineage: Eukaryota > Viridiplantae > Streptophyta > Magnoliopsida > Poales > Poaceae > Oryza > Oryza officinalis. The sequence continues at coordinate 22,676,482 of BDMV01000005.1, forward strand.
AAGAAAAAAAATCCGAATTACCCTCTGAACTATCGTGTGAGTACGAATCTAGATCCAAAAACTAGACATCTTTCATCCCACAACTATTAATACCGGACGAAGAACCTTCCTGAGCACTGTTCTAAGTGGTTTTGATATGAACTTGCACATGTGACGTCATCGTGGTATTTCAGTTAGCAAAGAAAATAGAAAAAAAAATCCATGGGTCCACTTGTCATCTCTCTCCCTCAAGCCATCCCCTCCCATGCTCTCTCTCCCCAACCAAACCTAGTAGCGTAGCGGCGAATGGCTGCAACCGAGTAGCGGTGAACCCCCCTCCCCGACCAAACCGCCGACAACCTGCTGAAGGAGCGGCGCGGTCCATGGTCTTGGCTCGTCATTGTTGCCGCGTCGACATCCCCGTCCCCATCCTCTACCTCGCTTCCCTGTCATCGCCACAAGTAAGCATCACATCTACCCCGTCCGCTTTCAATTGCGTTACTACTTATGGGGAGGGGGTTTCTTGTTCCAATCTCAATCTGGACATGCCATAAGCTACTTACGGTTTCTGTGCAGGGGCTTGCTCTCCATGCTTCCCACCAACAAGAGAGCCACCGGCCCGGAGGACTAACTTGTTGCCCACCCCAAGAGGCCCAAGGTCACCCAAAACGGGAGTACGAATTGAGTGGTGGTGCCAGAGATTGACGAGGAACTGCATAGCAGGGAGCTCGCCGTCTACGGGAGGGAGACCATGCGCCGCCTCTTCTGTTGGTGATATGCCCTAGAGGCAATCATAGAGATGATTGTATCACATACTATGTTTATATCTTTATTATACATTGTTTCTTGAAATAGATAACTTATTATTGATTAAAGAATATGTGATTTGTTCATGAGACTATTTATGTTGTATGTTACTATTTCTAAAAGATCCCTGATCAAATATCATATATGGAACAAATATGGTTTAATGATCAACACATTCATTGATTGATGATCATGTCTCATGGATCATGGTATGGAGATACCAAATTAATAATGTGAATACATGTTGGAGAATATGTTGTTGGATAGACCCAACATGAGACACTGTAAGAGCTATATGTGATGTGCTATCAGTGGTTTCGTATTAGTGTTCATGTAAAATCTTTAGACCTGAGATTATCATGGTTCCCAACATGTGTAGTAGCTTGCTTAGGGGCTGCCAAATACTACTCCGTAACTGGGTAGTTATAAAAGTAGTCTTCGGGCATGCTATAAAACATGTAGTGGGATATGAATAATCAAGATGGGATTTGCACCTCCCTTGGAGAGATATCTCTGGGTCCCTCGATGTTATAAATTATGGAAGTGCATGGTCATGCCAAAAGTGATTGAGGAGTCAATCACAGGTTAAATAATCTATTACAGGATCGAGTGAATGATTGAGCTATTAAAGGATGGCACATATCTAGTATTGACCTTAATCGATATCGTCAGGCAAAATGGTTCATACAAGTATACACTAGAGGTTCAGCCGATATGATCTTTATGTATGCCCGGTGAGTCAACATGTTCTGCTAGGGGCCGCTATTGACACGTGGACCGAAAAGGAGTTTTTGGGTTACAGCCGAGTGTACATGAACCTATAGGGCCGCACACTTCACGGGTCAAAATAAAGGGATTGGATGAAGATCCAATATATGCTCAATTCGGATAGAGATCCGAGTAGGACTCCTATAGGCCTCGGAGGCCTAGTTATGGATCCTATATATATCCTTTAGGTGATGAGGCTAGTCGAGATAGAGAAACCCTAGCCGTCACTCCTCTCCCGAGCAAAACCCTAGCCACGCACGGGCGCTAGCACGACCGTGTGACGTGTTCTATCCCTGGACGTGTGGATACCAGTAGAGGCGCCGCTGGTCTGCGGTGCGGATCGGCGTGAGAGCACGGCGGGGCGTACGCACGAGGAGGAGAAGATCGGGCTGCTGCGATCTACTACTTCCTCTACATCGACGTGCGCTACGTCGCCAACGTTCCTTCAGCTTCTTAGCACTTACTTCCGCTGCATAGCGCGTCGAGTAGTAACGATCTATGATCTCATACTTACATGGTTCCTGGTTTATGCAATAGAAAATTTTTGATTTATGCTATCGTAGCCTATGCGTATCCAAACATCTTCACCTCCGATGTCCTCGTCTCTGGCCTCAATGGCCTCGGTGCAGAGATTGGTTCGTCTTTCTATCCACTCACCCCTGTCCTCTCTTTCTTTGGTTCGTCTTTCTATCCACTCACCCCTGTCCTCTCTTTCTTTCAGCTCTATATTACTCTGCACTATCTCATCGTAATGATTTACTATGGATTCGATTCTATAGCAAAATCGTGTCTCTGTGCTATTATATTTTCACTACAACAAATATAACATGGATTCTGTAGAATGGATTCGATTTTAACATGTTTATGCTACCTACTCAAGTTGCATCCAGCTTCACCTTGGGCCACTGTCTCCCCGAGCTAGCTTCGTGCGCCCGAACAAGCTCGTGTCGATCCGCCTCCGTCCCCGACCGCCGCCTCCTCTTGAGCGAGGTCCCTCTCCGTCCTCCTTCTCCAGCCGAACAAGGGAGCAGAGAAAATGGAGAGTGGAGAGGGATTGACTTGAGGAAAGAGATGACAGGTGGGCCCATTGATTCTTTTTTACATTTTTTTGACTGGATTGTCACGTTGGCACCACATGTGCAAGCTCATGTCAAAACTGCCCAAAACAGTGTTCAGGGCAGTTTTTCGTCTGGTATTAATAAGTCGACAGCTTGTATCCATAGACCGTATTATGAGGGTATTGGGGTACGTTGGAGCAAGGATCCACATGAAACGACATCAAGCACTGTTGATGCGAAAACACGGCAGCCTGGGAGTTCTGCTTAGCTCCAGTGCAGGTCCAATTCTCGCGTTCGGGTTCAGGGCGTGCCAGTTGGTTTGATCTTGCAACCAATAAGATATACAATAAAACCAGTTAAATCTACGATAGCCGATCGGCCAATGAGCCGATGACGTATCGGATAAACCTAGCTGATGCGATCTGACCGAATCGGCTGTAAGATGTAAGATGAATAAAATTAAGCAAGTCTAAAACATGTTCCATCGGCTGTAGATGTAATCAAACATGTAATCTGTAGATAAAGAATATATCTGATTAAGTCATAGCCGATGACACCATACCTAGGTTAAAAATAGATACCATATCGGCTAATACTCCTATATAGCCTTATAGAAGAATATCAATCTAAGTAAATATATCAAGAGCAAGCTTGTTATATTTAAATAGTGTGATATCCTTGTATAAAGGCGGATATAACATGAAAAGCATGATTAAAGGAATTTAAACAAAGCTAAACAGTTATATCAGGTAGGATCGGTTGAAATCCCGATGCTACCCTTATTTGCAATCAAGAAGCAGGTTAGTTTCTATAATTCTAAACATGACTTGGGTTGATGCAGCACAAATTATGAAAAGAAGCATAAAGTCTAAACAATTAAGTTTCTAACTGATTTTCTAGGTGGTGGATACCTTAGCTAATCTAAGCCAATTGAACGATTTAGCCGATACCGACAAAACCTTAGGCAAGGCTTGGCCGATATAGATAAATTGAGCCATCAATTTAGATTAGCTAAGATATATGATAATCAGCAGTTGTACAAGTCAAATTAGAACATCTAAAACGATGCGCTAATCCACTGATACAAGCCGCTATTGACAAGACATACCTCTTATTGGAGATCGAAACCGATGCAGCCCAACTCGAAGCAAGAACTCGTCGAAAGTAAAACGAAAATTGTGGCAATGCGCCAAAAGTGTATTGAATTGTTGTTTTTCTTACAAGACCTTGTGCATATATTTATAATCGAACTTATAGATCTTGTCCATGTCAGATACTACTCAAAACTTGCCTAAACAAAACAAGTCCTAGGTGGTCTCTTACCACGTATTTGTAAAAGGAAATAACTAACTCTTATTCCTAATTACTAGATACAATTGCCTCTTTTGGACTCAATTCCTATTTGGTAATATCTTCAAGCTCTTCTCTGAACCTGTTAACGACCAAATTTGGTAAATCAAGTATTGGATTCGAAGATAGAATCGAAGCGGATTTGGAGGAAACTGGCGGTTACCAAAATAGAGCAAGAATCGGCTGGTGGCCGAATCGGCTACGATATACGTTGATTGGTGACCGAATCGGCTATCGTGTCCATCGGCTGAGACAGAATCAGACAAGGTTAGCCGATGTAGCCGATTCCGATGAGAACATAACAGAATCATTATCGGGTTCGGTTGATGTGCTTCATGAAGATTGCCACGTACGGATTGAGTCCGAAGAAGGGAATTGTATCTATTAATTAGGATATAATGTTAGTTTCCTGATAGATATTGTCGGTTAGAGTTTGTATTAGGGAGTTATCTTTAATATGAGTTGTAATAGAGATAAGAATCGTGTCCGACAAGGACATATTGTGTAGTTCTAGGTATAAATTGAACTCAGGTTCGTGTAAAGAAGATGATCAATCAATACAACAATTTCGGCGCATCGCCACCTTCTACTCTTTTATTTATTTATTTTTTTCGACGAGTTCTTGCTTTCGAGTTGGGCTGCATCAGTTTCGATCTCCGGCAAAGAGGTAAAACTTGTTATGGCGGCTTGCGTTCTCGGGATTAGTGCTTCCATCTTCATGACACTCTGATCCTATTTGTGTAAATCGTCAAGTTATCATATATATTGCGTAATCTGAATTGATATCGATATATAACCCAGATCAGTTGATGTCTGTTTCATAGAAAGTAGCCGATTGGGTTATATATCACTATTGATTTAGATTATACAGTATATCTACCATCTCGAAAAAGCTTTCATCGACTTGATCATTTAGACATTATGTTTCTTTACATATTTAGTGCTGCATCAGTTAAGTTTGACCTACTAAATCATGTTTAGAATCTTAATCTCTAGCCTGTTTATGATTGCTAATAGAGGTAGTGTCGGGGTTTCAGCCGATCTTACCTGGTTTAATTATCTTGTTATTTTGATATATTAAATCTGCCCTTTATATCAAGATATTAACATAACAAAACATATTGAGCTTGTTATCAAGTCTGGTTAAGATCACCCTAACGATAGTTTGATAGTTGTTTAATATGTTTTGCTCATGATAATATCTTTGTATAAAGTTGTATCGGAGTACTAGCCGATACATGTTAGATTTGCCTAATCGACTATGCTATGAATATATATAATCTATGCCTTGTAATATATTTAGACACAAGTGATTTATACTGTCTCGGCGCCCTGTCCGATCTATCCCAATCACTTGGTTTAAGTATATTTTGAGACTTAGATTATATTTTATTGATATCTACAGCCGATTGAGTAAATTTAGCTTTATCTTGATTTATCTATTGTAGCCGATTTAATGCATCTTGCATCGGCTTAATGCTCAATGATATGTCATCGGCAAGCCAGCCGATCGGCTATCGTTGGTGGATTTAACTGCGTTTTCTTTCTTTGTTTCTTATTGGTTGCAGGATCAAACCAATTGGCACGCCTAGAACCCAAAAGAAGTATTTGGACCTGCACTGGAGTTAAGCAGATCTCCCAGACCAGTGTGTGTTTTTGCATCAACAGAACCTAACACAAACTCAGGTTACCTGTATCGGTTGACCGAGTTCAATTCAGGTTACCCGTATCGGCTGACTGAGTCCGATTCCATATCGGCCGATACGGCTCCCAGCCAATGCGCTGCTCTGTTTTTGGAAACATCTTTATCCCTTCAAATCCGCTTCGGATCTAACTCCATCTTTGGTATACCTTTAACAAATTTTGTTGTTAACACATACCCCTCAACTCCGGAGTATAAACCGATATGTTGTGGAATTATCTCTTAGATCCACAAAAACCTAGGATTTCCATATCTTGACCGTTAAAAACCACGAGCTATAAATACCAACGGTTTTGGCTCCAAACTTCATGCCGTTAACTTTTCTTCATCGCTTACCGATGCCCAAAAGTACACAAGCTTCCTCTTTCTTCTCCGACGACTTCGTCGTATCTCCGTTCATTTCATTTGAACCTACTGTCCATCTTCATGAAACCGACTGACCTTCATCACCCTCGATTGAGCCTAAGCCTTGTCCCTTTGGCTCTCAGAATGTTGTTCTTGTTAATCATCAAGAAATAACCCTGATCTTGCACGATGCATCTCCTGAGAAGGAGAACCTTCAGGTCATGGACAAGCTTGTGATGTCTCCATGGTCGCGAACCATCACAGGTTGAGATTAAGAACAAGGGTCATGCGATGCCTAAGAACACGGGAGCGACATCAACTATACACTTTAATGATCCTTGGTGTTGGAACACACTCTATAGGACACTTCAACATCACACACTTGGTTTTTGATGTCTTGGGGCACAAAAGTCCAAGTGTGTGTGTGTGTGGGGGGGGAGGGGGAGGTTGATGAGCTTGTCATGACGAGTTCCATCAACCAAGGCCATCTTGGTTTGATGTTAGTGTTAATCCTACCTTGCTGAAAAAATAGGTGTTCACCACTTATTTTACTCATACTTATCTCCATTTGAGTGTGACTTGATCATACATGGTTATGCTTCCTTTGTCTATTTTCGTATGCTTTGGTTTGGGAGTTTTCGCAAGACATCCATAGGCTTTTTTAAATTAAGCATGGTGCTCAGGTTAAAATAGTCTGCTTTAATCAAATTAGACATGGTGTCGAATTTGATTAATGAACCGTTAGAGCGGGTACTTTCATGGACGTTGCATATATATCTTCTATGGACTAACCCTTGCAGGAAAGTTTTCAAATTGACGGGTGAGTCCTCATGTACAATTCACACTGGAGGTAAGTCAAGGCCCAAGAGACAAATCAATAAATTGCTAACATGCAAAGGAGGAACACATCACCTTTCAAGGTGCATAGTGAGTATACTGTCAAATGCTTCTTTGTTATGTTCATGCAATTTTACCGTAGCCCTGTATGAGTTTTGCTTAAACTAAAATTTGGTGAATAATAAAAATTTGAAAAAAATGTCTTCAGAATAAAAACAAGTGTCTCTCGAAATTTTTTTTGACAAAATAAAATGATGGCAAAATATTGGGATCCATGCTTCTTAAGTTTTGAATCCAATTTCTCTTTAGTGTGGATGTGAACAGCTAATCTTGAGGCGACAATAAAATATCTCCAACCTTTATAGTCCCTCGGGTATTGGTTGTCCACTAACCTTTTGCAAGGGGTAAGATGACAACCAAAGAGCAGCGTACCATAACTCCAACATTCATATAACGGTCCTTGGTCAAAGAGATGCACAAGGAACCAAGCAGAACAAATGCAAAGCTTTGTTGCATTCAATCCTAACACTTGCATTCGGTTTTAAGCTTGGCGAGACCTATTTGATAAGAATCCCACACACCTTGTGCATCCTCGCCTCATATCTCCACCCTGCTGAGTTACCCATCACCTCCATTGTTGTCATGATTAAAAAAACAATAATAGAATAATAATAAATTTAGGCACTTCATGCGCCTAGAGTTATTTGAATAAAGTTTGGCTCACCGGTATTTCACCCCGGTGGAAACCCTTTTTGCGTTCTATGTTTTTGTTGAATAAAGTCTAGGTACAAAATAAGTGTGGGGAGAGTCTTTTTGGGAACTCATGACACGCCAACATGAAGAACAGAACTCCACGAACAATCATGAGCAAAATCTGCCAAAGCAGAGGATAGAGGGGTTTAGCCAAACCCATGGTTTGGTTGATTCATCTCTGCCCCCTACTCCATTCCACTTCATCGTGCATCGTGTGGTCAGGTTTGCACATCTTCGTCCTTATCCTCCCCTGTTTAAGAGTCAACTTGCATGAAAAATTCGAATAAAATTTAGTTTGATTCCAAATTAAAAACAATGCTTCTCAACAAATAAAATTTTCTATGGTTGGCATGTATACTCTTTATTCTTTGCTAACACTTGTTACTTGTGAACATACATTTATCATAGAACCCTTGCTAATCTAAGTAACTGATATTTGTGATATGGAGATGACAAAAAAAATTCCTGTCTAACTGTCATGATACTTGGGATTTTATCTTTGTGAAAATTAAATTTTTCGAGCAATACTTGTGGAGAATATGGGTACCGGGTACCCACACGACCTCCATATTCAACTAGAGATAGGAGGTGGATCGGATCCATATATTATGTAATAGAGTAGGACTCGGTCATAATATTGTCTTGTGTTCTATGGCATGGCCTAGAGTCCCGATTGAGTACTACCATGTAATAGATTAGGAAACTGATGTCGTATTTGGCTAGGTTTTCCTCTTTGTAACCTTGTCCCCCAACCTATATAAGGTGGGCAGGGAGCCCTCTAGGTGGCATGAGGACAGATATATTCACTATCAGATCATCAGATCAATATACACCCGGCGGATACAATCCCCAAACAGGAGTAGGGTATTACCTCTCATTGAGTGGGCTTGAACCTGTCTAAATCGTTGTCTTCCGCATCCATCTACTTTTAGGGCTCGTGCGCTACCCCGTTTTATTATTGCCGAATTCCAGTTTCGACAGTTGGCGCGCCAGGTAGGGGTTACGCCGAGTTTCCTATCAACGAGTGCGATGGAATCACCTTCATAAGTTGCCAGCTTCGTCTTCACTTTGGAGCTTTGAGTGCCTCGCCGCCGACAACTTCAACAAGCTCTCGCTTTTTGATTTGGATATAAATCAGTCAGGAGAGATTCAATCTAACTAAGGAGGATAACAACCACTCTACCACGGCGAGTTTCAGATTCGATCTACTATGGCCGCCGCCAGCGTCGCCTTTGTCAACAAGCTTCTTCGCTCCGAGGAGTTAGACTTTATCGTCATGAGAATAACTACTATTACAGACACGTTGTTTTCGATGTCACTAACACAATCATCATGGACATGGACTCGAGGCGTCGCTATGCGGATAATTGACCATGAGCTTACGTCTTCGTTCTTCGCCTCCACGGATGGTGTACTCCGCCGCCGTCGCTGATGGCGACATTGTCTTCACCGTCAGTCATCTTCGTCATCGCCGACTGGTTTCTTCACCTCCACGGATGGTGTGCTTCGCTGCCGTTGCTGATGGCGACATCGTCTTCACCGTCGGTCGTTTTCGTCATCGCCGACTGGTTTCTTCGCCTCCACGAATGGTGTGCTCCACCACCGTTGCTGATGGCGACATAGTCTTCACCGTTGGTCGTCTTCGTCATCACCGACTGGTTTCTTCGCCTCCATAGTTGGTGTACTCTGCTGCTATCGCTGAAGGCGACATCGTCTTTACCGTCGGTCGTCTTCGTCATCGCTGACTGGTTTCTTTGTCTCCACGGTTGGAGGATTCTGTTGCCGACTGGAGTTTTCGCTTCCATGGCCGTGCATCTTTGTCACGTTGTTGGGAACCTTCACCTCCACCATCGGTCACCTCCAAGCTGCTTTTTTAGTTGGTGTCTTCATCGCCATTGATGGACGATCTTGTCCCTAGATCAGCCACCTCTGCCGTCACCGGTGAAAATACCAAAAAGCTAAGTAATCATTAATCTTCTTCTTTATATGATACTTTCTTCTTCTCTGCCTCACTACATCAACTGGTTCTCCATTGAGCAGTGAGTCGGGGGCTACAGATGTTATATCATATATTTGCAATAATTTTTATAATGTTTATCTCGATTGTTTGCGAAATAATCCGAGTAAAAAAGTGCAGATCGAGTTATGAAACTCTATTTCCCTATGCTTTCCGTTTGGTTTGTCGATGGATAGTTGCCCTTGGGCCGAATCCTAGCACCCCGGGGCTCGTTGGATGGAGTGTGTAACGCAAGGTACTAAGTATTACTCGGAAGAAATCAAAAGCATAGAGATAAGATAATTTATTTTTTTGCTCTTAACAACTGCAAAAAGTACTCGAGTAGTAAATTTTAATCCGTGAAACTTTGTTCCATTAATGACGAACTCATGTCAATGACTAGTCGGGCAGAGTGTTCAAACGTGAGGAGTCATCTACTCGAGGAAATCAAAATCAACAAGAGAAGAAATACATACCTATAAATATTTTAAAATGCTTGAATTTTCCTCATGTACTATATTTGCATTAGATACTACTCATCCTACATGTTTATATTGCAGGATCGATCAATTATACATCATTGCCGGCTTGCCTTCACCGCCGCCAACTGGTGTCTCCGTCTACACGGTTGGTTGGTCACACCACTATTGTTGGGTGTCTACCTCTTCATCGTCGGCTTGCCTTCGCCGCCGCCGACTGGTGTCACCGCCTACACGGTTGGTTGGTCCCACCACCGTTGTTGGGCGTCTACATCTTCATCGCCGGCCTACCTTCGTCGCCGCCGACTGGTGTCTCCGCCTACACGGTTGGTTGGTCGCATCACCGTTGTCGGGCGTCTACGTCTTCATCATCAGCCTGCCTTCATCGCCGCCGACTGGTGTCTCTGCCTACACAGTTGGTTGGTCGCACCACCGTTGTCGGGCGTCTACGTCTTCATCATCGGCTTGCCTTCGCCGCCGCCGACTGGTGTCTCCGCCTACACGGTTGGTTGATCACACCATCGTTGTTGGGCGTCTACCTCTTTATCGTCGGCTTGCCTTCGTCGTCGCTGACTGGTGTCTCCGCCTACACGGTTGGTTGGTCACACCACCGTTGTTGGGCATCTACGTCTTCATCGCGGGCCTGCCTTCGCCGCCGCCGACTGGTGTCTCCGCTTACACGGTTGGTTGGTCATATCACCGTTGTTGGGCGCCTACGTCTTCATCGCCGGCTTGCCTTCCGTCGACGCCTGGTTTTGCCACCGCCGACTGGTGGTTTTGCCTTCACGAGTACGCACCTTTGACATCGTTGTTGGAACCTTGTCTTCGCCACCAGTTTGCCTCTGTTACCGTCAACTCATGTCCACGTCATCACAGCTGTGCAATTATATCACCATTGTGGAGCGATTTCATCTTCATTGTCTTCGGCACCGGCAAATTCTATTGCCTCTACTTCGCAAGCTTCGTTACTTCACCAACCACAACGTCTCCAAGAGCCTCAACATGTGGGCATGCGCCACCAAATACGACGCCATGTTCATCTACTATAACAAGTGGTGTTCTAATCCTCAAGATTTCTACTCGGACATCCTCAAAGCATATTTTCTCTCAAACGATTGCTACTCAATGACAAGCTACAGTTCTTGACTCTATGTTCAGTTGTTTCCCAACTAAGCATAGAGTCGGGAGCTACACAAATATAAGACTCAAAATTCGACAAACGTTATTTCAAGATGAAGCAATCAATTAACCAGTCAGCAAGTTCTACGAAATCAACTTCGGAATCAATAGCTTCGTTTTTACTTCAGAGCAGGCATTCTACTTCTGAAACTCCAACTATTTTACTGGCAATTTTGGCTTTTAGACGCTGGCACAATCTACTCCAAATTTCACAAGTATCAAGTTCAAGATTTACTCTACATGTCTGGGAGTTTGGAGTTATTAACCAATCAGCTCAGATTCGACGAGTTGGACAACAACATCTACTTTGCTCCAAGTGAAGCATTTTCAACAGCTACAACATCAAGTTCTACTACCATCATCATAAATCAAGAGGCGTTGCATCAATCTTCATCATGCACACGTTAGCGTCAAGAAAACTACTCGAGCTTCGATATCTTCTCAACAGTTTAATGGATTATTATCATTGACGTGACCATCAACACCTTCGTCATCGACATTAACTTCATCTTCAGTCAACTACTGTCAACCAAGTTCTTTGCTTCAGGAGTTTGGGCTTCGTCTACACTAAAATTTGACTGGGTCACCCACATCGCCATCTTCATCAACATCTTGCCATGCCACTTTGGCCTAATCTATTTTGTCGCCATTCATCAGAACTTCATCACTACTGATCGTATCTGCTATCACCGGATGATTTCTTTACTTCTACGATTGATGGATTTTGTTGCCATCGCTGGCAGGCAACTTTGTCTCTATAACCGGTTGTTTCTCCTACTGCAGATCGTCATCACCACTAGTTGCTGATTAGCATTTTTGTCTTCATCGTCTGGTTATCTCTATCGTTGCCGACTGGTAGTCTCATCGTCATTGTTGGCCTACGTTGTTGCTGCTGATGTGCATTTTCATCTTCAACACCGGCTTGCCTTGGTCACCGTCGACTGGTATCCTCGCCTTCAAGGTTGGCCCATTACGCCGCCATTGACAGATGTCATCATCTTCACTGCCAGTCACCACGTCTGTTGTTGCCGACTGATCTTCTCGATTCCACGGCTACGCGTCTCCGTCACCGTTGTTGAGAAACTTCATCTTCATAGCCGACCATTTCTGCTGTCGCCAGCCGTCATTACTGCTGGTCACGTTTGTCGTCGCCGACTGTTTTCTTCGTCTCCATGGTTGGTGGATTTTGCCATCGCCGTTGATGGGTAACTACGTCTCCACCACTGACATCTTCATCACCTCTGATGGGCAATTTCATCTCCACATTGGTGATCTTGCTTCCATGCCGACTGCATCAGTTGCCACCAATGGATAACCTCGACTGCGACAGAAGGACAAGCAACATGCTTAGGGGCTTACTAGCTCTAGCACGAAGATCATACCTGCAATCTGGACTTATTATGGATATATGCAACATGAATTCATGGTTGTAAGCTTATCTCCTACGTTCAAGGTCTGGACCAATCATTATTCCCCACAAGGGTCACAAGCTGAGTTCTTGCACCAGTCGGGATTCAATTATCAAATCTACTTTGGTACACCTCATGAGGGATAATTACTTGGAACAAAAGCATTGCTCAGATGAGATGCACTTGGTCTACATCACCCGGGAGATTTGTCACTCGGGAGCATATTGATAGACGTGCCATACGCGTCATATATTTAAGGGTATCGGTAGGCATATTTTGGGCTTGATCCCAATATGTCTGCATGTGCTCTATTGCCCAATACCTTCAAAATTCTTTCATACAGCAGTTACACAACTTTTTAAGAGTTGGTACGATGCAATTTGGAAGGTGACAAACAGTAAAGTTTTTTATAACTGTCCTGGTAACTTTTCTATAGGTTGCAGGAGCTGTTTGGTTTTTTACAAAGCAATTGATTTTATATTATATCAATGCTATTTTGTCACCTTGGTGTGCTTTTCTGATTAAGACCAATATTATGGCTTAGGCTAATTATATTTCGGTCGTATTCTTTAGGTGGTTGGTAATCTGTTTATGGGTTTTATTAAACTCGGATTTTATACCACAAATGTCATATATTTCTGAGGATGATGAAGTTGTGTGTATCGAGGGGACTCGGGCATGACTGTTTTGGTAGCATGTGCACAATGTGATGCCAGTACTCAGGGTCATTATGCACCGTGCCTTATTAATGAGGTTATGTGCTATATGATTTTTCAGGATGCTTTTGGCTTTGGCTAAGCATTTATTTATATAAAATTACTCGGATGAGTGAGATGATTATAGTTCTTGACTATATGCTTAGTTTGTTCAACTAAACACATAGTCTGGGGCTACACCTAATTAGGTGCATCTAGTCGATGCACCTAGGTATATTTTTATTGAATTTTTTTTAGCCCTTCATAGCCTTTTGATTTTGTAAAAGCACTTGGGAGACTATGGCAGAGATGATTGAAGCACTCGGCTTTGGATTTATTTGGTTCGAGGTGAAGTTATCTCGTCGACTGCGAATGTCTCAGGGGCTACTGTGGAGAATATGGGTACCGGGTACCCACACGACCTCCATATTCAACTAAAGATAGGAGGTGGGTCGGATCCATATATTATATAATAGAGTAGGACTCGGTCATAATATTGTCTTGTGTTCTATGGCATGGCCTAGAGTCCCGATTGAGTACTACCATGTAATAGATTAGGAAACTGATGTCGTATTTGGCTAGGTTTTTCTCTTTGTAACCTTGTCCCCCAACCTATATAAGGTGGGCAGGGAGCCCTCTAGGTGGCATGAGGACAGATATATTCACTATCAGATCATCAGATCAATATACACCCGGCGGATACAATCCCCAAACAGGAGTAGGGTATTACCTCTCATTGAGAGGGCCTAAACCTGTCTAAATCGTTGTCTTCCGCATCCATCTACTTTTTGGTCTCGTGTGCTACCTCGTTTTATTATTGCCGAATTCCAGTTTCGACAATACTCATTGACTATGTGATTACCTACCAAGGCCAAATATGATTCATATTTCAAACCTTATATTTTGGCTGCTTGACATTACATTGAGATTTGTCAAAATTTTGTGACCCATGTGAGATGCTTTTTATATTTTCATGATCAAGATGACACACACTCCATATACATGCACATGCTAAACTTCTACACTGGAAGCTAGCATCCATCATCCATTTCATCCATCATCCACAAAATAAATACTCCATGTTATTTATGCCTCTTTCTCCAAAGTATCATTTAAAGGAAAGAGAGGCATGGTGTCGATGCAAAAAACACACACTGGCCTGGGAGATCTGCTTAACTCTAGTACAGGTCCAAATATTTCTTTCGGATTCTAGGCGTGCCAATTGGTTTGATCCTGCAACCAATAAGAAACAAAGAAAGAAAGCGCAGTTAAATCTACCAACGATAGCCGATCGGCTGGCCTGCCGATCACATATCATTGAGCATTAAATCGATGCAAAATGCATTAAATCGGCTAAAATAGATAAATCAAGATAAATCTAAATTTACTCAATCGGCTGTAGATATCAATAAAATATAATCTAAGTCTCAAAATATACTTAAACCAAGTGATTGGGATAGATCGGACAGGGCGCCGAGACAGTATAAATCACTTATGTCTAAATATATTATAAGGCATCGATTATATATTTTCATAACATAGCCGATTAGGTAAACCTAACATGTATCGGCTAGTACTCCGATACTACTTTATACAGAGATATTACCATGAGCAAAATATATTAAACAATCATCAAACTAACGTTAAGATGATCCTAACCAGATTTGACAACAAGCTCAATATGTTTTGTTATGTTAATATCTCGATATAAAGGGCAGATTTAATATATCAAGATAACAAGATAATTAAACCAGGTAAGATCGGCTGAAACCCCGACGCTACCTCTATTAGCAATCATAGATAGGCTAGAGATTATGGTTCTAAACATGATTTAGTAGGTCAAACCTAACTGATGCAGCACTAAATATGTAAAGAAACGTAATGTCTAGATGATCAAGTCGATGAATATTTTTTCAGATGGTAGATATACTATATAATCTAAATCAATAGCGATATATAGCCCTATCGGCTGCTTTCTGTGAAACAGACATCAACTGATCTAGGCTATATACCGATATCAATTCAGATTATACAATATATATGATAACTCGACGATTCACACAAACAGGATCAGAGTGTCATGAAGATGTAAGCACTAATCCCGAGAGCGCAGGCTGCCATAACAAGTTTTACCTCTTGCCGGAGATCGAAACCGATGCAGCCCAACTCGAAAGCAAGAACTCGTCGAAAACAGTAAAAGGGTAAAGGTGGCGATGCGCCGAAATTGTTGTACTGATTGATTGTCTCCTTTTTTACACGAACCTGAGTTCAATTTATACCCAGAACTACACAATATGTCCTTGTCGGACACGACTCTTATCTCTATTACAACTCATATTAAAGATAATTCCCTAATACAAACTCTAACCGACAATATCTACCAGAAAACTAACATTATATCCTAATTAATAGATACAATTCCCTTCTTCGGACCCAATCCGTACGTGGCAATCTTCATGAAGCACATCAACCGAACCCGACAATGATTCTGTTATCTTCTCATCAGAATCGGCTACATCGGCTAACCTTGTCTGATTCTGTCTCAACCGATGGACACGATAGCCGACTCGGTCACCAGTCGATGCATATCGTAGCCGATTCGGCCACCAGCCGATTCTTGCTCTGTTTTGATAACCGCCAGCTTCCTCCAGATCCATTTCGATTCTATCTTCGAATCCAATACTCGATTTACCAAATTTGGTCGTTAACACATGCCCCCCAAGTCCGCGATATTTGGAATGTTGCGGATTTGCTCGAACCTTCTCCGAATCGATCTAGGGTTTTGTTTCCGTTTCGACCGTTACCACGCATCTTTTTAAATAGCAACCACCACTTGAAGGTTTTCACGCCGTTACTCCCATCTTCACCGTTCCAACCATAATCGCCTTCAACTTTTCTAGTAACTTCATCGGATTATCTGGCGATCATACAGGCGATTCCCTTGTCAGCAACGACTCCATCTCCGACGATGTCGACCTCCGCCGCTCCTTCAAATGCTCCAGTCACTGAGTTCCCTGAGGTAACCCCATCAGCCGAATCCCATCCTTTATTACAGATTAGTTATCCTTTGCGATTTATTCCTTCTCTCCTTCCTTTTCTGTAGCATCTCTCTCATCAAATTGCAATCCCAAGTTTGGTTCATCCCAACCGGTACTTCTTAGGCCCAATCGGCAACAAAGACCCCATCGAATTCATCAACGCCGAGACAAACAGGATTCCATTTAAAATAACCAATCCTAGCCAAAGCCACTGGAATAACACTTTTAAATCCTGGCCATCGGCCGTCAAAGCTTGGTCTGAATGGTATAAGAGGATATCGGTTAGCAAACAAACCTATTGGGAAGAAATTGGCATTGCTCAGTGCTTAGCCTTAACCATAGCCGATTTACCTAAGGATGAACCTATGCTGTCGGCTGCCAGTTATTTTTGGTCCAATACCTTGAATGCCTTTCTTTTCAACCAAGGACCAATGACTCCAACTCTTTTAGACATCACCATGATAACTGGGTTGGATATCACCTCATCGGCTAACCCCATCAATTTAAACAGCAAAAATCAGTTTACTTTTAAAACCAGAAGTATTGGAGGCTGGAGTGGATTCATTTCTCTGAACATGGGATCTGGCCCTGTCACCCCTAAAGAGCATACAGCCTTTCTCTTGATGTGGCTAGAAAAATTCTTGTTTTGTGGTTCAAGCTGTGGTCCAACCACCAACTGGCAACATATAGCCGAAGCTTTAGTTAACAAAAAACAATTCCCACTAGGCAAATATCTCCTGGGTTATTTATATCAGATTTTGAGCACTGCATCGGCTAAGCTTGCTATCAACTCAGTAATCGGCACAGGTGGACCTTGGTGGCTATTGCAATTATGGCTTAATCTGCACACGATCAAAGTTGCCAAGAGATCAGCACTGCTTGAAGCCGATTTTCCATTAGTTGAGCCGACCAAGGATGATGAAGGAGATGAAGTTACAACTAGACGATGTATGTCCTTTGGAGAGGCAGCATCTATATACCCTGGATCAAAACTTTCGGCTGAACCCTTTGTCAATTGGTTTGGCAACTTCTATGACAGATTTCCAAAAGACTCTAGAAATTGGTTTGCATATGAATACTCTGCAGATTTTGAATTGCCAGCCAATTTTAGATTTGATGAAATAAACTCTGAAAAATATGAGAAATCCAGATAAGTCTTTACAACGGCTATCGCTCCCTGTATTCTTCCTGTCGGCATCCATCAAGGCAGGAACATCCAAATATCCTATGAATTTTATCATCCTATGTGTGCTGCCAGACAAATAGGAATGGGGCAAATGCCAATCGGCTTGTATTTCTCAGAGAAAATCCAAACCAGAGGAGAAATCTCATCGGCTCTGATGATGAACAGATTGTTGAGCATACAAGGACCTCCCCTTGGAAGTTTGGAAAATATTGAGTTGGCTATGCTAAGGAGTTCCACCTTTGATCAGTGGTGGGTTGAATGGAAAAAACATCTTTTTCACCAATCGACTTCCATGTACCTAACTGACATTCTTCCAGACATGGTTCCACAGGTAAATATACTTCTTTTTCAATATCCTCATTGATAGCCAATTTTTTTTAGAAAATAACTTAACTCCTTTTCTTATTTTGTTTGTAGAGCACAGAGTCTTCTCCTCCTCATGTCAGCAAAAACGGAGCCAATATCAATTATGCTGCTGGAATTCTCCCAAACAGTGGTGGATTAGCTCCTTCGATTATCGGCTATGGCGCTCCCAAGACATCTTCCCTACTCCATGGGCAAACTCGTGAGCCGATTCCCTCTGAAGCTGGAAAGAGGAAAAGAACCAGACCATCGGCTATCACTCCATCGGCTGCAAAGAAGAAAGCCACCAAAAAACAGAAAAGCGTAACAGCCAATGACCCAGACGAGGAAAATATAGAAAAAACCATTGAGGAAGCAGCTGCCGAACGGAGTGAAACAATAGAAGAAACCCCAGCGATCAACATCCTTGTTCCTCAGCAAACTCCACCAACTCCGATCCACAAGACTTATCAACCTCGGGTATACACTTTGCAATCTTAATCCTCTCATAATTTTATTTTCCGATCTCAGCTTTAACTCCTCCTTTTTAGAAAAAGAAATCGGCTGCCAAGAAAAAACCTGCACCACCTCCATCGGTAACGCCTCTCTCAAAACTTCATTTAAATTTCATTCCACCAAGTACTAACTCATTTTATATTTTAGTCGATTCGCTCTCCAACTCCAACCCAACATGACTCAAGTGAACATACTCCATCAGCTAAAGACAGCCACCACATTGAAGACCAGCTGATTCCTGCTATTCCTGTAAGTATTTGTATTAAAATATAAATCGGTCATTCTAAATATTCTATTGACTAACAATCTTCTCTCTTTCAGGTCTTAGCCGATATATTCTCCTTTGACATTAGGCAATTCATGGATGAAGAGGAAGAAACATCCAGCAAAACTATTGCTCCTCTAGCCAATGACTTAAAAGCTATCCTCAGAGATATTGCTCATCGGCTTGAAGGTTCCCTCGATGCTTTGGTTGTCAACTGTGGATCAATTAGAGCAAGATTTGAAGAAATTCAAGATCAGGTCCCAGACGATGCAGTTGAAGTCATCTCTCCAGCAGTTTTTCTTGAACAATATCGTCACAAGCTGGAAAGAGCAAGACAGAGGATGGCCGATAGGCGAGAGTGAAAAAACCTTGAGACAACTATCCATGCCAATCGGCAATCCATAAACGAGGAAAAATCCAAACTCGATCATATGATCTCTGGGCCAAGTTCTATCCAAAGCAATATAGATTGACTAAAGAATAGGAAGATTGAACTACTGGCTGAGTTAGAAGCTTGTAACGCTGAATTATCACTGGAAGAACAGAAGCTTGCCGATTTGCCAAGATCTATTGAAGAACAAAAATCCAAGTTGAAATCTTCGATCAAACACTTAGCCGATCTGAACAAATCCATGAAAATCATCCCAGGAAGTGATGCAGCTGATGCCCAAGCCATAGAAGAAATAGAACAAATTAGGCAAAGGGCAATATCGGCTATTCAAAAACTTGTAATGTAACATGAATCCTCTGATGATAATATAAACCCCATATTTTTACTTTTGAAACTCCAATGATGTAATATATATATATATATATATATATATATATATATATATATATATATATATATATATATATATATATGCCCCCTAATTTTGTTATGGAGAACGAAACATCCGATTATAACTAAGGACGATATAACTCATATCGGCCATCTAAAGGCGATGTCAACGCATCGGCTATCATGCATCGGCAAGATACAGCCGAATCATGAATTAATCTAAACACTCGGGTAATACTTTTTCAAATATTTTTCATTAAGAGCTCTTCCAAATATTTCTCCATCAAGTCCTTGTAGCATGTAAGCTCCCTTAGATACAGATTTGTAAATCCGAAAAGGTCCTTCCCAATTTGGTGACCACTTGCCGAATTTATTATCACGAGTTCCAATCGGCAGAATTAATTTCCAAACCAATTCTCCTTCCTCAAAGGATTTCGATAGAACCTTCTTATTATAATGTCGCGCAGCACGCTCCTTATCTTTTGTTATCTTTTGTGAAGCATACATCCTGGATTGAACCAAGTCTTCTGATTCATCTACCATAAGATTATGATAGTCACCGGCTGTCAATTCATCTTGTAAATCAATCCTCCTTGAGCCGATGACATGCTCCCATGGCAAAACCGCTTCATGCCCATAGACTAACTTATATGGAGGAACTTGAATTGATTCATGACAAGCCATCCGATAAGACCATAATGCCTCAGCCAATCGACTATGCCACTGCTTTGGAAAATCGGCTATCTTTCTCTTAATCAACTTAATCAAGCTTTTGTTAGATGCTTCTGTCTGCCCATTAGCTTGTGCATAATATGGTGAAGAATTCAACAACCTAATTCCCATACTCTCCATAAATTGAACAAACTCATCTGACACAAAAACAGATCCTTGATCGGTTGTGATTGTTTGTGGAAGACCAAATCGGTATATAATATGCTCCTTAACGAATTGAACTGCATCCCCAGAATCAACTTTCTTCAATGGGACTGCTTCTACCCACTTTGTAAAGTAATCAGTTGCCACCAATATGTACTTATGTCCTTTAC
Organism: Oryza officinalis; assembly: GCA_008326285.1. Classification (NCBI taxonomy): domain Eukaryota; kingdom Viridiplantae; phylum Streptophyta; class Magnoliopsida; order Poales; family Poaceae; genus Oryza; species Oryza officinalis. Next base: position 22,697,013 of record BDMV01000005.1, read on the forward strand.
TCGATGGTGAATTAATCTGGCCGATCATATCAATTCCCCAGCCTCTGAACGGCCATGGCTTGATTATGGGATTCATAGCCGATGCTGGTGCTCTCTGAATTGATCCAAATTGCTGGCAATCCCGACATCCCTTGTAATATCTAAAGCAATCCTCCAACATCGTTGGCCAAAAATACCCAACTCTTCGAAGCAACCACTTCATTTTATAAGCCGATTGATGAGTACCACAAATACCTTCATGAACTTCTCCCATCACAACCTTGGCTTGATCAGCACTTATACATTTGAGCAACACCCCATCAATCGTCCGATAATACAATTCATCATCTAACAAGACATATCTTAAAGCCTTATACCTCAATTTCCTCGAAACCGATTGAGAAGGATTCTTCAAATAGTAAAACACATCATACCTCCAATCATCGGCTGCAATTGTAGCAATCCCCATCTCAACATCTGTCACCATCAGCTTATATCCTGATGCCCCCTGAGCCAAAGCATTAGCCTCCAAATTCTGCTCTCGAGGAACATATCTCAATGTTACCAGCCGAAACTCATCCATTAATTCCCGACACTTTTCATAATAATTCATCAATACATCATTCTTGCATTCATATTCTCCAGCCAGTTGACTAATTATTAACAATGAATCACCCATGACCTCAACAGCATCGGCTTCAAACTCCTTCAAAAGTTGCAAACCTTTAAGAACTGGCTCATATTCAGCTTGGTTATTTGTAGCATATGGCTTGATAGTATAAGCAAATTCAAAACTTGCCCCTCTTGGTGATATGATAACCAAACCGATGCCACAACCATGAGTGCAAACCGATCCATCAAAAAATAGCGTCCAAGGTACAATATCCATTGAGCCGATCGAATCATCACGATGTTCTACAATAAAATCGGCTATAGCTTGTCCTTTAATAGCTTTAAGCGACTTATACTTGAGATCAAATTCTGTTAAGGCGTAAATCCACTTTCCAACTCTTCCTTTTAATACTGGAGCCGATAGCATATACTTGACCACATCGACTTTGCAAATTATAGTACATTCATTGGATAACAAATAATGCCTCAACTTTGTACAAGAAAAATACAAGCATAAACACAACTTCTCCACCGAAGAATACCTGGTCTCTGCATCCAAAAGTCTTTTGCTTAAATAAAAGATTACCCTCTCTTTACCTTCGAACTCCTGGATCAAGATCGAGCCGATTGACCTCTCATCGGCTGACAAGTACAATTTGAAAGGCACCCCTTTTTGTGGAGAGACTAAAACCGGAGGAGAACTTAAATACTCTTTAATATTATCCAAAGCCTTCTGCTGCTTTGCCCCCCATATAAACTCCTGATCGGCTTTAAGTCTGAGCAAAGGTGCGAAAGGCTCTAATCTTCCAGACAAATTAGAAATGAACCTTCTGATAAAATTTATCTTGCCGATCAAAGATTGCAACTGTTTCTTGTCTTCTGGAGGTTGGATTTTCCGTATTGCATTAATACTCCTTTGTGGCACTTCAATACCCCTCTCATGCACAAGAAAACCTAAAAATTGTCCAGCCGATACACCAAAAGCACACTTAGTAGGATTCATCTTTAAGCCATATTTCCTTGTTCTTTCAAACACCTTTCTTAAATCGGCTATATGATCAACAATCTCCTTGGATTGCACAACCACATCATCGATATAAATTTCAACCAATAAACCGATCAGATCATGAAATATATAATTCATGGCTCTTTGATATGTAGCTTCAGCACTTTTCAATCCAAAAGTCATTACAACCCACTCATACAAGCCGATTGCACCAGGACACCTGAAAGCAGTCTTGTGAATGTCTTCCTCTGCCATTAAAATCTGATTATATCCAGTATTACCATCCATAAAACTTATAATTTTATGTCCTGAAGCAGCATCTACTAATTGATCGGCAATCGGCATTGAGTATTCATCCTTAGGAGTAGCCTTATTTAAATTTCTGAAATCGATGCAAACCCTAAGCTTGCCATTTTTCTTAATTACTGGAACTATATTAGAAACCCACTCAGCATATCGGCATGGACGAATAAAACCAGCATCATATAAACGAGTAATTTCAGCTTTGATCGCATCATACATATCGGCTTTACATCTCCTGGGTGGTTGTTTATATGGCCGATATCCTAGTTTGATAGGAAGCCGATGTTCAACAATTGATCGGCTAAGTCCCGGCATCTCAAAATATTCCCAAGCAAAGCAATCGCTGTATTCTTTCAAAAGCTCTATTAACTTAGTTTTAAATCCAGATGATAGATTCTTACTGATGAATGTCGGCCTAGGCCTATCTCCTGACCCAATGTCAACTTCTTCCAAATCATCGGCCGACATGAAACCCTGACCTAGTTTACCATCGAGATCATCTACAGCATCTTTAGTATAGAAACTGGAACCCTCCACAACACCCTCAAACCCTCAAAGTAACAATTGGGGTTCTCCATCTCCAATCTGTTGTATATCACAATCAGACACTTTTAGATAATCTCCTTGCCAGATCTTTCCTGATAAGCAATCAATTCCATCCATCTCCCAAACAGATAAATCGACATTAGCAACATGTACTGACCTGTCGGCTGGAACAACCTCTATCTTGTCACCTTGCCATTGGATTAAGCTCTGATGCATGGTTGAAGGAATACAACAATTAGCATGAATCCAATCCCTTCCAAGTAGTAAGCTATATGAACCTTTCCCATCAATGACAAAAAATGTAGTAGGAACAGTCTTGCTACCGATTGTCAATTCTACATTAAAAACTCCTTTGGCCTCTGAAGGATTGCCACCAAAATCTTTAAGAACCATATTAGTTTTGATGAGATCATCTGGACTCCTTCCCAATTTCTTAAACGTTGCATATGGCATCAGATTTACCGCAACTCCACCATCAACTAACATTTTAGATATTGGCTTGCCATTAACAAATCCCTTGACATACAATGGCTTGAGGTGCCGATTCTCTATTCCCTCTGGTTTTTCAAAAACAGCTTGCTCTGGTGACAATACCAATCTAGCACAAGATTCTTCCATGATATCTGCATCGTCTTGATTAGCCTCATACTCTGCGGGTAACACAAATACCATGTTGACCGATGAAGAAGCAATAGCCTTTCCTTTAATCAACCTTTTTGCTCTATCGGTTTCAATCTCATCAGCTGATACTATCTTACTCTTAATACGCCACTCTTGTTTTGTCTTTGTTTTCTTCAGCCAATGACCGATCTCTTGTTCAACTTCCTGAAATTGCTCCCTGCTCCTCATCCTTTGAACCCTTCTCTTCTGACTCTTAGAAAAAATCCCAGAAGGATACCACTGAGCTTTTGAGATATCTTCAGCAACCTCCTGGAAATAATCTTGATGAATCGGGCCCAATCTCTGATGAACAGACAACTTCTTTTGCATCAGCCGATCTTCTTTAGGATGAAATCGGCTAAAACTCCCATTATAGTTCTCATCGATATTAGCACAACCTAGGCAGTCTTCTATTGATGGTAATCTCATCCCTTTATTCCAACAAAATATGAAAAATTCGCAGTTCCAATGTAGATCAAAACTATCATCATCCTCATAATATTGCCTTTCCTGCTGATCATGTCTCTTTTGATATTTATTAATCATACTTGTAGAATCAAATCTATTGAGCCGGTTGTCCTTTCTGTCGGCTGTCCTCCCACTTGTATGAACCATGTTGATAGGAAAAGGATTACCATCAATTTTCATCAGCTTCTTGGAATCATCAAATTTTATCTTGCCTTGTTCAATGGCTACCTGGATCTGTTGTCGAAATACTTTACATTCATTAGTACTATGAGACCCTGTATTATGCCACTTGCAGTATTTCCTTCTTCCTAATTCCTCAGCCGATGGAATCACATGACCAACAGGCAATTGAATTTGTTTCTCCCGAAGCAAAAAATCAAAAATTTTATCAGCCTTATTGACATCGAAGTCATATTTCTCCTCCTTTCCAGAGCTCTTGACCCATTGACATGGAATCACCTTCTTGTTCCTCGCCCATTCGGCTGCTGCCACTTCGGGATCATATTCTTCCTCAGAATCAGAAATATAAGAATTAATGAAGTTCACCTTTTTGAATGCTTTATTGGCCTCTTGAAATCTTTGCTCATGTACCGTTATCTTCTGAGCCAAATGAGCCAAACTCTCAAAATCTTGAGCCGAAAACCTCTCCTTGATTGGTGTTAATAAACCCTGGAAGGCTAAATCGGCTAACTGAGAATCTGTTAACGCCAAGCTGTAACACCTGTTTCTGATATCCCTGAACCTTTGAATATAATCTTGAACAGGCTCTTCACGCTTTGGATTAAAATTCTTCAAGGTCCCACCAGGCGTGCCAAAAGCATGTCGATGCAAAAAACACACACTGGCCTGGGAGATCTGCTTAACTCCAGTGCAGGTCCAAATATTTCTTTCGGATTCTAAGCGTGCCAATTGGTTTGATCCTGCAACCAATAAGAAACAAAAAAAGAAAGCGCAGTTAAATCTACCAACGATAGCCGATCGGCTGGCCTGCCGATCACATATCATTGAGCATTAAATCGATGCAAAATGCATTAAATCGGCTAAAATAGATAAATCAAGATAAATCTAAATTTACTCAATCGGCTGTAGATATCAATAAAATATAATCTAAGTCTCAAAATATACTTAAACCAAGTGATTGGGATAGATCGGACAGGGCGCCGAGACAGTATAAATCACTTATGTCTAAATATATTATAAGGCATAGATTATATATTTTCATAACATAGCCGATTAGGTAAACCTAACATGTATCGGCTAGTACTCCGATACTACTTTATACAGAGATATTACCATGAGCAAAATATATTAAACAATCATCAAACTAACGTTAAGATGATCCTAACCAGATTTGACAACAAGCTCAATATGTTTTGTTATGTTAATATCTCGATATAAAGGGCAGATTTAATATATCAAGATAACAAGATAATTAAACTAGGTAAGATTGGCTGAAACCCCGACGCTACCTCTATTAGCAATCATAGACAGGCTAGAGATTATGGTTCTAAACATGATTTAGTAGGTCAAACCTAACTGATGCAGCACTAAATATGTAATGAAACATAATGTCTAGATGATCAAGTCGATGAAAACTTTTTCGAGATGGTAGATATACTATATAATCTAAATCAATAGCGATATATAGCCCTATCGGCTGCTTTCTGTGAAACAGACATCAACTGATCTAGGCTATATACCGATATCAATTCAGATTATACAATATATATGATAACTCGATGATTCACACAAACAGGATCAGAGTGTCATGAAGACGGAAGCACTAATCCCGAGAGCGCAGGCGGCCATAACAAGTTTTACCTCTTGCCGAAGATCGAAACCGATGTAGCCCAACTCGGAAGCAAGAACTCGTCGAAAACAGTAAAAGGGTAAAGGTGGCGATGCGCCGAAATTGTTGTATTGATTGATTGTCTCATTTTTTACACGAACCTGAGTTCAATTTATACCCAGAACTACACAATATGTCCTTGTCGGACACGACTCTTATCTCTATTACAACTCATATTAAAGATAATTCCCTAATACAAACTCTAACCGACAATATCTACCAGGAAACTAACATTATATCCTAATTAATAGATACAATTCCCTTCTTCGGACCCAATCCGTACGTGGCAATCTTCATGAAGCACATCAACCGAACCCGACAATGATTCTATTATCTTCTCATCGGAATTGGCTACATCGGCTAACCTTGTATGATTCTGTCTCAGCCGATGGACACGATAACCGACTCGGTCACCAGTCGATGCATATCGTAGCCGATTCGGCCACCAGCCGATTCTTGCTCTATTTTGATAACCGCCAGCTTCCTCCAGATCCGTTTCGATTCTATTTTCGAATCCAATACTCGATTTACCAAATTTGGTCGTTAACACATGGCTATGCAAAAAGAAAAAGAAAGGAAAGCAATCTTGCTCATACAAGTATGGAGCATGATGGAAAAAAAAGAGAAAGCAAAGAAAAAGATAGCCATGCACTCTCTCAAATTTCAAAAAATAAGAAAAAAATTGGAGGAGGTATATAAAGGAGTTATCATTTTTCGTTTTCCATTGCCATACCATACACATGCACATTCTTGATCAAAAAGTATGATTTGCTATCTCCTTGGGTCCGGTCTTTTGGCTGGGCAAGATATGTGATGTAGGTATGCCCCGATTGATCTCTACCGAGCTCCACATATATAGCCTTTTAGAATAGGGACAATTCGGGAATACATGCCTTGGTGAGGATCCAAAACCAAAATGAGCGATTCGAGAGAGAGTCTTTTGAGGAGTATAGCTATATTTTGAAAATATATGAAAAACCCAAGTTATTGACAGGAGGAACATGAACAACTTGAGTCATGACCGTTCCATTCATCAATTACCCAAGACGGTAAGATAGACACCGCAAAGTTCACAGGTACATGTATGGCTTAGAATAAATTGTATACTAGTACCATCCCTTGGGAAGTTTTATTCCACAATAATCCTAAACCTTTACTCGGACGAGTAAAGAGCTAAGTGTGGGGGTTTGTTGACGGCTATTAAATACCAAATTTACGTCGTCAATACCTGCATAAATCAATAAATGTAAAACATCCAACATAGTGATAAGGTTTATTCCTAACAATTTCCACGAGTGTTGGTGTATATTTGGATGCAGGTAAAAAACTACCAAAGTTGAGAAAAAATATACAAGAAGGATGGAAATAATACTTCCATATCCAAGCTCATGAAGATTTAAGTCCACAAATCCAACAAGATCATAATTAGATGGACCAAATCCAGTGAAATACTAAAGAGGACCCACATGTCAGTGCCTAGGAGGAAGAAGTGGGCCAGAGGGGCCAGCCAGGGCTCAGCCGACCCCAGCCCAATCCAGCTAGTAACCGCCTTTGGCAGTTACTACCAACCTTGCTATGGCGGTTGTGGCCGGTATCTGCGCTCCAAACCACCTTTGTGCAGCTATAAATAGAGCTCTCATCCTCCATTCACAACACACCAAGATTGAGCTGAATTATAAGAGGGTCTCTGTATTCTTGTATGTATACTTCGAATAAGGGAGAGAATGAGGAAGAAAGAGTTGGAGGAGTTCCGGAGTAGTCGGTATCTCTCGCTATTTCTTTTGTACCTTAGCAGTTACTTTGCTCTAGTTGAGTAATTGAGATTTATCTTGTGTGGTATATTTCTTAGCTAGTTCCTATTTAGCATACTGGAATACTATCACTAGAAATAGTGTTTACTTTAGTGTTTCATAAACATTAAAGTAGTATTTAATAGTGTAGACGTGGTGTCTATATTGTTGAATACCTATATTTGTTGTGTATCCCACATTACTTTAGAGATTGGTGTGGAGGTAGTGACAACCCTCGAGATCACCGTAGTCCTCCCTGTCCGGGTATGGAGTAGAGGGCGATCTGGTAGCAGTGAGCAAGCCAGTGCCTGAAGTATTGCAATAGGATTAAAGTTAAGCTTTCTAAACGACCCTGTGCCACACTAGAAAATCCTCTCTACCCTTTGGCCTACTTTATCTTGTGTCCTTGGCTGAACCTAAATAGGAGCTAAACACACACGTTCCCTATGGAAATTCGATACCTTGGAATACTCCTTGGTGAAGTGCTACAGTGGTATCTCCGTGTGCTTGCGGATTTTATCTGTGAACGTAAGAAATACCAACAAGCATTTCTAGCGCCGTTGCCGGGGAACGGTTGCTGTTTATCTCTGAACCTTGTTCATCCTCATATTTTTTTATTTTCCCTTATTTCTACCTTTACCCCCGCTATCCAAAAGAAGCCTTCCAGTGCATAGTTTCTTTTACCATGGAGCAACAATCTATCTTTAGATTGTCTGCTCCCACGAGCGAATTTTATGAGCCTCCCTAGCTTTATAGCCATGGTTCAGGAACGATCCTTCTTGGGACTTGACCAAGAAAACCCATACCACCACCTATGATAGTTCAAGCAACTGTGTTCATGTCTCATGATCCGAGGCATGACACAGGAGACCATCCGGTGGAAGTTGCCGATTGTAGGGCATCACCGGGAGCTTATGGGAATAATCAACGACTATCCTAGAAGAAAAAATCTGGTACATCTGCGAGCACAAGATTTGAAGTCTAGTGACTCGAGATCTTCCCGATTGGGGTCAATTTGGCCTTCATACTCGAAGGCCGGCTTGGATCTTCTTTATAGGAGCCAGTCAACACTTGAAGAAGTGTCGAGTGATTTGCTCGCCGTTCAAGCCTTTTTCTTTAATCTCGGCTATCTGGGCAAGTAGGACATCAGCCTTAGTTTTGTCTATGCCCTCGGGCAGGGAATTCCATTAAGGCCGATGGATGGGAGGAAGTCCAATGAAGTCGGGAAGGCAAGGAGGAGGGTTGGAGATATAAAAGCAATTAGTGTCAACCCTTGTTTGAAGATTTGAGGGGTAAAGAGAAATAGGATTTTAGCAGATTGCCTCGGAGTTGGAAGCCCGAGCCCCCGACTTCACAAGGGTGCTCTTTGGATGGGCTTTAAGATAAAAAAGGCGACGGAAAAAATTGAAATGGGGTTGGATTCCGAGGAAGGCTTCACACAGATGAATGAAGACAGAAATTTGGATAAAGGAGTTAGGGTTAAGATGGTAGAACTTAATTCCATAAAACTCTAGAAGTTAGCGGAAGAAATCAGAAGTTGGCAAAGAAAAACCACTATAGAAAAAGGGAGAAAGACGACAATCTCACTAGTGTTAGGGGTGGGGAATTCTTCGCCAGCTGCTGGTCACCACTCAACAAGCTCCTTCGTAGGCAGAACACCCTCCTTCACCATCTCCAGGAGGTGCCTTTCTTCAACATCGGAAGGCACCCATTGGTAGAAAGGGATTTCTCTCTCCTTCGCCATGGATGGGAATGGGGAAGGCTTGGATTTGTGTTTTTCCCCTTCAGATTTTTGGATGCATAATGAGGGGATGTTTTGCCCTAGCTTGAGTGGCACTGGTAGTGAATAGGAGCATGAAGGGGAAATTTTGGAAGTGAAGCGGCGAAGAAGACGAAGACATTTTTATTTTAAGGGTATCGGTGGGATTCTTTTATTGGACCAAAACCTATTAAGAGTTTTGCAGCCCATTTATTTGGGTGTGGCCTGTCATGTATCTTTAGAGACTTAGGCATATTTGCTCTTAGCAATATGTGTGTGCTCAAGTGCTCAATACCTTAAAATCTTTTTATACAGCTGTTACACAATTTTTTAGGAGTTTTGTAAAATGCAATTTAAAATGTGTCAAATAGTGTAGCTTTTTGTATAACAGCTCTATTAACTTTTCTTTATATAAGTTAAGGCACTGTTTGGATTTTTAAAGCAGTTGATTAAATATTATATCATTGCTTTGGGCTACATATGTGTGCATTTTGATAGAAGACCAATGTTATGGTCTAGGCTAATTATAATATTTTTTGGTCATTATGCAGACGGTTGGTGAATCTATTATGAGTAGTTGCACTCGGATTCTATATCACATATGCCGTATATTTTCAAGTGTGGTGGAATTGTGTGTTTAAGCATATTTGTTTTGGCGATATGTGCACAATGAGAACCCAATACCTAAGAAAATTCTTTTATTTGTTATGTAAAAGGTTTTGTTGTTGAATGACAGCAGCGTCTGCCGAAAGGTAGGCTTCACTTAGGTGGGAAAGTAAAGATGATATATTGGTATTAAAAATTTTTTGGGATCCCCCCAGTACATGCCCCTTGGGGTCTATTTATAGGTTTAGTACAGGCTCGTGCACCCTAGGGTTTCCAAGTACAGGAGAGTTTACATAGCTACCCTTATAACAGGGACATTTATGGAGGTAATTACAGACAATTTTAGGCTTGGGCCTTTAAGTGGGCCTTCCCCGCCGGTTGCCCCTGCAAGGCCCTGAACCCTTCGGCGTGGGGATGAAAGCTCACTGCTTTTGGGGCGAAGGCCTTCAGCTTGAGAGCGAAAGTCTTCTGCCTCGTCCTTGACATGTCGCTTCGCCTGATGGCTTCGCCCTAAGCTCCAATCTTCACGGCAGTTGATGCTCTGCCCTCATGCTTCGCCCTAGTGATTGCCCTTGTGTTTTGGCAGGCTCGGTCGAAGGTCCTTGTGGCATCTCCTCAGGCCACTTCCCCTTCGACGCGCCCACCAGTCTTTTCCGTTCGCCTTTCGACGGCCCCGTTCGCCTACGGGTGTGCGACCGAAGCGAACTTGACTTGCAAATTTAGCCCTTCACACATTTCTTTGAACTTCTTGGAGTCAAATTGTCTGCCATTGTCAATCACGAACTCTTTTGGCACGCCGAATCGGCATACGATATTTTTCCAAACGAACTTTTGAACCGCAGCCAAAGTGATTGAGCCAAGCGGCTCTTCCTCGACCCATTTGGAGAAGTACTCGACGGCGACGATGGCAAAGCGATAACCATTCCTAGCGGTAGAAAATGGACTGATGATGTCCAGCCCCCACCTAGCGACGGGCCATATAGGGGCGATCGGCGGTAGTTCATACTGCGGGGTGACTTGGCTTCGACCATGGTGCTGGAAACCTTGGCACTTTTTTACTCGGTCGACGCAGACCCGTAGAACAGTCGGCCAGTATATGCCCTGCCGAAAGACTTTGGTCGTCATGGTCCTTGATGAGCTCCGCATAGCCCTTGGTGTATCTCTTTCGCCATTTCCTCCCCTTCGGCAAATGAGACGCACTGAAGCAGGGTTGTAGGGTTCCAGCTCTATATAATCGACCAGATACCAACTTATACCTTGTGGCCCTGAGCTGTAGGCGTCGAGCTTCAGCCTCGTCATCTAGTAGCCATCCAGTAGCCAAGTGTTTGATAAATAGCGTTCGCATGTCATTGGAGCCTTCGCCAGCCTCCACGTTGCCGATGTTCATGACCTCCTCTAGAGTGTTCTGCACACTAGGAGTGTAGAGCACCTCGAAGAACTTGCCGGGCGTATGTGGACCCCCGAAGCTGTGGCTTTCGCTAGGGCGTCAGTCTCTTCATTTTGCCCACGGGGCAAGTGTTCGACAGTAATACCGGCGAAACAGTTCTCCAATGCCCGAACGGCGTCCAGATCCTTTTTCATTTCCTCCTCCTTTGCCACGAAGGTCTTGCCAACTTGTCCGGTCACAAGCTTGGAGTCCGTTGGAATTAACAGCCTTCGAATTCCTAAAATTCGTGCCTTTTGCAGCCCCATCAACACAGCTTCGTACTATGTGGTGTTGTTTGTTGTTTCGAACTAGAGTCTGGCTACGTACCGGATCGTTGTGCCCCCTGGCAAAGTGAAGATCGCGGCAGCCTCCGCTCCCTTGTGAGACCACGAGCCGTTCAAGCACATAACCCAAAGTTGTTCAATAGGTTCGGGCTCTTGGGCGAAAGCTGGGGTCCATTCGGCCACAAAATCAGCTATGACTTCGGACTTGATAGCCGTTATGGCTACAAAAGTGAGGTCAAAAGGAGATAGTTAGGCCACCCACTAGTTTAGCCGCCCAGTGATTTCCTTGCCCGAAGCACTTTATCGATTGGGTATTGTGAAGGCACTTTGTGAGCTTGAAAATAATGTTTTAGCTTTCGCGAGACCATCACTAGGGCGTATGCCAGCTTTTTCATTTCCGTGTAGCGTGTCTTCGCCCCGTGGAGAGCTTCGGAGATGAAATACACTGGCTTTTGGCCAACTTCGGTAACTTGCACCAACGTTGCACTGATCGCGACGGGTGAAGCTACTAAGTATAGCAACAGTTCGCTCCCTGCCGCTGGGCTGATTAGTGCTTGTGGACTTTGAAGGAATTCTTTTAGTTCGCCAAAGGCGGCTTGGCACTCGGGGGTCTAGCTAAACTTGTCGGCCCCTCACAGGGTCCTGAAGAAAGGTAGGCCCCTTTCGGCTGCCCTAGCCAAGAAATGACTAAGCGCAGCGATGCGCCCCGTGTGCTTTGCACTTCTCGTACGTTCTTCGGCGGCTGCATTTGTTGTATTGCATCGATTTTCTCTGGGTTTGCCTCTATGCCTTCTCTCGGAGACGAGGAACCCCAGGAGTTTGCTCGCGTGTACGCGGAAGACACATTTTTCGGGGTTGAGCTTAATTCCGGCCGCTCGCAAGTTGTCGAAGGTTTCTTGCAAGACGACGGTGTGATCGATCACTTTTTGGCTTTTGACGACTATGTCATCGACATATGCCTCAATGTTCCGGCCGATTTGTGTGCTGAGAACCTTGTAAATTAGCCTGGTGAAGGTGGCCCTTCCGTTCCTAAGGCCGAATGGCATTTTGAGGTGGCAAAAGGTGCCTAAAGGAGTTATAAATGCCATCTTTGCCCGGTCCCTCGGGTTCATGAAAATGTGGTGGTACCCGGAGAAGGCGTCCAAGAAGCTCATGAGTTCGCATCCTACTATCGAATCGACCAACTAGTCAATCTGCGGGAGTGGAAAATCATCCTTAGGGCAAGCCTTGTTCAAGTCGGTGAAGTCGATACACATTCGCCATTTGCCGCTCGACTTTTTTTACCAACACCAGGTTCGCCAGCCACTCTGGGTGGTCGATTTCTTCAATTACACCATCTTTAAGTAGCTTCTGTACTTCGACCTTGGCTGCTTCTTGGTGATCGGTAGTTATCTTGCGAAGTTTCTGCTTTTTGGGCGTTGCGTCTGGTTTGACAGCCAAGTGGTGCATGATAAGATCTGGCGAAACACCGCCTAGTTCGTCAGGTCCCCAGGCGAAGACATCAAAATTGCTTGCAATAGCCTTCAAGATGTCCTGTGCTTCTTCTTCGCCCAATTTGCCCCCGATTGAAAAGACTTTGGTTGGGTCCGACTCATCCACCTGGATCTTGTTTACCTTGCTATGTGGGGACGGCTTCATCATCACCCGCTCCCTTTGGCCATCGTCCAATTGCAGGGTGTTAACTTCTTACCCATCCACGACTGCTTTGCTTACTGTCGAGGTCGGAGGCTGCAGCCCCTTCACCACGATTACACTGATTGGGCGTAGCATTTTTAGCTTAAGGTAGTTGTGGTGGGTGATCGCCTCAAACTTGTTGAGCATAGCGCGGCCGAAGATGGCGTTGTAGTGGTACGGGATGTCGACGAGATAAAAAAGGATCAATTCTTCGCGCTTGTTGCTCTCGGAACAGAAAAACACCCGCAATTGAAACCTTGGAGCGAAGCGAAAACATGCGAGAGAGCCATTGCCGGCAAACCCATTTACGCGTATGCGTCACCGAAGATGACATCCGCTGAACTTCCTCCATCAACGAAGATGCGCCGAACCTTGCACCCTGCTATCAGCGCTGAAACAACGCGGGGTCTTGGTGTGGGAAAACCACCCCCTCGGCGTTCGCCAGGCCGAAGGATATTTCGGAAGCAAGGAACTGTGGCCCTTCGCTGCCTGTTGAAGCTGCCATGATGTTGTGAACCGTGCGGGAGCGTGCTTTTCTCTGACGCTTCGGCAGGTGGCCTTCCGAAGATTCTCTTGTAATGACTTGTATCACCCTTCGGGGCCCGTCTGGTTGCTGTGGGTTTTCTTGGTCCGCTCCTCGCTGAACATGTTCGCCGGCACCAGGATTTGGCTTCGGTGCTTGGGGGGGCCATGGTGTTGGATGTTTCGGCACTGTTCGGTTGTATGCGATGACTTGCCATGGTACTCGAAGTACCTGTCTTTTTTGTACCTCTTCTTCAGCGGTTGCCCTTGTCCGTCCCTTTGACTCGTGTCGAAATCCTTGCAGAGGTTCTGGACTTCTTCGATTGCCATCACCAATTTGCCCTTTTCGTTGCGGAACCTTTTCCACGTCATGGCCTAAGTCGCCGGTGCTTTTCTCTGGGGTGGAGCTTGGTTCGCCGATGTTTGGGCGACGGGCTCTTATGAACCCGCTTGAGCCGTCGCCTTGTCGTAGTCTGCTTGGATTTCATGTCGCCTCTTGGTGTCTTCTTCGCCCTGAGCGTAGGCGTCGATGAGGCAAAAGAGGTGCTCGACGATTTGCGACTCTTTCCTCGCGATGTTCCTTGTCAGGTCGGTCGGGCGAAGTCCGGCTGAAGCGGCATTAATCACCAAGGCTTCACTAATGTCCTGCACTTGGCATCTTGCTTGAGAGAACCGCCTCGTGTACTCCCTTGTGGATTCACCTAGCTTCTGGCGAATGCCAAGCAAATCTTGCTGGGTTTTCGGCTCTTCATAGGTCTCACAAAAGTTCATGACGAATACGTCGCATAGCTGTTCCCATGTATAGATGCTACTTGGAGGAAGATTAAAGTACCACAATCGGGCGATACCATCCAAAACGAGGTGTATCACTTTGGCTTTGGTGTTTTCGTCACCATGAGCTATTTCAATTGCCGATTCATAGATCGACAAGAACTCACTTGGATCGGTTTCGCCCGAATATCTTGTCTCAGCGGGATACTTGAACTGGGTGGGATTGGGTGATTTCGCAACCCCCAGCTCAAAGGTAGCTTCTTTCCGCCCCCGCCCTTAACGCCGAACCCTACTGGTACTACGGCAAAAGGCTTGGGTACGACAGTGCGAAGGGTGAAGCCATTCCCTAGACTTGCGCATGAGGTTGCACCGGGGCGTTCGCAAAGGTATGCTTGCGATGCAGCCCGGCCTGCCCATGGCGTCCTGCAGGGTTGACGAAGGCGTGTGGGCCGATGAAGATGAAGGGGCTGGGTTCACCGGCTGCCACGCTATTATGCCTGGGCTTGATCCACCAATGGCCTGGGCCGAAAGGGTTGCAGTTGTTGGAGAAACAGTGTGGGGTTGACTTAATTGTTGAAGGAAAGCTTGAAATTGCTCATGGAGGGCCGAAGCTGCATCGGTTGAAGCTTCAGGTGCTGACGCTGGTATTGGCCGCACCGACTGGGTTGGGGCAAAGGCAGAGGCTGGAGCCACGACGGGTTGGACTCAGTCGTCTGGGGTGCTGGACGAATGTGAAGCGCCGAAGACTGCTCCCCCTGCGGCGCCGAAGGTGCGGCGACATGGATGGCGGGTGCAGCCAAGGCCGTTGTAGTCGCGGGAGACGGAGTAGCGGCTGGCCTAACCGAAGTCGCTACCTTGGCTTGCATAGTGACTTCATGCGTTTAGTGCTTTTCTTGTATTTGTCGAAGCGTATGTTACAGCCTTATCATGTTTTGTCGCATGGCTTCCATCTCCGCCGCGTGGGTCTTCGATGGGTCAGGCCCCTGGCCTGCCGACACCGTGACTGTCGGCCTTGCTTGCGTCGTGGTAGCTTCAGCATGGGCTTCGGCCTCGACCCTCGCTAGCTCTATCTCCGCTGCGTGGTCTTCGGCCATTGCCAGCTCCGCATTGGCTTTGGCCCCTTTCGGTTCCTCGGTTTCACTAGCAGCTTCGGCCTCACGCCACCTCGGCACCACTCTCTCACGTGTGGACTTCTTTGGTGGCATCGGCAATTCGGTCTAGGTTCCCCATGAACGGCGCCAGTTGTTGTTGAATGACAGTAACGTCTGGCAAAAGGTAGACTTCACTTAGGTGGGAAAGTAAAGATGATATATTGCTATTAAAATTATTTTGGGATCCCCCAGTACATGCCCCTTGGGGTCTATTTATAGGTTTAGTACAGGCTTATGCACCCTAGGGTTTCCAAGTATAGAGAAGTTTACATGATTGCCCTTATGACAGGGACATTTATGGGGGTAATTACAGACAATTTTAGGTTTGGGCCTCTTCTCGGGCCTCTAAGTGGGCCTTCCCCATCGGTTGGCCCTGCAAGGCCCTAAACCCTTTGGCGTGGGGATGAAAGTCCACTGCTTTCGGGGTGAAGGCCTTCGGCTTGGGAGTGAAAGTCTTCTGCCTCGTCCTTGACATGTCGCTTCGCTTGATGGCTTTGCCCGAAGCTCCAATCTTTGCGGCAGTCGATGCTCCACCCTCGTGCTTCGCCCTAGTGATTGCCCTTGTGTTTCGGCAGGCTCGGTCGAAGGTCCTCGTGGCATGGCTCCAACAAGTTTTGTTAGTAAGATTCATTTTACTATGCGATTTTTAAAGATACAAGTTGGTTTTGAGCTATGCGTATTTTATATTCCAAAGTAGTCAGTATATCACTTAGATTATGTTATTTGGGGATTTATGCTGTATATAGCTATATATTAATGGTTATGTCGCTTGGCTGATCATAATTATCAGAAACCACTCGGTTGGTTAGAAATGGTTTTTCTGCTTGAGTTGTTGCAAACCAACTCGTGGATGGATTGAGGTGAGACGCCTCTTGCCGAAGCTTTGTTAAATAAACTCAGTTTTTCTTTGAAGCTTACATGTACACATTTTCTAGTGGCTTGCTGAGTACGAAAGTACTCAATCTCCCATTGTTGTCGTCTTTCTCCCCTTGACTTAAGTTTAGGTAGAAGATGAAGGTTGGAGTTTCGTCCCTAAACCCAAACTACTACCGGTGGATTTGGTGTCCTAGCTTCACTATGTTTCGCTGCTGCTGACTCTGATTGAAGGTTGCAACTCAGGGATTACCCGAAGATGCAACGTAAAGGTATATTGTATTTATTTAAATATTACATTGATTCATCATGTTATCGCTGGTACCAACATCATTATCCTGGGACTGGTACCTGTTTCGCGGTTCTGTGGGAAAGCGGTTCACCATTCTCCTATGGCATGCCCTCCTCAGTGTTATTTGAATAGTGGCGCACGGGCGAGGTGTGACAAAACCTGAAAAATGAATTAATATGATTTTTAAGCAATTTTTCTATAGAATTTTATTTTGCAAAAAACAAACTGTATAGCTCGGAAAATGTGCACATGGAAGATGAGAGAGTAAAAGTTAAGAAAGGGGAGAAAAGAACACAGCCTTAGTTGCTTTGCTAAGAATATATTTTCAATGAGTGGTAGATGTACTTCGGCAATGAATTTATTCTGATTTACTGCCTTGGTGCTGTAGTTTATATATGTTTTTCTCTCATTGCAATATGGCACTCAACTAGCTTTTCTTAAGAAACTGGATTGATCCGTATCCCGGATTCGGAATCTTGGCGCACCCAGATTCCCAACTCCCAAACAAGGTCCGACTCTCATCCAGACGGAACAAATACTGAGAGAAATCGAGGTCATCAAACGCGCGCGTTATTAGCTTTCCCTTTCGACTGCTCGCTGCTCCCGATCCCAAATCCTCCATCGCCCTCCATGAAACCCTAACCCTAAACCGATCACCCCTTCCCCAGCGTGCGGACGCAACCGGCGGAGAGCCAAGATGCCGGCGACCGTGGGGCGCGTGTGCATGCCCGCCAACAACCGCGTCCACAGCAGCGTGGCGCTGTAGACGCACGGCATCTGGCAGAGCGCAATCGGCTATGACCCCTACGCCCCGGCGGAGAGCAGCAAGCACCAGGCTCCCTCATCCTCCTCTCCGCCAACGCCACCACCGCCTCCTCCTCCGACAACGCCTACACCAGCTATCAGAGCCTCCTCACGCTCATTCGCGCCACCGGCTCCGCCTCCGACGAGACCCGTGGGGGCTGCCGGAAGTGCGGCCGCGTTGGCCACCTGTTACGCCTGACATGGGTGACGAGGAGCAGATCCAGACTTCAGCAGCAAATGGGCTCAAGCAAGCCCAGAAGCATCCAACAAGAGGGACTAGGCCCAACCTGAAATATAAGGGTGGTGTCTGGGTGAATTAGTGGATAGCTATATAAGGGGAGAGAATGAAGAGACATGTATGAATGATTTCGTCCAATCTGAATAAAGCTATCTATCTCCCTCTCTCGTTTCAGAAATCTCCTTCTCTTTGTACTTTGTTCCTCCATTTAAATCCTTTCTTCCTCTACAAGTCGGTAACAACTTGGTATCAGAGCTCTGATCCTGGAGAAGCCGCAGTTCAAAACTCAACTCCAACTTCAAGTTGACGCCATGGAGAAGCAAGCGGAGTGGTTCGAGAAGATGCTGACCGAAATTCAGGCGACGATCTGCACGCTGGTGAACAAGCAGGGCGGGATGCAGGAGATGCTGCTCAAGCTGGATCAATCGGTGGCTAGATGGCACCTGCAAGTGGATGCTGCAGTCAAGGGGTTGCAGCGAGACATGGAGGATTTGAAGTTTCAAGTCCAGCACCTCAAGAAGCAACAAGAGAAAGCCGGCAATTCGTCGAGCAACTCGCAGGCGCTAAGAAACCTGGAGGAGGAAGGTCGCCATCCACCTCTGCTTCCCACTCCAACCACGCCACCGCTGTTCTCTGGGATCGCGGCGGGCGAACTTGGCTCAGATGGCCACCGTGTTGCACAGCTGAACCGGGGGAAGGCATCGGGGGTAGTCACTACTCTCTTGCCACCTCCGGTCAAGGGTATGTTTCCTGTTCTGTTCAATTTGTCAGTTCATCATTCTGGGAGTTTTGGGGAGCATTCGAGGCGAGGGGATGGGGAATCGCAGGGGATCAGATGTATAATCATCGGTTACCCAAGTTGGATTTCCCTCAGTTTGATGGTTCTAACCCACAGAATTGGAGGATGCATTGTGAGCATTATTTTGGGGTTTATGGGACACATCCAGAGTTGTGGGTTAGAGTAGCGACCATTTATTTCATTGGGAGAGCAGCTTCATGGTTGCGTTCGTCTCACGCTCATCATGTGTGTGCAGAGTGGGGAGTGTTCTGTGAGGTGGTGAACCGGAAATTTGATAGAAATCAGCACTGGCAGCTGATTCGACAGATTGATCAGATCAAACAAACCGGTTCTGTCAGTGAGTTTTATGAACGGTTTGATGATTTGATGAATCAGCTGTTGGCATATGATCCGGTGTATAACACTTTGAATTTGGTTCACCGTTTCACGGAAGGGTTGCGTCCTAATATTTGACGTGCTGTTTTGTTGCATCGTACCGAGGATTTGGAGTCTGCTCTGGTTTTTGCATTGTTGCAGGAGGAGTTGGCGGATAAGGGGCCAGAGCAACGGAAATTTGGGGATGGGCACAAGTTGTTCAAGGGAGCATATCCATTGCCTCTGCCGCCAAGAAAAATCATGAACTCAACGTCCAAATCTTAAGATAAGAGGAACAATGATGGTGTTCGAGTAGCACATTCTTCAGATAAGGTCAGTGCACTCAGGGTGTATCGCCGTGTGCAGGGTTTGTGCTATTTGTGTGCAGAAAAATGGTCTCCGACACACAAATGTTCAGGAACAGTACAATTACAGGCTGTGCAAGAATTGTTTGCTTTGTTTCCAGAGGCTGCAGTAGATGATCAGTTGAGCTGTCAGTCTGACAACAATGATGCCTCCACATTACTTGCTATTTCAGTTCATGCAGTTCAAGGCACTGATTCTCCATCAACAGTCCGATTACAGGGCAGAATTCAGGGCTTGGACATTTTGATGCTGGTTGATTCGGGTAGTTCCACTAGTTTCATCAATGATCAATTGGCTGTTCGACTCGAGGGGGTGAAATCGTTAGCCAAACCATTATCTGTGAGAGTGGCCAATGGACAATTGTTACAGTGTGTAACTGAAATACCATCAGTAGAGTGGTCTGTGCATGGACAGGGATTCTGCACTTCATTTAAGGTGGTGGCTCTGGGTGGTTACGATGCTATCTTAGGCATGGATTGGCTGACACAGTATAGTCCAATGAACATTGATTGGCAAGGTAAAACAATTCACTTGACTGTATTGGGCAACAAAGTGTGTTTACAAGGAGTTCAGAGTAAAATCTCTGAATGTGCTATGATCACCAGTCAACAACTGCATCTACTCCAAGCTAAGGATTCAGTGGCAGGATTGGTGCAGCTGTGTCTAACACATGAAGAGCATTCGAAAGCTGCGATTCCAGTGGCAATTCAGCAATTGGTGCAGGAGTTTTCACCTCTATTTGAGGAGCCTCGAGGACTGCCTCCTACTCGATCATATGACCATACAATTCCATTGATTCCTGGAGCAGTGCCAGTGAATGTTTGACCTTACCATTATACTCCAGCTCAAAAAGATGAAATTGAGAAACAAGTTAAGGAGATGTTGGATAAAGGAATCATTCAGCCCAGTGCTAGTCCTTTTTCTTCACCGGTTCTATTAGTAAAAAAGAAGGATGGTTCTTGGCGATTTTGTGTGGATTATCGACATCTCAATGCAATTACAGTGAAGAACAAATACCCTCTGCCAATTATCGATGAGTTACTGGATGAGTTAGCAGGGGCTTGTTGGTTTTCGAAGTTGGATTTGCATTCAGGTTATCATCAAATTCATATGGCTGCTGGTGAGGAATCCAAAACAGCTTTCAAGACACACAATGGTCACTTTGAGTTCAAGGTTATACCCTTCGGTCTCACCAGTGCACCTGCAACTTTTCAAGGAGTAATGAATTCTGTTTTGGCGAATCAATTGAGGCATAGTGTGTTGGTCTTTGTAGATGATATCCTGATCTACAGCCGCACGTTGGAAGAACACGAGCAACATCTTAGACAAGTATTTGAGACATTGAGGGCTAATCAGTTGCAAGTGAAACTATCCAAGTGTTCGTTTGCTCAGCCACAGTTGGCATATTTGGGACATGTCATTAGTGCCGATGGTGTGTCTACGGATCCTGAGAAGATTCAAGTGGTGAGTAAGTGGCCTACTCCCACCTCGGTCAAAGAATTAAGGAGTTTCTTCGGTTTAGCGGGATATTATCACAAATTTGTGCGTCATTTTGGTATCATTAGTAAGCCATTGACTGAGTTGCTGCGCAAAGGACAGCAGTTTCTTTGGACATCTGTTCAGCAAGAAGCTTTTCAGGTTCTTAAACAAGCCTTGATTTCAGTGCCATTGTTGGCAATGCCAAATTTCCAAAAGCAGTTTGTGGTGGAAACAGACGCTTCGGATCGAGGGATAGGTGCGGTACTTATGCAATCACCATCCAGTGGCATTCTTAAGTAAGGCATTGGGACCTCGCACTCAATCTTTATCAACTTATGAAAAAGAAAGTTTGGCAATTATTCTGGCAGTAGAACAGTGGAGGTCATACTTGCAACATGATGAATTTGTGATTCGTACTGATCACCGCATCCTATCTTTTCTCGAACATCAACGATTGTCTACTTCTTGGCAACAAAAGGCACTGACTAAGTTGTTAGGACTTCGTTATCGTATCATTTACAAGCGTGGTTTGGACAATGGAGCCGCTGATGCATTGTCTCGTAGGGCCTCTGAAGGATTGCCTGTTTTGAGCGCACTTTCAGTCTGTTTGCCGGATTGGCTACAGGATGTGGTGCAAGGATATAAACAGGACAAGGAGACTGAGAAGATTTTGCAAACCTTTACAGTGGATAATTCCAGTACTCCTCATTTTGAACTTCAGAATGGCATATTATACTTTAAGCATCGGGTGTGGGTAGGCAATAATGTTCAGTTACAGCAACACTTCTTGGCTAATCTACATACAGCTGCAGTGGGGGGTCACTCAGGTATTCAAGTGACATATCACATAGTAAAGCAACTTTTGTGCAGAGTTGTGAGATTTATCAGAGGGCCAAACCTGAACATGTTCCTTATCCAGGGTTGTTGCAACCAGTGCAGATTCCTGAGCACTCTTGGCAGGTGATCTCGATGGATTTTGTGGAGGGATTACCGCGCTCAGCATCATATAATTGCATCTTGGTGATTGTGGATAAATTCACCAAATTTGCACATTTCTTACCTCTAACACATCCTTTCACGGCTCTGACGGTGGCCCAGTTGTTTATGGAGTGTGTGCATTCCATTCATGGATTATCTCAGGCCATTATTTCTGACAGGGACCGAGTATTTACTAGCACTCTCTGGAAAGAATTGTTTCGACGGTCTGGAACACAATTGCGTATGAGTTCGTCTTACCACCCGCAATCTGATGGACAAACGGAACGTGTGAATCAATGTTTAGAGATGTTTCTTCGATGCTTTGTTCATGTTTGTCCAGCCAGATGGAGTCAATGGTTAGCTCTTGCTCAATTCTGGTACAATACATCATTCCATTCAGCTCTAGTGAGGACACCATTTGAAGCAATGTTTGGACACAAACCAAGGTACTTTGGTCTCTCTGTTGACTCAGTGGGGGTGCCAAGAGCTATAGAAACATGGATTCAGGACAGAAACAATATGCAGGCATTAATTCATCGTCATCTTGTCAGGGCACAACAAAGAATGAAAAGCCAGGCTGATTCTAAAAGATCGGACAGAGTTTTTGCCGTGGGGGATTGGGTATTCATGAAATTACAACCCTATGTGCATCAATCTGTTATGACTCGAGGCAATCAAAAACTGGCATTCAAGTTTTATGGGCCATTTCAAGTGATTCAAAGGATTGGGTCAGTAGCATATAAGCTGAATTTGCCAGCCACCAGTTTAATTCATCTTGTCATTCACGTTTCTCAACTCAAGAAGGCAGTAGCATCCTCTGAAGTTGTTCAATCCTGTCTGCCACGTTTGGATCCTGAAGCTGGACATTTGGCTACACCAGCAGTGGTTCTTCCTCGGTGGCTTCGTCGCCGTGGAGATAAAATGGTGGTTCAGGCCTTGATTCAATGGTCAGGAACATCATCACCAACTATAAATTGGGAAGACTTGGAAGAACTTCGTTAACGTTTTCCTTCGGCCACAGCTTGGGATCAAGCTGTGTTCCAAGGAAGGGAGAATGTTGCACCTGACATGGGTGACGAGGAGCAGATCCAGACTTCAGCAGTAAATGGGCTCAAGCAAGCCCAGCAGCGTCCAACAAGAGAGACCAGGCCCAACCCGAAATATAAGGGTGGTGTCTGGGTGAATTAGTGGATAGCTATATAAGGGGAGAGAATGAAGAGACATGTATGAATGATTTTGTCCAATCTGAATAAAGCTATCTATCTCCCTCTCTCGTTTCAGAAATCTCCTTCTCTCTGTACTCTGTTCCTCCATCTAAATCCTTTCTTCCTCTACAAGTCGGTAACACCACCTCACCTTCCAGTGCCGCAACTTCCTGTCCGTCAAGGACCTCGACATGGATGACGACGTTGAGGCTGGTCTTCGTTGGCCCGCCTCATCGCAGGCCAAGCTCGACGAGTTCAGGAAGAAAACCTCTGGTGATAGCAGGGATGCTGACGAGGGCTCGGCTGTGGATGATGAAGAAGACAGCGATGATTCATCCGATTCTGACATTGATCCTCAGCTTGAGAGAATAATCGCTAAGCGTGAGCTCGACAAGGATGGCAGTACGCAATCGAGGGAGGAAGAGAAGAAAGACAAGAAGACAAGCCGCCATAAGAGGAGCAGCAGGGGAAGGTCGAAGCACAGGAGGAGCAGCAGAGAAGACAAGAAGAAGAGTAGATGCAAGAGGCGTGAAAGATCATATGAGGAGGATAGCGAGACTGATTCTGACAAAAAGAGGAGGCACCATAGCAAGAGCAGGAAGGAGGACAGGGAGAGGGGTATGAGCTATGACAACTCATCGGATGAGGACCACCACAAGAGGCGGCGGCGCCACCGTAGAAAGAATGCATTCTATCAGCAGTGATTCTGGAAGTGGTGGTCGTGACCCTGATGAATCCTGATGACAGGAGCGAGGGAGCGATCCAACAGGAGGAGGCGGCATTGATCGCAAGTCGGAAATTAATCAGTGGATCATATGGGTGGTAAAGCGGCGCAAGGAGGAGCAGGAGATCTTTCTGGACAAGATTTTCCCTTTATCGACGACATGTAACTCTTAATCGCGCAAACATCTGTACATTCTATGACGCAAACATCTGTACATTCTATGACGCAAATTTTTACTATGTAACACAACACAGACGCATGCTGATCAATGACACATTAAAGTGAAATCATAGTAATTCTTTTATCCTGGTTCCATTGAATCACGCATAGTGTAATTTTGGCCTGGTAAAGAAATTACGAACACATCACTTGAAAGAAAAAGAAAAAAGAGTCGGCAGAACCATCCCACCAGGCGGCTTAAGGGATGGCGAACCCGGCCTCAAGCGCAATGGGAGCCTACTGGCTGCTCCATCTCCATCACGTGTGGGCGTTCCTCTGCTTGCTGGAGGCGAAGAGGATGATGGTGGATGGGGTGGTCCTAGATCTAAGGAACCAAATGTTCCACCACCAATCCATGATGACAGTATTAAGGTGAGAGCATCGGCTGGTGGTGAGGAGCAGAGGAGGCTATGGCCGAAAGATCCTGCCTCGACAGCCACATTTGCAGGAAGAGGTGTCGAATCTAGAATTCGACAATATGAAAAGGGGGTTGCACACGAGATCTAAAATGGATGGGTTAAAGAGACAAAGGTTTAGACAGGTCCAGACCTTCTATACGAGAAGTAATACCCTACTCCTGTTTAGGGATTGTATCCGCCGGGTGTATATTGATCCGACGATCTTGGGGAAAAGTTACATCCTCAGAGGGCATCCTGCCCGCCATATATAGGTTGGGAGCGCAGGATTACAAAGATAGAAACCTAGCCGAATACGGTATCGGTTTCGTAAATCTACTTTACAATATTATCAAACCAGGACTTTGGAGCGTTTTCTTAATACACAAATAAATATAATACCCAAGTCATGGCTTGTTACATATTCTGTATACATAATCTATCTTTTATATCTAGTAGGATAAACCAGCCGTGTGAGTATATGGTACCTATAATCTTCACAGTAGCCCCTGAGTTCTTTACAGTCGAAAAGATAATCTTCCCTCAAACCAAATTAATCTAAAGCCGAGTGCTTCAATCATCTTTATCATAGTCTCTCGAGTGCCTTTACCAAATCAGAAGGCTGTGAAGGGCTGAAAAAATTAAAAATAACTGGAAACATCAATTTAGGTGCATCGATTAGATGCACCTAATTAGATGTAGCCCTCGACTATGTGGTTAGTTGAACAAACTAAACATATAGTCAAGGAATAAATAATATAACCATTCGAGTGGTTTCTGACTATTAAAGTCAACCGAGTGACATAATATCAATATATATATATATATATATATATATATATATATATATATATATATAGCACATACGGCGTAAATCCTCGAATAACATAATCCGAGTGATATACCAACTGCTCTAAAACATATAATATGCATAGCTCAAAATCAACTTGCGTCTTCAAAAATCGCATAGCAAAGGACCTTAATAATAAATCCTTTTACATAGAAAAATAAAAGAATTCTAAGGTGCTGGGTTCGCATTGTGCACATATCGCCGAAACAAATATGTTTAAATACACAATTCCACCACACCTGAAAATATACGGTATATGTGGTGTAAAATCTGAGTTAATAAAACTTATAAATAGATTTACCAACTGCTTATACAATAACCAAAATATTATAATTAGCCTAAGCCATAATATTGGTCTTTTATAAAAATACACACACATGTGGCCGAAAGCAACGATATAATATCCCATCAATCGCTATATGAAATCCAAACATTGCCTTAACTTATAAAAAAGTTAATAGAGCAGCTATATATAAAGCTTTACTGTTTGCCACCTTTTAAATTGCATCGTACCGACTCCTAAAAAGTTGTGTAACAGCTGTATAAAAGGATTTTAAGGTATTAGGCACTTGAGCACGCGCATATTGCTAAGAGCAAATATGCCTAAGGCCCTAAAGACACGTGTCCGGCCACACCTAAAGAAATGAGCTGCAAAACTCTTAGCGGGCTTTGGCCCAACAAAAGAATTATGCCGATACCCTTAAAGAAAAAATACCACGACACAGTACTTGTCTTCTCCACCGCTTCCTTTCCAAAATTTCCCCTTCGCGCTCCTGTTCACCGTCACCGCCGCTGAAGCTAGGGCACAACTTTCCCCACTCATCCAGCCACCAAAGCACCCAAAATCTCGCGAAGATCCAGCGTGGGTCTCCTCTCCTATTATCGATCCAAAAATCCAGAGGGAAAAACCTAAATCCAAACTTTCTCCATCCCATCCATGGAGAAGGAGAGAGAAATCCCTTTCGACCAATCGGCGCCCTCAGACGTCGAAGAAAGGCATTTCCTAGAGATGGTGAAAGAAGGCGTACTGCCTGCGAAGGAGCTCATTGAATGGTGACCAACAGCTAGCGAAGAATTCCCCACCCCTAACGTGAGTGAGATTGTCGTTTTTACTTCCATTTTCTACAATGGATTTTCTTTGCCAACCTCTACTTTCTTCCGCGGACTTCTAGAATTTTATGGAATTAAGATCTACCATCTTAACCCTAACTCCATTATCCAAATCTTTGTCTCCATTCACCTCTATGAAGCTTTCCTTGGAATCCAATCCCATTTCAATCTTTTCCACCATCTTTTCTATCTCAAAGCCCAGCCATCCAGAGAGCACCCTTGTTTAGATGGGGGCTCGGGCTTCCAACTCTGAGGCAACTTGTTGAAATCCTACTTCTCTTTGCCTCTCAAATCTTCGAATAAGGGGTGGCACTCCAATTGGTTTTATATCTCAAACCCCCCTCCTTGTCTTCCTGATTTTATCGGATTTCCACTTGTCCATCATCCTCAATGGAATTCATTACTTGACAGCACAGATAAGACTGAGGCTGATATCCTACTTGCCTGGATAGCCGAGATCAAGGACAAAGGCTTGAATGGTGAACAAATCACTCGACACTTCCTCAAGTGCCGACTAGATCCTATAAAGGAGAGATCCAAACCGGCCTTTGAGTATGAAGGCCAAACTGACCCCAATCGGGAAGATCTCGAGTCACTAGACTTAAAAGTCTTATGCTCACGGATGTACAAGATTTTTTCTTCTGCAATAGTCGTTGATTATTCCCATAAGCTCCCAGTGATGCCCTACAACTTGCATCGGCCTCCTCCTCCGGTATGTTACTTTAATCATTTGCCCAATATCAAGTACTCTTGACTATTGCAAATCCGTGACCATCCTTTCTTACGCAGGAAATAAACATCTTACTTCAAACCCTCCCGCTCCTATTGTCCACCCCCTAAAGAGAGGACTGAGTGGCAGCAGCCAGTCAACGGGGGGAACAATGATAAGGCCATGCCAAGGAACAAAACGACCAGCTATAGAGCCTAAAATAAAGAAGGCCGGGAAAAAGCAAAGAAAGATGGTCCTCGAGTCCTCTGACGAGGATGAGAGCCAAACCCAAGGTTTCAGCGCAATTCCAAAATGTCCTCCAATGAGGAAATCTGGCTTCAAATTTAGGACGTCTTCCAAGTACACTGTGATTCTGAATTATTGTAACCTTGATTACTTGAGAAGTAAACTTTGAGTATGTATGTATATTTGTATGTCTTATGTACTGCAGGAAACCTCAAGATATCGACCCAACCGGTCGTGAAGAGGCTCAAAAGACTGACCCAAATGCTGGTGAAATTCCCAAGAAGCCTTCTACTGATGACCAATCAGGAGAGGCCAAGAACACTAAGGAAAACCTAGAGCCCCCTACTAGAGACCAATCGGGTTCTTATGAAGAAACCACTGCTGACCAGGAGCAGCCAACTGGAAACCAAACCAGTCGGCTAGTGCTACTGAAGAACCACCTCAAGCAAGCGAAAACAAAGAAAAGAATACTGAGACAGCTACTGGCGGTGATCAAGCCAGTCAGGATAAAGAAACCCAAAGTCTTCCTCACAACCAGCCAAAGACAAACGAAGGTAAACTCCTATAACAGACTTCTTCAATATTTCAAATATGTAACCCATTGCTTCATTATTGATTCAGACCCAACAGCAAATGAAGAAGAAGAAATCCTTTGGTTCAAGTCTTCAGAGGATTCAATACCACCAGTGAAGATCCAATGGCGTGACGCAGACGACATAGTTCACGGCATAATCTTGAACAAGCAAAAGGAAGCCGAGGAGCATGATATGCTAGTGAAGAGCCTCAACGAGTCCACTAGGCTGCTAAATGTAAGTAAAAGAAACTTGTTATTGAAAGAAAATATCCCGTCTTATCCTTACCATCATCTTGATCTGCTTTTGTAGAGAATTTATCGGCAATCACTAGCTAAATTTGAAACCCTGGAGAAGTTGCTGCCTCATCTCGACTCTTTCAACCTTGTGCAACAAGAACTTAAAGAAACCAAGGAAACCGCCAAGGCCAAGGAAAAAGAACTAAGAGATGAGATAACCTAGCTTTGGAATATAAGCCTGGAATACCACGTAATTGACTCCATAGATACATTTCCAATCTTATCTTTAAGTTATTAATCCTGAACTTGTATTTCGTAGCCCAAGTATCTCAAATTAAAGCCCTCAAGGCTCAATTGAGAAAAACTGAAGAAACGAATGCCAAACTCTAAAAGGATAAAAATAACCTCATAGCCGACTTGGAAAGTAAGTCCACTATTCTATAAACTTTTGAAAGTTTTGCTTGAAGAATATGCTACCTGTCTTGACTTGTTTATGTTCAACTCATAAAAGAAATTCCCAAGCTCAGTTTGAGGTCTTCACCGAACGAATCAAGAGGGCAGAATTAGTACGAGATGATATTGCCAATGCAGCCATTCTTGTACTGAATGCTATCTTCCAAAATGGACTCGGATCCAGCTCAGAAGATGCCACGGAGATCTTTGACAAGCTTCGGAGTGCTCCAGACAAGTACCTCAAGAATATCATTGCAGCAGCAACTATGGGAGCTCGCCAAGCGTTGGCAATGACTAAGTCACTATATCCCCGAGTGGATATTAGCGCAGTCGAAGAAGGGTTTGCAGATGGCACCACCAAGGATCAGGCACTAGAATTCATCAATGAAGCCTTAAAGCCTGCTCAGAAGATTGCCAAGGATGTTGTAGAAGAATTCCAAGGCTAGTATCCCAATTGTAGTATGACTGATGTATATGTTTTATGTATGATATTGTTATAACTATAACTTGTGTACAAAGTTTGAAAAACTTTCATCCGACTGCACTAAACCACAAACTTAGTTAAGTCATCAAAAAATTTCTCAACCCTTATCAACATCTCATAGCTAAAACAAATCAAAACTGACTTCTGTATTAACATAGATATCCCCCGACTAGCTACTCAAGAAAACAAAACACTTGACGTATGCAGTCGAGAGAGATATACACAAAATATTAAGTATAAAAACATCAAAGATGCTTAATATCCCAAGAATTTTCAACTGATGATCCATCTTCACGCTTCAACCTATAAGCCCCTGGGCGAGTTACTTCGGATATGATTGTTGGCGGTATGTCATGAGACCCTTCGACCGGACCTGCCGAAACCAGGCAACCAGCATGGATGGTGAAGCCCCGTGGCGAAGATCTCTATTGCGAAGGCCACGCTACGAAGGCGGCGAAGGGCGAAGTCTAAACGTGCCCTGGGCGTAGCCGCAAGGCGAAGGGCACACGCCGAAGAAGGGTGACTTCGCCATATCAGGCTCCATCCAAGAAGGCCCAGGGGGCCGGCCTAATCGCTCCGGCCCATTGGCCGATGGGCCTGCAGTCGCCAGGTGGCCTGCTACAGGCCTATATATCATTAATTACACTGTATACCCATACAAGTGCCCCTTTCATAAGGGCAACCATGTAAATTCCCCTGTAAAACCTAAACCCTAATGGAGAGATCTATAATAGGACTACAAATAGACCCCTAGGGCCAGGTAAAAGGGGATGAGTGAAAAATTCCTTCAATTAATACACTTTCCTTTCCCAACATACTGTCGAGTAACCACGTCTACTGACGTATGCAGTTGTCATTTCGACAACAGCTGGCGCCGACCGTGGCGACCTCCGAGCGAATGCCACCGAAGAAGGTCGCAAAGGAGAAGGTTACTAAGCCGAGGGAGAGCGAAGCAGGAGGGACGATGGCCACCGAAGAGGAGGCAAAGCCTTCGGCGCTCATCGCCGAAACTAGGGGGGTGCCATCGGCTTCGGCGCCCGCACCGCAACCACCGTTTTCGGCTTCGGTCGCTTCGGTGGGGCCGGCGCCGGAGATCCCGTCGACAAGTCAACAGGTGGTGCCGGCTACGACTTCGACCGCGCTCGCAGCCGCGCAAGCCAGCCCAACCCTCGAAGCGCAAGACGGAGCGGGCATGGAAGCCATGCGCCAGAACATGACGCGACTTCAAGATATGCTTCGCCAAATGCAGGAGCAGCAGCAAGCATACGAAGTGGCGCGACAGGCCAAGGTCGCTTCGGCCCCAATTCTCCAGTATTCAACGGGCTACACCCTCCCCAAGTCTACCTGCAAGTGCCGATCCAGGCCCTCCCGTCTCATGCCGTGCCTACACTGGTGTACTTCGTCGGGCAGTCTTCGGCGGCAACAGCATATCCTGCTCCTGGTGTGCTGTCGCAGATTCGACCGGGTACCGCCCAAGTACACCCAGCATCACCCGGTCAAATGACCCAGGCAATGGCGGAAGGGGCTTCGGCCCTACAGACACAGCTTCAAGCTTTCCTTCAGCAGCTCAATCAACCCCACAACATTTCAAGTACAACCCCTTCGGCCCAACCGGAGGGAAACACAATTCAGGGCGTCCCTGGTTTTTTACTACCGAATCAGCCTGGGCAGGGGGCTTCGCCATGGAGTCAAGGACTGCAATTCGACTTCGGCAACGCCACCCAGGCGCCGCCACTTGGGACTGGGCCGCCGAACAACGTGGCCCAGCCACATGCGCGAGCTGTCACTTCGTCCTTTGCCATGCCTTACCCACAGTCGAACGGGCCCTTGTTGCAGGTTCTGTGGGCAAGGCAGGGGGCGAAAAGGGACTGCCGCTAAGTGGGGGGATCAAGATTTGTCCAATCCCACCCCAGTTCAAGTTCCCCCCCGTTCCGCGGTACTCGGGCGAAACAGACCCAAAAGAGTTCCTGTCCATTTACGAGTCCGCGATCGAAGCCGCTCACGGCGATGAAAATACCAAGGCAAAGGTAATCCATCTCACTCTAGATGGCATCGCCCGCTCTTGGTACTTCAATTTACCAGCTAATAGCATTTACTACAATGCCATTTTCGGCCGCGCAACCTTGAACAAGTTCAAAGCCGTCTCCCACCACAACTATCTCAAGCTCAAGATGCCGGGTCCGGCAGGTGTGATTGTCATCAGAGGGCTTCAACCTTCTATCGCATCAAAGGGCGACTTGGCCGCAATCAACAGGACAGTGCACAATGTTGAGGCCGAACCACATCATCATGCCGAACGCATGCCGAAGCCCACCCCTCATGGCAAGGTGATCAAGATGCAAGTCGAGGACGCCGACCCAACGAAGTTTGTCTGGTTGGGGGGCGATCTGGGCGAAGAGGAAGCTGCGAACATCCTGAAAGTGCTCAAGAAGAACATTGACGTCTTCACCTGGAGCCCCGACGAGGTAGGGGGCGTTCCGACGGATCTCATCATGCACAATCTGGCGGTCAAACCGGATGCAAAGCCAAGAAAGCAGAAGCTGCGCAAGATGTCCGCTGATCACCAGGAGGCGGCAAAGGCCGAAGTACAGAAGCTGCTCAAGGCTGGAGTGATCCAGGAGATCGGCCACCCGAAGTAGTTGGCGAACCCGGTTTTGGTGAAGAAGTCGAACGGCAAGTGGCGCATGTGCGTCAATTTCACAGACCTGAACAAGGTGTGCCCAAAAGATAACTTCCCGTTGCCACGGATCGACCAGACAGCCGGTTGTGAGCTCATGAGCTTCTTGGATGCGTACTCCGGCTACCACCAGATCCACATGAACCCAAGCGACATCTCCAAGACAGCCTTTCTCATGCCGTTCAGCACTTTCTGCCACCTCCGGATGCCTTTCAGCTTGAGGAACGTCGGAGCGACGTTCGCCAGGCTGGTGTACAAGGTGTTTCACAAACAGTTGGGGCGAAATGTGGAAGCATATGTCGACGATATCGTCGTCAAGAGCCGCAAGGCTTTCGACCATGCGTCCGACTTGCAGGAGATCTTCGGCAACTTGCGCGCAGCAGGTATGAAGCTAAACCCTGAAAAATGTGTTTTTGGAGTTCGCGCGGGCAAGTTGTTGGGTTTTCTTGTTTCCGAAAGGGGTATCGAGGCGAACCCCGAGAAAATCGACGCCATTCAGCAAATGAAGCCTCCGTCGAGCGTACGCGAAGTACAAAACTCGCAGGCCGAATTGCGGCGCTCGGTCGTTTTCTCTCAAAGGCAGCCGAAAGGGGTTTGCCATTTTTTAAGACCCTCCGGGGCGCGGGAAAATTTAGCTGGACACCAGAATGCCAAGTTGCATTCGACGAACTAAAGCAATATCTGCAAACCCCTTCCGCCCTGGTTAGCCCCACACCGGGAAGCGAAATGCTGCTCTATCTAGCGGCTTCGCCGGTGGTGGTCAGTGCAGTCCTTGTCCAAGAGACAGAGTCAGGACAGAAATCAGTGTATTTCGTTTCTGAGGCTTTGCAAGGGGCGAAGACAAGGTACATTGAAATGGAAAAGCTCGCATACGCCCTAGTGATGGCTTCGCATAAGCTTAAGCACTATTTCCAAGCCCACAAAGTCATTGTGACATCGCAGTATCCCTTGGGCGAAGTGCTTCGGAGCAAAGAAATCTCCGGCCGGCTCAGCAAGTGGGCGGCGGAGTTATCCCCCTTCGACCTGCATTTTGTCGCCCGCTCTGCCATCAAGTCCCAAATCCTCGAGTGATATTTTCCGGTGGCGAAGATGGGCGCAAAGTGTCGCTCGAACTCCTCGAGGGGGTAAGAGTCGAAGCACTAGAGCACATGCGCAGATACGCCACAAGCACTTCGGCAACTTACAACAAGAGAGTTCGCCCGACAGAGCTTTGCCTGGCCATCTCGTCCTAAAGAAAAAGGCGAACCCGGTAGCAGTCGGGAAGCTCGAGTCGAAGTGGGAAGGGCCGTACCTCATCAAGCACAGGTCAAGGACAGGCTCCTTTCGCCTAGCAACACTAGAAGGTGAAGAGTTTGACCATTCGTGGAACGTTGCTTCTCTTAAGCGTTTCTACGTTTAGGAAAGATGACACCCCATTCGCCAAGCTGTAAAAATGTATATACTGTTAGATAGCCCTTTCGACATCCCCCATTATGTAAGCCTTTCGGTACAAAAATACAAAAAAAAAACTGGACGTAGGGCTATTATCCACCCTGGAGGCTTGAACCAGTATAAAATTCTTGAGTCTTTCGCCCTTTTTTACTTGTGTATATGATAATTCGTGGAAAAACCTTAAGGCCAACGCCTGATCAGCGAAAATGCCAGGGGGGCGAAACGAATCGGCCGAAGCATCGCTCGCCGAACGTTGAAACCGCGACAGCTTGCTTCGAACACTAACCGAACACCGTTATACTCGAGCCAAAAGAAAAGCGTAAGCGCTTTTCCCGGTACGAAGCACCGTAGATCGAAAACGGAAGACGAAAGCTGAAAAGTCAGCAGACCTATTTTGCCAACACACGCAAAGGGGTCGACATGTTACGACCCAACGAAAGCACGAAGAGTGACAATGCAAAAATAGCGAAAAGGAAATAAAACACATCTTTATTAACTTCGAAAAAATAATCGAAGGGTACATGCCATATAGCACGGCACAGGCGAAAGGAATACAACAGGATTTACAGCTTAATTTACAGATAAATTACATCTTCGCCCCCAAAACAACCACCGCTCCCTAAGGAGCGAGCCAGCGAGCTAGGTTCGTCGTCGCTAATGTCAAAAACTACCCTATGGGGAGAAGGGGGCGAGAAGCAAGCTAGGCTACAACGGCGTCGGGTGATCGCTTCCTGCCATTCGGTCCTCTGATGGCTTCGCCAAAAGCGAGCCATGTTCTCCAAACGTCCCGCATGAACACGGTCGTAGTCTTCCAGGGTTCGCCCGTAGTGCGCTCGTATCCAGCTAGCAACTTTCACGACTTTGTAACTATTGCCGTTTATGGTCATCTCGCGGTAAACAGGCCGAAGCAGGTATTGAACCTTCGACAAATCCTTTATCGTGACAAACTTCTCGTTCTTGCTTCGCCAATCCGCAAAGGGGGGCCGAACACATAGTTTTCGACGTAAACCCTAATAAAACAATATGGGAAATCAAATGGCGAAACACAAAAACTGAGTGGGTACTCTTTCAACGAGAAGCGATGTGAGTGCAAGTGCAAAAGGCATCAAACGCGATAATAGGCGAAGCTTATCATATGTTCAAAAAATCTATGACAAGAGGGGCCGTTGGCCATATTTACATCGTTCGCCCTCTACGGCAAACACCAAAAAGTAGACATCAAAATCTACAAAAGTGAACGGAGGGCCTCACACCTCTGGGTGATCTTGGGCATCGCCTCCACCCCCTCCGGCCGGCTCTTCGCCCCGGTCCGCCGCCTCCGCCTTCGCTAGTTGCTCGAGTAGACGTGCCTTGGCGGTGGATCGGCAGTCCTTCTGCCAGAACTGCTTGCGCCAGGCGCGAAGCGCGGGCGAAATGTCCTGGGCGCTGACCTCCTGGTCCCCCTTCGCATAATCAGGGAACTGGGCGATGTGCTCGCACCCGGATTGCTGCAGCAGGCCCATGGCGAAGGCCGCCGACACGCGCGCACAGCTGTCGCCGTACACGACGGCGCAATCTGAGACTGCACCGCCAGCTTGTTGAGTCCATTCAGAGAACTCAAAGGCGGAAGCATTTTCGCCCGGCACGCCCCGCACCTTCGCCCCCATATCAGCAAGGGCGAGGCGAACCGTGCGGCAAGCGGTCTTGGCAGATTCGGTGGCTTTCGCCACCTCACGCGCAAGTCGCTGCGACTTCGCCTCCGCCTCGCTGGCTTCCCGGCTAAGATCCTCCATCTTCAGCTCCGTCAGATTATAATAATCTGTCAGGGCGGCGGAGATCTTCTGCTCTTTCCTGAGCTCGGCCCTGAGGCGCTCAATCTCCACTTTTGCCTCGCTACTTTTATCTAGCTCGGCTTGGAGACGCTTGTTTTCGGCCTTCGCCTCCCTCAGGGACCGGGCGAGGCCCTCCATCTCTAGGCCCTTGCGGCCCAGTTCGTTGTCCTTGGCCCGAAGTCGGCCTTTCAAGCCATCAAGACGAGCCCGTATAGTTCGCTCCGTCGAACAATGCGTGGCGAGAAGCTGGTAAAGAAATGGTGAACGCTGAGATGTGTTGCAACAAAAAAAGAAAAGTGAGCGTTATTTATATACAAAAACACACATCGATCAGCATACCCGGACCGCCAGGCTCTTGACGGCGGAATAGCCCCCGTCGAACTCGTTCAGTTCGGCGAACAAGCTTGGGCCGCCAGCGGGCGCGACGATGTTGCTCACCCCCTCGACGAAGGGAAAGAGCTCCGCCCAGGTCTCAAAGTCGCTGAGGGCGAAGCGGGGCGGCGCCAAGGAGCAGTCCAAAGCGGATGTTTCGGCCGCCTTTTTACCCTTGCCAAGGGCAAGCGGCGAAGCGAGCGGCCGACGGACAGTGCTGCCAAAGACCTCGGCCGCTGTCTTCGCAACCTTTTCGGCCGAAGCCGAAGCCCCAACAGCGCTTCCCCTCACCCTACCCGCGGGGCCAGGGGCCGTCGAGTGGCCCAGGTTTCGACCAGCGGGCAAAGTGGGCGTCTCGTCAGAGGACTCTTCGTCGCTAAAAACGCAAGCGATGTCGACGAGTCCCCTTTTCTGGGGGGTCTTCTTAGCAGACTCCCCCTTCGCCATCTTGGTCGTGGCGATCGCGACCAACGTCTTCGCTCCCTCCGCATCCTTCTGGAGGAGCGAGGAGCAGTTCGACTCCGCCCCGGTCTCGGCGTGCCCGGGGCTCGGAGTCGGAGTGTAATCGCGGGTTCCGGAGTGGCTGTCGGCGGCCTCATCCGCGGCCGTTTCGACCGCGACGTCCGTCTCCCCCACGTCCTCCTGCTCTTCAACGTCATCTTCGTCATCGGCGTTAGAATCAGTGGAGGCGGGGGCCTTTCGCTTGCAAGGGGCCAATTTCACCTGCCCACGCGGTCGTTTTTTCGCGGCACCCTCTCCGCCGTCAGCCTTGAAGGGCTTCGCCCGGGGAGGGAGCTCGCCGACGCACACTCAAGAATATCATTGCAGCAGCAACTATGGGAGCTCAGCAAGCGTTGGCAATGACTAAGTCACTATATCCCCGAGTGGATATTAGCGCAGTCGAAGAAGGGTTTGCAGATGGCACCACCGAGGATCAGGCACTAGAATTCATCAATGAAGCCTTAAAGCCTGCTCAGAAGATTGCCAAGGACGTTGTAGAAGAATTCCAAGGCTTGGATCCCAATTGTAGTATGACTGATGTATATGTTTTATGTATGATATTGTTATAACTATAACTTGTGTACAAAGTTTGAAAAACTTTCATCCGACTGCACTAAACCACAAACTTAGTTAAGTCATCAAAAAATTTCTCAACCCTTATCAACATCTCATAGCTAAAACAAATCAAAACTGACTTCTGTATTAACATAGATATCCCCCGACTAGCTACTCAAGAAAACAAAACACTTGACGTATGCAGTCGAGAGAGATATATACACAAAATATTAAGTATAAAAACATCGAAGATGCTTAATATCCCAAGAATTTTCAACTGATGATCCATCTTCACGCTTCAACCTATAAGCCCCTGGGCGAGTTACTTCGAATATGATAAAAGGCCCTTGCCACAAAGGAGACAACTTATGTCTATCTTTAGTCATTTGAATTTTGTGCAAGACCAAATCACCAACAATGAACGCTCTAGAACAAATGTTACGATTAGGATATCAACGAAGTCCTTGTAGATACTTTGCCAATTGGATTAAAGTAGCTTCACGGACTTCCTCCAGTCTATTCAAATCTTCAATATGAACTTGATCACCACGCTCTTCATCAAAATTGTGAACCTATAGAGATTCGAACTCCATCTCACTCGGCAACATAGCCTTAGCTCCATATACTAAAAAGAAAGGCAACTGACCCGTAGCCTGACTGGGTGTGGTTCGTAACGACCACAAAACCGAAGGCAATTCTTCAACCCATCAGTCGGCATAAGGGTGCAATCTATGAAAGACGCGAGCTTTAACACCTTGGAGAATCATCCCATTAGCATGCTCAACTTGGCCTTACTTATTGGGTGCACAACAGACGCATAACATATTTTAATCCTGAAGTCTTCACAAAAATCTTTAAAAACTCCACCCGTGAATAGCGTGCCATTGTCCATAATAATCATGTTGGGCACACCAAATCGATACACAATATTGATGAAAAATCATGAGCTTTGTCCGCTGTAATCGTAGCTACTGGCTTAGCCTCAATCCACTTGGAAAACTTATCAATTGCGACGAAAAGATGTACAAACCACCCGGAGCCCTTTTAAAAGGACCCACCATATCTAGCCCCCAGGCTGCAAAAGGCCATGAGAGCGGAATTGTTTGCAACTCTTGAGCCGAAACATGAACTTGCTAAGCAAAGAATTGACATCTTTCACAAGTCCAAACAATCTCATCCGCATCACTAACAGCTGTGAGCCTGAAAAATCCTTGTCAATATGCTTTACCCACCAAAGTATGTGCTGCAGCATGACTACCACATATACCCGAGTGGATATCTTGCAATAACTGTTGGCCCTTTTCATGTGAAACGCATCATAACAGAACTCCCGAAAGACTTCGCTTGTACAATTCTTCCCCTGAAATCACATAATTCTGATTGAGACATCGAACCTGCTCACCTTCGTTCTGATCTTGAGGTAATTCTTGTTTAGTCAAAAATTTGATGAAAGGTGCCCACCAGTTGGTGTCAAACATTGAAATTTGTCTTGATACGTCCTCAACAGAAACTTCCCTCTTGGCAACAGTCGGCTCATGAAGGTGTTCTACAAAGACGTCGGTTGGAGCCTCTTCCCGCTTTGATCCATAATTAGCTAATCGATCAACAGCCCCGTTGTTATGATGCAAAACATGAGAGAACTTCAAACTGTCAAACTTATCTTCTAACTTACGAACCTCTTGGTGATAGGCGGCCATATTGTCGTCAAGATAAGACCAATCTTTCATCACTTGATTGACAACCAATTGGGAATCCCCTCGCACGATCATACGTCGTATCCCTAAGGATACTACAAGGCGTAACCCATGAAGTAAAGCTTCGTACTCGACTACATTATGTGAGGCCAGAAAATGAATTCGAAGAACATAACACAATCTCTGTCCAGACTGGGAAATAAGAACAACCCTAGCTCCTGTACCAGTAATCCTCTTAGACCCATCAAAATACATAGTCCAGTACTCCAGCTTCTCTGCAGGCACATTTTCCAGCAGCTCGATCCACTCGGCAACAAAATCAGCCAATATCTGAGACTTGATTGACGTGCGGGCTTTGAAGGTAATATCAAACGCCATCAACTCCAGAGCACATTTTGCAATTCGTCCTGTAGCCTCACAATTATGGAGAATGTTGCCGAGTGGAAAAGAAGTAATCACAGTAACCGAGTGGTTTTGAAAATAATGAGCCAACTTCCTAACCGTAATTAAAACAACATAAAGTAACTTTCTACCTACGGATAACGCATTTTTGAGTCGGCCAACACCTCACTAATAAAGTAGATTAGTCTCTAAACCTTCTGGATATGTCCCTCTTCTTCCCGTTCGACAACCAAAACCGTGCTCACCACTTGAGAAGTCGCCGAAACGTATAGTAGCAAGGGCTCTTGTGGATGCGGTGAAGCTAACACGGGAGGCATCGTGAGGAAATTCTTGAAGTCTTCAAAGGCTTTCTAGGCTTCAAAGGTCCATTGGAAATCGTTCGTCTTTTTGAGCAATTTGAAAAAAGGCATGCCCCATTCTCCAAGTCTGGAAACGAAATGACTGAGAGCTGCCATGCACCCGGTGAGTTTTTGAACATCCTTCTGAGTACTCAGCGATTGCATGTTACGTATAGCATTGATTTTCCCCGGGTTGGCTTTGATTCCGCGGTGAGACACTATAAAGCCAAGTAGCTTCCCTGACAGTACTCCGAAGGTGCATTTCTCCGGGTTCAACTTCATTCTGAAAGCCCAGATGTTTGCAAATGTTACCTCCAAATTAGTGATCAAATTGTCCTTCTTCTTGGTTTTGATAACAACATCATCAACATAGGCCTCCACGTTCTATCCAAGTTATGATTGTAAACATCTCTGAATCATGCATTGATACGTAGCTCCCGCATTCTTTAGGCCAAAAGGCATTCTGATGTAGCAATATGTGCCAAAAGGGGTGATAAACGAGGTCTTCAAGCAGTCGGACTCCTTGAAGTTAATCTGGTGATATCCCAAATAATAGTCAAGAAAACTGAGAAGCTCACAGCTAGCTGTGGAATCAACAACCTGGTCAATGCGAGGTAGACCAAAGAGGTCTTTTAGGCATAACTTGTTGAGATTTGTGTAATCCACACACATACACCATTGCCCGATCTTCTTTCGAACCAAGACTGGGTTAGCCAACCAGTCGGGATGATAAACCTCTTTGATAAATCCAGCTGCCAAGAGCTTTGTTAGCTCTTCCTTAATCACATCCCTCCAATACTATGCAAATATGTGAAGTCCTTGTTTGATAGGTTTCGCATCATCTCTAACATTTAATAAGTGCTCAATCACCTCTCTAGGAATATCAGGCATATCAAAAGGTTTCCAGACAAATATATTTTTATTAGCTTGAAGAAAAGTGATGAGCACGCTTTCCTATTTACAATCTAACTCCGCACCAATTACATTGGTCTTGGAAGGATCCATCGGATCAAGTGGAATCTTCTTGGTCTTGGCGTCGCCTTCTCCCATCTTGGGTAGCTTCTTGCAGGGACTTCTCCTTCTTGTGATGTCGATGCAGCTTTGGATCTCCTGTCGACCGAGTGCTCTCTCACGAGATTGAGCCATCTCGCAACTTTCCTTGTCACATGTGAAAGCCTGTTTGACATCGCTACGTAGATAAATAACTCCTTGTGGTCCTGGCATCTTCATCCTCAAGTAGGTATAGTGAGGAACGGCCATGAACTTGGCAAGGGCCGGCCTTCAAAATATAGCATGATAAGCAGCCTTGAAGTCAGCAACCTCGAAGCAAATGTTCTCTGTCCGAAAATTATCCCGGGCGCTGAAGGTGACTGGAAGAGTGATCTGTTTAAATGGTGTTGAAGATAACTGTTAACAGCAAAATTTGGTAAAGATATGCCAACAACGGAGATTACATTCGAAAGCAGATTTGAAGGGATAAGGCGGTTTCCAAGAACAGATAGCGCATCGGCTGGAGCCATAACAGCCGATATGGAATCGGACTCGAACAACTAATACGGGTAACCTAAATAAGACTCAGTTAAGCTGATACGAGTAGCCTGGGTTTGTGTTGGTTTTGGAGAAGGGCTTGACAATATTGCCAACTAGGAATTGAGTCCAAAAAAGTCAATTGTATCTATTAATTAGGAATAAGAGTCAGTTTCCTTTTGTAATTTTGTGGTAAGAGTCCACCTAGGACTTGTTTGTTTAGGCAAGTTATGGATAGTGTCTGGTAAGAACGAGGTTTGTATATACGGGTATAAATATAAGCCCGAGGTCTTGTAAGAAACCAACAACAGTTCAATAAACACTTTTGGCGTATCACCACAATTTTCTTCTTGCTTTTCGACGAGTTCTTGCTTCGAGTTGGGCGTCAATCTCGATCCTCAGCTAGAGGTATGGCTTGTTAATTACCACATAACTTAACTAATCTAAATCGATGACTTGATTTACTTGTATCGGCCAAGCCTTGCCCAAGGTTTTGTCGGTATTGGCTAAATCAGTTGATTGGCTTAGATTAGCTAAGGTATCCACCACCCTAAAAAATATTCAAAAGCTTGATTGTCTAGGAACTATGTTTCAGCCATAGTCATGATTAGAACCATAGCCCTTAGCCTACCTCTTGATTGTAATAAGGGTTTCATCAAGGTTTCAGCCGATCTTACCTGATATACCTGTTTAGTCTTGTTTAAATTCTTTTAATCATGCTTTTCATGTTATATCTGCCCCTTATACAAGGATATCATATTAGTTAAATATATCAAGCTCGTCTCGATATATTTACCTAGATTGATATTCTTGTATAAGGCTGTATCAGAGTATTAGCCGATACAGTATCTATTTTAACGTAGGTATGGTGTCATCAGCTATGATTCAATCAGACACATTCTTTATCTATAGATTGCATGTTTGATTATATCCATAGCCGATGAAACATATTTAGGATTTATTTAATCTTACTTATCTTATACATCACAGCCGATTCGATTAGATCGCATCGGTTAGATCCATACGGTACGTCATTGGCTTATTGGCCAATTGACTATCGTACATCTAATCTGGTTTTTTTGTATATCTTGTTGGTTATAGGATCAAACCAACTGGCACGCTCTGAACCCTTTTCTAAGATTTGGACC
Organism: Oryza officinalis; assembly: GCA_008326285.1. Taxonomy (NCBI): domain Eukaryota; kingdom Viridiplantae; phylum Streptophyta; class Magnoliopsida; order Poales; family Poaceae; genus Oryza; species Oryza officinalis. The sequence continues at coordinate 22,738,264 of BDMV01000005.1, forward strand.
TACACTAGAGTAAAGCAAATCTCCTAGGCCGTTGTGTTTTGCATCAACAATAACCCAGGGATACCCCTGTGGAAAGGTACAGTGCTCAGTTTCAACTCGGATCTTGGAATCTACATCTCGTTCAGCGTCTTGGCAAAAAGACTATTGAGCGCACTACCACCATCAACGAGGACGCTCTTTAGTTTGATGTTGCGAATCACTGGGTCTAAGACCAGGGGATACCACCCCGGGTAAGCCACTTGGTCATGGTGATCCGAGTAGTCGAACATGATCGCTACTTCTAACCATCGAAGATATTGTATTACCTCGGGTTGGATAGCATTGATTTCCCTGTCAGTTAGCTTTTGCTTCCGCTTGGACTCGTCGGCAAGTGGTCCTCCGAAGATATGATTTAACTCGGCTCTAGGATCTTGAAAGGCTACCGAATCGCCGTCATCGTCGTCCTTTTTGCTACCGAATGTCCCTTCTCTAGCAACCGGCTTGAGCTAGGCCGCGTATTCTTCAACAAACTTTTTGTAGATGAAATAGTCCTTAGCCGCATGTTTGTGATTAGGATGATGCATGCATGTTCTATTCATCATCTTGTCATACGTACTGATGCGTGGATGCTGTTGCTGATAATGTGAGGTTGTGGCCACCAGATCCTCGGGCTTACGCTTGTGATCCTTTTGGTTGTTATTGCCTGTCGAAACCTAATTTCGGCAATAAGAAATTGGGGGTAGCAGTCAAACGCCAAATACGATGGGTTAGTAGACAAAAGGATTTAGACAGGTTCAGGCCTTCTATAAAGAAGTAATACCCTACTTCTGTTTCGGTGGTTTAGTTTCGCCGAGTGATTTATTGATCTCTTGATCAGGACGAGGTATGAAGAAAACCTAGCTAATTGCTATTGTCTCCATATCCCACAAGGGACGTCCTACCCTCCTTATACAGGTTTAGAGGGTAGGCTCACAAGTCGGAGACCTAACAACATACTATATAGGACTCCATAGTATTCCCGACTCAGGACTATAAGCCGTTCCTTATTACACAAGGTAATGTAATACTTAAGTCCTAGCCGATTACATAATCATAGCTCATAACCTATCCCCTATAGTCAGTCGGATAAGCTAGCCGTGTGGGTATATGGTACCCATAATCTCCACAGTAGCCCCTGAGACCTTCACAGTCGACGAGATAACATAGCCTCAAATTAGAATAACTCATAACCGAATACTTCCATGGCCGAGTACCTTCATCGCTGAGTGCCCCCATCATCTCTGCCTAAGTCTCCCGAGTGCTTTATCATCCAATAATAAGGCTGTGAAGGGCTGAAAAGTTTTCAAAAATAATCCAAAAACATATACCTGGGTGCATCGACTAGATGCACCTAATTAGATGTAGCCTCCGACTATGTGTTTAGTTAAACAAACTAAGCATATAGTCAAGAACTATAATAATCATATTCATCCGAGTGAAATAAATAAATGCTTAGCCAAAGCCAAAAGCAATCATAAAAAATCATATAACACATAACCGCATAATCAAGGCATAGTGTATAATGACCCCGAGTTCTGGCAAGCTCATGCTATCCGAGTTATTCTGCCCGAGTGATGTACACTAGGGTTCCCGATCATCCGAAAGGTTCTGATAAACAACGATATGGGCAAAGTCGCGACACAAATCGATCCGGCTTCTTGAACGCGCACGCTCTTGAGCCCCGCAATCGCAGCACCACATCTCCTCTGGTTATCACCCGTGTCGAAATGCGGGTGACCTCGCCGAGAAGGCTGATCCCTATTTGCCAATCGAAGAACACAAACAAGAACGAGATAGAATACAACCAAAATTGCAGATGAATGATTAAGCTCACAAGTTAGGGTCTTACAAACCGATCTAGCGGCGAAACTGTTCTTGACAGATTAATCTAAGCAAAACCCAAAAACTTAAAGATGATGGCGGTACTGATATATAGAGTTTAGGGTCGTGCAACCCCCTCTCGACGCAACCCTAATGGGTTCCAACACGATACACGGCCCAAAGGCCGAAATACGGTGATGCAGCACCGGGACAGATTCTGGACGTCAAATTGTTCGGTCAATTCCCATTGACTCGGAAAATATTTGGACGTGGGACCAAAACCATTGGAAAGGTTACCTTCTTAGCATTCCATCCATATAAAGAACGCCCCAATCCGAGCACGTATGTGACCTGGGCGCCTATTTTAGTGCAGACTGGTCCTGGACTCCGAATTGCACCCGAAGTCTACTTGGAGAAGGTCTTGGTTTGGTCCCCAATCAACTTCTTTGATATTCCATGCATTCGTTATGCTTGGCTTCTTTTCCTTCATCCAAGCAAGTACCTCTGCAAATGAAAACAAACAAAACTCATTGTGTAGCAACGTATGTTCAAAAATATAACAAGTAAATCTTATGTAAAACTGGTTAACCTTTGGCTGATTAATACACAAGGTAGTCATGGTTATATCCGAGCCAGTTGTGTCCTCATCATCCTCCCCTTCTTGATTGGAAACCGTCCTCGGTTTCATCTTATCATGGAGCATTTTGAACTTATATTTATCTATCACAACATCCGATGAGGAACATTTCTTGATGGCCATATGGTTGGATCCTGAAATCTTTTTAATCGAAAAACCAACACACTCCCCTTCTTGCAAACCAACCTGTAACTCATTTAAACAACTAGAGGAACTTGATAGAGAATTACGTATACACATGCGGTCCTCTAGACAATACATTTCATCATGAAAAGGAGGTATAGTCAAATTCGAACAAATATATACTCGATGCACATTATATTCTCCTTTACTATCATAATTGCGAATAACATGAAAAATTACATCAGAAGGGCATGGCAATTGAAATCTAGTGAATAATTTCTTCTCTAAACAGTTGAGTGGACAAAGATCATCAAATTTAATATAACCCCAAGTGTTTAAATAAGATAGCAATTTAAGTTCTTCATTCTCGCTAGCAATGTGAATAACATGTTTAAACTCAACACATGGTGGCTCTACTATAGAACTAACATGTGCATTCACTAGTTGTGGCATGGATATAAGTGAAGCATCGCACAACTCTTCTTTTTCACAAGGAACATCAAGCGAATTGTTTTGTGACAAAGGTATTTAAACAATTGTTTCCACTATGGGTTGCTCTAATGTAGCATAAGTAGTGGACATAGTCGACACATCATAACTATGCATACCTTGAGTAGTTGTAGCAACATTAACATTACCTTTTTTCTCATCTTTAGAAATTATAGGCGCTTGGTCAATTAAACATTCCTCAAACATGCATGGAGCTATGGATAGGTCTTTTTGTTCTTCGTCTTTCTTCTCTTCCTCCTCACCTTGGTTGTTCTCAGATGCCTGCAAAATATTAGTATCCAAAACAATAGGCAGAACATTACGTTCGTTTTGTAATAACTCAGACTTAGTTGAAGGCATCACAATATTATTATTATTCCTGGTATCTCTGAAAATCTCATCGATTCTATTCTTCGTCCTTTCAATACTATCTTTGAAAATTTCTTCGATTCCATTCTTCATCCATTCAAGATTATCTTCGAAAATTTCAGAAAAACTCATTGGTTCCAATTTCATTTTTTGACCATTATGTCTAAATATGTATATATTAGCAACAAAATTATGCAAACCATTTTTATCATATACCCATGGTTGACCAAACTACAAAGAACATGCTTGCATAGGGACAATATCAAAATTGGCAGTATCATGGTAATTTCCAATCGAAAAGTTTACTCTCACAATTCTATTTACCTTGAACTTACCGCAAGAGTTGAACCATTTGATGTAATATGGATGAGGATGCGGTTGTGTAGGCAACTCAAGTTTCTCAACCAAATCTGAACTCACAAAGTTATTGCAACTCTCACTATCGATTAGAGTACGACATGCTCTATCCTTAACAACAAACTTTGTTTCAAATAATTCGTGGTACTGCCCTTGCTCCGCTTTCTCCATTTGAGAACTTAGCACTTGTTGCACCTAAGTACTTTAATCACGTGCATCTGTGGAACGTGATGTAGCAGCTATGGTTTGTCTCCCATCTAACTTTATCTCATATCCATAAGAGACGTAACCTGTCATTATCAGTAGAAAAAGAGAACAACAGAACAATATTGTTCCTATTAACTACAGATCATGGAAGCATCTTACCAAGCTCTTACATGGACCTCATCATCGTCACCTACCATTGAAACACCAAAACAGCAACAAACGGTGAAGGTTATCCCTAATAATCTACTACGTAGGTGTGGTGGTGCCTCTCAACAATTTTCAGCAATATGGAGTACCTAACCAAGCACTTATAAAGTTCTTACCAGCAAAGCAAAGGATACTTGGAAGGCGTAGTCAGCAATTGCAGGGATCAAGAACCTGTGCTGTCCAGAAGTAATATGTGGAGCTAGGAAGGCCAAATATATGTGAGTGGTACACAATCCAATGACAGATAGTAATGCTGAATAAAAATCCCAAGTCACGTGCCCTTAGTTGCTGGTCTACTCGTGTCCTAGATAGTAGTGGTAACAATGATGGCGCAAATGAATATGACACTAGTAAACAGCAAGGAAGGACTGGCAGGCAAGCTTCGGCGAGTCTCAGCAAAAACAGCAAAACCGAACTGGTAGATAAACTCAACGGAGCGCGTCGTGAGCTCGATGCACTAGTGGAAATCAACTTTTCTTTTTTTTCTTTATTTTTTTGATATTTTTTTATTTTCCAGGAGCACAAAAATAGGCACAACTCCAAGTTACAGCTCAATCGGAGTTGATATGTGGCCTATGGAATTTTCTAAAACCACTATAAAGCAAGTGCAAAAACTTGTGAGCTCGAACAGACAATTTTGCAAGCCAAATTTCAGGATTTTGGATTCGCCAAACTTGCCAAATAGGGGGAGACACGGATGTAAATTTTTTCTCTTATCCGAGAAGTTAAAATTTGCCTGATTCCGAGTCCGTATGCAAAAGTTATGGCTGTTTGAAGTTTGGGCTTTCGGCTAGGTTTTCCAAAGGGGATATAACCTAGTCTTTTTGCGGTGGAATTAGGATATGGTGGCAGCGGAGTATGTAGGGTGTTCTGGTGATGCGTGGTGATCTGATGGTTGTTTATGACGGCAGAATGGCTCTCAAAGGATGAACCCTAACACACGGTGAAAGGTGGCGGCTAGGGTTACAAAGGAAAAACACACGACTAGACTAAAACACGCACTAGACCAGCAACAAGAACTTAAACTAGGACTCAAACTCAACACTATGGACTCTAAAAAAGAATCATGCAAAGGCTAACCACGGTCTAGGTTAAGGTAACTAACGACTAAATTTTTTATTTTGGTTTTTCTGTAGAATCTAGGATTATTACGAAAATAAAAACTAATCTAGGGTAAAGAAACTGGGCGGACCTGACGGTGAACCTAGAGCTCTGATACCACTTGATGTACATTAGGGTTCCCGATCTTCTGAAAGGTTTTGATAAACAACGATTTGGGCGGAGTCGCGACACAAATCGATCCGGCTTCTTGAACGCGCACGCTCTTGAGCCCCGCAATCACAGCACCACGTCTCCTCTGGTTATCACCCGTGTCGAAATGCGGGTGACCTCGCCGAGAAGACTAATCCCTATTTGCCAATCGAAGAACACAAACAAGAACGAGATAGAATACAACCAAAATTGCAGATGAATGATTAAGCTCACAAGTTGGGGTCTTACAAACCGATCTAGCGACGAAACTATTCTTGACGGATTAATCTAAGCAAAACCCAAAAATCTAAAGATGACGGCGGTATTGATATATAGAGTTTAGGGTCGTGCAACCCCCTCTCGACGCAACCCTAATGGGTTCCAACACGATACACAGCCCAAAGGCCAAAATATGGTGACGCAGCACCGGGATAGATTCTAGACGTCAAATTGTTCGGTCAATTCCCGTTGACTCGGAAATAACTTGGACGTGGGACTAAAACCATTGGAAAGGTTATCTTCTTAGCTTTTCATCCATATAAAGAACGCCCCAATCCGAGCACGTATGTGACTTGAGCGCCCGTTTTAGTGCAGACTGGTCCTGGACTCTGAATTGCATCCGAAGTCGACTTGGAGAAGGTCTTGGTTTGGTTCCCAATCAACTTCTTTGATATTCCATGCATTCGTTATGCTCGGCTTCTTTTCCTTCATCCAAGCAAGTACCTCTGCAAACGAAAATAAACAAAACTCATTGTGTAGCAATGTATGTTCAAAAATATAACAAGTCTTATGTAGAACTGGTTAACCTTTGGCTGATTAATACACAAGGTAGTCATGGTTATATCCGAGTCAGTTGTGTCCTCATCACCGAGTCCTCTCAAAACATACAACTCTACCATCCTCAATAATAGATTATAAAAAATCCGAGTCAATAAAAACACATAATAATACGACCAAAACACAATTAGCCTAAGCCATGATATTGGTCTTAATCAAAAAAGTTCACCAAAGTGACAAGATAATATCGACATATTATAAAGTCAATTACCTTTTGTAAACCAAACAGCTTCAGCAACTTATAAAAAAGTTATTAGAACAGCCATAAAAAACTTTACTGTTTGTCACCTTCCAAATTGCATCGTACCAACTGCTAAAAAGCTGTATAACTGCTGTATGAAAGGATTTTAAAGATATTGAGCAATAAACACGTGTATATTGCCAAGGCAAATTTGTTTAAGTCCCTAAAAGACACGTGCAAAGCCACACTGAAATCATGGGCTGTAAGCTTCTCATGGGCCTCGGCCCAAAACCAACAAAACCTACCGATACCCTAAAAACTCTGAAGCGCCGTCGTCTTCCCCGCCGCTTCATCTTCCAAAAATTTCCCTTTTCGCGCTCCTGTTCACAGATGTTTCCGAAGAAACCTAGAACGCGAGTTCATCCAAATCCATTCATCCAAAAACTCTAAGTTCCACCAAAATCCACCGCGCGCATCCTGCTCCTATTATCTCCTCCAAGAATCCCCACTCCCAGCACCAAATTTGCTTCCTCACAAACCTCATCCATGGCAGAAGAAAGAGAAATTCCCTTCGACCAATGGGCAACTTCGGATGTGAAGGAATCCACTCTGAAGGAAATGGTGAAGGACGAAGTCCTCCCGGCCAAGGAGATCATCGGTTGGCGCCCAGCGTATGGGGAAGAGTTCCTAACTCCGAACACTGATGAGATCGTAGTTTTCACCCACTTCTTCTATTGCGGATTTGTTCTTCCCACCTCCGAATTCTTCCGTGGTATCCTTGATTACTACTATCTCCAAATTTATCATCTGAATCCAAACTCCATACTGCACATTGCCATTTTTATTCATGTATGCGAAGCCTTCCTGGGGATTCATCCTCATTTCAATCTCTTTCGCCTCATGTTCTCTCTTAAGGCCCACCCAACCAAGGATAACCCTTGCGTTGTTGGTGGTGCCGGATTTCAACTCCGCGGAACTCTCTGCAAAGATTACTTTCCTCTCCCTCTGAAATCTTCCAATAAGGGCTGGCATGCCAACTAGTTTTACATCTCAAACCTAGCCCCAGCTTGCCCGACTTCATCGGCCTTCCACCAATCCAACGAGCCAACTGGAATGCTCTGCAAGAAAACCAAGATTGGATAGAAGCAAACAATCTTCTGGCTAAAATTCTTGAAATGAAGAATAAGGGTCTTCAAGGAGAACAAATCACTCGGCACTTCATCAAATCCCGACTGTCGCCTATTAAAGAAAGATCCAAGCCAGCTTTTGAATATGAAGGTCAAAGTGACCCCAATCGGGAAGACAAAGCATCCCTGGACTTCCAGGTCTTGTGTGCCCGAATGTATAAGGTCTTCTCCTCCGGAATTGCCATAGACTACAGCAACAAGCTTTCGGTCCCCCCTTATAGCCTCCTTCAGCCGCCTCCTCAAGTAAATAAACTTTTCAATTTAATCCATCTTTCAATTTATCCATACTCTTTATCATTTCATAAAGAATACTTCTTGTAGGCAAATGCTCTGATCATCTCTTGGCCATATAAAGTATATCATGAAGACACACCTGCCCAGCCGACTATCAAAAAACAAACTGGGGACCCAAAGATCAAACCCCAAGTTAAAGCAAAAGGGTTGCTGCTGCCGTCGAAGAACCCAGCAAACGTGCTAGTAAACAGAGGAAACTGGTTGTAGATGACTCGGACGACGATGTTGAGGAAATCCATACTCCTAAGGCCAACATAAGCTCACCCAGACCATCTACAAGATCTGCTCCAAAGATCAAAAAGTCCAACAGGTATTCTCCGAACAATTGAATCCATCTGATTACTAAAAACCTTTTTGATTTAATCATTTTCATCTTCTTCTGCAGAAAAGTTTAAGATATAGATCCCACCGGGTAAACAGACAAAACTACAAAACAAGGGTCTCAGAACCCTCTCCCAGAAGAAGCCATCCCCAGACAGGAGCCCCCGACTGCCAGTCAAGATGTCCTGACTGGAAACCAGTCGGACTCCGCTAATCAAGCATCTGCCCAGGAAGTCCCGACTGAAAAACAGCCGAAAAAGGAAAAACAAGCTCGAACCAACCAAGAAACCACAGTTGAGGATCCAGCTCCAAGAATTGAAGAAACCAGCAAGGACCAATCTTCTGGGGATACTGCTGCTCACAGATCAACCCACGGCAACACAAGGTAACCTTCAATGTCTCATCGAATTCTTGCCCCAAATATATTATCTGTCTTTTGTCTTTGTTCATTATCCGTAGATCAAACAGCTGAAGAAGAAGTCACTCGACAAAAATCCACAGAGGACTCAGTGCCTCCAATCAAGATCGAGTGGCGAGATGCTGAGGGCAAAAAACAAGGCATCGTATTGAATAAACAAAAAGAAATCGAAGAGCGAGATTTGCTTGTTGCCAACCTCAACGAAGCCTCTCGGCTAATGAATGTATGAACAGAATTTCCCATGTCTCATCTGCATGATCTCTTATAATTGTCTGACTCAATCTTCATGATGCAGAGAATATATCGCCGCTCTCTAGCAAAGTCAGAAACCTTAGAGAAACTGGTGCTCATGTCAACTCCTTGGAGAACATCTAGCAGAGTCTCAAAGAGGCCAAAGAAGAAGCTGCAGCCAGGGAAGTCGTTCTTTGAGAAGAAATCAAAAAGCTTCGAGACACGAACCTAGAGCTTCGCGGTTCAATCGGAGGTAATAAAAATCGACTCATCTATTCTTGTTCAATCCACTCGGCTCCAATAACACCAAGTCTTCATGTTGCAGCAAACATATCCGAGATCGACTCCCTCAAGGCTCAACTAAAAGACGCTGAAACTGACAATGCCAAGCTTGAGTCTGACAAAGAAAAGGATTTGGAAGAAATTGAAGGTAACCTCTGGAACTTATACTCCTCGATCTTGACTGATCTTGGCGCTTCATATAATCTGAGTTATATCAAACTTGTAGCTAATAAGATTAAATCCCATGCTCAATTTGAAGTCTTTGCCGAGAAAGTCCGAAAAGCCGAAAGAGTCACGGACGATATTGCCAATGCCGCTACTCCAATATTGTCAGCAATCTACAAAAACGGCCTTGGAACAAGCACCATAGATGCTGTAGAAGTCTTCGATAAGCTCAGGACTACTCCAAAAAAGTATATGGAGAATATTACCAATGCTGCTGTCATGAGTGCAAGCCAAGCCGTGGCGATGACAAAGTCACTCTGTCCCCGAGTCGACATAAACTCTATCGGAGATGGCTTTGCAGATGGCACTTCGGATGAACAAGCCTTGGAGCTAATCAACGAAGCACAAGAATCGGCCAAAAAGATTGCTGCCGATGTAGCCAAAAATTTTCAGGCATGATTTTGTTGATGTAGATAACTCTTGTAACCTGACTTGTAAATACTCAATCTATTTATGTTTTATGCCCTAATTCGAGTCTTCGCATTTAATTTCTTAAAAATTTTGCCCGACTGTCATCAAGCCTAAATTCGACTAAGTCATTAAAAATTTTCAGTCCTTATCTGCTTAACTCAAACCAGAACACTAAACAATGATAAATTAAATATGAACAAGTCATTCTTGATAAAAACACCATACTTTATTGATATAGATATTTATAGCCCCCGACTGACAACTAAGAAGGGAACTTACTTGAAGTCGGCAGTCGAGAAGAACATGATACAATAGATTTATGTATAATACCGACGAAGGTGTTCAATGTTCCACGAATTCTCCACCATAGTTCCGTCTTCACGCTTCAAACGATACGCTCCTGGTCGAGTGACTTCGGTAATTATATAGGGTCCTTCCCATAATGGAGATAACTTATGTTGATCATTCGTCGTCTGAATCTTCCGTAGAACCATATCACCAACGATAAAAGCTCGTGACCGAACATTACGATTATGATAACGTCGAAGTCCTTGAAGATACCGTGCCGATTGAACCAATGCAGCTTCACGAGCTTCTTCCAGTCGGATCAAATCATCAACTCGGTCTTGATCATAACGCTCGTCATTGAAACTGCAAACTCGTAGGGATTCAAACTCCATCTCACTTGGCAACATGCCTTCGGCCCCATAAACTAAGTAGAAAGGAGATTGTCTAGTAGCCCAACTGGGTGTAGTCTGTAATGACCATAGTATCAAAGGCAACTCTTGGACCCATCTTCCAGCATAAGGGCTTAGCCTATCAAACACTCGGGCCTTAATACCTTGAAGTACCATGCCGTTGGCACGTTCGACCTGTCCATTGCTTCTAGGATGTGCCACCGACACATAGCAAATCTTGATTCCAAAGTCTTCGCAGAATTCTTTGAAAATGCCTCCAGTAAAGTGAGTCCCATTGTCAGTTATAATCCTGTTAGGAACACCAAACCGATGCATAATATTTAAGATAAAGTCTCGTGCTTTGTCTACAGTTATTGTAGCAACCGGTTTAGCCTCAATCCACTTGGAAAACTTGTCAATTGCGATGAATAAATGTGTAAATCCTCCTGGAGCTTTTTTGAAAGGACCAACCATGTCCAAGCCCCATACCGCAAACGACCACGACAATGGGATTGTTTGTAACTCTTGAGCCAGGACATGAATTTACCGAGCGAAGAACTGACAACCTTCACACGTGCGGACCACCTTGTCTGCGTCGGAAACTGCCGTGAGCCAGAAAAAACCTTGCTTGTAAGCCTTGCCGACCAGAGTACGTGCTGCAGCATGACTGCCGTAGATTCCTGAGTGAATATCCTGCAACAGATGTCGTCCTTCTTCAGGCGTAACACACCTTAGTAGAACTCCAGACGGGCTTCTCTTGTACAATTCCGAATCAACCATGACATAACTTTGACTATGACGTCGGACTCGTTCTGCTTCATCTCGATCTTCGGGCAACCCCTGCCAAGTCAGAAAATTGATAAACGGTGTTCTCCAATTGGCGTTGAGCGTGGCAACCTGATCTGTAGCTTCTTCATTAGCGATTGACTTCTTGGTAACAGTTGGCTCATAAAGGTGCTCAACAAAAACGTCAGTCGGGGCTGCTTCTCACCTGGAACCGAACTGAGCCAATTGATCTGCCGCCTCGTTGTTATGCCTCAAAACATGAGATAACTCCAAACCGTCAAACTTGTCTTCTAGCTTGCGCACTTCTTGACGATAGGTTGCCATATTGTTATTTAGGCAAGACCAATCCTTCATTACTTGATTTACCACCAACTGGGAATCTCCTCGTACAATCATCCGACGTATGCCGAGATAGACAGCGAGTCGCAGTCCATAAAGTAAAGCTTCGTATTCAGCCACATTATGTGAAGCAGGAAAATGTATATGAAGAACATACCGTAGCCTCTCCCCAGTCTGGGAAATCAAGACAACTCCTGCTCCTAAGCTAGTGACTCGTTTAGACCCATCGAAATGGATGGTCCAGTATTGCAGCTCCTCCCTAGGTACATCTTCTTGACGCTTGGTCCACTCGGCCACAAAGTCAGCCACGATTTGAGACTTTATAGACGTTCTGGCTTTGAAGGTAATATCCAGTGGCATCAACTCCAAGGCCCACTTCACGATGCGCCCAATAACCTCCCGATTATGGATGACATCACCGAGTGGAAAAGACGTGACCACGGTAACTGAGTGACTTTGAAAATAATGGGCTAATTTCCTGACGGTAATTAAGACTCCATATAGCAATTTTTGTACCTGGGGGTAACGTGTCTTGGATCCAGCCAGCACCTCGCTAACGAAGTATATTGGCCTCTGAACTTTTTGAGCTCGTCCTTCCTCCTCGCGTTCGACGACAAAAACCGTGCTGACCACCTGAAAGGTTGCGGAGACATAGAGCAACAAGGGTTCTTGAGGGTAAGGTGACGCCAACACGGGTGGCGTTGTGAGGAAGTCCTTGAAGTCTTTAAAAGCTTTCTGGGCCTCCGGAGTCCATTGAAATCCGTTCGTCTTCTTGAGCAATTTGAAAAAGGGCATGCCTCATTCTCCGAGTCTGGAAACAAAGCGGCTTAACGCTGCCATACAACCAGTAAGCTTCTGGACGTTCTTCTGTGTACTCGGGGCTTCATGTTCCGGATAGCATTGATTTTCTCTGGATTGGCTTCGATGCCTCGGTGAGATACCATAAAGCCGAGTAACTTGTCTGACGGCACGCCGAAAGTACACTTCTCTGGGTTCAACTTCATCCTGAAGGCTCGAATATTTGCGAAGGCCTCCTCTAAATCGGTGATCAAATCTTGTTTCTGCTTGGTCTTGATGACGACGTCGTCGACGTAAGCTTCCACGTTCCTCCTGAGTTGGGTCTGAAGGCGTCTCTGAATCATGCACTGATAAGTAGCACCGGTGTTCTTGAGGCCAAAAGGCATTGTGATATAACAATAAGCTCCGAACGAGGTAATGAATGATGTCTTCAGGCAGTCGGACTCCTTCAAGCTGATTTGGTGATATCCCGAGTAACAATCCAAGAAGCTCAGAAGCTCGCAGCCAGCTGTTGAATCGACGACTTGATCAATACGGGGTAAACCAAAAGGATCCTTGGGGCAAGACTTGTTGAGGTCGGTATACTATACACACGTACGCCATTGCCCTGTCTTCTTACGAACCAGGACCGGGTTGGGTAACCAGTCGGGATGGTAGACTTCTTTGATGAATCCAGCTGCCAAGAGCTTGGCGAGTTCCTCCTTGATAGCGTCCCTTCGATCTTGGGCAAAACGGCGGAGTCGTTGTTTGATAGGTTTCGCATCGTCTTTAACATTTAATGAGTGCTCAATCACCTCTCTAGGAATACCAGGCATATCAGACGGTTTCCAAGCAAATATATCTTTATTAGATTGAAGAAAAGTGATGAGCGCGCTTTCCTATTTGGGATCTAACTCGGCGCCTATTATAGTAGTTTTGGAGGGATCAGAGGGATCAAGGGGAATCTTCTTAGTCTTGGTGTCGCCTTCTCCTGACTTGGCTATCTTCTTAGCTGGGATCTCGCCTTCATCTGATGTTGACGCAGCCAGTCGGACCTCCCGTTGGCCAAGCAACCTCTCACGAGTTTGGGCCATGTCACAGCTTTTCTTGTCGCAGGTGAAGGCTTGCTTGACATCGCGGCGCAAGGAGATGACTCCATTGGGACCGAGCATCTTCATCATGAGGTAGGTATAATGCGGGACCGCCATAAACTTGGCAAGGGCAGGTCTTCCGATAATTGCGTGATAAGCTGCCTCGAAGTCAGCAACTTCAAAGCTGATGTTCTCTATCCGGAAGTTATCCCGAGTGCCGAAGGTGACTGGAAGGGTGATTTGCCTGAGTGGTGTAGATGACAGCCCTGGGATGACTCCGTGAAAAGGGGCTGAACTCGGCTTCAATTATGATCTTAGGATTTGCATCTCGTCCAAAGTCTTGGCAAAGAGGATGTTGAGGGTGTTGCCTCCGTCGATGAGTACACGCTTGAGCTTGACGTTGCAAACCACTGGGTCTAGTACCAGGGGATACCGGCCCGGGTGAACCACTCGGTCAGGGTGATCCGAGCGGTTGAACGTGATAGCCACCTCCGACCATCGCAAGTAACGTGGGACTTCGGGCTGTACTGCGTTGATTTCCCTGTCGGTCAGCTTTTGCTTCCTCTTCGACTCGTACGCTAGCGGCCCTCCATAAATGTGGTTTAACTCGGTCCTGTGATCTTGGAAAGGTTCTGAGCCACCGGCTGGGTCGTTCTTCTTAGTTCCTGAGGTGTCGGCTCCATCTGATGGCTTCTGGTGAAGTTGAGTTTCATATTGTTCAGCGAACTGCTTGTAGATAAAACAATCTTTGGCCGCGTGCTTGTGATTAGGGTGATCAGTGCATTGGGTGTTCATGATCCTGTCATAGGCGGTGACTCGGGGACGTTGTTGCTGGTAGTTAGACGCTGCGGCGACTAGATCCTTGGGCTTATGCTTGCGATCTTTTTGGCCGTTGTTACCGTTGCCGTTGCCCCTGCCATTGCCGTTGTCCTTCTTGGGGTGCCAATTACTCCCGGATTGCTTGTCGTGCCTCTCCTGCCATGAGGCCTTGACTGCATCATTTGATTTGGCGTAGGAGTTAGCTGTCTCAAACATCTTTTTGACTGTCTTTGGAGGCTTACGCCCGAATTTGCCGATCAGCAACTCATTGCGGACACCCTTCTGGAACGCGGCCATGATGACGTCGTCGATGATGTCGGTCATCTTGTTTCGCTTCTCCGAGAAACGCCGGATGTAGTCCTTCAATGACTTGTCGGGCTTCTGGATCACGTTGTAGAGATCGAAGTGGGTCCCGGGCCTTTCAAAAGTGCCCTGGAAGTTGGCGATGAAGTGGTCCCAAAGTTTGCTCCATGAATCAATCGAACCTCTTGGTAAGCTTGTGAGCCAGTTCCTGGCTGAGTCGGCGAGAGTGACGGGCAAGTAGTTTGCCATGGCCTTACTATCTCCTCCTGCTGCGCGGATGGCGAGGGTGTAGACGGTTAACCATGACTCAGGGTCGGTTTTGCCGTCATACTTGTCAATCCCTGTGGGCTTGAATCCACTCGGCCAACCCACTCGACGCAGGTTGCGAGTGAACGCGGGTACTCCATTGTCGTAGTTGTCAGGTGAACTCCTTCGGTCTTCATGGTGAGCTTTATTGCGCTCGCGATGACGCCGATCAAGCACCTCCCTCAAGTCACTCGGCGTGGGTCTTTGAGAACTGCTCTGGTAGTTGGAGTTATTTCCATAACGGATCCGATCATGGACAGGTGGCCTGCCGTGACCTCTCTCATGAGAGTCGGCAGATTGATCTAGATGCTTCCACATTGCGTAATGACGAGGGGCTTTGGACTTGGCGGGTGTCTTGCTGAGCTCGGGTCTCTGGTAATCTTTAGATCGCATCGGTGGTAGACGGCTGCCCTCGGGTGTCTGGGCGATGGACTCGGTAGCTCTCCGGGCAGAGCCTGTGGGAGCGCCGGTAGCCGTGGCCGCGACGATAGTCTTGACTTTGTCTAGAATTGGTGTTACGTCGGGGGCGCTACGTCGATGATCGTGTTGATGAGGGTGAGAGCGGCGACCACATTTTGTTGAGGCGGGAGGAAGATGTTGGTGTTGTCGACTCGGGTCTGGAGTATGGCCTCGTGAGCGGAGCCCCAGCGGCCCTCAGATCTCGTTTTTTCTTGTCAGTGTCCTCTTTTCGCTTGAGCTCCTCCTCCTTGCGCTTGTTTTTGTCCTCTATACGCTTGCATTCTTCTTTTCTACGCTTGCACTCCTCTTCGAACTTGGCTCGTTCCTCTTCTGCAACCTTGCGGGCCACGGCTGAGTCGGTCTCTTCTACTTCGGCCATGAGGATGTTGAAGAACTGCGGGACGTAGTCGTTGTCGAAGTCAGAGTCGTTGAGCTCCTCCATGGAGATGTCGTAGAGGTCGTCGAAGTCGAAAGAGTTGAGGTAGTTGGTGATCTCGGTAGATGAGCATGATCCGAGTGGTTGAATGATGACGGCGATTTCCCTGCAAATCGAACCACTGCATGATGATGATGAAGAAGATTCTCCCGGGTGGATTGACTCCAACTTGGAAGATAAAAGATTGGAATAGATCTCAGCGTCGTTTGGTAACCCGAACGGCGCTGAGTGGTTTCCCTCTCCCGACTGGTTCGCATCCGAGTCGAGGAGAGAAATCTTGCCAAAATTATCGGTGATGAAGTCGAGGCTGCCGAAGCGGAACACCTGCCCAGGAGGGAAGTCGAAGTCATCGATGCCTGATGAAGATCCCATCGCGCTAGTCGGCGAGATGAAGAAGAAAACTTGACGCTTGCCGGTACCTGGCGCGCTAACTGTCGAAACCTAATTTTGGCAATAAGAAACTGGGGGTAGCAGTCAAGAGCCAAACACGATGGGTTAGTAGACAAAAGGATTTAGACAGGTTCAGGCCTTGTATAAAGAAGTAATACCTTACTCCTGTTTCGGTGGTTTAGTTCCACCGAGTGATTTATTGATCTCTTGATCAGGACGAGTATGAAGAAAACCTAGCTAATTGCTATTGTCTCTATATCCCTCAAGGGACGTACTACCCTCCTTATATAGGTTTAGAGGGTAGGCTCACAAGTTGGAGACCTAACAACATACTATATAGGATTCCATAGTATTCCCGACTCAGGACTATAAGCCGTTCCTTATTACACAAGGTAACGTAATACTTAATTCCTAGCCGATTACATAATCATAGCTCATAACCTATCCCCTATAGTCAGTCAGATAAGCTAGCCGTGTGGGTATACGGTACCCATAATCTCCATATTGCCGTTGTCCTTCTTGGGGCGCCAGCTACTTCCCGACTGCTTCTCTTGGCGTGACGCTTTGATTGCATCATCTGACTTGGCATATAAATTAGTTGTCTCGAAAAGCTTCTTGACCATCCTTGGGGGCTTACGCCCAAACTTTCCAATGAGTAGTTCGGCGCGAATTCCCTTTTGAAAGGCAACGATGATAACATCGTTGGTAATATCAGGGATCTTGTACGCGCTTCAGAAAATCGTTGGATATAATACTTTAAGGACTCATGAGCTTTTGAATCACATGGTACAAGTCAAATAGAGTCCCTGGTCTTTCAAAGGTGTCTTGGAAATTAGCAACAAAGTGATCACGGAGTTGGCTACAAGAGTCGATTGAGCCCCTTGGCAAACAAGCCAGCCAACTTTTGGCCAAATCGACGAGTGCTATGGGCAAATAGTATGCCATAGCTTTGCTTGCTCCTCCTGTTGTGCGGATAGCATGTGTATCAATGGTAAGCCATGACTCAGGGTCGGTCTTGCCGTCATATTTTTTTATCCCTATTGGCTTGAAGCCAGTCGGCCAATTGACTCGACGTAGTTCTCGTGTAAACCAGCAACTCCGTCATCACCGTTACCGAGGGAATATCTCCAGTCTTCACGATAGGTGTGGTCCTCCCGTTCATAGTGACACCGATTGAGTGCTTCCCTTAAATTAGTTGGCGTGTGCTGCCGGTAGTCATCGGTTCAGCTGCAATCGTCATGGCGGTTCTTGTTGTGAGGGGGCTAAGCATAGCGTCGGTTGTAGAAATTGACTGATTGGTCTGGACACCGTCTTTCATTGTTTTGAGGTGGCAAAATAGATCCAGTGCATCCCTTGCTACTTTCAGGCTCCCGGTAGTCTTTTGAACATAAAGGTGGAGGGTGGCTGCTGGTGGGCGTTTCTGTAGTTGATTCCTTAGGTCGATGACTGCCGCTTGGTTTCTATGGTAAGGTAGTTGCAATCATAGTCTTAACTTTGTTTAAGATAGGTGTCACTTTTGCCTTAGCAATGTCGATGACAGTGTTGAGCAGGGTAACTGTTGCAACCGCTTTGCTAGGGCGTGCCAAAGACATCGGTGTTGTCAATGCGGGTTTGAAGAATCTTGTTGCGGGCACGCACCCTGATTGAGCTAAGTCTTGCTTCTTATGGTCGTCTTCTTCTTTGTGCTTGCGTTCTTCCTCCTTGTGCTTGCGCTCCTCTTCGAACCTTGCTCGTTCTTCTTCGGTGAGTCATCGCACCAATGCTGAGTCGTCAGTGGTGTTCGCCATGAATATGCCGAAGAAAAGCGGGATATAATCGTTGTCGAACTCGGAACTACCCATGCTCTCGATGTTGACATTGCTATGGTTGTCGTGGTCATCAGAGTAGCTGAGGTAATCTGCGATCTCTGTGTCTGAGAAAGATCTGAGTGGTTGGATCATGACGCCTACCTCCCTGAAGCCCAATCCAGACGAAGCCAAGACTTGTTCAGACTGGGACCTACAGGGGGAGACGGATCTAGATCCAAACGCTGCGGCAAGTAACAAGGAAAATTGCATAGCAATCAAAGGATACGTCTTTGCATTGTGAAGGAGATCGTAGGAAGCGACATGTGCAGACGGTTCCTCCGAGTGTTTGAAACCATCTTGGGGAACTGAACCTTGGAGTAGATCTTGGCAGTATTCGGCAAACCAAATGGGGCCGACTGGATGTTGTCCCTCTCGGACTGGTTTGAATCCGAGTCGAGGAGAGAGATCTTGCCGACGTTGTCGGTATTGAAGTCGAGGCTGTTGAACCAGTATGCCTGCCATGGGAGGAAGGCAAAGTCGTCGACTCCTGAAGTTGATCCCACCGTAGTTGTCGACGAAAAACTCGATGCCTCCCCTACCTGGAGCGCCAACTGTTGAATCTAGAATTTAGCAATATGAAAAGGGGGTTGCACACGAGATCTAAAGTGGATGGGTTAGAGAGACAAAGATTTAGACATGTTCAGGCCTTCTCAATGAGAAGTAATACCTTACTCCTGTTTGGGGATTGTATCCACCGGGTGTATATTGATCCGACGATCTTAGGGAAAGTTACCCCCTTAGAGGGTCTCCTACCCGCCTTATATAGGTTGGGAGGGCAGGATTACAAAGATGAAAACCTAGCCGAATACGGTATCGGTTTTCTAAATCTACTTTACAATATTACCAAACCAAGACTTTAGACCATTTTCTTAATACACAAGGAAACGTAATACCCAAGTCATGGCTTGTTACATATTCTATATACATAATATATTCCCTATATCTAGTCGGATAAACAAGTCATGTGGGTATCTGGTACCCATAATCTCCACAGGAGGTGTTGGTTGCATGTCCCTGCTTGCTTCAGATCTAGTCCTGTGAGGTGGAAGATGGAGGGGATCAACGATTGTGGATGGTGGCGCCGTATCTTATGCCAATGTGGTCTCTCAAATCCGGGGCAGACCACGCTGTCTGGGATCAAATATGATTCTCTGTTGTAATTTTTTGGATTTGTTATTATATTATATCCGGTTATATGTCATTAAAGAGTTTCTATTTCATGGTGTCGCTATGTTACTCAGGGACTATTTAAAAAACTTATGTAGCAATTCTGATTTTTTTTTTATCAAAGATCGACCCTCAGGTCAATCCAGCTTTTTAACTGAAAGCCCAACACAACAGAGTCATTCAAGGGCAGAGCTAGAGCAAAATGAGAGGGGTTCCTAACTATTTTTTTGTAATACTGGCTTGTATAGTTCTAGAGCTATATTGTACTAAATAGTTATGTACCCAATACATAAAAGCATTATCTCGGCAATATACAAAAGTTAAAAAAATATGTACCATAATGGAGAAACCAATCGATCATATTTATGAAATTGATAATGTGTCAACCATAGACAAAAGACTTCCATTCACAAAACATATGAAATATATCATGCAAAATGTGTTGTCACCATCTTCATTCCTCCATGGAATAATGACCTTAAAAAAGAGAGGCATATTTTAATTTTCAGCAAAGAGTAAGTCATGAAATGATTTGATATAAATAAAAACAATTACCTAGTCTTTATCATATTTGCGGGTTGTCATCTTCAAGAACCGATCAACCACTCTTTCATTAGTAACTTTCTTTCTTTCTTCTTTCTCCACATAGCAAATCAATCTATGACACAAGTAGTCATCACCAATGTGATTTGATAAACATGTTTTCACAAGCTTCATAGCTGAAAAGCACCTCTCAACTATAGCAGTGGCAACAGGCAACACTAACACAAGCTTCAAAAGCCTGTAAACTAAAGGGTAACAAAGATGTTTCCTTGACTCCATCATTTTTTGAGAAAGCTCACCAATAATTTGTATATTAGAGAACCTATCATCTTCTCGCACATCAACAATGTAAAGAGGAAGATGATGGCTAATTTCTCTTAATTCCGAGGGAGTAAAGTCAGCTGGATACATTTGTGCTAATCTCACCAAATTGTCCACATTAAAATCATGAAATGAATCTCTAGGACAAAAAGCAGCCAAACAAACAAGCAATTGAGAGGTAGTCTCGTTGAAACGGTTGTCAATCTCTTGAAGAAGCCAATCAATAACAGTGTTAAAGCAATCCACATGGTAATGATGCATATTTATGTCATGGTCAATTCCGAATTGTATAAGCGAAGCCCGTCTGGTGTTTTGTTAAGATGTGTTACTTTTGAGGAAGGCCGACAGTTATTACAGGATATTCAGTCGGGAATATGTGGCAGTCATGCTGTAGCACGCACCTTGGTGGGAAAAGCTTGTCGGCAGGGATTTTTCTAGCTCACGGCAATTACAGATGCGGACAAAGTTGTTCGGACTTGTGAAGGTTGTCAGTTTTTTGCTCGGCAAGTCCATGTCTTGACTCAAGAATTGCAAACTATTCCACTTTTATGGCCTTTTGCTGTTTGGGGCTTGGATATTGTAGGTCCCTTCAAGAAAGCTCCACGAGGTTTCACGCATCTTTTTGTTGCTATCGAAAGTTTTTCAAGTGGATTGAGGCTAAGCCAGTTGCAACGATTACGGCTGATAAAGCTTGGGATTTCTTCATCAACATTTTGCACTGGTTTGGTGTTCCGAATAAGCTTATTACTGATAATGGGACTCAGTTCACAAGAGGAATTTTCAAGGATTTTTGCGAAGACTTTGGGATCAAGATGTCGGTTGCACATTCTATGAGCAATGAACAAGTCAAGCGCGCTAATGGTATGGTTCTTCAAGGCATCAAGGCTCGTGTTTTTGACAGGTTACGCCCTTACGCCGGTCGATGGGTTCAAGAGTTGCCTTCGGTTTTATGTCGCTGCGAACTACACCTAGTCGGGCTACGGGTCAGTCGCCTTTCTTTTTGGTTTATGGGGTTGAAGCTATGTTGCCGAGTGAGATGAAATTTGAATCTCTTCAAGTTCGTAATTTCAAAGAGGAGCATTATGACCAAGAGCGTGTTGATGATTTAAACCGACTAGAAGAAGCCCATGAAGCTACTCTTATTTAGTCAGCAAGATATCTCCAAGGACTTCGATGTTACCACAATCGCAATATTCTATCACGAGCGTTTATCGTTGGTGATATGGTTTTAAGAAAGATTCAGATGACAGAGGATAGACACAAGCTGTCTCCGTTATGGGAAGAGCCTTTTATAATTGCTGAGGTCTCTCGGCCAGGGGCTTATCGGCTAAAGCGTGAAGATGGATCAATTGTGGAGAATTCTTGGAATATTGAACACCTTTGGCGTTATTATACTTAAATTTATTCTTTTGTACTTTTCTTTTCTCGACTGCCAACTTCAAGTAAGTTGCCTTCTTGAGTTGTCAGTCGGGGGCTATCGATCTCAGTAAAGTATAAAGTTTCTTTTAAATATGATATGTTTATATTTGGTTTATTATTGTCTTTTGCTTTGATCTGAGTCGAGTGAATAAGGACTAAAAACTTTTTTTGAAGACTTAGTCAAGTTTTAGGCTTGATTAGAGTTGGATGAGAATTTTTAAGAAATTAGAAACTTTATTCACATCAGAGCATAAACATAAATAATTTGATATATTACAAGTATGGCTACAAGTGTTTTCTACAAAGGGCATTTATCCCTGGAAGTTTTCTACAACATCAGCAGCTATCTTCTTGGCGGACTCCTGCGCTTCGTTTATTAGATCTAAAGCTTTCTCGTCAAAAGTGCCGTCAGCGAAGCCATCTCCAATAGTACTTACATCCACTCGGGGATACAGGGATTTCGTCATCGCTAGAGCTTGCCTTGCACTCATAGTGGTTGCATCATTGATGTTCTCCAGGTATTTCTCGGGAGCCCTTTTGAGTTTCTCAAATATCTCAAGAGCTTCTTCAGAGCTTGAGCCCAAACCATTCTGGAAGATTGCGTTCAGGATCGGAGTAGCTGCACTGGCTATATCAACTTTGATGTTTTCAGCTTTCTTGATCCTCTCGGCAAAGACTTCAAATTGTGTTCGGGATTTTTTCTTATGAGCTGCAAAGTTTCAAATATTTAAGATATATTCGCAATGCCTTGAGATGGACCAAGAATCAGAGTTAGTAAGTTTACCTTCAAGCTCAGCTACTGCTTTGGCTTTATCTGTTTCTCGTTTGGCGTTATCGTTTTCGGCTTTCTTCAATTGGGCCTTAAGTGACTCAATCTCAGCAAGATGAGCTGACACAAGGAGATATAGAATCAACAGTGACATATTGAACAATATATGGGGTTGGGTTATTTTTGTTTACCTCCAATTGTACCACGGAATTCCATGTTGGTATCTCATAGTTGGCCGATTTCTGCTCTTAACACTGTTTCCTTGGCTATGGTTTCTTCCTTGGCTTCTTTGAGCTCTTGTTGGATATTTTCCTATGAATTTAGGTGCGGCACCAGTTTTTCTAGCGTCTCTGACTTAGCTTGAGATCTATGATATATTCTCTGTGTGCAAGGAGCAAGTTAGCTAATTTCATATCAGGTGGTAGTTGAAGACTAAGGGGTTTATGCTTACATTTAGCAGTCGGGATGATTCCGTTAGTTGGGATTGTTGGTGATATGCCCTAGAGGCAATCATAGAGATGATCGTATCACGTACTATGTTTACATCTTTGTTATACGTTGTTCCTTCAAATAGATAACTTATTATTGATCAATGAATACGTGATTCCTTCATGAAACTATTTATATTGTATGTTACTATTTCTAAAGGATCCCTGATCAAATATCATATATGGAACAAATATGGTTCAATGATCAGCGCATTTATTAATTGATGATCATGTCTCATGGATCATGGTATGGAGATACCAAATTAATAATGTGGACACATGTTGGAGAACATGTTGTTGGATAGACCCAACATGAGACACTGCAAGAGCTATATATAATGTGCCATCAGTGGTCTCATATTAGTGTTGGTGTAGAATCCTTAGACCTGAGATTATCATGGTTCCCAACATGTGTAGTAGCTTGCTTAGGGGCTGCTAAACACTACTCCGTAACTGGTAGTTATAAAAGTAGTTTTCGGGCATGCTATAAAACATGTAGTGGGATATTAATAATCAAGATGGGATTTGCCCCTCCCTTGGAGAGATATCTCTGGGCCCGTCGATGTTATAGATTATGAAAGTGCATGGCCATGCCAAAAGTGATTGAGGAGTCAATCATAGGTTAAATAATCTATTACAGGATCGAGTGAATGATTGAGCTATTAAAGGATGGCACATATCTAGTCTTGAGCTTAATCGATATCGTGAGGCAAAGGGGTTCATACAAGTATACACTAGAGGTTCAGCCGATATGATCTTTATGTATGCCTGGTGGGTCAATATGTTCTGCTAGGGGCCGCTGTTGACACGTGGATCGAAAAGGAGTTTTCAGGTTGTAGCCGAGTGTACATTAACCTACAGGGTTGTACACTTAACGGGCCAAAATAAAGGGATTGGATGGAGATCCAATATTTGCTCAATTCGGATAGGGATCCAAGTAGGACTCCTATGGGCCTAGGAGGCCCAGTTATGGATCCTATATATATGCTTCAGGTGATGAGGCTGGTCGAAATAGAGTAACCCTAGCAGTCACTCCCCTCCCGAGCAAAACCCTAGACGTACATGGGCGCTAGCACGACCGTGCGACGTTTTTCTTCCCTGGATGTGTGGATACCAATGGAGGCGCCGCTGGTCTACGGTGCTGATCGGCGTGAGAGCACAGCGGGGCGCACGGACGAGGAGGAGAAGATCAGGTTAATGCGATCTACTACTTCCTCTAGATCGACGCGCGCTACGTCACCAACGTTCCTTCGGCTTCTTAGCACCTACTTCCATTGCATAGCGCGTCGAGTGGTAACGATCTATGATGTCATACTTACATGGTTCCTGGTTTACGCAACAGAAAAATTTTGATTTATGCTATCGTAGCCTATGTGTATCCCAACAGTGGTATCAAAGCCATCTTGTATAGTTTGTGATCTGGATCTATGCATATAGTTGATATGCGGTCGTAGTAGATGAGATCTATTACATGTTAGATGAGTTATCTACCTGGTTGGATCATGCGATAGATCGACAAGCATATGGGTTAATGGGATTAATCAGTATTGGGGTTTGGTGACTTCACCAGATTGTATGGTATTCATCACTACAATTGGTCTCATCGGATCGTCCCATGTCCACTAGAACCGTACGTCAATAAGGAAAAGTGAGACAATGAGATTGACTTGTTTTCGACGTAATTTAGTTACGCTGTTAAGGTTTTCACATGACGAATCATAGATGAGATCTATGAGATCTATGTAGCAGGACCGCCGTGTGCGTCATCCCTTAGATTTCGCTTGGGGTTATATTCTATCTTGCTTTATTATCGTTATATATTTGATATGACAATATGGTAGGATAGATTCCCTCAGAAAAATTAAGTGTAATTAATGTCCTTCCAATAATTGCACCTATCATGGTTGTGATCATCAGTGATGGGTCTACCATAGCAGAGTGTCACTGGTTATCATGATGAGATAGTATGGATGTCAGACATCTATATGCAGAAATTGTTGGTTTACTTGACAAGGTTATCAAAACGGTTTTGGACCTTGGGGCATAGGTTGGGTTGGTACATGGAGATGTCACCCAACAGCACGAGAGTCACATAGGATGTGATTAGCAAGGCGTTGCTTACCTGTTTTGCTAGTTGTCTAGCTGTGATGCCAAAGCTCACTAGATACTAATAAAATGAGGATCTTGATTCACTATGTTGCTAGAGGGAACTTTGTTGCAAACTACATAGTGGGAGTATCTTTTGTTAAATTGTTTGATGAAATATTAAATGTAAACATGGTGCTGATTTTGCATATATATATATCCTATTGTAGATCATGGCAGCTCCTGCATCATCCAGTTTTAACTTGCGGTCTATTCTTGAGAAAGAAAAGTTGAATGGAACAAACTTTATGGACTGGTATCGCAACCTGAGAATTGTTCTCAGGCAAGAGCGCAAAGAGTTTGTGCTTGAAGAGCCTTTTCCAAAAGACTTGCCCAACACTGCTACTGCTGCTCAGCGTAGGAAGCATGAAAAGCGACAGAATGACTATCTGGATGTGAGCTGTCTCATGCTTGCTACTATGTCCCCTGAGCTTCAAAGGCAATATGAGACATTGGATGCTCATAGTATAATCACGGGACTATGTAGCATGTTTGAGAACCAGGCAAGAGCTGAGAGGTTCAATACCTCAAAGTCCTTGTTTGCGTGCAGGCTTGCAGAGGGTAATCCAGTTAGCCCACATGTGATCAAAATGATTGGTTACATTGAGAGTCTGGAAAAACTTGGTTTTCCCCTTAGCCAAGAGTTTCCTACTGATCTGATTCTCCAGTCGCTCCCTCCCAGTTTTGAACCATTCATATTAAACTTCAATATGAACAACATGAGCAAGACCTTGGCCGAATTGCATGGGATGCTAAAGGGCGCCGAGGAGAGCATCAAGAAAAACTCGAACCATGTGATGGTCATGCATAAGCGCAAGCCCAACAACAAGAAGGTTGGTCAAAAAAGAAAGCTGAACTCTGACGAGATCGCGAGTACTAGCAACTCTAAGACCAAGGCTCAAAAGACCGGACCCGCTAAGGATGCAGAGTGTTTCTTTTGCAAGGAGACAGGTGATTGAAAGAGAAACTGTAAGAAATACCTAGAGCAGCTCAAGCAGAAGCAGTAGGATGGAAAGAGTTCCACCTCAGGTATTAATGTTATATAAATTAATCTTGCTACTTCCTCTACTGATTCTTGGGTATTTGATACTGGTTCAGTTGCTCACATATGCAAGTCGTTGTAGGGGCTGAAAATAAGTAGGAACTTGGCAAGAAGTAAAGTGGACATTCGCGTGGGCAATGGAGCAAGAGTTGCTGCTATTGCGGTTGGCATTATGCCATTATCTTTACCATCAGGATTAGTTTTGGAATTAAATAATTGCTATTGTGTTCCAGCTTTGTGTAAAAACGTTATATCTGCTTCCTGTTTGCAAGCAGAGGGTTATGGTTTTAGATCAGTGGACAATGGTTGTTCAGTCTATTATAATGACATTTTCTATTTCCATGCACCCATGATGAATGATTTGTACACTGTGAATCTTGATGAATGTTCGGTCTATAACATTAATGCAAAAAGGCAACATCCTAATGATTTGAATCCCACCTTTATTTGGTATTGTCGCTTGGGCCATGTCACACCCCGAAGTTTGATTTCCAGGTTAAAATTCGTGAGATAAATCACTTAAAATAAATTTTCCTTTTAACCTTGAGCAAAATTCTAAATTAAAAATATATTAATTCAAGTGCAAATGGCATGGTGGGATTTTTCTTGAGTTCCCCATGTTAAAATACACTAACAGGATTTTTAGTGGAATTTTCAGAGCCCTAGAAATAATTTTAATCAATTAAAAACCCTCCACCGCAATAAACAAAACCGTGGGAAATTCATTTCCTTTTTCTTTTTCTTTTTCCTCTTTTTGGGCCGTCGGCCCACCTCCCTTCCTCCCTCCCGGGTTGGCCCAGGTCGCCGCGCCTCCCCCTCCCTTCCTTTCCTCCATCCCGGGCCGGCCCAAGCCGCCGCCCCCTTCCCCTCTTTTCCCTCCCGGCCCAAGCCGTCGGCCCAACCCGCCTCTCCCCTCTCGGCCCAAGCTGAGCCGCCGCCGCCACTCCTCTCCCTCTCGGGCCGGCCCAAGGCCACGGCCCGAGGAAAGTCCACATTCCCTCCCTCCGTCTTCCTCGCGTCGGAAGAACTCCGGCGAGAAATCCGGATCCGCCGGCCGAGCCCTAGCCCCGGACCCCTATAAATTTCTACTCCCCGCACCCTCCTCTCCATTTTCCCCCTCCCGCCGCCACTTTTCCCTAATCCTAGCGCTGCCGCCGCCACCTTCTTCTCCCCCTCTGGTAAGCCGCCGCCGCCTTTCCCCTCCCCTCTTGGCGCCGCGCCGCCGCATGCCGTCCGCCGCTGCTCCACGCCGCTGCCCGCCGCTCCGCGCCGCGCCGCCGCCGCGCCATGGCCGCTCTCGGCCGGTGCTCAGCCGCCGCGTGGCTGCCGCGTCGGTGCCACGCGTGCGCCGCGTGGCCGTCGCGTCAGCGCCACGCGTGCGCCGCGTGGTGCACCCACCGCCGCCGCGGCTGACGTCTGCCCTAGCCCGGCTGACGTCAGCCCTAGCGCTGCCGCGGCTGACGTCAGCCCTAGCCCGACTGACGTCAGCCCTGACGCCGCCGTTGACGTCAGCATACGGGTTTATTGCGCAATAAATTATTAAGGATTTTCTGTTTTAGTAAAAAACATAGTTAATCTTCTAAAATTCATAACTAATTCATCTGGACTCCGTTTGAGTCCGTTCAAGTTGCAAAAAATTCATAAAAATGTCTAGAATCCATTAAAATGGTTTTGTCCTCTGTTTCAGTAGACTTATAGCTTGTTTGCTTGTGTGTTTTGTTTGTCGCTTAGATTCCGGTAATTTCGACGCTCTGGTTTACTTTGAGGTTGTTGCCGAGGTCGACTCAGCTCAGGAGCAAGGCAAGTCATACTTATTCATTTGATCATATTGTACCTAAATTGCAAAAGCCCTATTTTTTTCTCTAAATATTGCATTGTTTTTATAATGTCATCTATGGGCTTATTTACCTATTGTACTCAGCCTTTAATTTCAATTATCTTATTCCTTTGATAGCTTGGGAAGTAAATTGGGTAGTCGCTAGGTTAGAACATGCTTAGCCCTGCTTAGTAACAATAGCTCATTAAAGGGAAAACTAATGCTTCACTATACTTAGTATTGGTTACTTCATGTAGTTCACGATGGTTAATCGTGGATGATTAAATAATTGTTTCAACTAAAACCTGAACAATGGTGGGTTGTGAGCACATGGTTTTGATGGTCGTGCTCATGACAATTAAGGACCAGTTCGCGGAAAACCCTGGAAGACTTATCGTACTTTCCACAAGCCAGCATGGGTAATGGCTGGATTTGTAGTATGACTTTTTCCTAGCTGACACATCCAGGCAAGGGTGGGCGTGATGGAGTTGGGTCGGCGGGGGTTTACCCGTTGATCGGCTGCCGGATTCACCTAGGCACGAGAGGGGGCTGCCCGCCTTGGTGTAAAGGTGGGGGTGAAACCTGAAGTGTGGTGCGCTTGGTTAGGAAGGGTTGTGCGAAGGGTCCTGTCACAGTTTCTTTCCGGTGTACCGTGGTGGTATGTCGGCGCACGGTAACGTGTTGTGGGACTGTGTCTTGTGGGTACAGTTGTACACCTCTGATCAGAGTAAAACTATTCGAATAGCCGTGCCCGCGGTTATGGGCGATCAACCAGATTCGCCGTGATTAGTTATAATCTTAATAACTTGATCTAATGGAACTGGTGTAGTTCAGGTAGTGGTTTGGGCCTGTTGCAACGTGGTGTAGCGTTGGACAGTGATGGGTTTAATTTTGATTAATTTATTCAACTGTTTTACTGTATTCAACTATTGTCTTCAAATGCGTATTTTATGCAAATAACCCTTTTAGCCTCCTTTGATATTACTTGCATCATTACTCCTATTCCGGTATGATTTGTTGAGTACAGTGGGTAGTACTCAGTCTTGCTTCTTTTTCCCCACACCAGAGGAGGAGTATGTTTCAGATGGAGGTTATTCTGAGGAGTAGGCTTGTGGTTACAACAAGGAATGCATGTGGATTGGAGTTGCCGTGCTACGAGTGTCTAGTTAATTAGATTAGCTTGTTTATCTTTTTCCGCTGCATTTCTGTAAGAGATTTATTTATGGTGTTTGTAAGACGTGGATCTGTATGTCAACATTGTCATTTGTATACCCTGGCTGGTCCTGGATAGGGATTTTTAATACACATTCTGCTTGGAATTCGGGTTAGCGAATTTCTGGACGTGACAGGCCATATAAATGAGAGACGCATGGAGAAGCTCTATAGAGATGGACTTCTACACTCTTTTGATTTTGAATCATTTGAGACCTGTGAATCTTGTTTACTTGGCAAAATGATAAAGGCGCCTTTCACGGGTCAAAGTGAAAGGGCAAGTGGGCTATTGGCACTAGTACATACTGATGTATGTGGACCAATGAGCTCAATGACCAGAGGTGGTTTTGGGTACTTCATTACATTCACCGATGACTATAGTAGATATAGATATGTCTACTTAATGAGGAATAAGTCTAAATCCTTTGAAAAGTTCAAGGAATTTCAGAATGAGGTACAAAATCATTTAGGCAAGACAATCAAGTTTCTACAATCTGATTGTGGAGGAGAATACTTGAGTCTTGAATTTGGCAATCATCTAAAGGAGTGTGGAATTGTTCTACAACTCACTCCGCCCTTAACACCTCAATGGAATGGGGTGTCTGAACGGAGGAATCGTACATTGTTGGACATGGTGCGATCAATGATGAGCCAAACTGATCTCCCGTTAAGCTTTTGGGGTTTCGCTCTAGAGACAGCATGTAACATACCCAAAATTTGAATTTCAAATTTTGCATCTAAAAATGTCAAGAATATTTTTCCTAAATAGAAATACTAATATTTTCAACTAAAAACCTAGGTGAGTCTAATATGACTAGTTTTAATATGCAAAGTAGCGAATAATTTAAAAAACCTTTTCCTTGATAGATCAAAGGAAGAAAATAAAACAATGTGTGTGCGTGTATTGGCATAATGTGTTGTGGTGACTTGAGTCCGTTTGCTTGTTTTTGGATTTTAATAGCATTTCATAATAGTACTCATGAGCATTAATTTAAAATTTTGAAGCAAGTACTTAATATATGTATACAAGAATATATATATATGTAATAAATAAAGTTAAGTAACTAAAAGTATAAATCATGCTCAACAACATCATGTCAGGTCAAGAATCACCAAAATATAATTTTATAAACATTTAAATGCATTTTCATAGTAGTAACCTACGTATATTTTTAAGCTTAGTGAATTTTCAAAAATAATTGGTGTAGGATAAAATCATGGAAAAATTCATGTGAATTCTACTCAATGGTTTAGACTCACTAGAATTTTGGCACGATTTTATCTTTACATTTAGACACTCAACTAATTTGGTCAAAGAAGTAAAAATCTAATTTAATCCTAAACCCTAATCGGCAAAACTCATACCTCATACAAAATTGTTTTAAATTATATGAAATTGTATATGAAACATAATTTATTAAATTATCAGCTTATTTATCATGAATTAATATAATTTTTCCATAATTTATTTTATTAGTTTTAACCACCTAAAAATTCAATTTAATTTCAGCCAGGCCTATTTTCTTTATTTTCCTGATAAACTATAAGGAATTTTTGAGTGCAACCAAGGAAAATGGAAACTATATCATTTTATCTACCTCCAGAAAAATCCACCTTAATTTATCAAGCCCACAAATTAAACTATAGATTAACAAAAAAGAGGGAGAGAAAATAATCATGGAAAATAATTACAGATCATGTGTACCAAAATTTCTACCCTTGTCTCTCACCCCAACCTAGTGTACCACGGTTTGGGCCCACATGGCAGCCTCATCGGCTTGCACTCACCCTGTCCACCTCTCCCCTCAAGTATCCCACTCAGAACACACCCGAGAGAGAGATCAAGGACTGTGGCGTGGACGACGTAGGCAGCAAGCCTGCTCGACGCGTGGACTCGACGTGGCGACGCCGAGCTCCTCCCTTTTCTTCTCCTATCCACGTCGCCCGTCTCTAGTCATCAATCCGGAGCCGTGCTCACCAAAGGAGAGAAACCCTAGCCCCTCCGTCACCATCAACCCTGCCACCGGCCGCGAAGAAGACAACAACCGCCATCACCGACGAGCCACGGTCATCCCTAATTCTTTCGCGTTCCATTCTATTCACATCATGCCGACCATTTTCCCTTTTGACATCAACTCATTTCATCCATCGTAGCAACCGGAACGCCGCCATGCCAATGATGCTCGGAAGCGCGCTCCGGACCGCACCGCCGGTGACATCATCGGTGCACAAGGCGGAGGAGACCACCGCAAGCCGACTCCTCGCGCCACCAGTACCTCCTCATCATGGTGATCAAAAACCCTCAAGAGATTTCAAGAATCACGCACCGACGAGGGAGATCGACGTCATCTTCCCTAGCTCCGGTCAACCACCGTCGCTGATGATCCCTTTTGCTCTGGTGAGATTTAATCCGATTCCCTTCGCATTCATCATTCTCTTGCAATTCATGACCTTGAGCATGCCTTGATTTGGCAGTAGGGTGGCCGACTTGGCCAATCGACGTCGTCCCGGAGCTTTTTACCGCCGCCGCCGAGTACCTCCATCACCGTCGCCTCACCGAGGTTCTTCCGCCGTATCGATCCACTCAGTGAGTCTCCTAGTACCCAAAAGAACCACACCCATGCATCAAATCAGCCGGACCAAGCCTGTGACTTGTTTTCCCCATGTAGCCATGAAACCGTCGCCGCTTGTGCCATTGCCATCGTCGACTCCGGCCATCTCCGGTGATGAGACCACCTTCGACGGGTTCGCAAGAAAGCCCTCTGCATTTCCTCTTTTGGTTGCATCGGCCGAGGAGCCGCCATTTGCTGCCGACGCCGACGGCAAGCTCGCCTGTGCCGCCTCCATCCTGCGTCGGCTGCTGCCGCCTTCTCTCCACTGAGCCAATGACAGGTGGGCCCCTCTTCCTTAGAAACCAAGGATTTGTGATTAGTAGTTTAAAACTTGCGGGGTTCAAATTATAAAACATGTTATACTTACCAGTGGGGTCATGGATCCAATTGTAAATATATTAAATTTCAAGGACCCCATACTTATAGAATCTGAAAAATATTAAAGGAAGTATTCAAACCAATATCTATTCAACAGAAAAAATATATACTATAACTTGTAAAACCCATATAAAATCCATTTTGACTCCATTTGAGATGAATCAAATTTCTGTGGACTCACAAAATTATAAACTTTCATATGGTAAGATAAAACATGCTGCTTACAATACAAGAAATGTCTCTAAAAATTAGTATATGGAATAATTGACATATAACATACACTCACCTATAAAATCCATAGGAAAATCATGTTAACTCATTTTGAGATGAAATAAATTTTAGTGTTCTCACAGAACCATGGTAGTAAGATTCATGTACTAAAACTTGACGCTTTAAGTAACAAATCATCATTAAATAGTTGTGTAGTAAAATCATTACTATAATGCAAACTACAAACTATAAAATACATACAAAATTTATCCTAACTCAAAATAATATAATTCCTGATGGGTTAGGTCAGTAATCACATGGACTTAGTTTCTAGCAATTAAAATATGGCACAAACAGTACTATAATCATTTCTAAGAATTGTATAACTAATAAGGACTACAATATGTAATACAACTTGTAAAATTAATAATAAACTCATGCTAGCTCTAAATATTGTAAACTAAATTTTGTTAAACTTTAGAGAAAGTACTCTTTGCTGCGGTAACCTATAACTTCACAGAACTTGAACCTAACATACATCTAAAATTTATTAAGACGTAATTAGCCTATGTCTCGTATAGAACTATAAAATTCATAACTCTCAAATTCAAAGTGATAAAATAGAAATTCCTTCACCATAAATCATGTTTAGTCAGTAACTATCTACTGTAATGAATTCATGCATATTAGAAGCATTTTGGATTTTTGTATGATTTGGTATTTATACGCTACCATTATTTCGTATAGTGAACGCATTGCTTTCGGTGAGAAGTTTGGGTTTATTGCTGACCGTGAGGGAAATTCTAACTAAGGCAAGTGCCCCTCCTCCTTTGAACACTTTGATCCTATGTTTTTATTGGGCAAACGTTTTCTATTGCAAAGTTGCACACGTTAGATAGTTATGTTTGGAAAAATTATTTGAAAGTGATGGAATGGTAGTTATGACCTATTTGTTGCATAATCCACCTTGAGATTTGTTATCCTTGATGTTTGTAACCTTAGAATAGTTTAGAGTACTCTCCATGTGCTCAACTAGGCTTATAATTGCTAGTTATAATGTCATATGCTTAGCCATGCCTAGTGAGATGGTTTTAAACATTGTGATCACCTTATTTATTTGAAAATGGCTAATTTACAATCTCTGGACTGAGGTGAAGCCTTTGGATATTTGTGAAATAAAATGAAACGAAGTTAAACATATTTCTAGACTTGGGCGGCGAGTGGTGTTCATATGGTAGTAGTTGTGTACCGATAGGGGGAGCGTTCGCCTGAGTCGATTAAGGACTGAACTTCATGTTACCAACTAAGTATACAGTACTGCCACATGTGTTAGTATGGAGTTGTTTAGTGTTTAGCCGTGCATATTGGTAGGCCGGAGTAGAATGAATTAGTCTGAGCGATGATTCATAGGAACTACCCATGTGTGTGTGTTGATTATAATGCTAGCGAATATTACTAGCTGTGTGTTATGTGAGGGGACGGATGGTCTGCCTCACAGCATGGGCGTCTAAGTCTGTCCAATTCAACGGTTAAGTGCCTCGTGGGGGAACGGATGTGTTCGCTGCCACGGCGTTAGGTTTAATGCGTGGGCCCGCCACCTAATGGCTCTGGGTCATTCCTAGAGTGGATTCACACTTGTCGTCGCTGATGCAAGGCTAGACACTAGACAATGTAACGGCTAAGTTGTGACCTCTAGTCCGCACTCAACGTGTAGAGTGTGGGGTGCTAGGCCGGCACCGAACCAACTAGAGTGTAGCCTCCAGGCTTTTATCGCATCATGTGGATTTGTACGAACTTTGCAGAGTTAAAACTAACCGGTTAGCCGTGCTCACGGTCAAGAGCGACTTGGGGAAATAGCATGAGTGTAATTTTATCCTTTCTAAAATGCTTTATAAAAATGGTTGAGGATGGATATTTGATGATGATTTGGATGATAATGATGACTTGCTACCAGGGAAAGTGCAAGTTAATGTTTATGGGTTATGATGATGATGATGAGGAGAAACGATGATTATATTTCTATAATTATTTATATGGATCACCATGCTTTACTACATACTTTACAAAATTTACCGTTTGCAAAGTATTGTGAAACAACTTATCTTTATGCAAATGAACCTACAGATAGCCGTTCTTTGATAATTGGGGCTTGCATGTATGTAGGATTGTATTGCCTTGCCAGTACATTAACATGGTTAATGTACTGACACTTGTATCTTTTGTGGGTTGGTCTAAATTGTTTTGCATGTTTAGTTGAGTGCTACGGGTTCCGTTGATCTCTTCAGGACGGTTCATTAGGGGTCTACCCCTAGTCGGATTGCTTATGGGTCCTGGGTAAATAAGCTTCCGTGCGAACCTTTAATTATAAGGCCGTTCGGCCATATGTGTCCTAGATTTAGATTCTAAATTATTTGTGTATTAGTAGTCTTTGTTTATAAATATCATTTGCTTTGATGAAAGTGTCTTGGTATGTTCTAGCTTATAGAACTATCCAGACATGAGTATGGATGTTGAACAAACGAGATGTTGTAGAGCTTAGCAAATTATCAAGTCTCCTGGGATGTGTAACACATCTGGTCGCTGCCTTCGCATGGTTTGACGGGCACGTCTTAGACTGAAGTTGACTGGCACGCTAAGTCCCAGCAATATCTCTTTTGCTCAATATTCGGCACTACGTTATTTATATTGAATGGTGATTAGTTGTGATCATGGGGCACATTAAGGCTTGAGTGGCTATAATGCGTGTATGGATCCCACTCTCCCAAAATCATGTGGTTATCACAAATGACACCAAACAATATAATTTTTGGGTGCTTGACACAACAGCGTTCACACTAAACAGGGTTCCATCAAAATCTGTGGATAAGACACCATATGAGATATGGACAGGGAAGCATCCCAGTTTGTCTTTCCTGAAAATTTGAGGATGTGAGGCTTTTGTAAAACATTTACAATCAGAAAAACACACACCTAAATCAAATAAATGCTTCTTTGTGGGGTATCCTAAGGAAACGAAAGGATATTATTTCTATAATCGGGAAGAAGGCAAAGTGTTTGTCGCCCGACACGGTGTTTTCTTGGAGAAAGAGTTTCTTTCAAAAAAAAAGATAGTGGGAGCACGGTGCGACTCGAAGAAATTCAGGAATCACCAAAAAATGTTTCAACTTTCACGCAACCACAACAGATTGAGCAAGATGTTGTTCAACACGTTGAACAAGTTGTTGTTGAACCAATTGTGCAAGCACCAGCTTCATGAAGGTCTGAAAGGATACGGCGTACACCTGCAAGGTACGCATTGATAACCACAGGACAACGTGATATATTGTTGTTAGACAACAATGAACCTACAACCTATGAGGAAGCGATGGTGAGACCAGACTTTGAGAAATGGCTTGGAGCTATGAGATCCGAAATAGAGTCCATGCATGACAACCAAGTTTGGAACTTGGTCGATCCACCTGATGGTGTAAAAGCCATCGAGTGCAAATGGTTTTTTAAGAAAAAGACAGATGTAGATGAAAATGTTCACATCTACAAGGCACGATTGGTGGCGAAAGGTTTCAAACAAATTAAAGTCTATTCGGATTATTTTAGCGACTGCTACCTATTTCGATTATGAGATATGGCAAATGGACGTCAAAACAGCTTTTCTCAATGGAAATCTGGATGAGGATGTGTACATGACACAACCCAAGGGATTTGTCGATCTACAATCAGCTAAAAAGATATGCAAGTTGCTTAAATCCATTTATGGGTTGAAGCAAGCATCTCGGAGTTGGAATATTCGTTTTGATGAAGTTGTCAAGGCATTGGGCTTTGTCAAAAACGAAGAAGAGTCTTGTGTATACAAGAAGAATAGTGGAAGTGCACTGGTGTTTCTAATCCTATATGTAGATGACATATTATTGATTAGGAATGACATTCCTATGCTTGAATCCGTTAAGACATCATTGAAGAAAAGTTTTTCAATGAAGGACTTTGAGGAGGCAGCATATATTCTGGGCATAAGAATCTATAGAGATAGATCAAAGAGGCTAATTGGATTAAGCCAGAGTATATATATTGACAAGGTGTTGAAAAGGTTCAATATGCAAGACTCCAAGAAAGGTTTCTTGCCGATGTCACATGGCATTAATCTTGGCAAGAATCAGTGTCCTCAAATGACTGATGAACGAAACAAGATGAATGTGATTCCATATGCTTCAGCTATTGGGTCTGTAATGTATGCCATGATGTGTACACGTCCAGATGTTTCATACGCACTTAGTACACCGATGCAAGCTTCCAAACCGACAAAGACGACTTTAGATCGTAGTCTGGATTTGTGTTCTGCCTAAATGGCGGTGCTGTGAGCTGGAAGAGTTCCAAACAAGATATAGTCGCCGACTCTACAACAGAAGCCGAGTACATTGCAGCTTCTGAAGCGGCAAAGGAGGCTATTTGGATAAAGAAATTTGTTTCTCAACTGGGTGTAATGACTACTGCTCTCAGTCCTGTGAACCTCTATTGCAATAATAGTGGAGCCATTGTGCAAGCCAAGGAGCCTAGATCGCATCAAAAGTCCAAACACTTTTTACCGCGGTATCATCTCATTCACGAGATAGTGGGTATAGGAGATGTGAAGATATGCAAAATACATACAGATTTAAACATTGCAGATCCGTTGACAAAGCCAGTCGCTCAGCCTAAGCCTGAGGCACACACTAGGGCAATGAGTATTAGATACATGCATGATTGACTCCAGTGCAAGTGGAAGATTGTTGGTGATATGCCCTAGAGGCAATCATAGAGATGATCGTATCACGTACTATGTTTACATCTTTGTTATACATTGTTCCTTCAAATAGATAACTTATTATTGATCAATGAATATGTGATTCGTTCATGAGACTATTTATGTTGTATGTTACTATTTCTAAAGGATCCCTGATCAAATATCATATATGGAACAAATATGGTTCAATGATCAACGCATTTATTAATTGATGATCATGTCTCATTGATCATGGTATGGAGATACCAAATTAATAATGTGGACACATGTTGGAGAACATGTTGTTGGATAGACCCAACATGAGACACTGCAAGAGCTATATATAATGTGCCATCAGTGGTCTCATATTAGTGTTGGTGTAGAATCCTTAGACCTGAGATTATCATGGTTCCCAACATGTGTAGTAGCTTGCTTAGGGGCTACTAAACACTACTCCGTAACTGGTAGTTATAAAAGTAGTCTTCGGACATGCTATAAAACATGTAGTGGGATATGAATAATCAAGATGGGATTTGCCTCTCCCTTGGAGAGATATCTCTGGGCCCCTCGATGTTATAGATTATGAAAGTGCATGGCCATGCCAAAAGTGATTGAGGAGTCAATCACAGGTTAAATAATCTATTACAGGATCAAGTGAATGATTGAGCTATTAAAGGATGGCACATATCTAGTCTTGAGCTTAATCGATATCGTGAGGCAAAGGGGTTCATACAAGTATACACTAGAGGTTCAGCTGATATGATCTTTATGTATGCCCGGTGGGTCAATATGTTCTGCTAGGGGCCGCTGTTGACACGTGGATCGAAAAGGATTTTTCGGGTTGTAGCCGAGTGTACATGAACCTACAGGGTCGCACACTTAACGGGCCAGAATAACGGGATTGGATGGAGATCCAATATTTGCTCAATTCGGATAGGGATTCGAGTAGGACTCGTATAGGCCTAGGAGGCCCAGTTATGGATCCTATATATATCCTTCAGTTGATGAGGCTGGTCGAAATAGAGAAACCCTAGCCATCACTCCCCTCCCGAGCAAAACCCTAAACGCACACGGGCACTAGCACGACCGTGCGACGTGTTCCTTCCTTGGACGTGTGGATACCGGTAGAGGCGCCGCTGGTCTGCGGTGCTGATCGGCGTGAGAGCACGGCGGGGCGCACGCACGAGGAGGAGAAGATCAGGTTGCTGCGATCTACTACTTCCTCTACATCGACGCACGCTACATCGCTAACGTTCCTTCGGCTTCTTAGCACCTACTTTCGCTGCACAGCACATCCAGTGGGAACGATCTATGATCTCATACTTACATGGTTCCTGGTTTATGCAACAGAAAAATTTTGATTTATGCTATCGTAGCCTATGCGTATCCCTCACTGGTGGAGAAGGGGTTTTTAACCCCGCTTTGTAACATCCTCTAGTCCCGGTTATGCAACCGGAACCACTAATCCGGGACTAAAGATGCCCATCTTTAGTTCCAGGTGAAATAACCGGGACTAAAGAACCATCTTTAGTCCTGGTTTGTCATGCCCAGAATTTATATTCAAAATTCCAAACGCTTACATGTGTGTAAATCCTCATTCAGGAATGAACCGAGGCACACAATAACAAATTGATAATAGAGTGCGATTAATCTAATTAATAGGCGAATAAAAAGTCATTACAGAGGTAGATAGTTCCACTCACACAATAAAGTTCTAAGCAGCGGAAAAAATAATAATTAGCGTAGGCGACCCCACTCCACAAGAAGCTTGACAAGGATTAAGCCTAATCCTCCAGTTCTCCATCATCACTGTAGAACTCCTTTTCTGATGAATTATTGCAAGGTGAGTATATGGAATACTCAACAAGTCACACAGCAATTATGCAAGTGCAAAGGGAATAACAAAGGATGGCATAATATGGTCTCATTTGCATAAATAGCATTTATTAAACATTTCAGAATTTATAAAACAAGTAAAATATTAATTAAACAATATTAATCCAACGCTATACAACATACCCGCTGTATATGCCCATCCAGTTCTGAACAACCATACCCGGCTGCACAGTCCTATCTCCAAACCAGGAATATACCATTCCATACCAGGAGCTAAACAAGTCTTAAGCAGTTATTTAATCTTTATTATTAATGAGAGGTATGAAACTAATTACAAAAAACATTGTTAGACCCACCCATAACTGCGGGCACGGCTATTTGAATAGTTTTACTCTGGCCAGAGGTGTACTACTGTACCCACAAGACACAGCCTCAACATCATGTCAACCATGCGTCGCGATACTGGAAAAGTACCCGAATAGAGACTGTGACAATACCCCCAACATAAC
The DNA here is from genome assembly GCA_008326285.1 of Oryza officinalis. NCBI lineage: Eukaryota > Viridiplantae > Streptophyta > Magnoliopsida > Poales > Poaceae > Oryza > Oryza officinalis. Next base: position 22,777,580 of record BDMV01000005.1, read on the forward strand.
ACAACGTAGAGCAGTGCACCATTCCTGGATCATAATCACCCCCTTAAAACCAAAGGCATGGACTCCCCAGCGACCTCCATGGACTTGTCACCATTTGGCAGTCTGGTGCACCGCTAAGAACCATGTTATACCGAGGGTAAAGCTGTTGCCCACGCTAGCTTGTGGTTAGTACGGTTAATGTTTCACAACGATAGCTCACGAACCGGTCCTTAATTGTCATGAGCACGACCATCAAAACCATGTGCTCACAACCCACCATTAGCAAGTTTTAGTTTACAATTATTTAATTAACCAAGCATGATTAGCCATCGTGGACTACATGTTAATCAGTGATAGTGAAGCATAGTTCTCCCCATTAATGAGCTAATGTTTCTAAACATGGCTAAGCATCCTAATAACTTTAGCTAAAACCATATAAAGTTCTAGCTAATTCAATTATTAACCAGGTGATGAAGGATGGATAATCAAAGTACAAAGGGGTCATATCTGTTGTCGAAACGACAACTGCATACGTCGGTAAACGTGGTTACTCGACAGTATGTTGGGAAAGAAAAGTGTATTAATTGAAGGAATTTTTCACTCATCCCCTTTTACCTGGCCCTAGGGGTCTATTTGTAGTCCTATTACAGATCCCTCCATTAGGGTTTAGGTTTTACAGGGGAATTTATATGGTTGCCCTTATGAAAGGGGCACTTGTATGGGTATACAGTGTAATTAATGATATATGGGCCTGTAGTAGGCCACCTGGCAACTGCAAGCCCATCGGCCAATGGGCCGGAGCAATTGGGCCGGCCCCTGTAACGTCCCGCCTCCACGAGGCCGGGCCCTCTTACATGTAGCAGCTTAACTAGGACATAGACTGCCCTCACAAACCAACACCAGTCTTTTCTGCGCACTTTGTCCTCACTCATGCGCACCCGGGAAAGACTTCCCGGTCGGTCACCCATCCCTAGATTTCTCTAGGCCAAGCACGCTTAACTTTAGAGTTCTTTGGAGATGGGCTTCCGGAAAAGAAGTTGCAATTTGTTGGCATGAGTATCCTATCAATCCTATTATGCCTTGGGCCGGGGTGTTACATCCTCACCCCCTTAAGAAATCGACGTCCTCGTCGATCAACCCCAAGCCAGGAACTCCCTCTCTTGGCCACGTCCATGTGTCCAGTGCCAGCGCATGTGCCATGCTGTGTGACCATACCGGGTCCACACCAGCCATGCACACCATGCTTGCGCAACTGCGACACACCCATGTCCAGTGCCAGCGCATGTGCCATGCTGTGTGACCACACCGGGTCCACACCAACCATGCGCACCATGCCTGCGCAACTGCGACACACGCGCCCGTGAAACCGCGAGAGTCGGCTCTGATACCATACTGTAACGTCCCGCCTCCACGAGGCCGGGCCCGCTTACATCTAGCAGCTTAACTAGGACATAGACTGCCCTCACAAACCAACACCAGTCTTTTCTGCGCACTTTGTCCTCACTCATGCGCACCCGGGAAAGACTTCCCGGTCGGTCACCCATCCCTAGATTTCTCTAGGCCAAGCACGCTTAACTTTAGAGTTCTTTGGAGATGGGCTTCCGGAAAAGAAGTTGCAACTTGTTGGCATGAGTATCCTATCAATCCTATTATGCCTTGGGCCGGGGTGTTACAGCCCCCTGGGCCTTCTTGGATGGAGCCTGATATGGCAAAGTCACCCTTTTTCGGCGTGTGCCCTTCGCCCTGCGGCTTCACCCAGGGTACGTTTAGACTTCGCCCTTCGCCGCCTTCGTAGCGTGGCCTTCGCAATAGAGATCTTCGCCACGAGGCTTCGCCATCCATGCTGGTTGCCTGGTTTCGGCAGGTCTGGTCGAAGGGTCTCATGACATACCACCAACAAGCCCCTCATGGGCAAGGGTGAGATAGGAGCTTCGGCCGAGACCGTGCAGATCATGTGGTGTGGTATGAGACGCCCCCTTTCGACCGACGCTCCTGCCGAAACCTATTTTGTATTCCTGCAAAGAATGGGTGCATTGGGTGCACATGTATTCCTATGGTTAGTAATTTTTTTTTTCTGCAGCCTTCGCTTTCTGTGAACGGCGAAGCTATCCTTATTCTTTCACTGGGCCGAAATGAACAGTGTTGGGCTTTGCTTAGAGGGCTCATCACTGTGCAGTTCGGTTAATGGAATTTACCGTTTCACCTACCCTTGCAGCACGTGGCGGCTTGTGATTGGGTGGGGAGGCGAAACGTCACCTGGGTGGGCTATATATATATGTCCCCCTTTCCCCCTTTTTCACCGCCTTACCCGTGTCATCTTCACCGCGAGTGCTCTCTTCGCCCTTTCCTTTCACGGCGCCCCGCATTTCTTTCGCCATGGCTCCCCGCAAGCCGAACCCTGCCTCCGCGACGGGCCCCGATCCGGGCCGGATTGACGATGATACCACTGCCTTTCTAGGGGCTTCGCTCGTGGATGACGATGAGCTGGCGAAGCTGGTTAGCTCTGGCGTGGTGGCGGAGGGGCAGGCCTTCGCCCCGGGGGAGGCCGTGGTGCCGAATCCGGGCGATGACCGCACGGTGGTGTTTACCGCCTTCTTTGAGGCGGGGCTACGATTTCCGTGCAACGTGCTGTTGCCGGAGATTCTTTGCCTTTTCCAGGTGGTGCTTCCCCAGCTGAGCCCTTCGGCGTTTGTCCGGATCGCCATCTTCGACTGGGCGTGTCGGACCGCCGGGTTCGAACTGAGCGCTGAGCTTTTTGGCGCCGTATTCTTCGCCACCGTGAATTCGAAGACGGTGATTACCCCGGCCGGGACGAGGAAAACGGTGTTCGGGAGCATGAACTTTAACGTTCGCCCCGAGCGTTCCGATCTATGGCCGGTGAACGCCGCCATGTCGAAGTGGGATCGTCACTGGATGGCGAAGTGGTTTTATCACTCCATCCCCTTCGAGGCCGGTTCCAAGGCGGCGGAAGCACTCCGGTGGCGGCGCAAGGCGATCGTGCCGAACCGAAAACTCAAGGTTTCCGTTAGCGGGGCTATGGAGGCACGGTTTGTCTTGCTTCGCAAGGTTTGCTCCCGCTTGAGCTGCCGCGACCTGGTGGAGGAGTTTTGTATGCTTCGCATATTCCCCCTTTCCCAGTCGTGGCAGGTCGAAGTCGATCAAGACGAAGAGGTCAACGGCTTGCCCAAGCTCGTCCTGCCTGCGGGGGCGAACGGTTAGTCTATTTTTCGCTTCCCTTGTATGTGCTTTGCTGTTGCGCTTTTTTCTTGCTTGACGTTTTTGATATAATGTTGTTTTAGTGTTGACTCTTGCCCAAGCCGACAACGAAGCCCAAAAGATGATTGGCGATGTGACGGTCACCGTGTTCAGCCAGCTGCTAACACGGTAGGCGGCCGGACGAGCGAACCGAGTGTGCGTCGGCGAGCTCCCTCCCCGGGCGAAGCCCTTCAAGGCTGACGGCGGAGAGGGTGCCGCGAAAAAACAACCGCGTGGGCAGGTAAAATTGGCCCCTCGCAAGCGAAAGGCCCCCGCCTCCACTGATTCTAACGCCGATGACGAAGATGGCGTTGAAGAGCAGGAGGACGTGGGGGAGACGGACATCGCGATCGAAACGGCCGTGGATGAGGCCGCCGACAGCCACTCCTGAACCCGCGGTTACACTCCGACTCCGAGCCACGGGCACGCCGAGACCGGGGCGGAGTCGAACTGCTCCCCGCTCTTCCGAAAGGATGTGGAGGGGGCGAAGACGTTGGTCGCGATCACCACGACCAAGATGGCAAAGGGGGAGTCTGCTAAGAAGACCCCCCCAGAAAAGGGGACTCGTCGACATCGCTTGCGTCTTTAGTGACGAAGAGTCCTCTGACGAGACGCCCACTTCGCCCGCTGGTCGAAACTTGGGCCACTCGACGGCCCCTGGCCCCACGGGCGAGGTGAGGGGAAGCGCTGTTGGGGCTTCGGCTTCGGCCGAAAAGGTTGCGAAGACAGCGGCCGAGGTCTTTGGCAGCCCTGTCCGTCGGCCGCTCGCTTCGCCGCTTGCCCTTGGCAAGGGTAAAAAGGCGGTCGAAACATCCGCTTCGGACTGCTTCTTGGCGCCGCCCCGCTTCGCCCTCAGCGACTTTGAGACCCGGGCGGAGCTCATTCCCTTCGTCGAGGGGGTGAGCAACATCGTCGTGCCCGCTGGCGGCCCAAGCTTGTTTGCCGAACTGAACGAGTTCGATGGGGGCTGTTCCGCCGTCAAGAGCCTGGCGGTTCGGGTATGTTGATCGATGTGTGTTTTTGTATACAAATAACGCTCTCTTTTCTTTTTTTGTTGCAACACATCTCAGCGTTTGCCCTTTCTTTACCAGCTTCTCGCCGCGCATTGTTCGACGAAGCGAACTATGCGGGCTCGTCTTGACGGCTTGAAAGGCCGACTTCGGGCCAAGGACGACGAACTGGGCCGCAAGGGCCTAGAGATAGAGGGCCTCACCCGGTCCCTGAGGGAGGCGAAGGCCGAAAACAAGCGTCTCCAGGCCAAGCTAGATAAAAGTAGTAAGGCGAAAGTGGAGATTGAGTGCCTCAGGGCCGAGCTCAGGAAAGAGCAGAAGCACTCCGCCGCCCTGACAGATTATTATAATCTGATGGAGCCGAAGATGGAGGCTCTTAGCCGGGAAGCCAGCGAGGCCGAGGCGAAGTCGCAGCGACTTGCGCGTGAGGTGGCAAAAGCCACCGAATCTGCCAAGACCGGTTCCCGCACGCTTCGCCTCGCCCTTGCTGATATGGGGGCGAAGGTGCGGGGCGTGCCGGGTGAAAATGCTTCCGCCTTTGAGTTCTCTGAATGGACTCAACAAGCTGGCAGTGCGATCTCAGATTGCGCCGTCGCGTACGGCGACAGCTGTGCGCGCGTGTCGGCGGCCTTCGCCATGGGCCTGCTGCAGCAGTCCGGGTGCGAGCACATCGCCCAGCTCCCTGATTATGCGAAGGGGGACTGGGAGGTCAGCGCCCAAGACATTTCGCTGGCGCTTCGTGCCTGGCGCAAGCAGTTCTGGCAGAAGGACGGCCGATCCACCGCCAAGGCACGTCTACTCGAGCAACTAGCGAAGGCAGAGGCGGCGGACCGGGGCGAAGAGCCGGCCGGAGGGGGTGGAGGCGATGCCCAAGATCACCCAGAGGTGTGAGGCCCTCCGTTCACTTTTGTAGATTTTGATGTCTACTTTTTGGTTTTTGCCGTAGAGGGTGAACGATGTAAATATGGCCAATAGCCCCTCTTGTCATAGATTTTTTGTACATATGATAAGCTTCGCCTATTATCACGTTTGATGCCTTTTGCACTTGCTCTCGCATCGCTTCTCGTTGAAAGTGTACCCACTCAGTTTTTGTGTTTCGCCATTTGATTTCCCATATTGTTTTATTAGGGTTTACGTCGAAAACTATGTGTTCGGCCCCCCTTTGCGGATTGGCGAAGAAAGAACGAGAAGTTTGTCGTGATAAAGGATTTGCCGAAGGTTCGGTACCTGCTTCGGCCTGTTTACCGTGAGATGACCATAAACTACAATAGTTACAAAGTCGTGAAAGTTGCTAGCTGGATGCGAGCGCACTACGGGCGAACCCTGGAAGACTACGACCGTGTTCATGCGGGACGTTTGAAGAACATGGCTCGCTTTTGGCGAAGCCATCAGAGGACCGAACGGCAGGAAGCGATCGCCCGACGCCGTTGTAGCCTAGCTTGCTTCTCGCCTCCTTCTCCCCTTAGGGTAGTTTATGACATTAGCGACGACGAACCTAGCCGGCTCGCTCCTTAGGGAGCGGTGGTTGTTTTGGGGGCGAAGATGTAATTTATCTGTAAATTAAGCTGTAAAGCCTGTTGTATTCCTTTCGCCTGTGCCGTGCTATATGGCATGTACCCTTCGATTATTTTTTCGAAGTTAATAAAGATGTGTTTTATTTCCTTTTCGCTATTTTTGCATTGTCACTCTTCGTGCTTTCGTTGGGTCGTAACATGTCGACCCCTTTGCGTGTGTTGGCCAAATAGGTCTGCTGACTTTTCAGCTTTCGTCTTCCGTTTTTGATCTGTGGTGCTTCGTACCGGGAAAAGCGCTTACGCTTTTCTTGTGGCTCGAGTATAATGGTGTTCGGTTAGTGTCCGAAGCAAGCTGTCGCGGTTTCAACGTTCGGCGAGCGATGCTTTGGCCGATTCGTTTCGCCCCCCTGGCATTTTCGCTGATCAGGCGTTTGCCTTAAGGTTTTTCCACGAATTATCATATACACAAGTAAAAAAGGGCGAAAGACTCAGGAATTTTATACTGGTTCAGGCCTCCAGGGTGGATAATAGCCCTATGTCCAGTTTTTTTTGTATTTTTGTGCCGAAAGGCTTACATAATGGGGGATGCCGAAAGGGCTATCTAACAGTATATACATTTTTACAGCTTGGCGAATGGGGTGTCATCTTTCCTAAACGTAGAAACGCTTAAGAGAAGCAGCGTTCCACGAATGGTCGAACTCTTTGCCTTCTAGTGTTGCTAGGCGAAAGGAGCCTGTCCTTGACCTGTGCTTGATGAGGTACGGCCCTTCCACTTCGACTCGAGCTTCCCGACTGCTACCGGGTTCGCCTTTTTCTTTAGGACGAGATGGCCAGGCAAAAGCTCTGTTGGGCGAACTTTCTTGTTGTAAGTTGCCGAAGTGCTTGTGGCGTATCTGCGCATGTGCTCTAGTGCTTCGACTCTTACCCCCTCAAGGAGTTCGAGCGACACTTCGCGCCCATCTTCGCCACCGAAAAATATCACCCTTGGTGAATTAGCCCCTAGCTCAGTCGGGGTCATTGCTTCGTCCCCATAGAGAAGCATGAATAGGCTAAACTTGGTTGGCCTTGTGGGGGTTGTCCGAAGGGCCCAGAGTACGGATAGCATTTCGTCTGGCCATTTGCCCTTCGTGGCCCCCTCAAGCCTTTTCTTCAGCGCCTCCAAGATCTTACCATTTGTGCGTTCGGCCGCCCCATTTGATTGTGGGTGTGCGACCGAAGCGAACTTGATTTCCAGGTTTAGCCTTTCGCACATTTCTCTGAACTTATCAGAGTCGAATTGCTTGCCGTTATCAGTGATAAACTCTTTTGGCACTCCAAAACGGCAAACAATGTTCTTCCAAACGAACTTCTGTACTGCTGCCGACGTGATCGCACCGAGTGGTTCGGCCTCGATCCAACGGGAAAAGTACTTGATGGCTACAATTGCGAACTTGTACCCATTTCGCGCCACGGGGAATGGGCCAATGATGTCTAGCCCCCACATGGCGAAAGGCCAGACAGGCGCGATAGGCTGCAGCTCATATTGTGGTGCATTTTGGCTTCGGCCATGCCGCTGGCAACTTTCGCACTTCTTGGCTTGCTCAACACAAACTTTCAGCACAGTGGGCCAATACACACCCTGGCGAAACACTTTGGAGGCGACCGTTCTTGCGGCCTGGTGTGCACCACACAGCCCCTGGTGTATTTCTTTCGCCATTTCTTCGCCTTCGGCGAAGGAGATGCACCGAAGCAAAGGTTGGAACACCCCGGAGCGATACAGCTGCCCCGAGACCAGCTTGTACTTTGTGGCTCTGATCTGTAAGCGCTTCACCTCTACTTCATCTTATGGAAGCCAGCCGTTCTCGAGGTATTTTACGAACGGGGTTTGCCAGTCTTCTGGGTCTTCGCCCAGCTTTTTTTGGTCAATTGCCATGACGTCCCGGTTTCCCGTGGGCACGCTTGGTGCGTACAAGATTTCAATGAAGATACCCGGTGAACGCGGGCCTCCGAAGGCAGCAGATTTCGCCAGGGTATCAGCCTCTTCGTTCTGGCCCCTAGGTAAGTGTTCGACCGTTATGCCGGCGAAGCACTTTTCCATTGAGCGAACAGCCTCTAGATACTTCTTCATTCCTTCGTCCTTTGCCTCGAAAGATTTATCTACATGACTCGCCACCTGTTTGGAGTCTGTTCGGATGAGCAAACGCCGAACCCCCAATGCTTTCGCCTTTCTCAGACCCAACAATACCGCTTCGTACTCTGCCGTGTTATTGGTCGTGTCGAACTGCAGCCTTGCGGCATACCGAATCGGCACGCCCCCTGGCGAGGTGAGTACTGCCGCGGCGCCTGCCCCCCTGTGCGACCACGAGCCATCGGAGTACATTATCCAAGGCTGTTCGACAGGTTGAGATTCGGGGGTTAACGTCGGTGTCCATTCGGCGACGAAGTCAGCCAGGATTTGGGACTTGATGGCAGAGCGGGCGACAAAATGCAGGTCGAAGGGGGATAACTCCGCCGCCCACTTGCTGAGCCGACCGGAGATTTCTTTGCTCCGAAGCACTTCGCCCAAGGGATACTGCGATGGCACAGTGACTTTGTGGGCTTGGAAATAGTGCTTAAGCTTACGCGAAGCCATCACTAGGGTGTATGCGAGCTTTTCCATTTCAATGTACCTTGTCTTCGCCCCTTGCAAAGCCTCAGAAACGAAATACACTGGTTTCTGTCCTGACTCTGTCTCTTGGACAAGGACTGCACTGACCGCCACCGGCGAAGCCGCTAGATATAGCAGCATTTCGCTTCCCGGTGTGGGGTTTGCATATATTGCTTTAGTTCGTCGAATGCAACTTGGCATTCTGGTGTCCAGCTAAATTTTCCCGCGCCCCAGAGGGTCTTAAAAAATGGCAAACCCCTTTCGGCTGCCTTTGAGAGAAAACAACTGAGCGCTGCAATTCAGCCTGCGAGCTTTTGTACTTCGCGTAGGCTCGATGGAGGCTTCATTTGCTGAATGGCGTCGATTTTCTCGGGGTTCGCCTCGATACCCCTTTAGGAAACAAGAAAACCCAACAACTTGCCCGCGCGAACTCCAAAAACACATTTTTCACGGTTTAGCTTCATATTCGCTGCGTGCAAGTTGCCGAAGGTCTCCTACAAGTCGGACGCATGGTCGAAAGCCTTGCGGCTCTTGACGACGATATCGTCGACATATGCCTCCATATTTCGCCCCAACTGTTTGCGAAACACCTTGTACACCAGCCTGGCAAACGTTGCTCCGGTGTTCCTCAAGTCGAAAGGCATCCGGAGGTGGCAGAAAGTGCCGAACGGCGTGAGAAAGGCTGTCTTGGGGATGTCGCTTGGGCTCATGTGGATATGGTGGTAGCTGGAGTACGCATCCAAGAAGCTCATGAGCTCACAATCGGCTGTCGAATCAACAAGCTGGTCGATCCGCGGCAACGGGAAGTTATCTTTTGGGCACACCTTGTTCAGGTCTGTCAAAACGACGCACATGCGCCACTTGTCGTTCGACTTCTTCACCAAAACTGGGTTGCCAACCACTCCGGGTGGCCGATCTCCTGGATCACTCCAGCCTTGAGCAGCTTCTGTACTTCGGCCTTTGCCGCCTTCTGGCGATCAGCGAACATCTTGCGCAGCTTCTGCTTTCTCGGCTTTGCATCCGGTCTGACCGCCAGATTGTGCATGATGAGATCCGTCGGAACGCCCCCTACCTCGTCGGGGCTCCAGGCGAAGACGTCAATGTTCTTCTTGAGCACTTTCAGGATGTTCGCAGCTTTCTCTTTGCCCATATTGCCCCCCAACCAGACAAATTTCGTTGGGCCGGCATCCTCGACTTGCATCTTGATCACCTTGCCATGAGGGGTGGGCTTCGGCATGCATTCGGCATGATGATGTGGTTCGGCCTCAACATTGTGCACTGTCCTGTTGATTGCGGCCAAGTCGCCCTTTGATGCGGTCGAAGGTTGAAGCCCTCTGATGACGATCACACCTGCCAGACCCAGTATCTTGAGCTTGAGATAGTTGTGGTGGGAGATGGCTTCGAACTTGTTCAAGGTTGCGCGGCCGAAAATGGCACTGTAGTGGTATGGGATGTCGACGACGTCGAACAGTATTTGCTCTTCACGCATGTTTTCACTTGTGCCGAAGCCTACCACCAATTGTACTTGGCCTAGGAATTGAACTGCCTCACCGCCAAAACCACGAAGCGGGGCCGGTGCTTGAGCGAGGGCTAGGGTTCGTAATCCCATCCTAGCATATGCTTCGGCGAAAATGACATCGGCCGAACTTCCTCTGTCAACCAGGATTCGCCGAACTTCGAAGCCTGCCACTTCGGCCGAGATCACCAGGGGGTCTTGATGTGGGAACAGCACCCCTTCGGTATCTTTCGGCCCAAATGAGATTTGCTGATTCACGTACTTCGAAGCCCCTTCGCCTGTCATCATGATGTTGTGCACCATTCGCCTCTGCATCTTTTTCTGCCTCTTCGACGGCTGGACCGGCGAATCGGCCCTTGTAATCACCTGGATTACTCTGCGCTGCACGTCTTGGCGTTGTTCGGCCGGGGGTGCCTGTTCTTGGGCAGCTTCACGAGGTGCTTCGACAGCAGCCCCTTGTTGCGGCCTTGGTTCTTGAGCGTTGCTCCGTTGGCGGATGTTCCGGCATTGCTCGGTGGTGTGCGAAGATCGACCATGGTAGGCACAATAAAGGTCTTTCCTGACCTTCTTGCGAACAGGCTGTTGGTGGCTGCCACCTTGCTGGGCGTCGAAGTCCTTGCGGAGGGCTTGTACCTCTTCGACAGCCATCACAGCCTTGCCCGTGCGATCAGTTCTGAATTTTCTCCAATTCAGGGGAGCTTGATTTGGCCTTGGCGGCTGTCCTTGGTTCGTCGGCGGGGGTTGGCGAACTGCAAGAGGAGCTGGTTCGACAACCTGCGCCTGTATCTGGGCTTGGGCAGTGGCGATGGAGGCTTTGTCATACTCGGCTTGGATTGCTTGCCTTCATTTGGAATCCTCTTCGCCTCTTGCGTACCCATCGATGATGCGAAGCAGGTGCTCGAGGGTCTGCGGCTCCTTGTTGGCGATTTTCCTGGTGAGTTCGCCTTCGAGTAGCCCGGCCGAAGCGGCATTGATGACGAATGCTTCGGTTATATCTTGAACTTGGCATCGTGCTTGCGAGAAACGACGCATGTACTCTCGTATTGACTCTCCCGGCCTTTGGCCAATGCCGAGCAGATGCTGCTGCGTCTTCGGCTCCTTGTAGGTGCCTCGAAAGTTAAGGACAAAAACATCGCGCAATTGCTCCCATGAGTAAATGCTATTAGCTGGTAAATTGAAGTACCAAGAGCAGGCGATGCCATCTAGAGCGAGATGGATTACCTTTGCCTTGGTATTTTCGTCGCCGTGAGCGGCTTCGATCGCAGACTCGTAAATGGACAGGAACTCTTTTGGGTCTGTTTCGCCCGAGTACCGCGGAACGGGGGGGAACTTGAACTGGGGTGGGATTGGACAAATCTTGATCCCCCCACTTAGCGGCAGTCCCTTTTCGCCCTCTGCCTTGGCCACAGAACCCTGCAACAAGGGCCCATTCGACTGTGGGTAAGGCGTGGCAAAGGGCGAAGTGATAGCTCGCGCATGTGGCTGGGCCACGTTGTTCGGCGGCCCAGTCCCGAGTGGCGGCGCCTGGGTGGCATTGCCGAAGTCGAATTGCAGTCCTTGACTCCATGGCGAAGCCCCCTTCCCAGGCTGATTCGACAGTAACCAACCAGGGGCACCCTGACTTGTGTTTCCCTCCGGTTGGGCCGAAGGGGTTGTACTTGAAATGTTGTGGGGTTGATTGAGCTGCTGAAGGAAAGCTTGAAGCTGTGTCTGTAGGGCTGAAGACCCTTCCGCCATTGCCTGGGACATTTGACCGGGTGGTGCTGGGTGTACTTGGGCGGTACCCGATCGAATCTACGACAGCACACCAGGAGCAGGATATGCTGTTGCGGCCGAAGACTGCCCGGCGAAGTACATCGGTGTAGGCACGGCATGAGACGGAAGGGCCTGGATCGGCACTTGCGGGTAGACTTGGGGAGGGGTGTAGCCCGTTGAATACTGGAGAACTGGGGCCGAAGCGACCTTGGCCTGTCGCGCCACTTCGTATGCTTGCTGCTGCTCCTGCATTTGGCGAAGCATATCCTGAAGTCGCGTCATGTTCTGGCGCATTGCTTCCATGCCCGCTCCGTCTTGCGCTTCGAGGGTTGGGCTGGCTTGCGCGGCTGCGAGCGCGGTCGAAGTCGTAGCCGGCACCACCAGTTGACTTGTCGAGGGGATCTCCGGCGCCTGCCCCGCCGAAGCGACCGGAGCCGAAAATGGTGGTTGCGGTGCGGGCGCCGAAGCCGATGGCACCCCCCAGTTTTGGCGATGGGCGCCGAAGGTTCTGCCTCCTCTTCGGCGGCCATCGTCCCTCCTGCTTCGCTCTCCTTTGGCTTAGTAACCTTCTCCTTTGCGACCTTCTTCGGTGGCATTCGCTCTCAGTGGTTTCGCTCGGAGGTCCCCACGGTCGGCGCCAGCTGTTGTCGAAACGACAACTGCATACGTCGGTAGACATGGTTACTCGACAGTATGTTGGGAAAGGAAAGTGTATTAATTGAAGGAATTTTTCACTCATCCCCTTTTACCTGGCCCTAGGGGTCTATTTGTAGTCCTATTACAGATCCCTCCATTAGGGTTTAGGTTTTACAGGGGAATTTACATGGTTGCCCTTATGAAAGGGGCACTTATATGGTATACAGTGTAATTAATGATATATGGGCCTGTAGCAGGCCACCTGGCGACTGCAGGCCCATCGGCCAATGGGCCGAAGCGATTGGGCCAGCCCCTTGGGCCTTCTTGGATGGAGCCTGATATGGCGAAGTCACCCTTCTTCAGCGTGTGCCCTTCGCCCTGCGGCTTCGCCCAGGGCACGTTTAGACTTCGCCCTTCGCCGCCTTCACAGCGTGGCCTTCGCAATAGAGATCTTCGCTACGGGGCTTCGCCATCCATGCTGGTTGCCTGGTTTCGGCAGGTCCGGTCGAGGGGTCTCATGACATACCGCCAACAATATCAAAGGCAATAGGTTATTCCCACCCAGTGACATTCGAAAATAAATGCAACAGTTGATAAAAACAATAGCTTTAAATGAGTTCAATATGCTCAAAGGGTACTTTGGAATCTGTGTGACTTGCCTTGCTGGTCTTCGAACTCTTCAAAGTCTTCTCCTGCAACGACAGACTCTCCGGGAACGTCGAAAACTAAAGGAAAAGAACAAAATCAAACAAAATAGTACATTAACAAGCATCAACAGTACATGTCGATATTTTTATTGTGTAGATCTTGTTTTTAGAAAAATTTTAGAGACTTGAACCAACTAAATCCGAGTTATGGTGAATTAGTTATGAATTATTGAAGTTTAAATTAATTTAAATCATTTACAGAGATTTTAATTGAATTATGACGCAATAAAGAATTAATTTTGAAAAGGGAAAACGATTTATTGCATCAACATTTTATGTCTACGGTAGACCGGATGCGCAGAGGCGGTTGTAACACCCTGAAAATTCGTAACAATAAAAATCACTAAAATTTTGAACTTTTTAAAACTTTTGCATCATGCTGAACTTTTTAAAACTTTTGCATCATGCTGGATATTATGGTTGCTATTGTTGCCAAAATATAAATTGTCGCAGCGAGAAATCAAATTGAAGGAAAATATCTAGGTAATAAATAAAATTTACAAGAATAACATTATTATTCGCGCATGCGATAACAAGCCAAATAAAGTACAAGTTAAATATTAAGCATCCACAGTATAAATTACTGAGCATATGTTATACAACTGAACCATGATAATAGCCGGATCTCGCGAGAATACACAGATTAACTTCGAACTCATCACATGAAATAATGATCACCGCTATAATAATTCATTATATAAATGAGCCTCCATATTATCTAGATTAATTTTGGGATTTAACCTCATTTAAATAATGCAATAAAATATAATTGTGCCGTCACAATTTTTGGATAAAATTTAGACTTTGGACACTAAATGTTAAATTTGATTGCCTAGAAAATTTACGGAATAACTCTCCTCTTTTTCCTATTTAAAATTTCTCCCTAGACCCTAAAACGGAAATCGGCTAAATAAACAATTAAAGATATAAAGTAAAATAAAATATGTTTTGGGCCAAATTTTAGTAAATAAAACATTCTATATAAATGTCATGAATTTATTTGTGTAAAATAAATTTAAATAGGAAATTTTATATGTAAATATATAATTATTTACACCGGGTACATATATATATATACATATACAGAAATATGTATATTAGGTATAAATATAAAGTTTGGCGACATAAAATGTTGGCCTATTCTTTAGGTCATGACGATATAAATTCAATGAATATATTACAAATATATAAATATATACATATAGGGGCGTAAACCTAATCCTAGGCGTAAATATATATACACCAATATATATGTATATAATATATATATATAAATAAATTATGTAAACATGGAAATATAGAGTGAAACTTGTAGAAATAATAAAGATATTGAATAATGTGAGATCACAAAATTTTTGGGAAAATTTTAATTGAAAATCAACTCAAATTGGAAAAAATAGGAAAAGTCTACTGTTCATATGCCGCCAGCTGTTCGACCGGGACCTCAGCCTGTCCCCTCGCCGCTGCCGCGCCCTCGCGCCCCGCGCGCCGCGCCGCGTCGCGTCGCCGTCCACCACCTCGCGCCCCGTGCTTCCCCTGCCCCGCCGCGCCCGTCGCCGTCCGCCTTGAGCCCCGCGCCCGCGCGTCACGTCGACGTCGCCATCGCCGCGGCCTCGAGCCCTTCCCGCGCCGGCCGGCCTCCACGCACCGCCGCCTATAAATCCCCCCCCCCCCCGGCCGAGCCATTTGCCCGCCCCACTCCCCCTCCGTTCACCCCCCCTTCTCCCCTCTTCTCTGCCGCGCTCGCCTCCGCCGCTTGGAGCCGCATCCGCCGCCGCGCCGTGCGCCCGTCGCCGGGCTGCTGCCGCTTCGCGCCGCCCCGCCGCCCTACGCCGTGTCGCCGCCCTCCGCCGCCGCCGCCGGTGAGTTCCCCCTCCCGTTTCTCCCTTTCCCCCCCTTCCGTCGCCGGCGCCGTTTGCTGTAGGGAAGGTAGGAGAGAGAGAGCCGGGAGAGAAGAAGCAGAAAGGCAGAGGGAGAAGAAAGCAGGAGAGAGAGAGCTGGGAAAAAAAAGAAATAAAGAAAAGAGAAAACAAAGAATAGAGAAAAAGGAAAAATAGAAAAATAGAAAATAAAAAGAGAGAGGATTCCGAAATCGGAAAATTTAATTTATATCTATGTATATATATATATAAATACACCTGTTAGATCATTTCAAAATAATAATTTAGGAAAACGGTAAATTAATCGTCGATTATGTTGGAAACTCCTAGAAATAAATGGTGAATATTTAGAATTATTCGTTTAATGAGTTATTCATTTAACTGTTAAGTTTAGCTATTTAGGTATTTATTATGTTATATACGTTAATTGGTAAATTAACCGTCGGATTAAATTTCTAGAAATAAATCGGAATATTTAATAACTTGCGATTCGTTCATTTAATTGGTTATTTATTTAATGGGTTATTTATTTGGCTAATTATCTAGATATTTATTCTCTAAGATATATAAATCCGCGTATATTATTATCGGAGGATTAGTCGTCGGTCCTTTATGAAAATCCTTATATAATAAATCGCGATTTTCTATTTTATCAATAACTTATTTAGTTATTTGGTCTACTAATTATCTATTAATTTTTCACTTGCTAATTTATTTACCAACTCGATTATTCAATATGATTATTCGGTCTTTCGTTACGATTGATTATTATCGGTACCTATGTATTAAATATGCGGGGTATTTTATTAAACTATTAGGGTTAACTATTATTCATCGGAGTCCAATTCATTTGGAATTGCGTAAACTAAAATGAGCTAATAATTTAATCGTTTAACGCAAATATATTAGGACAAAAGGGATTAAAAATAAATGAATTATGAACAGTACATTTTCACCATTTCTCAAATTAATTCAAATTCGAATCTTTTAACTAGCGTAACTTATTCGTTTTAGCTCCGATTCGAGTGAAACTTGAACCTAAATTCATCTAAAGTCATGAACTCTCCAATAGTACATAATTCACTATTTAATAAAATATATTTATATCTATAAAATAATTAATATCAAATGATTAGATAATGGCCACCCTACAAGTGTGGTAATAAATAAAAATGGATATTGTCCAGTAAACTAGGTATAAGAATATTTGTCTCTAACATGTTTATTCACTATAAAAACCATGTAAACTAATTGATAGTATTATTTCAAAAACTTGCTAGAGCATGTAGGAATATACTAGTGCCATTTATTATCACTAACCGTATATATATGGTTAAACCCATGACTTATAGGTTATTTAAATAAGTTTAGCCTTGTAATTTTGTGGGTAAAATATGAGTACACTTAGGTCAGTTCATAGCATATTTTTGGGAGATAATAACAGCGCTAATATGATTAAATCACTTATACAAATTAATAAACGCCATATCGTATAGAGTAGTGTATATATAAATTTGGTTGTACCCACTAAAATATAAATTATGCGATAGAATATGTAGATCGATAAAATACTAATTATAAATCTTGACCTCATGTAATAGTAACCCAGCGATGAATTAGGATTATTCATTGTAAAATTATAATCTGCACATCTAATATTATTAACCTCATAAATCTAGCATATAGAGCTTTGATAATTAGTAACCTTTTATAGCGTCGGGTAAAATCTATCTATAATTAAAATAACGGCTCTATTGATAAAATAATCGAATAACTCACCAAAGTGATTCGTTGATCCGACATTGATACGTTGACCATTGTATTTAGATAGAGGCGAATTGTATGAGCAGCCCAGGTTCGACTCCAGCATTTATATTTGTTTGCGCATGTTTGATTGTTGGTTGAATATTGGTTTTTCTCGCGTATTATAGTATTGGTGTATCGTTTAGTCGTGAGGCAACGTGTGCAGCTTCCAGGAGGTGAAGGTTGATCAAGATTATATCAAGAGTAAGGATTATCCTTGGGCAAGCAAGTCATCACTATTCATTGAACATATTGATCCCAATTGCGAACTTATTTTGTTTACAAATAAAACTGCATGCAATGGTGAACATCCTACTTGTTATTATGCCATACCTTTTACTATTGTTTACCTTATTCCCTTGTACCCATAAATGCGTGTGATGTTTTTAGTCACTTATGACAAATGCTTAGTAATGCTAATTTAGATTCATGCATTCTCATATTTATTAAATGCCATATGCTCGGGCAATTACCTTTGGGAAGGTAATTGAGATGCGGCATGTGGAGACATGAGCGCCACATTGCCATGACATTGATGACATGATTTGTGAAAGGAAAATAAAACTAAACAACTGTTTTCAACTGGGGCGGCTGGATGATTTGGGTGGTGTCCGGTAAAGGCTAGTGCCGTCCCTGGTCAGTTAAGGACCGAGCCATGAAGCTAAGCATGAAACGACCCTCGTACAACCGTACTTCTCGAATGGGCATAGACCTAGCGGAGTAAATAGCCGAGCGGAGACAGTATCCCTGCATAGTGGTTTTCTTGATGTGTGTGAGTAGCGGGGCCTACGGTGGAGTAGCCACTGGTAGGACCGCCATGTGTAAACCTAAATTTAATTATAACCTAATGCATGTGTGAGTCTTCCCTTCCCGGGAGCGCCAGAACTCCGCTCACTGCTAGAAACCGTGTACGCCTAGAATGCATGAGGATGTAAGTTCATGGAGCGGGTACTACCAATGTGAGGTTATTGAAAGGCTTTGCCGTGACGCGTCTCATTCGTTGGGACTTCGGCTCATGTGTTGGGCAAGTCACGGAGTACGGGTAAAGTGTACATCCACTGCAGTGTGAGTAAATCAAACCTATTCGAATAGCCGTGCTCGCGGTCATTGAGCACCGGGACATGTATTACACTTAGCTAGACTCTAAATTCTTAAACTGATTGGGATGGGTATGCATAATGACTTTTATGTGCTGGTGGTTCAACTTCTCGAGAAGCGAGAAGGGGTAGGCCCCAGAAAACCATGACGATACAATGGCGGGAAGCTATCCTTGGATCACAGTGAATGGTGGACAGAACCGTCGTTAATTAATGAACTTTGGTATTAAAATTTGATCAGTCTATGCTAGGTCTTAGGCTTGTGAAAAGATTTACAAAACTTGCTTTTCGCAAAAGAATCGGAGGCCACTCTTTGAAATACCCTCTATCATATGCCTTCTTGTGTGGTGGCTTGCTGAGTGCTTTTGTACTCATTGTTGCTCTATATATATCTTTTAGCAGAGTGCTTGAAGAGAAGTCCTTGTTAGTACGCTTGCGTACCTAACAAGATGATCGGAGTGCGGTCCCGTTCTAGGTCTCGTTCCCCAGTCGACTGCTTGTGGCATGTCAACCGGGCCCTTGTGTTGTTTCGTCTTCTGCTGTTGTTCTCTGATAGTTGTCGGCCTGCCTGGCCCTAATGTAAGCATTTAACCCCTTAGCCTGAATTCATTCGTGATATGTATGTGTGTACCAACTACTGATCCAGGGATTGGTACGGATAAACACATAGGATTTTCGATTTCCAAAATCGGGGGTCTACAGCGGTCCACCACGTGGCACGCGACTAGGCGACGACATGACGGATGACATCACGATGACATCATCGACAGCGGTGACTCGAGACCCCATGGTTACCGGCAAACTAGGGATGGCGGCGCTAACGGATGGCATCAGCGGGTAGAGCACGGCTCAGCAAACTCACCGATGGCGGCACAACGAGAAACGACAACGAACGACAACGATGGCGAGGTTGGAACGACTGCGTAGCACGGGTTGACGACGACGACGTAGCTCCGGCGAGTTGCAGCAGCAGCGAAGGCGTGGGCGGTGTTCCTCTCCTCCTTGCGAACTCAGCGGTGGCGACGGCTCGCGGAGACGACGGCTGCAACAGCGGCAAAGCACGGCCGAACCCGCGTCGACGGTGGTGGCGCAAGAGCTCGGGCGGCGATGGCTCTACCGGTGGCTACGAGCTAGGGCGAGGGTGGCAGCGGCTAGAGGAGGACTAGGGGGTCCTATTTATAGGCTCGGGAGGACAGGATCGAACCCACATGGATGGGAAAAAAATCGAGAAAGTTTAGGGTTTCCAAAGAGAGAGAGGATCCGAATAGAGTTCGAATCAGAGTCGATTTTCTATGGGATTTGATTTGATTTTTTGGGGAAAGGAAAGAGGAGGATGTAGCAAATATTTCCCCTCTATCAATTTAGCCGAGAAAAGATGGAAACGACGGGATTTGGAAGGGGAAACAACTGCATCAACGGACAAGGTCTCTGGACTGAGGTTGAAGACGACACTGTAGCGATAGGGAGGTCAAACAGACTTGTGGGTAAAAGGGCCGGCCTGAAAAAGAAAAAGAAAATGAACGAAGGGAGGCAAAGTAGACTTTTTGCGGTAAAGAGAAAAGCTGTGATTTTGGGCTGGGCCAGCAGGAAGAGAGGTGGGGATGGGCCGAAGAAAAGAAAAGAGAAAAAGGAAAGTTTTATTTACTTTTTCAATTTAAATAATTACTGAAGTGATGTTTCATTTATTAAAAATACTTCCTTAGCTCAAATAAATCCCGGAAAAATCCAGGAACTACGAGAATAAAAGAAGTATTTAGCAAAATTTTATCTAGCCCCTTTTTATGTTGGAAATTATTAAATTAAAACTAGATCTTTTCTTTTAAGCATTTAAAATTATTTCTAATAATTCCTTTTAAACAACAATTTATATTCTAGGGATTTTAGGATGTAACACGGTTGGTGTTACCAACCGGGACTAAATATATTTTTTCTTTTTTATAAAAACAATTGCTGGTTCTGCCAGCTGCTTGTTTATATATTATGCATATATATGTATGTAACATTATGCATATATATGTATAAATACATATATATGCATAATATATGTGTATATAATATGTGTATATATGTAATATATGTATTTATACATATATATATATGCAATATGCATTTATATATATATATATGTATAAATACATGTTTTACACATATATATTCCCTACATATATACACTCAAGTAAATATATACTTATATTACCGAAATATACTCACACACATAAGTACATGTATGCACATCAAAATACATACATATATTACAATCCTTCATTAATTCTAATGTTCTATTGTATATTACGAAGAAACCTAATACATGCTATATATGGGGATGATGATCAATAGGTCTTCCATCGTAGTAGAATTCTCCCGCGGGAGCAATTATTTGTTCATTGATAAATCCTATCAATTGTTCTTAAACAGCCTTGATAAATTCTTCGTTGAATAGTTTTTCCCTCATGTAAATAATCTATCATTTCAAAAAAATTGAGATATAAGTATACGAAGTCAATAAGAAATCGGGACATAATGTATGAGTGATTTTTATGTACTTCCAGATCCTTGTTACTGTTGATTTGGTGTACAATGCAGTGAGTATATTCGCAGACGTAGTAGCCGCACAAGTTATTCCGCTGCTCCTGTTTTGCACACTTAAGGAGAAACGATGAGAGATTTAATGTACTAATTTTTTCTAGAACAAATTAATGATTCAATATGTTTTGGAGCATGTACTCACCGGAAAATTAAACCTCCTACCAAGTTTTTCTTTTCAAACCCCACGCCAATGTACGAAACTTTGCCCATGCCCTATGTACAGTTGGATGCTATGATTAAATATCGGAATCTGCATAGTAGCAATAGCAGTGTTCATAATTAATGACAGTTGAATAGATGGCATTTCCTGTCTATCACTTCAAAAATCTTAGCGAAAGTAGACTCTGGTTTATCCATTGAGTCATAGACATGGACTTTGCATAGTTCAAGGTCGAAGAGGAAAAGAACCCAGTGAAATCTGCAAATTGCATCAGATGATATATATGTCACGGTATGAGTACGAGGAGGAAGTTGGTACAAATTCGAAAGGCAGTTAAAACTCACTCTGTGTTGTAGGGCAATAGTATGTAGGTCTTATAATGCTGCTGCACCAGGAAATGAACAATATTGTCCTCTGTAGCTTCCTCAAAGTCCCGTATCATTACGTCATTGACTTTGCGGGGTCCATGAATCCAATATTGTAAATCCTCTGCCTACGGCACGATTGAATCTTCATTCTACAAAGGATAAAGGAATTTGCATCAGTCTTATCGGCACAGTGTAACCATTGAATGGTACATAGAAGGAGCTAAGGAACAAAACAAATTTTGCTAAAACGATACTTACAAAACCCAACAGCTGAGAATGGAGACGTCTAGAGCGTCTAGTTGGTATACATCGAATACATTCTCGAAGTTGATCCACAGAACATCATCTCCTTGATAGTAATCTGTGTTTCTTATCCTCGCTCCAACCATCGTTCTACTTTTGGATGAAAGTTCCATGTACCATTGATGGAATCGGAACATTTGTGTAGAGAGGGTGTTCACCTGACCAGGCTTGACAAGCGGTTCACCGAGTTTAAATTTGTATTTCAAATCGGCTTCTATCGCTATGGTTATTGGTGCGTCTCTCACCAGTTGCGTCCTATTCAGACCCGTCTCTTTCATCCATTGCCTTAGTTACTCTTCACCGGGTGGTAGCAACGCCTCAACCGACTGTTTTGGTTGCTTTCTGAGCTGATGCACTTCTTTGGTTTTTCCTCTTTGTTTCTTAAACGACTTCGTCATCGACCGGTCATAATCCGAAAGTAAAGCCCTCTTGATAGCCGGATCTATAGAAATCTTCTTTGGTGGGCTCTGTGCCTTGAAGAACGCCTTCACTTTCGCTCGTACGACCTCCTCATTCTCCTCGGGAGTGCGGTCGTATGCCCTTTTCTTGAGAGCGAGGAGTTTTGGCTCGTCAAGTCTTGGCTTCTTTCTTTGTTCTGTGGACTTTGATGGCGCGGGACGAAGTGGGCACGACTTTTTAGCTCGTGAAGGCGGAGTAGACGATGACGGTGCAGGTAGAGGAGGCGGAGGTAGAGGAGCCGGTGCAGGCGAAGGAGAGGGTGCAGGCGGAGGAGACGGAGGTGGAGGAGCCGATGCAGGCGGAGGAGAGGGTGCAGGCGGAGGAAACGGAGGAGAAGACGTCGCTGCTCGCCCAGGAAACACGATGTACCGCTTGTACCATAGTATGATGGCGTTGGCTGTGTCTCCTAGTTTCGTCTCCTCGTCTCCTCCGGGGTTGTCCAGCTCGAGATCCTCGAACCCTCGTTCCACCAATTCAACTTTGACCCTTGAGTACCCAAGTGGAATCGATCTGCAATGGTATGTCCCTGAAGGGTCTACTGGTATGGCCATGCCCAACACCACCTTTATGAGAATCGAGGTTACTTAGTAATTAACAGATGCATGCACCACCTTTTGCAATTTACAAGACATATATCATAAAACTACGAGCATATCTTGAGTGATATGTTCTTGAAGGGACTATGTAGCTCACAAGGTGTCCGCCGCGTGATTTCATCTACGGGGTACAATGGGTCGTCGTGAGCTAGCCCTGCTACACCTTCTATGCCCTGTTCTCCTGCTTGCCCTATAGAAGCACAACTACTGCGATTGCCTGAGGGGCTCACCATGACTGGAGGGACATACGGCTGCACCGTCTGCTGGCTCTGTCGTTTCGCCAGGCGTTGGTCAACCCGTCGTTGCACCTTCTATTGCATCCTTATGTCCTGCAGGGCGACCCTCTCCTCGAGATATCTTAATTTTGCCTCGGTATCCCTCTTGCTCCTCATCCGACTCTGGTAAGTATGGCTGTCCTATTGAAATCCGTATTTCCAAGCAACCACGCCTTTTCCTCGTGTTTGTCCTGGATGCTCGGGATTCTGTCGTGAGAGCGTAAGCTCGTCCTTCTCTCTGTCAGGCTTGAATGTTCCCTGAGCAGACGCCTCCACTGCTTCCGTAAGTCGGCTAGCTGTTTCGCGGATCGCATCGCCGAATACAAGGGAGCCATCAGTGGGATCGAGCGTTCCACCATGAGCATAGTACCAATTTCTGGATCGTTCAGGCCAGTTCGTTGTGGCCGGCTCAATACCCTTTTCTATCAACCCGGCTTCCAGTTTATCCCACTTGGGGATTGCCTTCTTATAACCACCTGACCCTAGCCGGTGATGGTACTGCTTCTTAGCAGCATTGGCTTTATTCTTTTCTATTTGCGCTTGCCCGTGTTGGAGGTCTTGTATGCGACAAACGCATCCCAATGATCCCTCAGATTGGTTAATTTGACGAAATCAGGTGTCAGACCCTTCAGGATGTATTTCTTGTACAGAGCTGACTTGTACTTCTGGAACTGTTTAACCATTTTCTTCATCGTCCATTCTTTCAATCTTGGCTGATCAGCCTCAGGACCGCGAAGGTCTCGAGCATGGTGGTCCACAGCATATCTTTCTCCGTATCTGAAAGATAACTTTGGTCATCCTCTGCTGACCTTGATTGATGCCAGTGCACTGTGCTAATGGGCACGTGATCCCTCACAACCCAACCACTGTGTCCCACAAACTTTCGTAGAATACCGGCTAGGGCTACTGGTTCGCCGTCTGGGGCCACTTCACTAATAATGTGCCTGCCCTCTAGCTTCCTCGCGGCACCTCATTGTCCGCGTGCCCTCTTCTCTCCAACGGCCGGTTGCCGTTCACTTTCCTCTTGGTTTGTGCCCTCGTTTCGCTCCTCGTTTAGGTATTGGTTGGGGTCCTCTTGCTCCTCATCCGCCCAATATTGGCTGCTGCCCTTTGCGATCTCGTCCATGAGGATCTGTTCATCAGCGCGATCTGCCATCTGTTCGTAACATTAACTACTACACATCAACTAAGAGTATATTGTTATACATATATTGACATTGTTGAGAAATACGTACGATGACCAGTTAATTAATTGTTATACATGCAACCTACGTGCATATGTCATATATATATATGAATGTATATATATATATACACACATATATATATACATACATATATACATACAAATATATATATACACATACATACATAAATATACACGGATGCGCTAAAACAAGCCCAGTGCGTGCTATACTATGTCTATATATATATATATACACACACCAAGGAATTAATGTAACTTGCCTTAGTTTTGCTTGGAGTTATTGGGGCCACTTAAGCTTGAGCGACGACGACGGTCAGCAGCTGCACCATGTATGACAAAGAAATAAAAATTTAGTTAAAAGATGTACAACAGTCGTATGTGAAAACATTAGACTTGGAGATGATGGAATTAGTATAATTCAGCCCTTTCTTTAAGATGAAAATTAGAAAAAAAAATTGAATCATTATTGGAAAAACAAAAAAAGATGTGCAATATTATATTCAATGTATCCACGTGATAACATGAAAAATATTGCAAACAAAACGGAGGTTAGATTATATCATTAACAATGTGTGACTGGATTTAATTTGGTACATCTATGATTAATCTACACATCATGCTTGCATATCTACATTGAAAACATATACATATATATACCACGTTCTCGTTCATTCGGTCACGTTCGTTGTATCGTTCGCTCGTTCGTTCGTTCTATCGTTCGGTCACGTTCTATCGTTTGTGGTCATGTTCGTTCTATTGTTCACATTCTATCGTTATATCGTTCGTTTGGTCGCGTTCGTTCTATCGTTCGTTCGTTCGTTTGTTCTATCATTCGGTCACGTTCTATCGTTCATGGTCACGTTCGTTCTATCGTGAACAATAGAACGTTCGTTCTATCATTCGTTCGTTCGTTCTATCGTTTGGTCACGTTCTATCGTTCGTGGTCACATTTGTTCTATCATTCACGTTCTATCGTTCTATCGTTCGTTCGTTCGTTCGTTCGTTCGGTCACGTTCTATCGTTCGTGGTCACGTTCGTTCTATCGTTCACGTTCTATCGTTCTATTGTTCGTGGTCACGTTCCTTGCATCGTTCGTTCTATCGTTCTGTCACGTTCTATCGTTCGTGGTCATGTTCGTTCTATCGTTCTATATATCGTTCACGTTCGTTCGTTCACGTTCTATTGTTAACGTTCGTTCGTCCACGTTCTATCGTTCGTTCAGATGGCGCAGGGGTGGCGGCGGCGCAGTGGGGTGCGGGCGGCGCCGCGGGCAGGCGCATGGTGCCGGCGGCGCCGCGAGCAGGCGCGGGGTGGCGGCGGCGCGGCGGGTTGCGAGCGGTGCCACGGGGTGGCGGCGGCGCCAAGGCATGCCGACTGCGGCTTGGGGCGTTGCGGCGGCATGCATGGCGGCGGCGGGCCGCGCGCGGATGCGAGAGAGATTGAGGGAGACATAGAGAGAGAGGAGAGAGGACGAGCACAAATCTCGGCGCGGCGGTGAGGTTGGCGACGATGTACGGTGGCGGAGACGACGAAGACAACGGCGGTGGCAGAGGCGGACGATCAGCGGTGAGAAACAGCTAAGTGTGGATCGGTGGAGATGACGATGCACACACCTATTTATAGTCGGGATCTTTAGTCCCGGTTGGTGGGATCAACCGGGACTAATGATCTTATCTTTAGTCCCGGTTGGTAGATATAACTGGGACTAAAGATATCTTTAGTCCCGGTTGGTTCTACCAACCGAGACTAAAGGTAATTTCCCGCTGTTTCCAAAATTTCTTTTTGTCCCTGCTATGGTTAACAACCAGGACTAAAGATTAAAACATTTAAATGACATATGCCCGTTCTAAATAGTTTAAAATTATTATTAAATATAAATAATCACATATAATCAACATATGACCTATTTAAATAGTTTAAAATTGATATTACATTTAAAAAATATATACAATTAACATATGACCAATTTAGATAGTTTAAATCTGTTATTACATTTCAATAATGATATATAATTAAAATATGACCAATTTAAATACTATTTAAATAGTAATAATCATATGTACATAACATATGACCTATTTAAATAGTTTAAAATTGCTAGCACATATATAATTATATTCGTAAAAAACACAAACATTGCATGTCCTTCAATACATTATAAATAATTTGCATCGTCCATACAACAACCTATGTCACTGTTTTCGTCACGTACTTTCTCCTCACTAATGTTCCTTCGCTATGATCATTGCGTGAGTAAGGGGTGTCCTCCTTTGATAGGAGGATGCTCGGGTCAACCGTCACCACGAACGAAGGTTGCCTGTCAAACTGATCGTAATCTTCGTCAGTCTTATCCTCGACTCCGACGATTTTCCTTTTGCCTGGGAGAACCACGTGGCACTTTGGCTCGTCAGGTCCTTTACCCTTCTTTGGTTTTCTAGACATGTCCTTCATGTAGAAAACTTGTGTTACATCATTGGCTAGGACAAATGGTTCGTCTGAGTATCCAACCTTGGTTAGGTCAATCATTGTCATCCCACTGTCATCAATCGTTACACTTCCACCAGTGAGCCTAACCCATTGGCACCGAAACAGAGGTACCTTCAGGGGTCCATAGTCTTGTTCCCATATGTCCTCGATGACACCGTAATACGTGCTAGTTGCACCATCGTATCTCATGGCGTCGATACTAATAGTAGAGTTCTGGTTTGTGCTCTTTCTGTCTTGGGCTCTTGTGTAAAATGTATACCCATTGATTTCGTATCCTTGGAATGTCGATATCGAGCAAGAAGGCCCCCTCGCCAAGAAGGCTAGTTGTCGGTCAATGGTTTTGGTACCCATTAGATGTTGTCGTAGCTGTGGAGATTATGGGTACCATATACCCACACGGCTGGCTTATCCGACTGGCAATAGGGGATAGGTTATGAGTCATGATTATGCAATAGGCTTAGGACTTAAGTATTACGTTACCTTGTGCGTTAAGGAACGGCTTATAGTCCTGAGTCGGGAATACTATGGAGTCTTATACAATATGTAGTTAGGTCTCCGACTTGTGAGCCTATGTGGGGCTACCCCGAGTTAAATATTATGTAGTTACTTGAGATGATAGAGTGAAATATTTAGTTGGATGGGGTCTAGTAATAGTTAAGGAAAACGGTAACTGTCCAACCTGATCACAGTTGTATCAAGTCAAATAATATACATAATATCAAATCTGAAGCGCCGAGTAAAGAGCATAGGGGATATTGCTAGGACTTTAGCCTGCCAGTCAACTTTAGCCTGAGACATGCCCGTCGAACCATACGAAGATGGCGACCAGATGTGTTACATATCTCAGGAGACTTGACGAAAAACGCTAAAGCTCTACGACATCCCAAATGCTCAATACCTATATCGGTGTAGAACTAGATCCCAGGAAAAGCTCTAGTTCCACACTTTTATCTAAGCGATCAAAATCAGAATAATAAGGAATAAACACAAATAAACTTTATTCTACATTTTTAATAAAATACTTAGGCCAATTGGCCAGATAATTACTGATCCGCGGAAGCTTGGCTACCTAAACCACAAGCAGCCGACTGTGAGATACCCCTTTTGGATCCAGTCCTAGAAGAAACGACGATCACCCGATTCACTCAGATTAGACTAAGCATACAACCTGTAAAATGGATATTCTAGTATAACAAGAGTCAGTACATTAATTGAATTAATGTACCGGCAAGTATAAGACAATCCTAACACACTACATGCATGGCATATAATTAGGAAAGGCTATTTGTAGCTCATTTTAGCGTAAAGCAGATTTTAGTTCACAATCTTTTGTAAAAGAGTTGATGATTCAATTAACAAAAACATTATGAAATTATATCATAACATTCACCATATTAACATCATAAATATACTCTTGTTGCTTTCCCTGGCAACAAGTCATCATCTCATATAAATATTATACTATAACCATACCCTTGTTGCCGATACCGGCAACAAGTCATAATATACTTGACTGCCCACCCGGCATCAAGTCTCACGTTCATCATCAACAACATAATCATTATAGTTCAACCCTAGTTACCACTTTCAAATCCATAGTTCATAAATCATCATTTGAAAATGTAAATCAAAGATCTATACTCATGACACTTCACCAAGTCGCTCATGACCGTGAGCACGGCTAATCGATTAGTTTTAGACTCTGCAGAGTTTGTACAGCTTTACCCATATGATATGAACATTCTAGTTTATCCGGTACCCGTCGGTACCACCACACTCTACACATTGAATGCAGTCTAGAGGTCACAATGTAGCCTTTACATTACTTAATGCCTAGCCTTGCATCAGCGACGGCAAGTGTGAATCTGTCCTGGGAATGACCCAGAACCGTTAGGTGGCGGGCCCACGCCTTAAACCTAACGCCGTGGCAGCGAACACATCCGTTCCCTCACGAGGCACTTAACCGTTGAATTGGACAGACTTAGACACCCATGCTGTGAAGCGGACCATCCGTCCCCTCACAGAATCACACACAGCTAGTAATATTCGCTAGCATTATCATCGACACACATTCATGGGTAGTTCCGATGAATCATCGCTCAGACTAATTCATTCTACTCCGGCATACCAATATGCAAGGCTAGACTTTAAGTAACTTAATTAGCTAAGGCTACCCCATAAATAGCACATGTGGTTGTACGGTATACTTAAGATGGTGACACGAAGTTCAGTTCTTAATTAACTCAGGCGAACACTCCCCCTATCGGTGTACAACTACCACCATATGCACACCACTTGTCGCCCAAGTCCAAAATCGTTTACTCACACTTTAGTTCACAAATACTTATCATTCTCATTTTAAATCCAACATTTACCAAATATCCAAAATCCCATTCATTATGTCGTAAGGTTGGTCATTTGCATAGTTCTAGGCATGGCTAAGCAAATGGCATACATAAAAGCATATATATACCCTCCAATGAGCATTTATAAAATACTCAAATTCATCCTATGGTTACAAATAGAAAGGTAACAACATATGAAGGTAGATTATGCAACAATAAGGTCATAGCTACCATTCATTATGTAGCATACCCAAAATTTGAATTACAAATTTTGTACCTAAAAATGTCGAGAATATTTTTCCTAAATAGGATTACTAATATTTTTCAACTAAAAACCTATATGAGTCTAATATGACTAGTTTAATTATGCAGAGTCGCGAATAATTTGAAACTTTTCCTTGATAGATCAAATGAAGAAAATAAAACCTAGAGTGTGTGCATGTATTTGCATAATGTATTGTTGTGACTTGAGTCCTTTTGCTTGCTTTTGGATTTTATGGGCATTTCATAATAGGACTCATGTGCATTAATTAAAAACTTGAAGCAAATACTAAATGTATATTACAAGAATGTATATACATGTAATATATAAAGTTGAGTAATTAAAAGTTTAAATCATGCTCAACAACATCATGTTAGGTCAAGAATCACCTAAATATAATTTTATAAACATTTAAAGGTATATTCATAGTAGCAACCTATGTATATTTTTAAGCTTAGTGAATTTCTAAAAATAATTGGTGTAGGATAAAATCATGAAAAAATTCATGTGAATTCTACTCAATGGGTTAGGCTCACTGTAATTTTGGCATGATTTTATCTTTATATCTAGGCACTAAATTGATTTGGTCAAAGAAGTAAAAAAATCCAAATTAATCCAAACCCTAATCGGCAAAATGGATATACCTTTCATATGTGTATTTTATTACATAAAAATGTATATGGGATATAATTTATTCAAATACTAATCTATTTATCATGAATTAATATAATTTTTCCAGAATTTATTTCACTATTTTTGATCCCCTAAATATTCAAACCAACTTCAGCTAGAGCTATTTTCTTTATTTTGCTGGGAATAAAATATAATGAATTTTTGTGTGAAACCAAAGAAAATGGAATCTAGGTATTTTTATCTACCTCTAGAAAAATACACATTATTTTATCTTGCACACAAATTAAATTATGGAATTGCAAAAAAGGGAGGAGGAAAGAAATAAACCTGAAAAAAACATCTAGAATCCTATACCTACTCAGGGTCTGACCCTTACCCCTCTTACCCACTTGGTTTCCATCGGTCGGGCCCACATGGCAGCCTCATCGGCTTGCCCTCACCCTGTCCTTTACCCCTCACCACCGCTCAACTCAAACAGCTAGCCGAGGGAGAGATCACCGGGAGGTCCTACGTGCTCGACGCATGTCCGTCGTCGTGGCGTCACCGAGCTCTCCCTTTTCTACTCCCAGCCGCGTTGCCCATCTCCAGTGGTCAAGCCGGAGCTGTGCCCACCGAGGGAACGAAACCCTAGCCCATCCGTTTTGCCTCAAACCCGTCGCCGGCCGTGAGGAAGATGGAAGCCGCCATCGTTGTCAAGCCATCTCCACCCCCAACTCTCCCACGTTCCATGCTCTACTCATCATGCCAAGCAAGTTCTATATTGGTACCCTCCTGTTTCATCCACTACAACGACCGGAACGCCACCATGCCGACGACGCCCGGGAGCGCGCTCTGGACCGCGCCGCCGGTGACTTCATCGGTGCGCAAGCCGGGCCAACGCGCCATCAACCTCCCCTTGGAGTCCTCTTCAAAAGCCCCCAAGATTCCCAGCCTATGGTGAAGCGAGCATGGAGATCGCGGTCATCTTCCCCAACTCCGGCCACCGGTCACCGTCGCCGATTTCCGCCGTTCCGGTGAGCCTGGGTTCGATTCCTCGCATGAGTAGCTTCCTAGGGACCCTGCTAAACTTTTAAGCGCCATCTCTTAGCAGCCCACTGACCGGAGCGAGTCGTCGCCGTGGAGCCGAAGTATTTCACCACCACCGGCCATTTCCTCCGCTACCACCATTGTCTAGGTCTCTCTAAGCCGTGGTCAGGCTTTGGTGAGCATCTAGGACCCATGTAAGCACTCTTGCATGCATCCCTTTGCACCAATTTTAGCCGAGTCACTCCATGCACCTGCAGCCGGAAAACCGTCGCTGCTCGCACTGCCGCCGACATCGACTCCGATCATCTCCGGTGGCGAGACGACCACCGACGGGTTCGCAAGGTTCCTCTCTCTGTTTTCTCTGTTGGCCGTGTCGTTCAACTCTCCGCCGGTCGCCGCCGACGCCATCCACAAGCTCGTCGGTGAGCTTTGCCGCTACTGCTGCTGCTCCCTTCTCTCTGGTGCATATGGTAGACAGGGACCTCGGGTTCCAATCTCAAAACTCCAAGGGCTTTTCTGCAAAATTACCAGTCACTGCCAATGGACCCCATGTGTTTAAATTCTAGGAAATATAAGAACAATACTTCAAGTATTACTTATTCAATTGAAAAACATCCAAAATTGTAAAATCCATGTAAAATTAACTATAACTCATTTTGGAATGAATCCAACTCCAGTAGGTTCATAAATTAGTGATTTTAAATTTTATAAAATAAAATATACACATACAGAGTAATAAATATTTCTAATTAATTGTGAAAAGGATAATTTGTAGGTAATTCATTTTAGCTCTACATAAATCAAACTAAAACTTATTAGTTTCACAAAAGTACGAACTTCATTTATATGAACTAAGATCTGGAATGTTTAGTATACAAAATATAGTTCTCTTTTATGTAAATATAAATGGTCATAATTAATATAAGAACTTATGAAATTCATAAGAAACTGGTTCTAACTTCGAGTGAGTTTTTTTCTAGTTTTGTCAGATCCATGATTTCATAAACGTAATTACCATGAATTAAAGTATGAACCATGCAGTATTAAAAACACTTCTAAGAGTTGTGTGTAGCAAAATATTGACATAGTATATAGTATGACTTGTAAAATAAGTATGAGATTAATACAAACATTTAAAATTATGAACTCATATTTGTTGGGATAATAAACTTGTTCACTTATTTACTGTAAATTAAAACTTAACACCTTATGTGTATAAAACTCCCTTAAAAGTACATATAGCCTATAATAACTCTATGTACCCTATAGGTTATAAAATTTATAACATATTCATAGTAGCTACAAAAATAGTAAAAACAACCTTATTAGACTTATAGGATCACCCACTTTATTTCGGTAACCAGAAACCTGCAACAACTTGAATAAGGATTCCATTTAAGTTTAAATAGGGTTAATATGATCTACTACTAGTATAAATTAGAGAAATTCATAACTCATCATTTCTAAGTAATAAAATAGATATTATTTCACCTTAATTCCTGATTAATCAATACTTAATCATTGTAGTAAATTCATGCAGGTTAGAAGCATTTTGGATTTTTGAGTGATTTGGTGTTATCTCGGTTGCCGTTATTTCGTATAGTGAGCGACATCGCTTTCGATGAGAAGTTTGGGTTTTATTACTGACTGTGAGGGAGATTCTAACTAAGGCAAGTTGCCCTCCTCCTTTGAACACTTTGATCCTATGCTTTTAATGGGCTAACGTTTTCTATTGCAAAGTTGCATACGTTAGATAGTTATATTTGGGAAAAAATTATTTGAAAGTGATGGAATGGTAGTTATGACCTAATTGTTGCATAATCCTCCTTGAGAATTGTTATCCTTTATGTTTGTAACCCTAGAATGGTTTAGAGTACTCTCCATGTGCTCAACTGGGCTTATAATTGCTAGTTATAATGACATATGCTTAGCCATGCCTAGTGAGACATTTCTACGCATTGTGATCACCTGTTGTATTTGAAAATGGGAAATTTACAATTTATGGACTGAGGTGAAGCCTATGGATATTTGTGAAATAAAATGGAGTTAAACATATTTTTAGACTTGGGCGGTGAGTGGTGTACATATGGTAGTACTTGTGCACCGATAGGGGGAGCGTTCGCCTGAGTTGATTAAGGACTGAACTCTATGTTACCAACTAAGTTTACAGTACTGCACATGTGTTAGTATGGGATAACCTTAGCTTATTAAGTTGTTTAATGTTTAGTCTTGCATATTGGTAGGCCGGAGTAGAATGAATCAGTCTGAGCGATGATTCATAGGAACTACCCATGAGTGTGTGTTGAATTTATTGCTAGCGAATATTACTAGCTGTGTGTGTTCTGTGAGGGGACGGATGGTCCGCTTCACAGCATGGGCGTCTAAGTCTGTCCAATTCAACGGTATAGTGTCTCGTGGGGGAACGGATGTGTTCGCTGCCACGGCGTTAGGTTTAAGGCATGGGCCCGCCTCCTAACGGCTCTGGGTCATTCCTAGGGTGGATTTACACTTACTGTCGCTAATGCAAGGCTAGACACTAAGCAATGTAATGGCTAAGTTGTGACCTCTAGTCCGCACTCAACGTGTAGAGTGTGGGGTGCTAGGCCTGCACCGAACCAACTAGAGTGTAGCCTCCGGGCTTTTATCGCATCATGTGGACTTGTACGAATTCTACAGAGTTAAAACTAACCGGTTAGCCGTGCTCACGGTCATGAGTGACTTGGTGAAGTGTCATGAGGATAGATCTTTGGTTTATGTTTTCAAATGATGTTTTGTGAACTATGGATTTGGAAATGATAACTGGGGTTAAGTTATGATGTTTATTTTATATTGATGAGTAACGTGAGACTTGATGCCGGGTGGGCAGTCAAGTATATTGTGACTTGTTGCCGGTATGGGCAAAAAAAATATGGTAATGATATAGTTATTTATGATGTTAAAATGATGAAAATTTATAAAGTAAATTAGTTAATGTTTTGTTAATTGAATCATCAACTCTTTTACAAAAGATTGAGAACTAAAATCTGCTTTATGCTAAAATGAGCTACAAAAAGCTTTTCATTGATCAAACGCCAGGCATGTGGTATGTTAGGATTTGTTTTGTGCTTGCCGATACATTAACTTGTTAATGTACTGACTCTTGTATACTGGAATATCCATTTTGCAAGTTGTGTACTTAGTCTAAATCTGAGTGAATTGGGTGATCGTTGATTCTTCTAGGACTGGATCTGAACGGGTATCTCCCAGTCGACTGCTTGTGGTTTCGGGTAGCCAAGCTTCCACGGATCAGTAATTATCTGGCCGATTAGCCTATATATTTAAGTTAAGTTGTAGATTAATGTTAATAGAGGTTACTCCCTATTAATCTAATTTTCATCGCTTAGATGAAAGTGTGAAACTAGAGCTTTTCCTGGATCTAGTTCTACACCGATATGGGTATTGAGCATTTGGGATGTCATAGAGCTTTAGCGGATTTTGTCAAGTCTCCTGAGATGTGTAACACATCTGGTCGCCATCTTCATATGGTTTGACGGGCATGTCTCAGGCTGAAGTTGACTGGCAGGCTAAAGTCCCAGAAATATCCCCTATGCTCTCTACTCGGCGCTTCAGGTTTGATATTGTGTATGTTATTTGACTTGATAGAACTATGAACAGGTTGGATGGTTACCATTTTTCCTTATTTATTATTAGACCCCATCCAACTAAATAATTAACTCTATCATCTCAAGTGATTGCATAATATTTAACCCGGAGTGGCCCGACACATTAAATTTCAAATATCGTTTTTAATCACATATATATGCAGTTTCGCAAACAATACATTTCATCTCCCAAATCATGGGTTTCAATGTGATCAAAGGAGAGGGGAGGAATAAACTTGCCTTGATCTTGAACAATAGGAATACCACCTAGATCACTCTTTCACCGCCGATGCAATTTATGTAAACAAAAGACATGATATGCAGATAAATACCAAATTATGCAAAAGATACAAAATGCTCTAAAATGCATGATTTGTGCACAATGGATAGGTTCTGACCTATGATGAATTTAGGTGAAATAATTCCTATTTTATCTCTATTCATTTATGAGTTATGAATTTTCCATACTTGTACTAATATATAGTATTATCCATTCATATATCATTGTGAAACATTTTTAATGTACACTTTTGATCAAGTTGACCTTACTGAGGTGAAGAGAATGGTTTTATAGGATTAATGCAATTGGTTTAATTAAATTGTACATATAGTGGTTATTTCACTAAACCAATTATTACTGCTATTTCTGTTACAGAAAGTATAATATTTTATTTTTCCTAATTAAAGTTCATACTTTGGTGATTCTCCAGAAATTTAGTTCACTTCATTTAGAGCACAAATGAATTTTCTACAAATTTTATAAGTTCTATGTTAACTATTTCATATTTGAAATTTTAGGAATAAATATCATACAGTAAGCATTGGATTTTATTCTACAATATTAAAGTTCACAATTTTATGAATCTACTGGAGTTGGTTTCATCTCAAAATGAGTTGTATTTGATTTAATATGGATTTTACAAGTTTGACCTAATTTTCAGTTGAAAGGATATTGATTTAGCCATTTTCTTTTGCATTTTCAAAATATACATTCTCAGGGTCCACAGGTCAGCTGCTAGCATTATGCAGAAAAGTCCCTAGAGTTTACAGGAATTAACCCACAGTACATATGCACGTGGGAATACTGATATCATTAAGAGTCCCCGAGATTTCTAGATATTACCAATGAGTCCTGGTCCCATATGTCAGTTTAAGTGATTTTACAAATTGAACCTCGCGAGTTTTAAACTTTTACTAAGCCAGTTCTTTAGGCGCTAATGAGGTGGGGTCCATTTGTCAGTGGGGCGATGGCTGGGAAAGGCGAAGTCGCAGCGCGTCACTGAGCTTCCCGCCGGTGGCAAAGGCGAACAACGGCCGATCTCGGCGAGCGGCCAAAGAGGGAAATGGAGAGGAGTTTACGGCGAAGCTATCGGTGGTCTTCCCGCTAGCTGCGGTGGCCGGAATTGATGGCGTCAACGGTAGAAGCGGCGAGGGTTCTCGGGGTGACAACGCTTATTGAGCCTCGGCTCGATTCCATGAGAATAGATGCATGCATGCGCATCTATAGAGGTCCTGGAAACATACCGAGTAGCGCGCGATGACCGGCGAGGCTGGTACAGCGATGGCAACCTGAGAAAAGCTCCAGCGGCGGCAAGAATCAACAGAGCAACGGCGGCGATGATCTCCGGTCCTTGATCTGCTAAAGGAAGGAGGGGAAAAGCTTAATAATCACACAAGGATGCTCCACACACGAGGGCCGGTGAAGAAGGATTCGGCGGTGAAGCCCGGCGGCTGGAGTTGAGGAAGAAAGGGCTGATCTCTGGTTCCACGGCTTCGGGGATCGTTTCCTTTGGTCGGTGGCTTCCTGAGATCGACAGGTAGATGGTGGCGCGGCGGTCTAGACTGGCTTGATCGGAGTCGGCCGGTCGACAATGGTGCCTTGGCAGCGGCGCTCTGGCACTCCCGTGGGCACGACGAGGTTCCGACGTCGCCACTGCACGGCATGAGATGAGGTCAGAGGGATTGGGATCGGTGCACCGTGAAGGTGAAGGAACACAGGAAAGAGAGGGACGACCGTGATTCACAAGCGGTGGGCGAAGATCATCGTCCTCCCAGCCGGCGGCGCAAATGGGAGCAATGGAGAGGCTGGGCTCCCTCTCCCTCGGTTGGATCGGCACTGGGGTGGAATGGGAGAGGAGGCGATGCATCTGGGAGGAGATATGGGTGAGCTCCCACGTCGTGGCCACGCATCGAGCACCCGCCGGCGTTGGTCTCCCGCTCTCTCTTTCTCTCTGTCGGATGGCTAGAGCAGTGGACCGTTTTGCACCGAGTGGGAGCTAGCGCATGTCACTGCCAGGTGGGTCCAGGCTGATGCTGAAGAAGCTAGAGTGAGAGGAGGGGGTAAAACTATTGGTGAACTGCTGTGAAATGTAAATTTCAGGATTTTTCTCTATTTCTTTTCTTCTCCCATATTTATAATTCCACCATTTATTTTCTATACATGATAAAATAATGTGTATTTTTTTGGAGGTGGACAAAAATACCTAGATTCCATTTTATTTGGTTTCACCCAAAAATTCCCTATATTTTAATCTCAGGAAAATAGACAAATTCAGTCTGGCCGAAATTAGTTTGAATGTTTAGGAGGCTAAAACCTATAAAATAAAATCTGGAAAAATTATATTAATTCATGATAAATAGATTAGTATTTGAATAAATTATATCTTGTATACATTTTTATGTGATAAAATACACATGTAAGAAGTGTATTCGTTTTGCCGATTAGGGTTTGAAAATATTATATAGTTTGACTGTTTTGACCTAATTGTTTGAGGTATCAAATGAACATATTAAATTGTACCAAAATTCCAGTGAATTATATGTATTGAATAGTATTTACCTAATTTTCCTCATGATTTTATATTGCACCAATTATTTTTAAATATTCAGTGAGCTTTTCAACCTTTAAGTATTCCCATTTCAAAAACATATTTAAACGATCGTAAAATTAAATTTTGATATGTAATTGACCAGAGATGATGTGTTTAGATTTTACTTCTTATTCACCATGCTCAAACTCAAAATATACTTGAGCATGTGTGCACATACGGCGATGACTAGAGTAGTGCTGGTATTATGTATATATATATGAATTAACCTATAGGTATACTTGTTGTGTTTATGAGGCCTAGTATGTTATGCATCAAAGATCCAAAAACATTTAAAAGACTCAAATTACACAACACAACTTCTGTTTTTGCAAATATGAAAATATTTTACTTGTCGAATTATTTTGAACAGGAAAAAGTTCTAGGTTGGTTGTAACTTTGCACATAATCACTGGCTAGATTAACCTTACCTAGGTTTTAAATTTGGAAATTTTTGGGTCATTAACCTAAAAACTCATTTTTAGTATTTAGGTAAAATAAAAATTCGAAATTCGAATTTTTGGTATGTTACAGCCTACCCTCTAAACTTATATAAGGAGGGTAGGACGTCCCTTGAGAGATATAGAGACAATAGCAATAAGTTAGGTTTTCTTCATACACAACTCGATCAAGAGATCAATATACAACTCAGCGGATCCAATCCCCGAAACAAGAGTAGGGTGTTACTTCTTCATAGAAGGCCTGAACCTGTCTAACTTTTTTTGTCTACTAACCCATCGTGTTTGGCACTTGAGCGCTATCCCCTGTTTATTATTGCCGAAATCAGGTTTCGACAGTAGCCAAGCGAGGAAAGTATCAATGTGATGGCGTGTAATCCATGCATCGGACTTGCCGATGTTTTTTGAGCGAACAATCGCCAGGTGCTCCTCGATGTGAGGAGCCACCAACGAAGATTGTTGCAAAACCGTGAAATGTGCTTTACGGAATAAATCGTTGTCCACAGTCATTATTGCTTTCCTTCCAAGAGTCCCCTTTCCCCGTAGTCTCCCCTCATGGCTTGATTCAGGTACCCCGATTGGACGAAGGTCTTCAATAAATTCTACGCAGAACTCAATGACCTCCTGTGTTCCATAACCCTTGGCGATGCTTGCTTCCGGACGAGAACAGTTACGAACGTATTTCTTTAGAACGCCCATGTACCTCTCGAAAGGAAACATGTTGTGTAGGTACACATGACCGAGAATATCGATCTCTTTCACAAGGTAACATAGAAGATGTGTCATTATATTGAAGAATGATGGTGGAAAGATCATCTCAAAGCTGACAAGACATTGGACCACGTCATCTTGAAGGGTTGTTAAACTGTCTGGATCGATGATCTTTTACGAAATTGCGTTCATGAAAGCACATAGCTTTGTTATTGTTCCCCGGACATTATCAGGAAGGATACCACGAATTATAACAGGAAGCACTTGTGTCATCAACATGTGACAGTCATGAGACTTTAGATTTGTGAACTTCTTCTCCTTCATGCTTATTATTCTCTTTTTATTCGAGGAGTATCCAGACGGTACCTTGATGCTCTCCAGGCATTCAAACATACTTTTCTTCTCTTCCTTACTAAGGGTGTAGCTTGCAGGACTCAAGTAATGGCTTCCTTTATCCTTCAGTTCCGGGTGAAGGTCCTCGCGTTGTTGCATATGCTTGAGATCATTACGTGCTTCAAGTGTATCTTTCGACTTCCCATATACACCTAGGAAGCCCAACAGGTTGACGCAAAGGTTCTTACTGAGGTGCATCACGTCGATTGCGTGCCGGATGTCTAAGACTTCCCAATAGGGTAACTCCCAAAATATAGACTTCTTCTTCCACATCGCCGCGTGACCATCTTCGCTCTCTATAGGTTGGTTGCCAGGCCCTTTCCAAATACTACTTTTCCATAGCAAACACGACTTTCACCATAGCAAACACGACTTTTCTGTTGCGATGTTTAGGCTTAGTACGGTGGTCTGCCTTCTGTTCGAAATGCTTGCCTTTCTTCCGTACAGGATGGGTTGCAACAAGGAATCGACGATGGCCCATGTACACAACCTTTCTACAGTGTTTCAGATACGTACTTTCAGTTTCATCCATATAATGGGTGTAAGCCTTGTACCCCTTGTTTGACTGTACGGATAGGTTGCTAAGTGCAGGCCAATCGTTAATGGTCACGAACAGCAACGCTCGTAGGTTAAATTGCTCCTATTTGTCCTCCTCCCAGACGGGGACACCTTCTTTGTTCCACAGCAGAAGCAGATCCTCAACCAATGGTCTTAGGAACGCATC
This sequence comes from Oryza officinalis, assembly GCA_008326285.1. Taxonomy (NCBI): domain Eukaryota; kingdom Viridiplantae; phylum Streptophyta; class Magnoliopsida; order Poales; family Poaceae; genus Oryza; species Oryza officinalis. The sequence continues at coordinate 22,816,859 of BDMV01000005.1, forward strand.
AATGTCGTTACCAGGTTGCTTTGGGCCTTGAATGATAATTGGTATCATGGTGTACTTTCGCTTCATGCATAGCTCAGGGGGGAGGTTCTAGATACACATGGTCACAGGCCAAGTGCTATGGCCGCTGCTCATCTCTCCAAATGGATTCATGCCATCTGTACTTAAACCGAACCTTACGTTTCGGGCATCCTCTCCAAAGTCTGGAAATGTTCTATCGATGTTTCACCACTGCGACCCGTCGGCGGGGTGTCTCAGCATCCTGTCTTGTTGACATTCTTCTGTGTGCCAGCGCATCATGCTAGCATGCTCTTTGTTCCTGAACAAACGCCTGAGCCATGGTATTATGGGGAAATACCACATAATCTTAGCAGGAACTCTCTTCTTCGAAGGTTGTCCATCCACATCACCTGGATCATCTCGTCTAATCTTGTATCATAGTACTTTACAAACCGGGCATGCTTCTAGGTTCTCGTACTCCTCACCACGATAGAGGATACAATCGTTCGAACATGTGTGTACCTTATGTACTTCTAGTCCTAGAGGGCATACCACCTTAGCTTCGTACGTTGTTTCGGGCAATTCGTTTCCCTCCGGAAGAATGTTCTTGACGAGTTTCAATAACTCACCAAATGCCATGTCACTCACACCATTTTTGGCCTTCCATTGCAATAATTCTAGCGTCGTACCCAACTTTTTGTGCCCCTGTTCGCAACCTGGGTACAACGAAGTTTTGTGGTCCGCTAACATACGGTCCAATTTTTAGACCTCCTTCTCACTTTCACAGCCATCCTTTACGTCCCACAACATCTGACTAAGATCATCTACAACGTCGTTATCTTCAACAGTTCCGTCCGCCTCACCTCCTGGATTTTCTTCAAATCTACCGTATTGATGAGCCCAGTCCGAAATATTCCCGTCTTCTACTTCATCTTCTTCCATTGTAACCCCTAACTCTCCGTGCGAGGTCCAACAATTATATCCAGGCATGAATCCAGACTTAGACAAGTGCGCATGAATAGTTCTTGATGAAGAATACTCCTTCTGGTTACTGCACTTTTTGCATGGACAACAAATGAAACCCTTATACTTGTTAGCATTGGCCACATTCAAAAAATAATGCACGCCTTCAATAAACTCTTTCGACCGTCGGTCCGCGGTGTATATCCATTGCTGATCCATTTATACATCAAATAGTCCAATGTTACTAACGAAATCCACACTATTGAAACTAATTAAATAATCATATAATAATTTAAAACATCAAGATTCAAAGTGAAACTAATTTCTAGAAAAGAGCTACAAATATGGCGATGAGAAGGAAGAGAAGTTTACAATTATTTTTAAATTTTTATTAAAGTGCTAAACATTTTTTTTTATAGTACAAACAGTATTTCTAGCTATATTACATATTTTTCAATTACCTTTGTTTTCTACTCTTTTTTACAAATAATCATACAATAATTTTACAATAGTCCCGCATATTATTCTTTTTTATTGTTTGTAAAGTTGAAAACATATCTTTAACGAATTATACTTTTTTCTATCTATTTTATTAAACTAACTTAGTTTTCTATTTTTTATCTTAGTTTTCTATATTTTCCCTTGGTCATCTCTTTTATAACATATGTATACAAATTTTCTAATTTCAAAATCAATCTAATTTTGCCTACACACATTTTCTCTCTCATCATTTTGCATAAACCTTGTTGGAGACAATATTTTATAGACACAAAGCTATAAATGTAATATGTTAAGCATACATTATTAGAGAATGGATTTGCTAACCTTTTCGATATATCCGATATGTATATTATCACCAAAACAATTTTATCAAAAATTTCGGCAGCACCTCCCTTCTTCCTCCTCCTCTTGGCAGCAATGGCTCGGGCTGGAGGAGGAGGAAGATGTATAAAAAGGTCGGTCACTTTAGTCCTGGTTAATAATACTAACTGGGACTAAAGATCTAAATCATCTTTAGTCCCGGTTTGTGTTACCAACAGGGACTAAAGTGAGGATCTGTAGTCCCGGTTGGTGACACCAACCGAGACTAAAGATCCCGGCCACCTGACATGCTTCTGACACAGTCAGTGAAGGTGTGAACCGGGACTAAAGATGATCTTTAGTCCCGGTTGGTAATACCAGCCAGGATTAAAGATCATCGCGACCCGTTACACTTTTTAACCGGGATTAAAAATGATCTTTAGTCCCAGTTCCAATTCGAACCGAGACTATTCCTGTTTTTGTGAACCCGAGCAAAGATCAGTTCTCCAGTAGTGCCTACAGGGCTACCAGCATGTCATGTTCTTCGGCTTCTATTTGTTTGTTCAGTACGATCTCGTGAGCCTGGGCATCAGCATAGCGCCATTGGATTTTGACTGGAGGCAACGAGTCTTCTGCTGATTTGATTCGAGGGATTTCTTCGTCCTCTCCAGATATTGGATCTAAAAGAAGCGAGAATTGCAAGAATTCAAGACAAGTATTCAAGTCAGAGATGTAAGTGATTAAAGAACTTACCTATGGTTACTTCAGGGCGTTTGCGCGAAGGACCTTGATTGCTATCGTCTGCATCAGGAATTGGTCGGTCTTGGTTTCCTTGTGCAGCATCATCTCCGGTTGATTGATCCTTGTTGATATCTTCGTTATTGTCCGGAGCTGGGTCTTCAACTGGTGTTCCCTGATTGACAGGGGCTTGGTTTTCTTCGCCCGACTGGTTTCTAGTTGGGGGCTCCCGCTCGGGTGCTTGGTCAGAAGGACCCGACTGGTTTCTAGTCAAGGGCCCCTAGCTGGCAGTCAGGGGGCTTGCAGTCGGCTGGTTTTTGGATATGTCTTGAGCTTCAGGTTTAGCCGCTTCATGATTTTTTGATCCCACATCCAGCGTTGGCACTTCAATTTGGCCGATGGGGTCAATATCTTGGGGTTTTCTGCAAATGTGGCATACAAGATTAAAATTAAAATATAGTGAAAGGTGTTTTTTGAACAAAAGACACAACAAACGTTACATAGATGTTACCTGTTGGATTTTCTTATCTTGGGAGCTGATCTGGTGGATGGCGGCTTTGGCGAGCTAACATTGGTTCTCGGAGTCTGAATTTCTTCATCTTCTTCGTCCGAGTCGTTGATGATTAGTTTTCTTTGTTTGCTCGCGCGCTTGTTTGTTTCTTCAGCTGTAGCTCTTTTATTCTATGCCTGAGACTTTATCTTTGGCCCGCCAGTCAGTTGGCTACTAGTCGACTGAGCCTAGGAATCTTCATGATATACTTTGAACGGCCAAGAGACAATTAAGGCGTTTGCCTATAGAAGATATTTCGTTCAGATATAAAGTACTAGCAAGTATGGTGAGACGGAGGATATTAAAGATATTTTAAGATTCTATATACCGGAGGAGGCAGTCGAAGGATACTGTAAGGGAGAACTGGTAATTTGTTGTTGTAGTCTACCATGATCTTGGCGGAGAAGATTTTATACATGCGTGAACATAAGACTTGGAAGTCTAGGGATTCATGGTCTTCACGATTGGGATCAGTTTGCCCTTTGTATTCAAAAGCCGGCTTGGATCTTTCCTTGATCGGTGCCAGTCGGCACTTGATGAAGAGTCGAGTGATTTGTTCTCCTTGGAGTCTTGTGTTTTTCATCTCAAGAATTTTAGACAACAAGTTGTTGGCTTCAACCTAGTTTGGGCCCTCTGGCAAAGCATTCCAGTTGGCTCGGGGGATAGGTCGAAGACCGATGAAGTCGGGCAAGCTGGGAACAGGGTTGGAGATATAGAACCAGTTGGCGTGCCAACCTTTGTTGGAGGTTTTCAGGGAAAGTGAGAAATAGCCTCTACGGAGAGTTCCACGGAGTTGAAATCCAGCACCACTGACAACACAAGGGTTATCTTTGGTTGGATGGGTTTTGAGGAAGAACATGCAGCGAAATAAGTTGAAGTGGGAGCGGATTCTGAGAAACGCTTCACAGACATGAATGAAGATGGCAATGTGCAAGACGGAATTTGGATTCAGGTGACAAACCTTGTTCCCATAGTAATCAAGAATGCCGTGGAAAAATTCAGAAGTTGGGAGAGCAAATCCACAGTAGAAGAAATGAGTGAAGACAGTGATCTCACCGGTATTTGGAGTTGGGAATTCCTCGCCGTATGCCGGTTGCCAGCCGATGATTTCTTTTGCTGGGAGGACTCCATCTTTCACCATTTCCTTCAGAGTAGATTCCTTCACATCAGAGGTCACCCATTGGTCGAAGGAGATTTCTCTCTCTTTCGCCATGAGCAAGATTTGGGGATGAATGGATGTAGATTTTGAGGCTGAGATTTCTAGAGGGGATGGAGTAGGAGATGTGCGCAGCAAGGTTTTGATGGAAATGGGGTCGGTTGGATGGGTGGATTGAGCGAACTTGGAACCCTAGCTTTTGACGGCGGTGGCTGTGAACAGAAGCGCGAAAGGGGAAATTTTTGAGAAGATGAAGCAGCGAGAAAGATGTCGGATGCTTCGGTGGTTGTTTTATTAGGGTATCGGTAGGCATTTTTTCGTTTGGGCGAAGACCCACAAGATGCTTACAGCCCATATCCAAGGTGTGGCTTGTCATGTGTTTCTAGGGACCTAAGCAAATTTGCCTTGGCAATATGCACATGCTTTATTGCTCAATACCTTCAAAATCCTTTCATACAGCGGTTACACAACTTTTTTGGGAGATGGTACGATGCGATTTGGAAGGTGACAAATAGTAAAGTTTTTTATAACTATCCTGGTAACTTTTCTATAGGTTGCAGGAGCTGTTTGGTTTTTTATAAAGTAATTGATTTTATATTATATCAATGCTATTTTTGCCATATTTTTGTGTGCTTTTCTGATTAAGACCAATATTATGGCTTAGGCTGATTATATTTTGGTCATTTTTTCAGACGGCTGGTAAATCTATTTATGGGTTTGATTAACTCAGATTTTGTACCACAAATGCTATATATTTCTGAGGATGGTGAAATTGTGTGTCTTATAGGGACTCGGACATATTAGCTTTGGTAATATGTGCACAATATGATACCATTACTCATATTCACTATGCAACAAGCTTTATTATTAAGGTTATTTGCTATGTGATTTTTTACAAAATGCTTTTGGCTTTGGCTAGGCATGTTATTTATATAAAACCACTCGGATGGTTGAGATTATATATGTTCTTGACTATATGCTTAGTTTATTCAACTAAACACATAGTCGGGGGCTACACCTAATTAGGTGCATCTAGTCGATACACCTAGGTATATTATTATAATTTTTTCAACCCTTCACAACCTTTTTATTGGACTGATAGTACTCAGGACACTATGGCAGAGATGATTGAAGCACTCGGCTATGGAATAATCTGGTTTGAGGTGGAGTTATCTTGTCGACTGCGAAGGTCTCAGGGGCTACTGTGGAGATTATGGGTACCACATACCCACATGGCTGGCCTATCCGACTGGTTATAGGGGATAGGTTTTATATGATGATTATGTAACAGTTTAGGACTTAAGTATTACGTTTCCTTGTATATTAAGGAACGAATTATGGTCCTGAGTCGGGAGTATTATAGATGAGGATTAGGAGATCAATACCGTATGTGGTTAAGTCTCTGTCTTGTAAACCTGCTCTCTAAAGCTATATAAGGAGGGCAGGGCGTCTCTTGAGGGGCATAACTTCTTTGACATACATAACTCGATCGTCAGATCAATATACAAACTCGGCGGATACAAACCCCGAAACAGGAGTAGGGTATTACTTCTTTATAGAAGGCTTGAACCTGTATAAATCTTTGCCCCTTAACCCATCGTGTTTGGTGCTTGTGCGCTACCCCTTTTCTTATTGCCGAAATTAGGTTTCGACAAACTGCTAGAAGTTTTGCAAGCTGAAGACTCTATTGATGGCTCTAAGATTCTTCAGCAGCATTATTCAGAGGAATCCTTGATGGCTATATCTCAACAAGCTGTTTTTTTTTGCGGGGGTATCTCAACAAGCTGTTAGTGGTACTGAATCTGCTAATTCTATAAGACTAAGGGGTTGGGTGCAGGGTAATGAGGTACTAATGCTAGTGGATTCTGGTAGCTCACACTCATTTATAGACCAACAATTGGGCCTTAAGCTGAAGGGGGTCATTGCTATGAATTGTCCAGCCAAGATTAAAATTGCTGATGGAGGGCAGCTCACCTGCTCTTTAATGATTCCTGATTGTGATTGGTATACACAAGGGGTGAGTTTCAAAACTAATTTCAGGCTGATATCTCTGGGTACCTAGGATGTGATATTGCGTATGGATTGGCTAGAGAAATTCAGTCCCATGCAAGTTAATAGGACTGATAAGGGGCTGGAGTTCTCTCACTGGAACAAGCTGATAAGGCTACAAGGAGTGCAGGCTAAAACTAAACAATGCCATTCTATTACCACTGAACAACTCGCTGGTCTGGCTAAATCTGGTGGTGTTATGTATATGGTGGAGTTATCTAATGTTGAGATCAACACTGACAAATTCATTCCACCTGAAGTACAAGGATTATTAGATGAGTTTCAGGAAGTTTTCCAGGAACCACAAGGGTTACCACCAAAGAGGTTATGTGATCATCACATTCCACTCATTCCAGGTTCTAGACCAGTGTTCCTCAGACCATACAGGCTTAACCCTGGCCAAAAGGATGAAATAGAAAGACAAGGTAAGGAAATGCTGGAGAATGGTGTTATTCAACCCAGCACCAGTGCCTTCTCTTCCCCAGCTCTGTTAGTTAAGAAGAAAGATGGTACTTGGAGAGTTTGTATTGATTACAGACAACTGAATGCTATTACCCAGAAGGGCACTTACCCTATGCCAGTCATTGATGAATTACTTGATGAATTGTCTGATGCAAAGATTTTCTCTAAGCTTGACTTAAGAGCTGGGTACCATCAGATCAGGATGGCAAAGGGAGAAGAATACAAGACAGCATTCCAAACACATAGTGGGCACTATGAATATATCTTTTGGCCTTACAGGAGCACCAGCCACTTTCCAAGGTGCCATGAATGAAACTCTAGCTCCAGTGCTCAGATAGTTTTCTTTAGTGTTCTTTGATGTCATTCTCACCTATAGCAAAGATATAGACTCACATCTGGCTCATCTCAAGGAAGTTTTGCAGCTACTGGCCATACACCGATGGAAGGTTAAGTTCAGCAAATGTTCTTTTGCTAGAACTGAGATATCTTACCTGGGTCACATAATCAGTGGAGCTGAAGTCTCAACTGACCCATCTAAAATACAGAGTGTATTGGACTGGGCTATACCAGTTAATGTCAAGAAATTGAGGGGGTTCTTAGGATTGGCTGGCTATTATAGAAAATTTGTCAAGGACCATCAGTAAATCATTAACTCAGCTACTGAGGAAGAATGTTCCATTTGTATGGTCAACAGAAGCATCAAGGGCATTCAATCATCTCAAACAAGCTTTAGTGACAGCCCTGGTCCTAGCCTTGCTTAATTTCCAGAAATCTTTCACTCTTGAGACTGATGCTAGTGAATTGGGAATCGGTGCAGTGATTTCTCAAGATAATCATCCAGTTGCTTATATCAACAAGGCTTTGGGCCCAAGAACACAAGGTCTATCAACTTATGAGAAGGAATGCCTAGCTATCATGATGGCTGTTGACCACTGGAGACCTTATCTACAGTATAAGGAGTTTATCATACTCACTGATCATCATAGCTTGATGCATCTTACCGAACAGAGGTTGAATACACCTTGGCAACATAAGGCTTTCACTAAACTACTCGGCTTACATTATAAAATCTGCTATAGGAAGGGAAAAAACAATGCAGCCGCTGATGCTCTTTCTAGGAATGTGCCTGAAGAAACATCTGAATTTCTGGCTATAACATCTTGCTCTCCACTTTGGCTGCAGGATATCGTTGACGGTTATTCCAATGATCCCTTTTCTGTAAAATCAAAGTGTGTTTGATTCTTTTGTTGTGATGGACAATTGGCATCTGAGGTTATTGGTTTTGATATTTGGAGATTATTGGCGAAGTGGTTTGTGAAATGATTGAATTTTCAGACGATGAACAGGGATTGTTGTTTTTGTTGGGTCCGGTCAGACTGGGCAGGTAAGACCGGTCAGACCGGAGGTATGTGTGCGGTCAGACCGGCCAGCCCACGGTCTGACCTGCCGATTCTGTGTCGGTTTCGGTTTTGGGTTGTTTCATTGGATATCCGTGGTTAATTCGTGTTTATGACTTCTAGATGGATACTATGCGTATGTAATACTGTTGTTTGCTAACAATGAGTCAAGTTGGTGATAGCTTGTGCTCGGATATGGTTGCTTTGTTTGATTCATGTGTAGGTAATCTTTACGTCTCGGGAGAGTGTTGCCGGTGATGGATCAGGAGTCAACTTGGAGATAAGGTGACATCCGGACAGTCAGATATCATGCGGGATACTTAGGCTAAAGATTAATGCACGTGGTTGGTGAAGTTTTCATATGGCATACGATGGAGATATTGTGTGCGTATGGGATGCGGAGTCGAATTTGAAAGGAGTCCAAATTTGGTACAATTGGGAAATGTAAAGGTGATTTCTTGTACGGAAAGTTTTCCTAGGTGGATTAGGACTTCTTGTATGAGTTTGGTTCGTGGCTTTAGGCTGCCTACCTCATGTATAAATAGAGAGGGAGGGTGTGACCTCCCGGTATTGCTTTGAAGAGCTTAGAGTTGTGAGTTAAGTTAGGGTTTCGTGTTTAGTCGAGATTTTCATGAGGAGTGCTGTTGTTGCACTTTGTAAACACAGAGAGAAGTATTAAAGTTGTCATCTATTTTGAGAGATCTTCAATTTGTGTTTGCTCGGGTTCGGCGGTCTAACCGGCGAATCAAAGGCGGTCAGACCGGCGGCAACGTGGCAGTCGGACCGGCGGCTTCACTGCCGTCAGACCGAAGGCTTCCCAGCTGTCAGACTGGCAGGAACACAGCGGTCAGACCGGTGACGGTGACAAGAGGCAAACCGATCTACATCGATTTTAGGGTAACTTTTAATTTCGCTAAAAGTTTTGGTTTTTGGGTACTACAACCATTCACCCCCCTCTGGTTGGCTTAGTTCTTGTTCTTCGATCCTACAAGTGGTATCAGAGCCTCGTTTTTCTTCTTTGGACTTTTACCAATCTAGAGTTTTAAACCATGGCTAACAAGTTTTCAACTAAGCCACATATTTTCGATGGTTCGGATTTTGCTTATTGGTGTAACAAGATGCAATCTTACATTATGGCTCAAGATTATGATATTTGGCAAAAGGTTGCTTTTCCTTATGAGATTCTTGATCAAATTTCTACTGAAGCTTTGAAAACAGTATTTAATAACAATTGCAAAGCTGTAATATTTTGTTGAGTGGAATTTCTCGTTCGGATTTTGATCGTGTGTCATATCTTAAAACCGCCCATGAGATTTGGATTGCTTTGAGAAACTTTCATCAAGGAACTACTAATATTAAAGAACTTCGTCGAGATCTTTTCAAAAAGGAATACATAAAATTTGAGATGAAACTTGGAGAAGCTTCGGATGATTATCTTGGTAGATTTAATAAGATTTTGAGTGATCTTAGATCTGTTGATTCTGCCTATGACACAAATTACTCACAATCTGAGGTTTCTCGTCACTTTTTGAATGGTCTTGATATGTCTATTTGGGAGATGAAGGTTACATCTATTCAAGAGTCTGTTGATATGTCTACTTTGACGTTGGATTCACTTTACACAAAACTCAAAACTCATGAGATGAATATTCTTTCTCGCAAGATAGATTCTAAATCTAGTGCTTTGGTTTCTCTTTCGACTTCTTTGGATGTTGGTGCTTCTTCGTCAAATTCTACCGCTCTTGCTTTGATTAATGCCATGTCCAATGAGCAACTTGAACAGTTCGAGGAGGAGGATTTGGCTTTGGCTGCTAACAAGATTTCTCGAGCTATGAACAATGTCAGGTACAGGAAAAGAGGAGGTCAAACTCGTTGTTTTGAATGTGGTACACTTGGTCACATTCGTAAACATTGTCCTAAGCTTGGGAGAGGCAAGAAGGAAGACAATGGTGGAGAGAAAACCAAGGACAACAAGCCCAAGTCGAACAGCATGTTCAAGGGGAAGAAATTCAAGGAGGTGGTCAGGAAGGTATTAAGTCAAGTCTATGCTGTTTTTGAGCCCATAAGCGACATAGATTTTGATAGTGATGAAGACAAGGAGAAGGAACAGAACATCTCTGGTGTTTTCTTCATGGCTCGTGGTGAATCGGATTCAGAGTATGAGGATAATGAGGTGAGTTCTCTTGAGTAAGCTATTCTTATTTTAAGTGCAAAAAATAAGAAGTGTGAGAAGATGTATAAAAAACAAGAGTTCATGATTGAATCTCTAAATGCTGAAATTGCTAGATTGAAATCTCTTATTCCTGATGATGATGATTGCAAAAATTGTGAGATTTTAATGAATGAAATTTCAAAAATTAGAGAAATTAATGTTGCTCATGATTTGAAATTGAAATCCTCTTTTGCTCTTGGATTTGCTATGTACACACGCACTTTGGATGAGTTGTTTTTAACTAAAAAATTGTTGAAAAAATATCAAGTTGCTTTTTATGCTAGTTCGATGTTTAACATGATTTGTGCTAAAAAGTTAAAACAACACAATATTTTGAATTGCTCAACATGTACACTAAACAAGATGAGATTGAAAGATGCTTTGCGTCGTATTGAGTATATGGAAGATATTGTAAAATCTGATGAAGTGCTTTCTTATCCAAAATGTCATAAAAACAAAGGTGTCATGGTAGATTGTGAAAATTGTGCAAATTTGGAAAAAGAGGTTTCTTATTTGAAAAGTTCTTTGGCAAGATTTTCTGATGGTAAGAAACAACTTAACATGATTTTGGATCAATCTAAAGTGACTAGCTTCAATAGGGGTGTAGGTTTTGATGCTCATAATTATTTCACCAATAAATCAACCCAATGTTTTGAAAGTGACTGAACATGGTGAAATTTTGACTAAACCTAATGTTGTGAAAACAGTTTTTAAATCTGCTGGAATTATGCCCTCTCATTCTGCTACACTAAAAGAAACTAAAACTAATATTTCAACACCATTAACTGCTAGGGAAAAGTATATTTGTTCCTTTTGTGGCAAAGATGGTCATCTTGTTGGTTTTTGTTTCAGATTAGCACGTAAACAGAAAAAAGAAAGAGAGATTGTTTTTGCTAAACCTAAGTGGCAGAAATCTGGTTTTCCCTCGAGGAAATCGGTCAGACCGCAGTGGGTTCTGCGGACAGACCGGCAACCGGTCCGACCGGCTACTAAGCATCGGTCAGACCGGGCTCTGGTCAGACCGGAGATACAAAAGCGGTCAGACTGGCCCCCGGTCAGACCGGCTACTGTACTTCTGTCAGACCGGCCTCGAAGGAATTTTTTTGAAAACTCTCAAACTGTTTTTGCTTGTGGATATATGCCTATTGGATCTACTGGTCATGTGTCTCAGTACTGGATTCCTAAATTTCTTTTATCTAACCCTAGTACTGAGGCTTCGACATCTTCTTGCATCTAGGCTTTGGTGGCAAGGAAGGAGAACGTGTGGATTGTGGATTCCGGTTGTTCGCGGCACATGACCGGTGATAAAAATTGGTTCTCCTCCCTCAAGATGGCATCCAAAACGGAATCAATTATCTTTGGTCATTCTTTTACTAGTGCCGTTCTTGCTATAGGATCTGTCAAGGTAAATAACAAGTTTGAATTGAAAGAAGTAGCTTTGGTTGAGGATTTAAAATACAATTTGCTTTCGGTTTCACAAAATGTTGATGAGAATTTTGAGGTTCATTTTAAGAAAACTGGAAGTAAAGTATTTGATTCTTGTGGTGACTCTGTGTTGAATATTTCTCGCTATGGAAGAGTGTTTAAAGCTGATTTTGAAAATCCTGTTTCACCTATTGTAACATGTTTGGTTACTAAATTTAACAAAGATTTGATGTTTTGGCATCGTAGACTTGGACATGTTGGTTTTGATCATCTCACTAGATTAAGTGGTTTGGATCATGTTCGTGGTTTGCCTAAACTTGAGAAAGATCTTGATTTGGTTTGTACACCGTGTCGTCATGCTAAGATGGTTGCTTCTTCATATGCTCCTATTTTTTCTGTGATGACCGATGCACCGGGACAGCTCTTACACATGGACACTGTTGGTCCAGCTAGAGTGCAATCCGTTGGAGAAAAGTGGTATGTGTTGGTTGTTGTTGATGATTTTTCTCGATATTCTTGGGTTTTCTTTATGCAAGTAAGGATAAGGCTTTTGGACACTTTTGGAATTTGTATCTTAGATGGAATTGTGAACTTCCCGGTTCTTTGAAGCGAATCAGAAGTGATAATGGTGGCGAATTTAAAAATGTTTTTTTTGAACAATTTTGCAATGAAAAAGGTCTTGAACATCAATTTTCTTCTCCTCGTGTTCCACAACAAAATGGTGTTGTTAAAAGGAAAAATCGTTCTTTGGTTGAGATGGCTAGAATAATGCTTGATGAGTATCATACTCCTAGAAAATTTTGGGCCGAAGCTATTAATACTGCATGTTATATTTCCAACCGTGTTTTCTTGAGATCAAAACTTGGAAAAACTTCTTATGAGCTTCGTTTTGGACGTCAACCTAAAGTTTCACATTTGCGTGTTTTTGGTTGCAACTGCTTTGTCTTAAAATCTGGAAATTTGGATAAGTTTGAAGCACGTTCTACCGATGGAATGTTTCCTGCTTACCCCGCTCATTCTCGTGGCTATCGTGTACTTGTTTTGGAGACTAACAAAATTGTTGAGACTTGTGAAGTCACTTTTGATGAGGCTAGTCCAGTAACTAAACTAGAAATTGCAGGTACATTGTCACAGGTTCAGGGGGAGGATGATCGTATTTTTGAAGATGAGAGCGACAACGATGACGATGAGGTCGGCTCGGCCGGTCAGACCGGGCACCAGGCCGGTCAGACCGCCGGCACACCTCCGGTCAGACCGGCGCAGGAGACGCGGTCAGACCGACCAGGGTCATCGGCTTTCGGTTCTATTGATGCTGATCGGGATGGTCCTCCAGAGGCTACAACTTCAACTAGTCAAGGTACAGAACGTGAAATAACTTCAGAAGTCGCTGCTCCTTTGCACATTCAACGATGACATCCTCCGGAACAAATTATTGGTAATATAGGTGAGCGGATTAGAAGGTCTAAGGTAACAATCCATGATGTTTGTGCAAATTCTGCATTTGTTGCTTCTTTTAAGCCCAAAGATGTTACTCATGTGCTAACTGATGAATCGTGGATTAACCCTATGCATGAAGAATGTCAAGCACCCGAAGATTATATTGTCCGGTGTCATTTGTGATCACCACATGATTTTGGGAGAGTGGGATCCATACATGCATTATAGCCACTCAAGCCTCAATGTGCCTCGTGATCACAACTAATCACCATTCAATATAAATAACGTAGTGCCGAATATTGAGCAAAAGAGACATTGCTGGGACTTAGCGTGCCAGTCAACTTCAACCTGAGACGTGCCCGTCAAACCACACGAAGGCAGCGACCAGATGTGTTACACATCCCAGGAGACTTGACAATTTGCTAAGCTCTACAACATCTCGTTTGTTCAACATCCATACTCATGTCTGGATAGTTCTATAAGCTAGAACATACCAAGACACTTTCATCAAAGCAAATGATATTCATAAACAAGGTCTACTAATGCACAAATAATTTAGAATCTAAGTCTAAGACATATATGGCCGAACGGCCTTATAAATAGAGGTTCGTACAGAAGCTTATTTACCCAAGACCCGTAAGCAATCTGACTAGGGGTAGACCCCTAATGAAACGTCCTGAGAAGATCAACAAAACCCACAGCACTCAACTATACCTGCAAAATAATTTAGACAAACATCACACATGTTAATGTACTGGCAAGGCAATACAATCCTACATACATGCAAGCCCTAATTATCAAAGAACGGCTATCTGTGGGTTCATTTGCATAAAGCTAAGTTGTTTCACAATACTTCGCAAACGGTAAATTTTGTAAAGTATGTAGTAAAACATGGTGATCCATATAAATAATTATAGAAATATAATCATCGTTTCTCCTCATCATCATCATCATAAACCATAAACATTAACTTGCACCTTCCTTGGTAGCAAGTCATCATTATCATCCAAATCATCATCAAATATCCATCCTCAACCATTTTTATAAAGTGTTTTGGAAAGAATAAATTACACTTATGCTATTTCCCCAAGTCGCTCATGACCGTGAGCACGGCTAACCGGTTAGTTTTAACTCTGTAGAGTTCGTACAAATCCATATGATGTGATAGAAGCCCGGAGGCTACACTCTAGTTGGTTTAGTACCAGCCTAGCACCCCACACTCTACAAATTGAGTGCGGACTAGAGGTCACAACTTAGTCATTACATTGCTTAGTGTCCAGCCTTGCATCAGCGACGGCAAGTGTGAATCCACCCTGGAAATGACCCAGAGCCGTTAGGTGGCGGGCCCACGCCTTAAACCTAACACCGTGGCAGCGAACACATCCGTTCCCCCACGAGGCACTATATCGTTGAATTGAATAGACTTAGACGCCCATGCTGTGAGACGTACCATCCGTCCCCTCACAGAACACACACAGCTAGTAATTTTCGCTAGCATTATAATCAACACACGAACATGGGTAGTTCCTATGAATCATCGCTCAGACTAATTCATTCTACTCCGGCCTACCAATATGCAAGGCTAAACACTAAACAACTTAATAAGCTAAGGTCATCCCATACTAACACATGTGGCAGTACTGTGTACCTAGTTGATAACATAGAGTTCGGTCCTTAATCGACTCAGGCGAACGCTCCCCCTATCGGTGCACAACTACTACCATATGTACACCACTCGTCGCCCAAGTCTAGAAATAAGTTTAACTTCATTTTATTTCACAAATAATCAGAGGCTTCACCTCTGTCCAGAGGTTGTAAATTGCCCATTTTCAAATATATAAAGTGATCACAATGTTTATTAGCAAATCACTAGGCATGGCCAAGCTTATGACATATTATTTAGCTTCTATAAGCCCATTTGAGCACATGAAGAGTACTCTAAACTATTCTAAGGTTACAAACATCAAGGATAACAATTCTCAAGGAGGATTATGGAACAAATAGGTCATAACTACCATTTCATCACTTTCAAATAATTTTTCCAAACATAACTATCTAATGTGTGCAACTTTATAATAGAAAACGTTTGCCCAATAAAAACATAAGATCAAAGTGTTCAAAGGAGGTGGGCAACTTGCCTTAGTTAGAATCTCCCTCACGGTCAGCAATAAAACCCAAACTTCTCACCGAAACTGATGTCGTTCACTATACGAAATAACGGCAACCGAGATAACTTCAAATCACTCAAAAATCCAAAATGCTTCTAACCTACATGAAATTACTACAATGATTAAGTATTGATTAATCATGAATTATGGTGAAATAATTTCTATTTTATTACTTAGAATTTATGAGTTATGAATTTTATAATTTACATACTAGTAATAGGTTATATGAGCCCTATTTAAACTTAGATGAATTCTTTATTCAAGTTGTTGTAGGTTTCTGGTTACAGAAATAAAGTGGGTGATTTTATAAGTCTAATAAGGTTGATTTCACTATTTTTAGAGCTACTATAAATATGTTATAAATTTTATAACCTATAGGGTACACAGAGTCAACTCTAAATTATACAGACTTCTAAAAATGTTTATATACATAATGTCTTAAACTTTGGTTTCTAGTAAATAAGTGAATAACTTCCTAAGTCTAATAAATTTGAGTTCATAATTTCTAGTGCTTGAATGGATTTCCAACATATTTTACAAATCATAATGTATACTATGCTAATAATTTACTATACACAAATTTTAGATGTGTTCTAGTACTGTATGGTTTACATTTTAATTCATGGTAGTTAAGATCATAAAATTATTGGTCTAAGAAAACTGAAACCATTTAATTTAAATTTATAACTAATCCTATATGAATTTTGGAAGGGTTTATGTTAATTATGGTCATATACATGCTATACAAATTGGGAAATATTTTATATATACCAATTCCTATAGATCAAAAGTTACAGAAATAAAGTCCATCATTTTGTGATCCTAACAAAATTTAGTTCACATTATTTGGACTTAGGATGAATTCTCTATGTGTTTAAGAGATTGGATTACATAAGATGGAATTTATCTCTATTCTAAATTTTGGGGTTATTTCCATTATAAAAAGTGCCATATTTTAATTTATACAAGTGTAGAGAATATTTAAATGAATCTACTGAAATTTGGTTCACCCTAAATCGAGTTAAAATGAATTTTCCACTGATTTTACAAGTTTGCACAATTTTCAGTTCAACTAATAATGTTTTAGGCATTTTCTTTATACTTTTCCAGAGTTTAAACAAAGGGGCCCACCTGTCATTGGCTCTGTGGAGAAAAGGTAGCAGCAGCAACAGCAGCAGCAGCAGCAGACGCAGGATGGAGGTGGCACAGGCGAGCTTGCCGTCGGCGTCGGCAGCGAATGGCGGCTCTTCGGCCGTCGCAACCAAAAGAGGAAATGTAGAGGACTTTCTTGCGAACCCGTCGAACGTGGTCTCATCACCGGAGATGGCCGGAGTCGACAATAGCAATGGTGCAAGTGGTGACGGTTTCACGGCTGCAAGAGTAAGAGAAGTCATGGGCTTGGTCCTGCCAATTTGATGCATGGACATGGCTCCTTCGGGTACTAGGAGACTCACCGAGTGGATTGATACGGCGGAAGAACCTCGGCGAGGCGACGGTGATGGAGGTACTCGGCGGCGGCGGTAGAAAACTCCGGGACGACGTCGCTAGGCCAAGTCGGCCATCCAACTGCCAAATCAAGGCATGCTCAAGGTCATGGATTGCAAGAGGTCGATGAATGCGAAGGGAATCGGTTTAAATCTCACCGGAGCAGAAGGGATCATCAACGGCGGTGGTCGGCCAGAGCTAGGGAAGATGACGTCGATCTCCCTCGTCAGTGCACGATTGGCTTGGATTTTTGAGGGCTTTTGAAGAGGACCTCGTGGAGGAGTTGATGGCGCGGCGGCTTGACCTGAGGTGGTCTCCTTCATGCTGCGCGACGACGATGCCACCGGCGGTGACGTCCAGTGCGCGCTCTCGAGCGTCGTTGGCGTGGCGGCGTTCCGGTCACTACGATGGACGAAACGAACCGATGTCAAAAGGGGAATTGCTCGGCAAGATGTGGAGAGAATGGAACGCAGTGGATATGGGGATGAAGATGGCTCGACGACGATGGCGGCCTTCATCTTCCTCATGGCCGGTGGCGAGTTTGAGGCTAACGGAGGGGCTAAGGTTTCTTTCCCTTAGGGTGCACGGCTCCGAACTGATCACTGATCACTGGGAGTAGAAAAGGGTAGAGCCCGGCGTCGCCACGACGACGGACACGCGTCGAACACATAGGACCTCCCGGTCTCTCGCTCTCTCGGCTAACTCACTGAGTTGAGCGGTAGTGAGGGATAATGAACAGGGTGGGGGCAAGCCGATGAGGCTGCCATGTGGGTCTGACCGATGGAGACAAAGTGGGTAAGAGGGGTAAGGGTCAGACCCTGAGTAGGTGTAGGATTCTAGATAATTTTTCAGGTTTATTTCTTTCCTCCTCTTTTGTAATTCCATAGTCCAATATCTGAGGACGATAAATTAGAGTAGATTTTTGTGGAGGTAGATAAATTTTCTTTGGTTGTACTCAAAAATTTATTATAGTTTATCCTCAGCAAAATAAAGATATTGGGTCTAGCTAATATTGGTTTGAATTTTTAGGGGATCAAAACTAGTGAAATAAATTCTGGAAAAATTATATTAATTCATGATAAATCAGCTGGTAATTTAATAAAGTATTTTCCATATACACTTTCATATAATTTAATGCATGTTTGGATGCGGTATGGGTTTTGCCGATTAGGGTTTAGGATTAAATCGGATTTTTACTTCTTTGACCAAATTAATTGAGTGCCTAGATGTAAAGATAAAATCATGCCAAAATTATAGTGAGTCTAAACCATTGAGTAGAATTCACATGAATTTTTCCATGATTTTATCCTACACCAATTATTTTTGAAAATTCACTAAGCTTAAAAGTATACATAGGTTGCTACTATAAAACTACATTTGAGTGTTTATAAAATTATATTTAGATGACTCCTGACCTGACATGATGTTGTTGAGCATGATTTATAATTTTAGTTACTCTAGTCTATATATTACACGTATATACATCCTTGTAATCTATATATTAAGTACTCGCTTCAAATTTTTAATTTAGTGCTCATGAGTCCTATTATGAAATGCTAGTAAAATCCAAAAACAAGCAAAAGGACTCAAGTCACAATAATACATTATGCAAATACATGCACACACTATGTTTTATTTTCTTCCTTTGATCTATCAAGAAAAAAGTTTTAAATTATTCGCAACTTTGCATATTAAAACTAGTCATATTAGACTCACATAGGTTTTTAGTTGAAAAATATTAGTAATCCTATTTAGGAAAAATATTCTCAACATCTTTAGGTGCAAAATTTGAAATTCAAATTTTGGGTATGTTACAAAGAACTTAAAAATTTTGAGAGAAACAAAGTTTGGACTTTAGTTGAACCACCTTCTAGACATAATATTATTGGAACCAAGTGGGTTTTCAAAAATAAACAAAATGAAGATGGTTTAATTGTGCGAAATAAAGCTAGACTTGTTGCTCAAGGTTTTACTCAGGTGGAGAGTTTGGATTTTGATGAAACTTTTGCTCCTGTTGCTAGGTTTGAGGCAATTAGACTTTTGTTAGCTTTTGCTGCTTCAAAAGGTTTTAAATTGTATCAAATGAA
Organism: Oryza officinalis; assembly: GCA_008326285.1. Taxonomy (NCBI): domain Eukaryota; kingdom Viridiplantae; phylum Streptophyta; class Magnoliopsida; order Poales; family Poaceae; genus Oryza; species Oryza officinalis. The sequence continues at coordinate 22,835,786 of BDMV01000005.1, forward strand.
TGTTAAAAGTGCTTTTCTAAATGGCTATATACAGGAGGAAGTTTATGTTAAACAACCACCGGGTTTTGAAAATCCTGATTTTCCCAACCATGTTTTTAAATTGTCAAAAGCTTTGTATGGTTTGAAGCAAGCGCCTAGGGCATGGTATGATAGACTTAAAAACTTTTTGCTTGTGAAAGGTTTTCAAATGGGAAAGATTGACAAAACTCTTTTTGTTCTTAAGCATGGTGATAATCAACTTTTTGTTCAGATTTATGTGGATGATATCATCTTTGGTTGTTCTACTCACGCTTTGGTTGTGGAGTTTGCTGAGACTATGTGCAGGGAATTTGAGATGAGCATGATGGGTGAGTTATCGTACTTTTTGGGATTGCAAATTAAGCAAACACCTCAAGGTACGTTTATGCATCAAACGAAGTATACCAAGGATCTTTTGAGACGTTTCAAGATGGAGAATAGCAAGCCAATTTCTATACCAATTGGTTCTACTGCTGTGTTGGATCCTGATGAAGATGGTAAAGCTGTGGATCAAAAGGAGTATAGAAGTATGATTGGATCTTTGTTGTATCTAACTGCTTCTAGGCCAGACATACAATTTGTTGTGTGTTTGTGTGCATGCTTTCAAGCTTCTCCTCGTGCTTCACATCGTCAAGCAGTCAAGCGAATAATGAGGTATTAGAATCATACACTTGAGTTTGAAATTTGGTATTCTACTTCATCTTCTATATGCTTAAGTGGATATTCTGATGCTGATTTTGCGGGTCATAGAATTGATAGGAAAAGTACTAGTGGAACACGTCATGTTCTTGGTACATCATTGATTGCATGGTCTTCTAGGAAACAATCTAGTGTAGCCCAGTCAACTGCTGAATCAGAATATGTTGCTGCTGCTAGCTGTTGTTCTCAGATTTTTTTGCTTATTTCAACTTTGAAAGATTATGGTCTTGTTTTTTAAAAGGTTCCTCTGTTTTGTGACAATACAAGTGCTATTAACATTGCAAAGAATCCTGTACAACACTCACGTACAAAGCACATTGATATTCGCTTTCACTTTTTGAGGGATCATGTTGAAAAGGGAGATGTTGAATTGAAAATTTTTGATACAAAATTGCAACTTGCGGATATTTTCACTAAACCATTGGATTCATCTCATTTTGCTTTTCTTCATGGAGAGTTGGGAATCATTCATCCTTTTGGCATGGTTTGAGGGGGAGTTTTTGTGCTCTTGGTTTTATCTAGCAACAATTGAAAGAAACAAATTGAAAGTGAGCTTTGTATTGTACATATAGTGTTTTTCTTGTTCATGCTAGCAATACTTTGAAGATTTATTTGTCTATTTTATAGCTTGTATGAATTTTAGTATTTTCATAAGGTTTAGATATTGCTTTTAAGGGAGATGATGCATGACATTTAAATTTTATATTTGAATTAATGAAATATGCAATATTGATACTAATGCATAGGTTGGATTGTAAATGCTTATATATATGCTTTGTTGAATTGTTATTCCTCAAATAGCTTTGAAATTGCTCATTGTGCAAGTGATTAAAAATATTTATGTGAAAAAAATGAATACCGAATCCTTGGAAACAGTCTTGACGACAAGGACGTATTCGATATGAAAAAATAATGGGTGTCGAATCCTTGGAAATAGTCTTGACGACAAGGACGTACCCGGAATAATTGAAAACATGAGCAAAAATATGAAAAAAAGGCGCAAATAAATATGAAAAATCTCTTGGTTGTTTTTGTGCTAAAGATGATTTGGGAAAGAGTAATGATTGCAACAGGTCTATATGTGTGGATTTATTTTTCAACCTATGTGTTTGTAAAGATGTTGCATTAAAAATCTTTTGAATTTATGAATCTTGATTGCATCATTGATCTTAATTGTAAAATCTTTGGTTTATGATTATACTTTGGTATATGCTTGCTATATAATTGATGGGTTTATCTTCTCTTTGTTGCAATACATGACATGAATTACTATATGTATGTTATTAAGCTCTTGAATATTAACTGCACATAATTCCTATGCTTGATGAAATCATTGTCAAAAGGGAGAGAAGAGATACAAACAATGACAAACAATGCAAGTGTTTTTCTTTTGTTTTTTTTTCTTTGTTTTTCTTTCAAAGGGGGAGAAATTTTTATTTTTGTTTTTATTTTTCAAAACACCAAAACAAACATTTTTGATGGGTTTACCAATGTCTTCATCAAGCGGGAGATTGTAAAATCAAAGTGTGTTTGATTCTTTTGTTGTGATGAACAATTGGCATCTGAGGTTATTGGTTTTGATATTTGGAGATTATTGGCGAAGTGGTTTGTGAGATGATTGAATTTTCAGACGATGAACAGGGATTGTTGTTTTTGTTGGGTCCGGTCAGACCGGGCAGGTAAGGCCGGTCAGACCAGAGGTATGTGTGCGGTCAAACCGGCCAGCCATCGGTCTGACCGGCCGATTCTGTGTCGGTTTCGGTTTCGGGTTGTTTCATTGGATATCCGTGGTTAATTCGTGTTTATGACTTCTAGATGAATACTATGCGTATGTAATACTGTTGTTTGCTAACAATGAGTCAAGTTGGTGATCGCTTGTGCTCGGATATGGTTTCTTTATTTGATTCATGTGTAGGTAATCTTTACATCTTGGGAGAGTGTTGCTAGTGATGGATCGGGAGTCAACTTGGAGATAAGGTGATGTCCGGACGGTCAGATATCATGCAGGATACTTAGGCTAAAGATTAATGCACGTGGTTGGTGAAGTTTTCATATGGCATACGATGGAGATATTGTGTGCGTATGGGATGCGGAGTCGAATTTGGAAGGAGTCCAAATTTGGTAGAATTGGGATATGTAAAGTTGGTTTCTTGTACGAAAAGTTTTCCTAGGTGGATTAGGACTTCTTGTATGAGTTTGGTTCGTGGCTTTAAGCTGCCTACCTCATGTATAAATAGAGAGGGAGGGTGTGGCCTCCCGGTATCGCTTTGAAGAGCTTAGAGTTGTGAGTTAAGTTAGGGTTTCGAGTTTAGTCGAGATTTTCGTGAGGAGTGCTGTTGTTGCACTTTGTAAACACAGTGAGAAGTATTAAAGTTGTCATCTATTTTGAGAGATCTTCAATTTGTGTTTGCTCGGGTTCGGCGGTCTAACCGGCGAATCAAAGGCGGTCAGACCGGAGGCATCGCGGCGGTCAAACATGCGGCTTCACTGCGGTCAGACCGAAGGCTTCCCAGCGGTCAGACTGGCAGGAACACAGCAGTCAGACCGGTGACGGCGACAAGAGGTAAACCGATCTACATCGATTTGAGGGTAACTTTTAATTCCGCTAAAAGTTTTGGTTTTTGGGTACTACAACCATTCACCCCCCCTCTGGTTGGCTTAGTTCTTGTTCTTCGATCCTACATTTTCTGTTCAATTATTGACAGAATTGGCGTTCAACCTCAAGCCAGAGCTGAATTCTCTCTTAATCAAGGGTTAATCAAAATTAAGGGAAGAATTTGGATTGGTAACAATTCCAGTCATCAGAAGCAAATTGTCAGTGCTTTGCATGACAGCCCAATGGGGGGACACTCTGGTTTCCCTGTAACTTATAAAAGAATCAAAGCCCTGTTTGCTTGGCCAAAAATGAAAGCAATGATTAAACACCAATAGGCTGCTTGTGATGTGTGTCTGAAAGCTAAACCAGATAGATCTAAGTAGCCAGGTCTTTTGCAGCCACTACCAGTCCCCAATGGAGCTTGGCAAGTTATTTCTATGGATTTCATAGAGGGATTACTAAGGTCTGATAAGCAGAACTGTATCTTGGTGGTAGTGAATAAATTTTCTCAATATGCCCACTATTCCTTTTGCTCATCCCTTCTCTGCCATAGATGTGGCTAAATTGTTCATGGTTAATGTATACAAGCTGCATGGATTGCCTCAGGTCATTATTTCAGACAGAGATAAGATTTTCACCAGTTTACTATGGGAGCAGCTGTTTGCCAGAGCAGGCACCAAATTACATCTTAGCTCAGTATATCATCCACAAACTGATGGGCAAACAAAGCGTGTTAATCAATGTTTGGAAATTTATCTTCGGTTCTTTGTGCATGCTTCTCCTAGTAAATGGGTTGCCTGGCTTCATTTGGCTGAATTTTGGTACAATTCTTCTTATCACTCAGCTCTAAACAAGACTCCCTTTGAAGTATTGTATGGCTACCCTCCTTCACACTTTGGTATTAGAGAAGAAGCTTGTTCCATTCCCGATCTGAATGAATGGCTATCAGATAGGAAGCTTATGTCCCAGCTGTTACAGCAACCTTTAAACAGAGCTCAGCAGGTGATAAAAATTCAGGCTGACAAGAAACGAACTTTCAGCGAATTCCAAGTGGGTGATTGGGTTTTCTTAAAATTACAGCCTTATGTTCAATCCTTAGTGGCCAAAAGAGCTAATCATATACTCTCCTTCAAGTATTTTGGTACTTATCAGATTTTGGCAAGAGTTGGTCAGGTGGCTTATACATTGCAACTGCCTCCAGACAGCTTAATTCATCCTACTTTCCACTTATCTCAGCTAAAGAGCACCAAGGAATTCAAGCACCAAGTACAACAGCATCTGCCTTCTAATTGCTGGAGTCATCAGATCCCTGAACACATCTTGGACACTCGGGTAGTAACCAAGGGTAATCGTGCTATTACTGAACTATTGGTGCAATGGTCTGGTCAATCTGCAGATGATGCCACGTGGGAAGACAAAGCTGACCTGCACAGGCTGTTCCCGAAGGCGCTGACTTGGGGACAAGTCAGTTCACAAGGAGAGAGGATTATCAGCAACCTGAAGAACCAGTTGCCGGATGAAGTACAGTACAAGAACAACGCCGAGCAGATCACTGAAGCCAAACGCAAGTGGGCCGTTAATATGAAGTATCGTGGGCCGGACTGGGCTGTGTAAATGCTTATGTAATAGCTGTCATCTAGTAGGCACGAAGGTGAGAGAGAGAGAGGTCGGAATAATACTTATACTCTATTCCTTGAACTGTAAGAAACATCTTGGAGATCAATCTACTGGCGGCGAATTGGCGGCAGAGGCGATGCAATCTCGTTGATCGTTATCGATAATTCTTTCAAGTTCTTGTTGAGTTCTGTGAATTCGGAGAGAGAGTTGCGACAGCCAACACCGGGCACCGTGCAAACCACGGCGGTGGTGGAGTACATGCAGGCTGAGACCGGGAGATGTGGCTCGTGCTGCCACCGCACGTCGACCGTCGTGGGGTCCCAGACAGTGAGACCTTCACTGCCGCCGGAGTGGAAAAGGGTGCGACCGTGCTGGCAGTCGAAGGGCCACCAGCCCTTGTGCTCTGGCTTGGCGGGGCAGAACGTGCTGGTTGGGACGAACCATGAGGCGATAAGGGCGTTGGGACGGTCGTCGTCGGAGACATGGTGGATGAAGCCTAGCAGTGGGGGCGGCGCTCGGCGGTGGAACGCGCGGTAGCGGTGGTGGAAGCCCGGGTCCTTGGTGAGGAGGCGGTGTCAGCGTTTGCAGACGAGCGAGGCGTGGACGGCGCATGAGGGATTGTCCGGCGGGAGGCGGAGGACACTACTGAAGAACTGATCTTTGGTCGGTATAAAAAAACCAGAATAGTCCCGGTTCCAATAGGAACCGAGACTAAAGATCATTTTTAGTCCCGGTTAAAAAGTGTAACGGGTCGCGATGATCTTTAGTCCCGGTTTACACCTTCACCTGCCGTGACAGGCTGATGTCAGGGGGCCGGGGATCTTTAGTCCCGGTTGATGTCACCAACCGGGACTATAGATCCTCACTTTAATCCCGGTTGGTAACACAGACCGGGACTAAAGATGATTTAGATCTTTAGTCCCAGTTGGTGTTATTAACTGAGACTAAAGTGATCTACCTTTTTATACATCTTCGTACTCTTCCAGCCCGAGCCATTGCTGCCAAGAGGTGGAAGAAGAAGGAAGGTGCTGCCAAAATTTTTGATAAAATTGTTTTGGTGATAATATACAAATCGGAGAGATCGAAAAGGAAAAGGTTAGTAAATCCATTCTCTAATAATGTATGCTTAGCATATTACATTTATAGCTTTGTTTCTATAAAATATTGTCTCCAATAAGGTTTATGCAAAATGATGAGAGAGAAAAAATGTGTAGTCAAAATTAGGTTGATTTTGAAAGTAGAAAATTTGGATACATATGTTATAAAAGAGATGACCGAGGAAAAATATAGAAAACTAAGATAAAAGAATTGAAAACCATAAACTAAAAACTAAGATAAAGTTAGTTTAATAAAATAGTTAGAAAAAAGTATAAATCGTTAAAGATATGTTTTCAACTTTACAAATTGTTGGCGCGGAATTTCGACCCGTCCAGCAACCAAACGGGTTCCGCGTTACCACGGCGGCCTGGGAGATCTGCTTAGCTCCAGTGCAGGTCCAAATGGCTTGCCTAGTCGTAAGTAGAGCGTGCCAGTTGATTTGATCTGCAATCAACAAGAAACAAGCGAACCAAGTCAGAAAACAATGGCCGATCGGTCAACAGACCGATGACACATTGTCATAGCCCAGCCGATAGGGCAAAGCTGTATCGGCTCACTCAGAAAATATGTAAGACATGAATCTAATCTTATCGGCCTTCATTGACATGTAGGCTTCAACTAATAATATCGGCCGATAAGAATGACTAAGACAACTACACCAGCTAGTACTCTAGTGCAACCTTATATAAGCCAATCGGCCAGTATAAATACATCAACCAAAAAGAGATCTTAAGATTACTTCATGATCAACACATTTATACTCATCGATCCGCACATATAAGCGGCAAACATATGCAAGTAATATAAAGCAATTACATATGCTAGGTAAGACCGGCTAAAATCCCGGTACTATCCTTAATTACAACCGAAAACAGGCTTTGTGTTAGATCTCAAAACAGGACTAAGGTCGATAGCAACTCAGAGTGTGAATTGAGACTTAACACAAAGAAAATCAGGCCGTCGATTGCTTTTGGGGATGACAGATGCATTGAATAATCTAGCCAAGCATGAGAATTAAACCATCGTCGGCAATAAACCCTAAAACGAGTAAACCGCTGGCAAGGCTTAATCGAGACACTCGTCAAAATTATCCAAGACATGATAATCGACGATCACATCATCGAGGCTTAACGTGTCTAAAGCGACACGCTAGCCCCGACGATGCAGATCGTCGGGAACGAGTTCTTACCTCTGCTCGGAGGAAGCAAGAACTCGCTGAAGAAGACCTCTTGCGAGGGTTGGCGATGCGCCGAAAGTAGATTGAACTGGTTTTTTGTGATTGATTCGAGAGAGCTTTCCTGTACAAACTATCGGGATATTTATACCCGAGGTTACAACAGAACCCTTGTAGGGCACGATCTTATCTACAACTAACAAACAAGTCTTTGCGGCAGACTCTAGCCACAGATTAGATCTAAACTACCTAATTTACAAGATACAATTGCCCAAAACCGAGCTTTATCTCTATTCGGCAACTTCCTTGAAGCTTACTTCGAGCCCAGACCAAGCCCACGTTGACACTGTCAACTCACAACCCGTATCGGCCCGTGACCAAACCAAATCCGTATCGGCCGATATGCCCTTTATAGCAACACTCCCCAAGTCCGATACAGTTACCGAGTCCGATACAAAGCTTGGTCCGATTCCAACTCAATCCTTCTTCTCTGCTTCGGTTTCCTCTTTCCTTCCGAGTCAATTACCAAAATCCGTCGTCAACACATGCCCCCCAATTCCGCTTCATTATATAATGTGGCGGAATTAGCTCCAGGGAACTCATCGACTCTTTGCTAGGTTTAACCTGAAAACCGCACAGATCCAGATTCGAATCCTCTCGCCGCCGATTCGACAAACCCCTCGTGTTCTTTAATTCCGGCGACCCCTCGGCGTCTCGTCAACTTCGACCCCCTTCACAGCGACCCCTCCAACGACAACGATGGCCTCCGCCCCGTTCTACGCCTCCGAGATCCCTGCGGTAAGTCGATTCTTTCAAAACCCGCATTATTATCATTTCCGCCGATTTCCCCAAATTAGGTCTTTACTTTCTGCCCCCCTTAGGCCTTATATTTTCATCGTCGTTCTCACGTTTTAGGTCTTCAAGAACCAAATCCTGATTCCCACCGACGATAAGTCCCATCGCTTCCTCTTGGGCCCCATGGGCGACTGCGACCCAACCTGGCTCATCAACGCCGAGACAGACAGAATCCCTTTCAGACAAGCCAAACCCATCGTTTCGGCGTGGAAGCACACCTTCAGATCATGGCCATCAAAGCTTACTGGATATAGGACTTGGCACAAAAGGATCGCTGCCGTCAAACAAGTCCACTGGGATGAGATTGGAATCGGCCAATGCATAACTCTGTCCCTGGCCGATACCAAGAAAAATGAGCCATTAATGTCAGCTGCCAGCTACTTCTGGTCAAATACCTTGAACTCCTTTATGTTCAAGCAAGGTCCGATGACCCCAACCCTTATAGATATCAAGGTACTCACAGGACTAGATATCAGCTCTGAGATCAACCCCTTCAGCCTCCTAGTAAACAGCAGTCACAAGTTGAAGACCAAGAAAATCGGAGGCTGGTCCGGATATATCTCTGAACACATGGAACAGGGATCAGTTTCAGAGCGAGAACACGTAGCTTTCCTGACGCTATGGTTGGAGAGATTTGTCTTCTGCGGATCGACCTGTGGCCCTACTACAAACTGTCAACACTTGGCTCAAGCTTTGGTCGACAAGAGACAAATCCCCTTGGGCCGATACCTTCTAGGAGCTGTATATCGGCTACTCCATGTTGCCACACAAGACCTGATGCTGAAACAGACTGTGGCTCATGGAGGACCATGGTGGTTCGTTCAACTCTGGCTAACCATATACACCAACACCATGGTTGATCGGCCACCTCTATCAGATTCCCGCTTTCCATCCAAATATGCCGATCACGAAGACCCGAGGGACAGAAGATGCATGTCGTACGGGGAAGCAGCCTCCATCTACCCCGGCGCAGATCAATCGGCCGATGATATGGCTGCATGGTTCATCCGCTTCTTCACCGGCCCTCCATCAGCCAGGATGGATATGTTTGTCTATACATCGGACCGAGACTTCGAGCTTCCAGACGACTTGCAACTGAGCTTAATAAATGACGACATGGAATCAAGGGAATTGTTCATGATCGGCCTTACTCCATGCCTGCTTCCAGTAGGTGTCTTTCAGGGAAGGAGCACCAGCTTGTCTTATGAGTTTTACACCCCAATGACAGCTGCTAGACAATGCGGGCTCGGACAACTTCCCATCAGCTTGCATCTTCATAAGCTCCTAGAGAGCAGAGGCACAGTCCCATCGGCCCTGATCATGAACAAAGCAATGGAAGTCGAGCTCCCTCATCTCGGTGACTGCGATCGGCTGCATCTGAGTGCCTTCGTGCATATTAACTTCCAAACCTGGTGGCAAGAGTGGGCCGCTCACATCTTTCATCAATCGGCCAGGTTCTACGTGACAGAACTTATCCAAGGCATCAGCCCTCAAGTCCCGGATGAGCCGATTCCATCTGTGAGCAACAGCGGACGAAAGATCTTCTACGCTCAAGCCATAGCTCCATCGGGGTCGACTGTTTTAGAGTCTATCATCGGCCTTACTGCCCCAAAAGTGGCATCACTTCTCCAAGGTCCGATGCTTAAAGAAAACCCCAAGAGGAAGGCACCGGCCAAAGGCAAATCGCAGAAAGTCAGCAAGAAAGCCAGAGCTGATGACCAAGCCGATGCTGAAGAGCTAGACCCCTCCTTAGAAGAATTCCTCGAAGAACAAGTGATGGAGGAGGAGATCGACGCAGCAGCGGCCGATGCAGACAAAGAAGAAAACCCATCGGTCGAAACCACCCAAGAGCCATCGGCCGAAGCTACGGAGATCCCACCGGCCGATGACCAAGATGACGCCCCGCAACCAAGAAGAACCAGACATGCAGTTCGCAAGGTCAATAAAATCCCTTCTCTGTGTTTACATAATCCCTTTGTACTGTCATATTTTAACCTCATATCCTTTTCAGGCTGCGGTGTCATCTGTATTGAAGGAAAGAACTCAATCGGCCCCTATGCCAAGATCCAAGAAAACAACTTTACAACGACGCGAACGAGCCAAGGCACGATTAAGAACCCCTTCTCCTTCTCCACCGCCCTCTCCGACTGTCTCGGTAAGAATTGATTTTTTTCATTATTTCTTTAATCTCATAGCCCTATTCACCAATTTCCTGCTTTTCAGCCTAGGGCTCCATCACCTTCACCACATCGGCCAGCCCCCTCGCCTGCTGTGTCGTCAAAGCAAAGGGAGGCCGATGCGATCACCACCAATGCTCCAACACAGGTAACCATGATCACTCTGATCCTCTTTCTGCCGATTCCTGACTAACAAGACTAACTTCAACCCATGTTGATACTTGCAGAACCTAGCCGACATGTTTTCCTTCGATATCGGCCAGTTCCTTGATGATGAGGATAAGGAAATACCCAGCGCAGCCAAGGCACCAATCTCCGACGATCTGAAGAACCGGCTGACTGACATTGGGAATCGGCTAGAAGCCTCGCTGGAGTGCTTGGTAGAAGACTGCTCCTCCATCAGAGTCAGGGTACAAGAAATCCAAGACGAACTGCCCGAAGACCTGATGGAAATCCTTACGCCGGCCATCTTCCTGGAACAGTACCGATTCAAGCTTTTCAGAGCAAAGGAAAGACTTGCAGAGCGACGACAGCGCGAACAAATGGAATCGGCTCTGTCCGCTAGCAAAGCTCAGGTGAATGCCGATAAGACCAGGTTGGATGAGCTAGCGGTGGAGCCGATCGTGCTGAAAAATAAGCTTGAAGAACTCCGTCGCCTCGAGGCAGAGCTAGAATCGAAGCTATCCGCTACACGCCAAGAAATCCAGGAAGTCGAAGCCGGGATAGCTGCATCGCCCAAGATCATAGAAGACCAGACGGCAAAGCTCAAGGCATCGGCCAAGTACCTCGCAACCCTGAGCAAGTCACTGAAACCAATCCCAGGGACGATGGCCGATGATGCCCAGGCTATCGAAGACGTTGAGCACATCCGTCGTAAGGCCATTGCTGCTATTGCAGACTTCATTGGGTGATGTAGCACATGTTATTTCTACAATGTAGAACCGTACACCTTATCGGCCATGCAGCCGAATTTGTTTCGATAATTCCAGCTTAATTTATTGATTCTGAAATCCTCTTTACCCTTTATCGGCCGTGCAGCCGAACTGTTTTGAAAATTCCAACCATATGTATCTTCAAGATGAACAATCCGATTATACGCAATCTCATCAGCCAGATAGCCGAAGTCAATCGCCAAACTGAACAATCTGTGAAAATTCCTGCATAAACCATCGCATCGGCCAGCAAGCCGAAGTCTTCTGATAATTCCTTGAAAATTCCTGTATGTAATGATGCCCCCCAAATTTTGGAAGATGAGGGCTCATGTTCTGAAATTTGAACTAAGGGCGATAGTATTTATCGGCCATCTAGAGACGATGTTTGACTACATCGGCTGTTATCATAAATCGGCTAGGGGGCCGATCATGAATCAATCCAGATACTGGGATAATACCGTTTCAAGTATTTGCCATTGAGAGCTCGTCCATAAATCTCGCCATCTAATCCCTTGAGCAGATAGGCATTGTGAGGAACACATCGATGAATGAGAAAAGGGCCTTCCCAATTAGGTGACCACTTGCCGAATTTGTTATCTCTGGAGCCGATCGGCATTATCAATTTCCACACAAGGTCTCCTTCCTCAAACGATTTGGCAACAACCTTTTTATTATAATGACGGGCCACTCTATCTTTATCGCGCTTGATTTTCTCCAAGGCCCGTAATCGAACATGTGCCAAATCGTCCAGTTCATCAACCATAAGATTATGGTACTCATCGGCTGTCAAGTCGTCTTGCAAAGCAATCCTTCTTGAGCCGATGGCGGTTTCCCACGGCAGTACAGCTTCATGCCCATAGACCAGCTGATAGGGAGGCACTTGGATTGCACCATGGCAAGCCATCCGATACGCCCAAAGGGAATCGGCCAGCGTTGTATGCCATTGTCTTGGCTGTTCGTCAATTTTCCTCTTGATTAATTTGATCAAAGACTTGTTGGAAGCCTCTGCCTGCCCATTAGCCTGCGCGTAGTAAGGAGAAGAATTGAGTAATCTGATGCCCATACTGTCAGCAAATTGGACGAACTCATCGGACACGAAGATCGATCCCTGATCTGTGGTTATCGTCTGAGGTAACCCAAACCGATATATGATATGCTCCTTGACGAACTGAATAGCATCTTTGGAATCAACCTTCTTGAGAGGAACGGCCTCAACCCACTTTGTGAAGTAATCTGTAGCCACTAATATATACTTGTGTCCCTTACTAGATGGTGGGTTAATCTGGCCGATCATATCTATTCCCCATCCTCGAAACGGCCACGGCTTTATGATTGGATGCATAGCCGATGCCGGTGCTCTCTGAATTGCTCCAAATTTCTGACAATCCTGACATCCTTTATAATACTTGAAGCAATCTTCTAGCATGGTTGGCCAAAAGTATCCGACGCGCTTCATCAGCCATTTCATTTTATGGGCCGATTGATGGGTGCCACAAATCCCTTCATGTACTTCGCCCATAACGGTCTTAGCCTCCTCAGGACCTAGGCATTTGAGTAGGACACCATCAACCGTCCGATAATATAGGTTATCGTCCAGTAAAACATAGTGTAACACTTTATATTTCATTCTGCGTGACGCCGATTGGGAAGGGTTTCTCAAATACTCAATGATATCAAACCTCCAATCATCGGCGTGCACGAGAGCAACCTGAATTGGAATGTCTTTAGCCATCGGCCTGTACCCCGATGCCCCCTGAGCTAAATCATTGGCTTCGAAATTCTGCTTCCTGGGTATGTGCCTCATCGTTACGATCCGGAAACCGTGTAACAACTCTGTGCACTCTTCATTATAGAATTTGAGAATATCATCTCTGCACTCATACTCCCCAGAAAGTTGATTAATTACTAGCTGTGAATCACCAATGATTTCCACGGCATCGGCCTCGACTTCTTGTAACAACTGCAAGCCTTTGAGCACCGCCTCATATTCTGCTTGATTGTTGGTATAATAAGGCTTGATAGTGAATGCGAACTCGAAACTTGCCCCCCGAGGGGAGATGATGACTAGGCCGATACCGCAACCGTGTCTGCAGACGGATCCATCGAAATATAACGTCCACGGTACAATGTCTGCATATGCAACTGAGTCATCTCTATGTTGAACGATGAAATCGGCCAGGGCTTGTCCTTTGATCGCTTTGGCCGATTCATATCGAAGATCAAACTCCGTTAAAGCAAAGATCCACTTCCCAACTCGTCCTTTCAACACAGGGGCCGATAGCATGTATTTCATCACATCGGCCTTGCTCACCACTATGCACTCGTTGGAAAGCAGGTAATGCCTCAATTTAGTACATGAAAAATATAGACAAAGGCATAATTTCTCCACTGGCGTGTACCTTGTTTCCGCATCTAACATTCTCCTGCTGAGATAAAAAATAGCTCTTTCCTTGCCGTTAACGTCTTGAACCAGGACTGAGCCGATGGATTTCTCATCGGCTGACAAGTACAATTTGAATGGGATTCCTTTCTGTGGAGGGATTAAGACCGGCGGAGAAGTTAAATATTCTTTGATATCGTCTAGCGCTTTCTGTTGCTTGTCACCCCATATAAACTCTTCGTCGTCCTTTATCTTTAACAGCGGAGTGAATGGCTCTATACGACCCGACAAATTTGATATAAAACGCCGGACGAAGTTGATCTTGCCAAGCAGAGACTGTAACTTGGTCTTGTTTTCTGGAGGCTTGATTTTCTTGATGGCATCGATGTTCTTCTGTGTGATTTCAATCCCCCTCTCATGGACCAAGAAACCCAAAAACTGACCGGCCGATACGCCGAAGGCACATTTATTAGGGTTCAACTTCAAACCATATTTCCTCGCCCTTTCTAGTACCTTGCGTAAGTCGGCCAAGTGCATATCATGTTCCCTTGACTTTACGACGACATCGTCTATATAGACTTCAATCAGAGAGCCGATAAGATCATGAAAAATATAGTTCATAGCCCTCTGATACGTAGCCCCAGCATTCTTCAAACCAAATGTCATGACGACCCATTCATATAGGCCGATTGCCCCTGGGCACCTGAAGGCTGTCTTGTGAATATCCTCTTTAGCCATAAAGATCTGATTGTAGCCCGCATTGCCGTCCATGAAACTGATGATCTTATGCCCAGAAGCGGCGTCAACGAGCAAATCGGCCAACGGCATAGGGTACTCATCTTTGGGCGTCGCCTTATTTAGATCTCTGAAATCGATGCATACCCTTAGCTTGCCGTTCTTTTTCAACACCGGAACTATGTTGGAGACCCACTCCGCGTATCGGCAGGGCCTGATAAAGTTGGCGTCGTAAAGTCTTGTGATCTCTGCTTTTATGGCTTCGTGCATATCGGCCTTAAACCTCCGAGGAGCTTGCTTAAAAGGCCGATAGCCTTGTTTGATTGGTAGCCGATGTTCTACGATCGATCGGCTTAATCCAGGCATCTCATGGTATTCCCATGCAAAACAATCTCTGAATTCTTTCAAAAGATCTATCAAATTATTCTTATATTCCTTTGGCAAATTAGTGCTTACATACGTCGGCCTAGGCCTATCACCTATCCCTATGTCAATTTCTTCCAACTCATCGGCCGACGTGAAACCTTGTCCTAACTTGCCGTCTAACTCATCCACCGCATCATCTGTGTAGAGGTCATTATCAACGGCGGATGGTGCATCTTCGCTAAAGTAACCGCTGGTCTTGATCTTCAATTGCCTCGATATCGCAATCGGTTACCTTGAGGAAATCGGCGTCCCAGACTCGCCCGGACAAGCAATCGATTCCCTCCATCTCCCAAACTGCGAGATCGGCATTGGCGACATGTACTGACCGATCGGCCTGCACGATCTCGACTTGGTCCCCTTGCCATTGCATGAGGCATTGGTGCATTGTTGAAGGGACACAGCAATTAGCATGGATCCAATCTCGTCCCAACAACAAGCTGTAGGAACCCTTTCCATCGAAGACGAAGAAGGTGGTGGGAATTGTTTTACTGCCCACGGTGAGTTCCACGTTCAGGACCCCCTTCGCCTCGGATGCGTTGCCACCGAAGTCTTTTAATACCATATTTGTCTTGATAAGATCCTCAGGTACTTTTCCAAGCTTCCTGAAGGTTGTGTATGGCATTAAATTGACTGCTGCGCCGCCATCGACCAGCATCTTCGTCATCGGCCGCCCGTTGATGAATCCTTTGATGTACAACGGCCGAAGATGTCTATAGCTGGCGTCAACTGGCTTGTCGAAGGTGGCTTGGTCCGGTGACAACCGTAGTCTGGCTGAACTTTGTTCCTCATCAGCCATCGCTTCATCGGCCGCCTGCACACTGTATTCTGCCGGCAATATAAACACCATGTTGACCGGCGCCGATGCCGTTTTCTTACCTTTTGGAGCTGAGCTGCCCTGAGCTGTATTGGAGGTGCCCTCATCGGCCCTGGCCACCGTGGACTTTATTCTCCATTCTTTTCTGGTCTTGGTTGGCCGATGGGGTATTTCAGCTTGTTGTTCTTGGATTTGCTCTTTCCTCCTCAGCCTCTGAACCCGCCGTTTCTGCGTCTTGGTGAATACATCACTTGGGCACCATTGGGGGTTCTGGACTTGCTCCTCATCTTCACTGTGCTGATCTTGATGCATCGGCCCCAGCCTTTCATACACAGATTTCCGTTGCTTGGCCGGCCGATGCATTTGTCTGCTTGAGTTGCCCTGATACGAATCTTCTGTACCACTGCATGCAGGGCACTCCTGGACAGATGGCAACCTCATCCCTTCATTCCAGCAGAAGCGAAAAAACTCGCACTCCCAGTGTGGGTCGTAGGAGTTGTCTTGATCGGCTTGGTCTTGAGCTCGTTCTTCCCGCCTCCGCTGATATTTTCTGATCAATCCCTCAGAGGTCTGATGAGGTCGCTTGCCAGTCCGATGACCACCGCCATCGGCCCTGTCCGCCCGCACCATGTTGACTGGGAACGGGTGGCCTTCAATCTTCATCGGCCGCTTGGCATCGTCGATCTTAATTCTGCCCTGCTCAATGGCCGATTGAATTTGTTGCCGGAAGATCTTGCATTCATTCGTATGGTGTGAATAGGAATTGTGCCACTTGCAATATCTCCTCTTCTTGATGTCTTCGGCCGATGGCAATACGTGACCTACTGGCAGCTGAATCTGCTTTTCTTGCAACAGCAGGTCAAATATCTTGTCAGCCTTGTTGATGTCGAAATCATATTTATCCTCTTTATCTCCTTTCTTGGCCCACTGGCAGGTTGTTGATTTCTTCATCCGGGCCCACTCGGCTAGGTCGACATCGGCGTCTTCATCGTCTTCATCGTCGGAGGCGTACTGATACACCGTGTTAACCCTTTTTGCGAACTTCTTCGCCTCCTGGAATCGCTGCTCGTGGGCCGATACGCGTTGTGCCAGCTGAGCGAGGCTGTCAAATTCCTGAGAGGAGAATCTCTCGCGTATCGGCCCTAGCAATCCCTGAAATGCCAGGTCGGCTAACTGGGAATCGGTCAGACTGAGACTATAACATCTGTTGCGTATATCTCTGAATCTTTGTATGTACTCAGGGACCGATTCATCCATTCGCTGCCTGATGGCAGTCAGATCGGACAGCTTCATCTCTTGTACACCATTGTAGAAATAGCTATGAAACTGCTTCTCCAGATCTATCCATCCTCTGATGGAATTGCAGGGCAAGGAAGAGAACCATGTGAAGGCAGACCCTGATAAGGACAGAGGGAAAAACCTCACCCTCAATGCCTCGACAGCCGATGCCTCCCCGCACTGCGCTAAGAATCGGCTGACGTGCTCATATGTCGAGACATTGTCTTGTCCCGAAAACTTGGAGAAATCCGGGATCTTGTATCGGCCCGGCAATGGAACCCTGTCAAATTCCTCGGGATACGGGTGCCGATACACTGTAGAGTTTTCTTTGGGCTTCAAGCCGAATTGATCTCGCATCACTTCGGCTATCATGTCAGCCCAGTATCCTGCAGGCCGATGCGGGAGGTCCTGCTGGTAGGATTGTTGGAGGCCCTCTGCTTGGTAGTGCCTGGGGGAGTACGGTTGATAGTGGTGATCCAGGTTCTGCGCGCCGTACTGCCCTGCGGTGTGCTGCTGAAAGCCTTGCGGCACGTTGTATGCAGCTTGAAGCGGAGGACTGTTGACTGCCGGGGCTTGCGGTTGTCCGGCCGATGGCTGATGGACAGGAACTTGCTGCATCGGCTCAACCACCGGTTGCTTCCCCTTGGTCCATTGAGCGTACTGCTCCTCCGTGATGTGCTGAGGGCTTCCTCCCGCCTGCTTGGTGAGGACCAGCGGCAGGGTCGTTGTTGGTTGCGCCGATGGAGGTGGCATCGGCGTTGTCGGCTGAGCCGTGCTCAGGTCGTTCCTCAAAGTCCGATAAGCAGGGAACTTATTTTCTGGCAGGTAAATCGGGCCCTGAGGCTTGTACTGATGGATTGAACCATCCAGGATCGACTTGACCGTATTGGTCAACGTGTTCACCAGGATCCCCGACTGGTTGACTAGCGCAGAGTGAACTGCGGAGTCGATTCGGTCCTGCAACGTCGGCGCTGCAGTGTCTTCAGTTTTGACGGCTTGATCGTGCGCCGCCGCCGACGTTCCAGCTCCATCTCCAGAACTCGGCATGACCACCTTGGACTTTTGAATCAAGGTGCCCTGCCGAGTCATGGAATATGTCTGCAGGTACATATTCCGGAACTGCGCGACCAGACTGTCCATCTCAGCTTTTTGTTCTGCGCTAAGCTGGTCGGCGGTCACCGGAATGACGTTCTCCTCGACGATCTCGGCCTGCTTCGACATCTCGAGGTGTTCTTGTTGCTGGTGAGAATCTTGAATCTTGAGGTCCCACTGGGCGTGCCAAAAGCGTGTTGGCGCAGAATTTCGACCCGTCCAGCAACCAAACGGGTTCCGCGTTACCACGGCGGCCTGGGAGATCTGCTTAGCTCCAGTGCAGGTCCAAATGGCTTGCCTAGTCGTAAGTAGAGCGTGCCAGTTGATTTGATCTGCAATCAACAAGAAACAAGCGAACCGAGTCAGAAAACAATGGCCGATCGGTCAACAGACCGATGACACATTGTCATAGCCCAGCCGATAGGGCAAAGCTGTATCGGCTCACTTAGAAAATATGTAAGACATGAATCTAATCTTATCGGCCTTCATTGACATGTAGGCTTCAACTAATAATATTGGCCGATAAGAATGACTAAGACAACTACACCAGCTAGTACTCTAGTGCAACCTTATATAAGCCAATCGGCCAGTATAAATACATCAACCAGAAAGAGATCTTAAGATTACTTCATGATCAACACATTTATACTCATCGATCCGCACATATAAGCGGCAAACATATGCAAGTAATATAAAGCAATTACATATGCTAGGTAAGACCGGCTAAAATCCCGGTACTATCCTTAATTACAACCGAAAACAGGCTTTGTGTTAGATCTCAAAACAGGACTAAGGTCGATAGCAACTCAGAGTATGAATTGAGACTTAACACAAAGAAAATCAGGCCGTCGATTGCTTTTGGGGATGACAGATGCATTGAATAATCTAGCCAAGCATGAGAATTAAACCATCGTCGGCAATAAACCCTAAAACGAGTAAACCGCTGGCAAGGCTTAATCGAGACACTCGTCAAAATTATCCAAGACATGATAATCGACGATCACATCATCGAGGCTTAACGTGTCTAAAGCGACACGCTAGCCCCGACGATGCAGATCGTCGGGAACGAGTTCTTACCTCTGCTCGGAGGAAGCAAGAACTCGCTGAAGAAGACCTCTTGCGAGGGTTGGCGATGCGCCGAAAGTAGATTGAACTGGTTTTTTGTGATTGATTCGAGAGAGCTTTCCTGTACAAACTATCGGGATATTTATACCCGAGGTTACAACAGAACCCTTGTAGGGCACGATCTTATCTACAACTAACAAACAAGTCTTTGCGGCAGACTCTAGCCACAGATTAGATCTAAACTACCTAATTTACAAGATACAATTGCCCAAAACCGAGCTTTATCTCTATTCGGCAACTTCCTTGAAGCTTACTTCGAGCCCAGACCAAGCCCACGTTGACACTGTCAACTCACAACCCGTATCGGCCCGTGACCAAACCAAATCCGTATCGGCCGATATGCCCTTTATAGCAACACTCCCCAAGTCCGATACAGTTACCGAGTCCGATACAAAGCTTGGTCCGATTCCAACTCAATCCTTCTTCTCTGCTTCGGTTTCCTCTTTCCTTCCAAGTCGATTACCAAAATCCGTCGTCAACACAAACCATAAAAAAGAATAATATGTGGGACTATTGTAAAATTATTGTATGATTATTTGTAAAAAAAGTAGAAAACAAAGGTAATTAAAAAATATGTAATATAGCTAGAAATACTGTTCGTACAATAAGAAAATATGTTTAGCACTTTAATAAAAATTTAAAAATAATTGTAAACTTTTCTTCCTTCTCGTCGCCATCTTTGTAGCTCTTTTCTAGAAATTAGTTTCACTTTGAATCATGATGTTTTAAATTTTTATATGATTATTTAATTAGTTTCAATTGTGTGGATTTCGTTAGTAACATTGGACTATTTGATGTATAGATGGATCGGCAATAGATGTACACCGCGGACCAACGGTCGAAAGAGTTTATTGAAGGCGTGCATTATTTTTTGAATGTGGCCAATGCTAACAAGTACAAGGGTTTCATGTGTTGTCCATGCAAAAAGTGCAGTAACTAGAAGGAGTATTCATCATCAAGAACTATTCATGCGCACTTGTTTGAGTCTGGATTCATGCCTGGATATAATTGTTGGACCTCACATGGAGAGCTAGGGGTTACAATGGAAGAAGATGAAGTAGAAGACGAGAATATTCCGGACTAGGCTCATCAATACGGTGGATTTGAAGAAAATTCGGGAGGCGAGACGGACGGAGCTGTTGAACATAACGACGCTGTAGATGATCTTGGTCAAATGTTATGGGACGTAAAGGACGGCTGCGAAAGTGAGAAGGAGGTCCAAAAATTGGACCGTATGTTAGCGGACCACAAAACTTCGTTGTACCCAGATTGCGAACAGGGGCACAAAAAGTTGTGTACGACGCTAGAATTCTTGCAATGGAAGGCCACAAATGGTGTGAGTGACAAGACATTTGGCGAGTTATTAAAACTCGTCAAGAACATTCTTCCGGAGAGAAACGAATTGCCCGAAACAACGTACGAAGCTAAGAAGGTGGTATGCCCTCTAGGACTAGAAGTACATAAGATACACACATGTCCGAATGATTATATCCTCTATCGCGATGAGGAGTACGAGAACCTAGAAGCATGCCCAGTTTGTAAAGCACTACGATACAAGATTAGACGAGATGATCCAGGTGATGTGGACGGACAACCTTCGAAGAAGAGAGTTCCTGCTAAGGTGATGTGATATTTCCCTATAATACCACGGCTCAGGCGTTTGTTCAGGAACAAAGAGCATGCTAGCATGATGTGTTGGCATGCAGAAGAACGTCAACAAGACGGGATGCTGAGACACCCCGCCGACGGGTCACAATGGTGAAACATCGACAGAACATTTCCAGACTTTGGAGAGGATGCCCAAAACATAAGGTTCGATTTAAGTACAGATGACATGAATCCATTTGGAGAGATGAGCAGCGGCCATAGCACTTGGCATGTTACCATGTGTATCTACAACCTCCCCCCTTGGCTATGCATGAAGCGAAAGTACATCATGATGCCAATTATCATTCAAGGCCCAAAGCAACCTGGTAACAACATTGATGTGTACCTAAGACCATTGGTTGAGGATCTGCTTCTGCTGTGGAACAAAGAAGGTGTCCCCGTGTGGGACGAGGACAAATAGGAGCAATTTAACTTACGAGCGTTGCTGTTCGTGACCATTAACGATTGGCCTGCACTTAGCAACCTATCCGGACAGTCATACAAAGGGCACAAGGCTTGCACCCATTGTATGGATGAAACTGAAAGTACGTATCTGAAACACTGTAGGAAGGTTGTTTACATGTGCCATCGTCGATTCCTTGTTGCAACCCATCCTGTACGGAAAAAAGACAACCATTTCGAACAGAAGGCAGACCACCGTACTAAGCCTAAACATCGCAACGGAAAAGCCATATTTGCTATGGTGAATGATTTGAAATGTAGTATTTGGAAAGGGACCTGGCAGCCAACCTATAGAGAGCGAAGATGGTCACGCGGCGATGTGGAAAAAGAAGTCTATTTTTTGGGAGTTACCCTATTGGGAAGTCTTAGACGTCCGGCATGCAATCGACGTGATGCACCTCAGTAAGAACCTTTGCCAATCTGTTAGGCTTTCTAGGTGTATATGGGAAGTCGAAAGATACACTTGAAGCACGTAATGATCTCAAGCATATGCAACAACGCGAGGACCTTCACCCAGAACCGAAGGATAAAGGAAGTCATTACTTGAGTCCTGCAAGCTACACCCTGAGCAAGGAAGAGAAGGAAAGTATGTTTGAATGCGTAAAGAGCATCAAGGTACCGTCTGGATACTCCTTGAATATAAAGAGAATAATAAGCATGAAGGAGAAGAAGTTCATAAACCTAAAGTCTCATGACTGTCACGTGTTGATGACACAACTGCTTCCTGTTATAATTCGTGGTATCCTTCCTAATAATGTCCGGGGAACAATAACAAAGCTATGTGCTTTCATGAACGCAATTTCATAAAAGATCATCGATCCAGACAGTTTAACAACCCTTCAAGATGACGTGGTCCAATGTCTTGTCAGCTTTGAGATGAATCATCTCAGGTCAAATACAGCTTAAATATAATTTCATAATCATTTAATCACATTATTATAATTGGAAACCTATAAGTAAAGAACAGGCACAGAGAGAAACCGAAAGCGGTGAGAAAAGATCGACGCGTGTTTGCATTCATGTCCATTGAGACCACCTATATATAGCGTCGCACATCTCTCCTCTCCTCCCCAATACCGACCAAAACGAGGAGGAGCCGCCCTAGCCTCTCCACGGCCCTGAAAGTTGCCGTCGGCCGCGAGTAAGACGACGCTTGCCGTCGCTGTCAGTCTGCCACCATCTCCATCTCTTTCGCGTTCCCTATTCTTCTCACCATGCTGAAACTTTCCCCTTTTGATTTGGCCTCGTGTTGTCCACTGCAGCAACGGGAATGCCGCCGCGCCACGAGAGCTCCGGAGCACGCACCGAAGGTCGCCGCCGCTGGCATCGTTGTCGCGTAGCATGAAGGGGACCGCCTCGGGTCAAGCCATCGCGCCACTGATTTCCCCTTGAAGTCCTCTCCAAAACCCCTCAATAATCCCCAAGGATCGTCCACCGACGAGGGAGATCGTCGTTGTCTTCCCCAACTCCGGCCGTCGAGCTCCACGCCGATTTCACCTGCTCCGGTGAGTCACAGGACAATTCCTCACGCATGTAGCTTCTTGGTGAACTCCCTAACCTCGTACGCATCTTTTCTTGCAAGCCCATTGGCTGTTGCTCACCGTCGCCGTTGAAGTGAAGCCGCCGCCGTCGCCGAGCTGTCCTCGCTGCGACCGTCGCCATCCAAGCCTCACCAACCCTAGCCAGAGTTTCGGTGAGCATCCAGGAGGACCATGAAACCCTTTGCATGCATCCATCTAGTCTCATTTAAGCTCTAGCTCCACATGCACCGTCACCCCAAGAGCTGTTGCCGCTCGCGCCACCGCTGCTATCAAATATGGTCACCATAGGCCGTGATTCGACCACCGTCGGGTTCGCAGAGGACCCCTCTACATTTTTCATTTTGGCCGCGTCCACTTCCGATCCACCATTTGCCGTCGGCGCCAGCAAACAGCATCGTCGTCCATGGCTGCCTGTTCTGTACAGGTCGCAGGGACCTCGTTGGAGAAGAATTGAAACCTTGGGTACTAGTTTGTAAAATTCACCTGAGATTGACAATAAAACTAGGACTGAATTGTAATAACTATAAACTTAAAGCATTGTTTACAAATTATGCTTCTCTCAGTGGAGGTAGTGTGGGTTGGTTTCAAGAAAACCAAAGGGCCTTCCTGCAAAATGAACAGATACTGACATGTGAAGCCCACATAATTAAAATCTGGAGAAATAATGAAAATGGGTTAAAAGCTTTTCTATTGAACTAAAAATTATACAAACTTTGTAAATTCCTAGAAAATTAATCTTAGCTCCATTTTGAATGAACCAAATTTCAGAAGACTCACAAAATTATGATCTTTAATATGGTAATATAAAACTTTCTACTTATAGTAGAAGAAATATCTCAAAATTTTGTATAAAGGATGAATGGCATAAAGCACAATCTAACTTATAAAATTTGTAGGAAATTAATTTTAGCTCTAAATGACTTGAACTAAAATTTGTTAGAATCATCAAATTCTCAACTTAATTTAGGTGAATTGAGTTATAGAGCAACCAGTATATGTAATTTCATGCATTTTAAGTAATCGTGAATAGCCGTAATTAATATGAGAACTTATAAAATTCATAGGAGGTTGGTTCTAGCTTCAAATTAGGTGATCCTAGTTTTGTTAGATTCATAATCTCATACTATTAATTACTGTGCGTTAAATTATGACATGTACTGTAGTGAAGATGCTTCTAACATTTTGTATATCAAATAAATAGTACAATGCGGCACATAGCTTATAAAATTTATAATAAAATCATGGTAACTCTAAAAATTGCGAAACCAATTTTGTGAAACTCCTGGGGACCAAGACCTCACTGCAGTAGCCCAACACTTCACAAATATTGGACCTAAAATGCACCTAAATACTAATAGAGCTTAATTAGCCTATGACTAGTATAGAATTATAAAATTCATAACTCACAACTTCAAAGTGATAAAATAAAAATTCCTTCACCATAAATCATGTTTAGTCAGTACATATCTACTATAATGAATTCATGCATATTAGAAGCATTTTGGATTTTTGTATAATTTGGTGTTTATACGCAACCGTTATTTTGTATAGTGAACGACATCGCTTTCGGTGAGAAGTTTGGGTTTATTGCTGACCGTGAGGGAGATTCTAACTAAGGCAAGTGCCCTCCTCCTTTGAACACTTGGATCCTATGTTTTTATTGGGCAAACGTTTTCTATTGCAAAGTTGCACACGTTAGATAGTTATGTTTGGAAAAATTATTTGAAAGCGATGAAATGGTAGTTATGACCTATTTGTTGCATAATCCACCTTGAGATTTGTTATCCTTGATGTTTGTAACTTTAGAATGGTTTAGAGTACTCTCCATGTGCTCAAATGGGCTTATAATTGCTAAATACAATGTGATATGCTTAGCTATGCCTAGTGATTTGCTAATAAACATTGTGATCACTTTATATATTTGAAAATGGGCAATTTACAACCTCTGGACAGAGGTAAAGCCTCTGGTTATTTGTGAAATAAAATAGAGAAAAATCTTAATTCTAGACTTGGGCGGCGAGTGGTGTACATATGGTAGTAGTTGTGCACCGATAGGGGGAGCGCTCGTCTGAGTCGATTAAGGACCGAACTCTATGTTACCTACTAAGTATACAGTACTGCCACATGTGTTAGTATGGGATGACCTTAGCTTATTGAGTTGTTTAGTATTTAGCCTTGCATATTGGTAGGCCGGAGTAGAATGAATCAGTCTGAGCGATGATTAATAGGAACTACCCAAGAGTGTGTGTTGAATTTATTGCTAGCGAATATTACTAGCTGTGTGTGTGTTCTGTGAGGGGACGGATGGTCCGCCTCACAGCATGGGCGTCTAAGTCTATCCAATTCAACGGTTAAGTGCCTCGTGGGGGAACGGATGTGTTCGCTGCCACGGCGTTAGGTTTAAGGCGTGGGCCCGCCACCTAACGGCTCTAGGTCATTCCTAGGGTGGATTCACACTTGCCGTCGCTGATGCAAGGCTAGACACTAAGCAATGTAATGGCTACGTTGTGACCTCTAGTCCGCACTCAATTTGTAGAGTGTGGAGTGCTAGGCCGGCACCAAACCAACTAGAGTGTAGCCTCCGGGCTTGTATCACATCATGTGGACTTGTACGAACTCTACAGAGTTAAAACTAACCGGTTAGCCGTGCTCACGGTCAAGAGCGACTTAGGGAAATAGCATGAGTGTAATTTTATCCTTTCTAAACTGCTTTATAAAAATGGTTGAGTAATGAGAATTTGATGATAATGATGACTTGCTACCAGGGAAGGTGCAAGTTGATGTTTATGGTTTATGATGATGATGATGAGGAGAAATGATGATTACATTTCCATAATTATTTATATGGATCACCATGCTTTACTACATACTTGTCTTACAAATGCTTTACAAAATATACCGGTTGCGAAGTATTGTGAAATAACTTAGCTTTATGCAAATGAACCCACAGATAACCGTTCTTTGATATTTAGAGCTTGCATGTATGTAGGATTGTATTGCTTTGCCAGTACATTAACATGGTTATGTTAATGCACTGACACTTGAATCTTTTGTGGGTTGTTTGTCTAAATTGTTTTGTAGGTATAGTTGAGTGCTGCGGGTTTCGTTGATCTCTTCAGGACGGTTCATTAGGGGTCTACCCCTAGTCAGATTGCTTATGGGTCTTGGGTAAATAAGCTTCCGTGCAAACCTTTAATTATAAGGCCGTTCGGCCATAAGTATCCTAGACTTAGATTCTAAATTATTTGTGTATTAGTAGTTTTTGTTTATGAATATCATTTGCTTTGATGAAAGTGTCTTGGTATGTTCTAGATTATAGAACTATCTAGACATGAGTATGGATGTTGAACAAACGAGATGTTGTAGAGCTTAGCAAATTGTCAAGTCTCCTGGGATGTGTAATACATCTGGTCGCTGCCTACATGTGGTTTGACGGGCACATCTCAGGCTGAGTTGACTGGCACGCTAAGTCCCAGCAATGTCTCTTTTGCTCAATATTCGGCACTACATAATTTATATTGAATGGTGATTAGTTGTGATCATGAGGCACATTGAGGCTTGAGTGGCTATTATGCGTGTATGGATCCCACTCTCCCAAAATCATGTGGTGATCACAAATGACACCGGACAATATAATTTTCGGGTGCTCGACAGAATGACCGAACGAACAAACGAACGATAGAACGAACGAACGAACAAATGATAGAATGTGGAGGCCGTGTGGGTACTGGTACCCATATTCTCCACAACCATGTGTATATTTCCTCTGTCTTTATTTATTCATATGTATGTATGGAACAAATTGTATCAATGTGAGCCAAACTTAATGGTTCAAATAAAATACATTTATTACGGTAATAGTTCTTTAGATCACCCATATCACACATAGATCACTATAGATCACCCATATCACACGAAACCAATGTCTCTAGTCGAATATGACTGAACGATGGAACGTGACCGAGATATGCAGATATGCATATATGTTTTCAATGCAGATATGCAAGCATGATGTGTAGATTAATCATAGATGTACCAAATTATTTGCAACAAATTAATTATAGATGTGTTTTCAATCATAGATGTACCAGATTAATCATAGCTGTGTTTTCAATGTACTTTGTTTGCAATAGTTTCCATGTTTTCACGTAGATACACTGAATATAATATTCCACATCTTTTTACATTTTTCAATAATGATTTAATTTTTTTCTAATTTTTTTCTAATAGCTGCTGACCGCCGTCGTCGCTCAAGCTTAAGTGGCCCCAATAACTCCAAGCAAAACTAAGGCAAGTTTCATTAATTCCCTTGTGTGTGTGTGTGTGTGTATATATATATATATATGACATATGCACGTAGGCTGCATGTATAACAATTAATTAACTAGTCATTGTACGTATTTCTCAACAATGTCAATATGTGTATAACAATATGCTCTTAGTTAATGTGTACTAGTTAATGTTACGAACAGATGGCAGATCGCGATGATGAACAGATCCTCATGGACGAGATCGCAGAGGGCAGCAGCCAATATTGGGCGGATGAGGAGCCAGAGGACCCCAACCAATACCTAAACGAGGAGGGAAACGAGGGCACAAACCAAGAGGAAAGTGAAAGGCAACCGACCGTTGGAGAGAAGAGGGCACGCGGACAACGAGGTGCCACGAGGAAGCTAGAGGGCTGGCACATTATTAGTGAAGCTAGACGGCGAACCAGTAGCCCCAGCAGGTATACTATGGAAGTTTGTGGGACACAGTGGTTGGGTCGTGAGGGATCACGTGCCCATTAGCACAGTGCACTGGCGTCAATCAAGGTCAGCAGAGGATGACGAAAGTTATCTTCCAGATACAGAGAAAGCTATGCTGTGGACCACCATGCTTGAGACCTTCACGGTCCCTGAGGCAAATCAGCCAAGATTGAAAGAATAGACGATGAAAAAAATAGCTGAACAGTTCCAGAAGTACAAGTCAGCTCTATATAAGAAATACGTCCTGAAGGGTCTGACACCTAATTTCGACAAATTAACTAAGCTGAGGGATCATTGGGATGCGTTTGTTGCATACAAGACCTCCGAGCACGGGCAAACGCAAATAGCAAAAAATAAAGCCAATGCTGCAAAGAATAAAGCCAATGCCGCTAAGAAGCAGTACCATCACCGGCTAGGGTCAGGTGGCTATAAGAAGGCAATCTCCAAGTGGGATAAACTGGAAGCCGTTTTGATAGAAAAGGGTATTGAACCGGCCACAATGAACTGGCCTGAACGTTCCAGAAATTGGTACTATGCTCATGGTGGAACGCTCGATCCCACTGATGGCTCCCTTGTATTCGGCGATGCGATCCGCGAAGCAGCTAGCCGACTTACGGAAGCAATGGAGGCATCTGTTCAGGGAACATTCTAGCCTGACAGAGAGAAGGACGAGCTTACGTTCGCACTACAGAATCCCGAACATCCAGGACGAACACAAGGAAAAGGCGTGGTTGCTTGGAAATACGGATTTCAAGAGGACAACCACACTTACAAGAGTTGAATGAGGAGCAAGAGGGATACCGAGGCAAAATTAAGATATCTCGAGGAGAAGGTCGCCCTGCAGGACATAAGGATGCAAGAGGAGGTCAAACGACGGGTGCACCAACGGCTGGCGGAACGACAGAGCCAGCAGACGGTGCAGCCGTATGCCCCTCCAATCATGGTGAGCCCCTCAGGCAATCGCAGCAGCTGTGCTTCTATAGGGCAAGCAGGAGAACAAGGCATAGAAGGTGCAGCAGGGCTAGCTCACGATGACCCATCGTACCCCGTAGATGAAATCATGCGGCGGACACCTTGTGAGCTGCACAGTCCCTTCAAGAACATATCACTCAAGGTATGCTCGTAGTTTTATGATATATGTCTTGTAAATTGTAAAAGGTGGTGCATGCATCTGTTAATTACTAAGTAACTTTGATTCTCGTGAAGGTGGCGTCAGGCATAGCCATACCAGTGGACCCTTCAGGGACATATCATTGCAGACCGATTCCACCTGGGTACTCAAAGGTCGAGGTTGAATTGGTGGAACGAGGGTTCGAGGATCTCGAGCTAGACATCCCCGGAGGAGACGGGGAGACGAAACTAGGAGACACAGCCCACGCTATTATACTATGGTGCAAGCGGTACATCGTGTTTCCCGGGCAAGCAGCGACGTCTTCTCCTCCGTCTCCTCCGCCTGCATTAGCTCCTCCTCCATAGTCTCCTCTACCTGCAACCTCTCCTTCGCTTGCACCGGCTCCTCCACCTTTGTCTCCTCCGCCTGCACCGTCATCGTCTGCTCCGCCTTCACGACCTAAAAAGTCGTGTCCACTTCGTCCCGCGCCGTCAAAGTCCACACCACAAAGAAAGAAACCAAGACTTGACGAGCCAAGACTCCCCGCTCTCAAGAAAAGGGTGTACGACTGCACTCCCGAGGAGAATGAGGAGGTCATACGAGCAGAAGTGAAGGCATTCTTCGAGGCACGGAAACCACCAAAGAAGATTCTTATAGATCCGGCTGCTAAGAAGTTCTTTCAGAAGATGAGTGAACCGGTCAAGACGGCTTTACTTTCGGATTATGACCGGTCGGTGATGAAGTCGTTTAAGAAACAAAGAAGAAAGATCAAAGAAGTGCCTCAGCTCGGAAAGCAACCAAAACAATCGGTTGAGCCGTTGCTACCACCCGGTGAAGAGGAACTGAGGCAATGGATGAAAGAGATGGGTCTGAACAGGGCGCAACTAGTGGGAGACGCACCAATAACCATAGCGTTAGAAGCCGATTTGAAATACAAATTTAAACTCGGTGAACTGTTTGTCAAGCCTGGTCAGGTGAACACTCTCTCTACACAAATGCACCGATTCCATCAATGGTATATGGAACTTTCATCCAAAGGTAGAATGATGGTTGGAGAGACGATAAGAAACACAGATTACTATCAAGGAGATGATGTTCTGTGGATCAACTTCGAGAATGTATTCGATGTATACCAACTAGACGCTCTCGATGTCTCCATTCTCAGCTACTGGGTTTTGTACGTATCGTTTTAGCAAAATTTATTTTGTTCCTTAGCTCCTACTATGTACCATTCAATGGTTACACTGTGCCGATAAGACTGATGCAAATTCCATTATCCTTTTAGAATGGAGATTCAATCGTGCCGTAGGCAGGGTATTTACAATATTGAATTCATGGACCCCCATAAAGTTAATGACGTAATCATACGGGATTTTGAGAAAGATACAGAGGACAATATTGTTTATTTCCTAGTGCAGCGGCATTATAAGACCTACATACTATTGCCCTATAACACCGAGTGAGTTTTAACTGTCTTTCGAATTTGTACCAACTTCCTCCTCGTACTCATACCGTGATATATATATCGTCTGACGCAATTTGCAGATTTCACTGGGTCATTTTCCTCTTCGACCTTGAACTATGCAAAGTCCATGTCTATGACTCAATGGATAAACCAGAGTCTACTTTCATCAAGATTTTTGAAGTGATAGACAGGTAATGCCATCTATTAAACTGTCATTAATTATGAACATTGCTATTGCTACTATGCAGATCTTCGATATTTAATCATAGCTTCCAACTGTACATAGGGCATGGGCAAAGTTCCGTACATTGGTCCACGGGGTTTGGAAAGAAAAACTTGGTAGGAGGTTTAATTTTTCGGTGAGTACATGTCACACCCTAAAAATCGCTAAAATATAATTGTTGTGAAAAAGGAATTTTTAGAAATTATTTAATAATTAAAGTAAGTGTTTGAATAAAATCTATGAAAAATTTGAACATTAAATCGAGCTAGATAAAAATTTCCTCAATAAATTGTTGGTGGATTTAATTTTTATTAAATTCTCCATAGTTAATTACACTCTCTGTAATTTTCTTGGATTTTTTAGGAGCTCAAATAGTAATTTTAGTAATACAAAGAAAATTTCAGTAAATATTTCAATAATAAATTAATCATTAAATGATAAGGTTAAAATTTTATTATATACTTTGAGTGTCCAAGTATTTTCAAGATTTTTCTTGGAATTATTTGAGCATTGAAAGTATTTTTAATAATCAAAAGATCATTTCAGGAATTATTTAATTGGAAAAAGTAATTTAAGTCTCTTTTCTATTTTGGGCCGAATCTGGGGAAGTCTAATTCAGCTCCCTCTCTTTCTCTGCCCGGACTGCCCTCCCTTCCAAAGTCTGTCTTGTGTCCTTCCTTAAACCGGCCCAAAAAAATAAAAAGGAATAGTCTACTTTACTTCCCTCACGCACAGTGTCGTCTTCAAGCTTGGACAGAGCCCGTGCAGTGCCGTGTTCTGTAGCCGACGCTGCATACCACATAAAATCCGGCCTCCCCATTGCTTCCCTTCCAAAATTAGTTGCGGGAACGGATTCCCCTCGTTCTCCTCTACGTTTTCCCCAAGAAACCTCCTTGAATCCCAAAGTAAATCCTCTCAAATCGACGTGGATTTGAGCTTTCCTTTTCTGGCCAACTCTAGGGTTTCCGCCGCCAAATCCCATCGTATCCAAGCCGGACTCCCTCTCCTCCACCTATATAAATGATGCTCCGGACCTTTTCCACCTTTTCCCCAAGCTTTTCCCATGCCCTAGCCGTCTCCCCGCGAGCGCTCTCTCTCTCCACCTCCGGCCGCCATTCCAGCCACCCTTAGCAGCCGTCTCGGTCGACGCCGCTTTGCACCATCGCCTCCATCGGCTTCGCAAGGGCGAGGGCTAGCCCGGCCATCCGTTCCTTTGCTCCAAATCCCGCCGGAGGCCGCTCGTCGCCGTGAAACCGAGCGCCGCCACCACCAATCGATCTCCGGCAGTGCCTGGCCGCCGATCCCGTTGTGGCCAGACCTCACCGAAGCCTCCGTTGGCGTCGTAGCAGTGAGGAGAAGCCCGTCTATCCCTCCTTTTCCGCCAAAGATCGCCGAAGCTACGTCGTCGTCGTCAACTCTGTGCTATGCCGTCGTTCCAACCTCGCCATCGTCGTCGTTCGTTGTCGTTTCTCGTCGTGCCGCCATCGGTGAGTTCTCTGAGCTGTGCTCTACCTGCTGGTGCCATCCGATAGCGCCGCTTTGCCCTAGTTCGCCGGTAACCGTTGGGTCCCGAGTCGTCGCCGGCAATTATGTCATCGCTGATGTCAACGTTTAAATTGGTAAAATTCATTAATTCATAATTAATTCATCGTAGCTCAGATTAATGTGGTTTCAGTTGCTAAATTTGTCTAAAATTAAGGTCTATTTAATAATAATAATAAATATAAATTGTGTCATAAATCTATTTAATCTTTTTAATTAATCTTTAATTGGAGTAAATCTTGTAAAAATCATAACTAATTCATATGAACTCAGAATGAGGTCGTTCAATTCTCTAAATACATCTAAATTTAAGCTCAACACATTTATGTGTTTTATTTGTACTGTTTATTTGGTTTTTATTAGTGTTTTTCTCGTTTTGCGTTCTAGGTTTAGTTGTTCGTCGTTTCGGAAGATCGTTTGTTCGTTGGAGAAGTTCCTGAAGACGAGTTGAAGACGCTTGTTTGCAAGGCAAGTCACATAGATCCCAAACACAATTTATTTGAGCATATTGATCATATATTTAAATTCTCTATTTATTTCAAATATGCATTTATTTTCGAATATCATTGGGTGGTGTGAGCCTATTCTTTATATGGCCAATTTGCATGGATTACCCTTTTTCTTGATACCTTGGGTTATAATTTGACTAGTTGGACTTTATATATATTGGTTCAACTAGAAATTAGTTATAATTGCTTAGCCATGCATAGAAACTCTAGAATCATTTTATGTGGGAATAACTAATGTTTCACTATTACTTAATGATGGATATTTAATGGTAGCTCATGTGGTTAATCGTGATTGATTAATTAATTGGTCCAACTAAAACCTGATTAATGGTGGGTTGTGAGCACATGGTTTGAGGTTTGGATAGCTGTGCTCATGACAATTAAGGACCGGTTTGCGAGCTACTGTTGTGAAGCATTAACCGTACTAACCACAAGCCAGTGTGGGCAACGGCTTTACTTTTTGTATAGCGTGGTTCATTGTGGATTGCCAGACTGTGAAGTGGCGATAAGTCCATGGGGGTCGCTGGGGAGTCCATACCTTGGTTAAAGGGGGTGACTATGATCCGGGAACAGCGCACCATTTTGAATTGTGTTATGCGGAGGGTATTGTCACAGCTCCTTATCGAGGTACCGTGGTGGTACTGAGGGCATGGCGACATATTGTGGGGCTGTGTCTTATGGGTAAATTTGTACACCTCTGGTCAGAGTAAAACTATTCGAATAGCCGCGCCCGCGGTTATGGGCGAGCCTAACAATGTTTTTCATGATTAGTCTCATTTGCTCATTAATAATAATAATGTGATATATATGGTGATAATTGATTAAGCTCCTGTTATGGAATGGTTAATTCCTGGTTTGGAGATTGGATCTGCGCAACCGGGCATGGTTGTTCAGTGGTGGTTTGGGCCTGTACAAGGTGTTGTACAACACGGGGTGTTGTTTAGTGTTGATTAATATTGTTTAATTAATTACTCAACTGTTTTACAAATTTTCAACTCTTTGCCAAATGCTGCTTAAGCAAATGAACCTTATATTATGCCATTCTTTGGTATCCCTTGCACTTGCATACTTGCTGTGTGTCTTGTTGAGTATTCCATGTACTCACCTTGCAATATTCATCAAACCTCAGTTGAAGAGAAACGATCCAGAAGGAGAAGACCTTTGGCTTAGATCCCAGTTGAGCTGCCTGTGGGAGTGGAGTTGAAGCTTCGCTAGATTTTCTTTTCCGCTGTAGTTTTCTTCGTGGTGATGACTAAGTGTCTCTTTTGTAAGTATTTATCGCTTTAGTTTATTTGGTACTGTATATTCAAATTGTTGATTTGTGTACCTCGGCTGATTCCTGGACGAGGGTTTAATGCACAAATTAGTTTGGAAATTACTTGTGAATTTCCGGGCGTGACAAGTTGGTATCAGAGGCATCTCGACTGTAGGATAAGCCCAATGGTTAAACCCATAAGGACATGTCTTTGCTAAAATGAAAATCTATTTGCAAAAGTCTGTTTTCCTCCTTATCCCATCGATCTATGCAAAATTTTTACTCATCCTTCTTCTTCGGCTTTCAACTTGTTCTAGATGGATCCCTCCAAGGAGAAGTTGAAAAAGATGATGGCACGCTTTGATGAAATCTAGGGTGATGTGCCCAAGAAGATTGATCAGTTTAATGAAAGAAGAGCAGCACAAGAACGCAAGGCACTTTTTCAAAAGGAAGTTGAACAACATGGAAACTATCGTTTTACAAGTGAGCTTTGTCGTATGACGTATGATCTTGGATATAAGGTTCCACCTAAGTACACTAAAGTATCTACTCATGTTGGAAATTAATATCATTGCAAAGCAACTGTTACTCTCGTCTCCGACAAGGAAGATCTTCCTCAACTCTCATTCAATGGCGAGGCAGATTGTTTCCTCTACGCTCAAGAAGAAGTTACTTATGAAGCTTTGTGTCGTCTCCGTCAGCTTTTCAAGGATCGTCTGAAGAATACTGTTTACCACTACCATCCTCAACATGGTGATGAATTTTGGATGAATGGTTGCACGAACACTTGGGATGAAGAGAATCAGACAATTGTGCACATGAGGACAATGTTGCATGCTCTTGACCACCTCCATTCTGATTACAAGACCCAAGCCATGATTCAGAAGCATGCTCAAAATGGGAAGATTGTCAGGTTGCAGAAGATGGTTGAACAGATGAGGGACAAGTCTCAGCCTAAAGACAATAACACCGCCAAGATGTTGGAATACACTGAAGCTCGTTTTGCCCAATATCGGAAAGACACCAATCGTAAGCTTGTTCTTCGCCAGAAAAGGATCTTTGGGTTAGAAGATGAACTGAGGAAGCTAAAAGGAGAAACTTCTTTGGATGAAGATGAAGAGGACGTGAAGCCTACTCGAGTTGTCAAGCGTCTCTGCACTGGAGTTTTTCCTCTCAAGGAAGGTCAATTCCCGTGAAGATGAGTCAGGGAGAAGCCTCCATGTCCAAAGAAAGAATGAAGAAGTTTCAAGAACCTATGGCAGAACCTAAGCTTTACCCTTAAGAGTAGTAGTGTTTTGTTAGTCAGAGCGTTGTGTTAGCTTGCTTGCTTAAGTTTTGTTTGTGTGTGTGTGGGTTTTTAGCGTATGGTGTATATCAAGGGTTGTGATATAACCATCCTAGGTCAGAAGCTCAGTCCTATGTAAAAAAAACAACTCATTTCATATCAATAAAAGTTAAAGTTTAGTAAAGAAGTCTGTTCTATTCTGAGTCTCCTGTCTCCTTTGTTTTCTTTTTTGTCTCTTACCTCTCCACCCAAGAGAATGAGTTCAAAGAAAGAAAATTTTGTGCTCAACAGTACCAGGAGGAACGTTATTTGGACAACATGATACTGTTGTGGACAACACAGTCTGTCATCCAAGTGCTCAGAGGACAAGTGTCCTAAGGAAGGTTAAAGGTCAAGAAGCTCAATGGATGCCATTGCCAAATTCAAGGGAACTACTCACTGTTGGTCTCTCACACGGTTTAAGGCTAAAAATTTGATATGAGCAAGAGTTACAAAGGAATGAGAAAGCCGAAAGTTTACATTCGTGATATCAGGATGATCCGTATCTGTACAATATGGTTTATAGAGAATGAGAATACCAAGTTGTCTGAAATGATAATTCTTTTGTCACTGCTCGTAAGTCAAGCTAATAGTGTCAGCAAGACCAAGGTATTCTACAATGAGAAATTTAAAGAGGTGTGGTTTTAAAAGTAGAATTAGTAGGAAGAAGAAAATTTACAATTCTTCAATAAGAAATAAATGGAATGTGGAGTTTGCATGGTTTTCGAATAGTGGAACACATTAAGTACGCCCCGAAGTCCTGTTATTGAGGGAAGGTGTATCAAGTAAATGTATGTTCCACTTTACTCCTTATTCCAGTTACTATGGTGAAGATATGTCAAGTGAAGACCATGTTCATAAAATGTTACTTCTCGGTTAAAGGAATGGATCAGGTAATAATGATTGCCAGCTCAAATCAACAATAGTCAGGATCACGAAAGATGGTAGAGGTTTTAGTAGATCTTTTAGCAATTTCGTGTTGATGGCAATAATCACGATATCACTTCTACCAATAGTAACAAGATAATACTGATAAGTGTGATCAATGGAAGTATCATCAACAAAGGTTCATGTTTGTTTCTATTTTAGTCTGAGCTAGAAGATTGCTAATTAAGAGGAATGCACCCCATACCTTTTGGAGATTGCTATGTGTTAATTTTTGGAGTCATGACCTTTTGGAAGAGACTATGCTAATTCCAATTAAGAATGAACAGTTCCAGTAAAAAGATATTGAGAAAGACATGTGTATGCCGGTCTATACAATGTGAGACAGTTTCTAAGAGAAGGTCGATAGTTGGAGTTTCAACATCAGTAGAGAATCAAGTAAGAGGGATATTAATAATAAATT
This sequence comes from Oryza officinalis, assembly GCA_008326285.1. NCBI lineage: Eukaryota > Viridiplantae > Streptophyta > Magnoliopsida > Poales > Poaceae > Oryza > Oryza officinalis. Next base: position 22,871,977 of record BDMV01000005.1, read on the forward strand.
GCTTCACAAACGACTCTATCCTCTATGTTTATAGTCAATACCATGAGAAGTGGAACAAGTTCGAAGAGCAATATTAATGGATGCAAGGTCGTAGTTACACCAGTATATGAGGCCCAGAATGTAACAAGGACTGGTATTCCGTATAGTTGTTCTCACCCAAGTGAATGAAAGGCCAGCCAATGTCTATATTGCAAAGGATCAACAACATCTCAAGAAATTCAAATGGATTGTGTTTTCCCCTAAAGATAGAGGTTATGTGGTAGTTATGAAATGAGATAGAGATTTCAAATAAGGAAATGGCTTCGACAAGTCCTGTAATGATTAGTCAGAGAATAATATGTGGATCCAAGCAATCAGTTTATTCACGTATTTCAGTTTATCATAGATACGTGAGATTCCAAGTTTCTTTCACGAAATGCCAGTCTGTTCAAATGTTAGGAATTCTGTTAAATACAACATCGATGTGTGGAATAATTATATAACCAAGGAAAGTGAGATTATGGATTCTATGATATTGTTTTGGGAATCTTATAGTTGCTACATGAACCTTAATATTTATCCAAGGCCAAAGGAATATTCATGTCAGACAGATGTTTATGGCAACTCAGGGAAAACAAGAATAAAGATGAAGTGATGATTAAGCATGGACATAGGAAGACGTAATGAAGGATAAGCATTAAGGAAGGTTTATACTCTACTCATATGGTACAAGGTCAGGAATGGTTTGCCTGCCGACATGTTATCGGTACAAGTCTTGACGAATCACTACAAAGTTTCTGTGAGGTAGTAGTTGTTCTATCAGTTGTATATACACCCATAGTACAATAAAGAGCATGAACATCATTACTACGTTAATTTGAAGTATGAAAATTTACTATGAACATCACTACTACGTTAATCTGAAGCATGAGGATGATAATCAGGAAAAGGATAGGCAGGAAAGTGATGCATAAAAACCAATTTGAAATGGAACCTTAATCACCAGATCAGTATGATATCAAGTCAAATTGTGAAATTCTCTAATTTAAGGTATTTTGAAACTGTAGAAGCCATAAAATATGGTCGCAGAGTGGTTTACACCAATGATGGGAGTAATGTCTTGATAGTTTGTTTGGATGATTGATGGTCAAGCTATACAAGAAACTGTATTGCAAACTAAAACTTGAAGGGTTAAGGAGTCACCATTACATGAAACAATTCTTGAATATTGGAGATACAGACAATGTTTGTTTTAACGGCGAAAGGCGAAGGTCAAATTGATGAAGATAGTGTAGGATCAGCTATCCGTTAAAATACTTTGAACCTTAATTGATGAGAAAGGATCCAGAAGGAGAAAACCTTTGGCTTAGATCCCAGTTGAGCTGCCTGTGGGAGTGGAGTTGAAACTTCGCTAGATTTTCTTTTCCGCTGCAGTTTTCTTCGTGGTGAGGACTAAGTGCCTCTTTTGTAAGTATTTACCGCTTTAGTTTATTTGGTACTGTATATTCAAATTGTCGATTTGTGTACCTTAGCTGATTCCTAGACGAGGGTTTAATGCACAAATTAGTTTGGAAATTACTTGTGAATTTCCGGGCGTGACAGTACATGCTCCAAAACATATTGAATCATTAATTGGTTCTAGAAAAAATTAGTACATTAAATCTCTCGTCGTTTCTCCTTAAGTGTGCAAAACAGGAGCAGGGAAATAACTTGTGCGGCTACTACGTCTGCGAATATACTGACGCACTTGTACACCAAATAAACAGTGACAAGGATCTGGAAGTACGTAAAAATTATTCATACATTATGTCCCGATTTCTTATTGACTTCATATACTTATATCTCAATTTTTTTCAAATGATAGATTATTTACATGAGGGAAAAACTATCCAACGAAGAATTTATCAAGGCTGTTCAAGAACAATTGATGGGATTTATCAATGAACAAATAATTGATCCCGCGGGAGAATTCCACAACGATGGAAGACCTATTGATCATCATCTCATGTATAACATGTGTTAGGTTTCTTCGTAATATACAATAGAACATTATAATTAACGAAGGATTGTAATATATATATATTTAGATGTGCATACATGTACTTATGTGTGTGAGTATATTTTGGTAATATAAGTATATATTTACTTGAGTGCATGTATGTAGGAAATATATATATGTGTAAAACATGTATTTATACATATATATATGCATATTGCATATATATATATGTATAAATACATATATTACATATATACACATATTATATATACATATATATATTATGCATATATATGTATTTATACATTATGCATATTATATTATGCATATTATATATACATATATATATTATGCATATATATGTCTTTAGTCCCGGATTCATAGTCCCGGTTGCATAATCGGGACTAGAGGGTGTTACGAATCAGGGTTAAAAACCCCTTCTCCACCAGTGGGAGGATCTCTTTGACGACGTCGTCCATCAAACTATTCAACTCTGGTGGCGCCATGTTAATCAGGTGCTGGTTGGTTTATATATATAGCGTGTTAACAAATCAAACCAATTCACAAATTGTGGTAGATTTCACCGATTTGATCAAAACCTGGTATGGAAATTATGGGCACCATATACCCACACGGTTGATTTATCCGACTAGATAAAGGGGATAGATTATGATTATAGAATATGTAATGGACTATGACTTGGGTATTACGTTTCCTTGTGTATTAAGGAACGGTCCAAAGTCCTAGTTTGATAGTATTATAAAGTAGATTTAGGAAACCGATGTCATGCCCGATTAGGTTCCTATCTTTGTAATCCTACCCTCCAACCTATATAAGGTGGGCAGGGAGCCCTTTAGGGGCATAGCTAAACATAACTTCAGAGATTCACAACCAAGGTCGTCAGATCAATACAACACCCAACGGATCCAATCCCCGAAATAGGAGTAGGCTATTATTTCTCATCAAGAAGATCTGAACCAGTTTAAACCTTTGTCTCTTCACCCATCCACTAAAGATCTCATACGCTAGCCCTTTTCTTATTGCCGAATTCTAGTTTCGACAATTGGTGTGCCAGGTAGGGGTGCGTCAAGTTTTTCGCCGACAAATGCAATGGGATCAACTTCAGAAGTCGATGGTTTTGCCTTCCCTCCAGGGCAGGCCTATCGCTTTGGTAGCCTCGACTTCATCACTGACGACTTCGACAACATCTCTCTTGTCGACCCGGATTCAAACCAGTCGGGGAGGAACCACATCCACTCGGCCCCGTTTGGGTTACCAAACGCTGCCGAAATCTACTCCAAGTTGTACCCCTCCGAGTCGGCTTCAAACTACTCGGCGAAGTCGTCTACATCAGCTCGCTCTCGCAGCCTCTCGAACGACACGACAACGTATCCTCAGATCATCATGCAACTTCCTCTACTGCTCGCCATTGGGGGGCTTGACATGGTGGGTCCTTTTAAGAGGGCTCCTGGTGGTTTTACACATCTATTTGTGACGATAGACAAGTTTTCTAAGTGGACTGAAGCCAAGTTGGTTGCAACAATTGCAGCAGATAAAACGCGAGATTTCTTTCTTAATATTGTAAATCGGTTTGGGGTTCCTAACAAGATAATTACAGATAATGACGCTCAATTCACTGGTGGAGTTTTTAAGGACTTCTATGCAGATTTTGGGATCAAGATATGTTATGCTTTTATTGCACATTCGAAAAGTAATGGTCAAGTTGATCATGCTAATGGGATGATTTTCCAAGGGGTTAAAGCTCGAGTCTTTGATAGGCTATGACCTTATGCCGGTCGATGGGTAGAAGAATTGCCTTCGGTCCTTTGGTCTTTACGGACTACACCCAGTTGGGCAACAGGTCAATCTCCTTTTTTCTTGGTATGTGTAGCTGAAGCTATGTTGCCGAGTAAGATGGAATTTGAATCCCTTCGGGTGCGCAATTTTAACGAAGATAGAAGTGATCAAGATCGAATACAGGATTTAAATCGACTGGAAGAAGCTCGTGAGATTGCTCTTATTCAGTCGGCTAAGTATCTCTAAGGATTTCGGCGATATCATAATGGTAATGTTCGTTCCAGGACATTTATTGTTGGGCATTAGGTTTTGCGAAAAATTCAGACAACCAAAGATAGACACAAGTTGTCTCCCGTGTGAGAAGGTCCATTTATTGTTTTCGAAGTGACTCTTCCAGGAGCTTATCGGATGAAGCGTGAAGATGGATCGTTAGTTGAGAATTCTTGAAACATTGAACATCTACGTCATTTTTATATATAAGATAACTTTTTGTAATTTCTATCTCGACTGCCTACGTCAAGTGCTTTGATCTTCTTGAGTAGTCTGTCGGTGGTTATTTTACTATAGTAATGATAATTTAATTTTCACTGGCAGTAATTGTTTTATTTTAGCTATGAGATGTTGACAAGTACTGAAAATATTTTGAAAATTTAGCTAAGTTTTAGGCTTGGCAGAGTTGGAGAAAAATTTTTAGACTATATATACAACTCATAGTTAAGTTAATATCATGTATAAGTCAAATATATACAATTCTAGAATTCAAGTACATCTTTGGCTATTTTTTAAGCAGGTTCTGCTGCTTCATTAATGAATTCTAGTGCTTGCTCTTCGGAGGTACTATCTGCGAATCCATCTTCGACTGCACTGATATCCACTCCGTTGTGAAAAAGAAATTTCTAGAATTTATTAATTAATTAAGGCAAGTGTTTGAGTAAAATCTATGAAAAATTTGAACATTAAATCGAGCAAGATAAAATTACCTCGATAAATCGTTAGTGGACTTAATTTTTATTAAATTCTCCACAATTAATTACACTCTCTGGAACTTTATTGGATTTTTCAGAGCTCAAATACTAATTTTAATAATACAAAGAACATTTCAGTAAATATTTAAATAATTAATTAATCATTAAATGATCTGGTTAAAATTTTCTTAAATACTTTGAGTCTCCAAGTGTTTTTAGGATTTTTCTTGGATTTATTTGAGCAAAGGAAATACTTTTAATAAAGGAAACATCATTTCAGCAATTTATTTAAATTAAAAAGTTAATTAAAATTCTTCTTCCAAGATCTAGGCCAAATCCAGCCCACTCCTTTCCTCTCTCCGGAAAAAGTCCACGCTTCATCCCTCCGCAAACCGGCCCATTTCCCTTGTGTCTCTCCGGCCCACGTCCTCTCCGAAGTCCAATTTGCGTCCTCCTCAATCGGGTGGAGGAAAAGAAGTCGCAGCAGAAGTCTAATTTCCCTCCCCCTCGCTACAGTAGCCTTTTCAAGCTCGAGCTGGTCTCCCATGCACCCGACGCTGCCATATCCCACGCCAAATCCGCTCGATCTTGTGCCCTGTTTAAAAAATTAGTTGAGGGGTTTTGATCCCCCTCTACTTTTTCCCCAAGAAATCTCCCTCGATCCCGTTCGGATTCAACCCAAATATAAGTCATTTTTGCTCCCCTAAACTTCCTCTTCCGTTTCCCCTCTTTTTCCTGAGCCGCCGTGTCCTAGCCGCCTCTCCCCGTAAGCCCCTTCTCTCTCCTCCGCCGCTGCCAACTTTGGCCGCGTCGCGCCGCCTATCTGGTCGACGCCACCTTGCGTCATCGTCTCCTTCGGCTCCGCAAGGACGAGGGCTACCTCGGCCGCCGGTTCCCTTGCACCGAAGATCGCCGGAGCGCCGCCGTCATCGACATCCTAAGCCGCCACCGTCTCCATCTCATCGTCGGCTACCGTTCTTCGTCGCTTGTCGTCGTATAAGTAGTGGTAAGGATCGTCTCGATCTCCTCTTCACGTTGGTGTCCACGCTTTCCACCGCCGTGCCGTTGTTTGCCGTCGCCACCATTGTCCAGGGCCATCGGCCATTGATCCCACGTGGCCGTCCATGTTAGCGCCTTGTCAGCCGCCACCCAAGCGCCATGTCGTCGTCGTGTCAGCATCTGTGTCCACGTGGTGTCCATCAAAAACCCTAGCCCAAATCTATCTTGTCCGTTGGATCTTGGTCAACTCGGGCCAAACCAATCTGAGCCATCCATCTCGTAGACCCGTGGACCAGTGGACCTCTTCTGTGGACATGGTTCATGGTAGACCCGGTCTACCGCTTGTCTCTATGACGAGTGGTCCGACCTTTCACCAGCTCTTTCTCTCTTTTCCTTGGGCTGATGTCATATTCTACCCTTTTCAGTTCAACAATAAATAAATATGATGTCATAAATCATTTAGTTGTTTTCTTTATAGGTTTTAATGGATTAAAACTTCATTAATTCATAACTAATTCATCGTAACTCAGATTAATGTGGTTCAAGTTGCTAAATTTATCTAAAATCAAGATCTATATATTAAAAATATTCATAAATGGCTTCATAAATTTATTTAATCTTTTTAATTAGGTTTAATTGAATTAAATATTTTAAAAATCATAATTAATTCATATGAACTTGGAATGAGGCCGTTCAAGTCTCTAAATTCATCTAAATTTAAGCTCTACCCATTTATGACGAATTGAAGACGCTTGGTTGCAAAGAAAGTCACACAGATCCTAAAGCACTCCTTTGAGCATGTTGATCCTATGTTTAAATCTATTTCATTCAAATATGCATTTATTTTAGAATGTCATTGGGTGATGTGAGCCTTTTCCCATATTATGGCCGAAGATGACTTTATTATCCTATGGGTTATAATTTCACTGGCTTGGGCCTTATATATTGGTTCAGCTAGATATTAGATATAATTGCTCAACCATACTTAGAAACATTAGCACACTACTGGGATAACTAATGCTTCACTATTACTTAATGATGGATATTTAACGGTACGTCACGATGGTCAATCATGATTGGTTAATGTTGATGCAAAACATGGCGGCCTGGGAGATTTGCTTCACTCCAGTGCAGGTCCAAATCTTAGACAAACGGGTTCAGGGCATGCCAGTTGGTTTAATCTTGCAACCAACAAGATATACAATAAAAATAGTTAGATATACGATAGCCGATCGGCCGATAAGCCGATGACATACCGTATGGACCTAGCCGATGCGATCTGACCGAATCGGTTGTAAGGTGTAAGATGGATAAAGTAAATTAAACCCTAATTATGCCCCATCGGTTGTAAACATATAATCTATAGACAAAGATTAGATACTATTCGATGAAATCATAAGTAGGTCAAAATAGGTAATGTATCGGCTAAGACTCCGATACGGCCTTATACAAGAAATATCAATCTAGGTAAATATATCGAGTCAAGCTTAATGTATTTAACAAAAGTGAGATCCTTGTATAAGGGGCAGTTATAACATGAAAAGCATGATTAAAGGAATTTAAACAAAGCTAGGCAGTCATATCAAATAAGATTAGCTTAAACTCCAATGTTACCCCTATTGCAAGCAAGAGACAGGCTAGAGATCATGGTTCTAGTTAGGACTAGGGCCGATGCTGCACAGAGTGTAAGAAGATGCATGATATCTAGACAATCAAGCCTTTGCATGTTTTTTAGGGTGGTAGATACCTTATGCCAATCTAGGCTAATAAGCTAATTTAGCCGGTGCCGACAAAACCTTACGCAAGGTCCGACCGATATGGCTAAATCAGCCATCGACATAGATTGGCTAAGTTATGTGGTAAATTAACAAGCCATACCTCCAGCTGACAAACTCAAAGCATGAACTCGTTGAGAAAACGAAAGGAAATTGTGGTGATGCGCCAAAAATATTGACTGAACTGTTGTTGTTTTTTACATAGACCTCGGGCTTATATTTATACCCATATATACAGACCTTGTCCTTGTCAGACACTATTTACAACTTGCCTAAACAAACAAGTCCTAGGTGGACTCTTACCATAATATTATCAAAAGAAAACTAATTCTTATTACTAATTAATAGATACAATTGCCTTATCCGGACTCAGTTCCTAGTTGGCAATATCTTCCAAGTCCTTCTCTGAAGTCAATACGTAGCTAGGTGACCCGTATCGGCTCGACCGAGTCCTTCAGATCACCCATATCAGCTATCCGAGTTCAATTCTATATCGGCCGATACAGTTCCAGCCGATGCACTGTCTGTTTTGGAAAACTCTTTTATTCCTTCAAATCCGTCTCGGATCCAATCTTGATTGCTAGCATACCTTTACCAAATTTTGCTATTAACACATGCCCCCCAATTCCGAAGTATAAATTGATATGCTGCAAAATTATCTCTTGGATCCACAAAAAGCTAGGGTTTCCATGTTTCGACTGTTACTAGCCTAGCGCTATAAATACCAACGGTTTTGGTTCTATACTTCACGCCAATTGACGCCCCAAAAACTACGCAAGTCTTCCTCGTCTTCTCCAATGACCTCATCGGCGACGCGAACCCCCGGCAGCAACCTCCATCGATCCCCGACGTCCGTCTTCCTTCAAGCTCAAGAAATGGCCACCATCACCGACGTCCCCCCTGTAAGTTCCCTAAACTTTTTAAGCTTTATCGCCTTCTCTCGTCCATCGCCTCTGTCCTAGGTTGAATTCTGTTCTTAGATCCCCTTTTTGCAGCAAACTTTTGATCTTTACTATTTTTCTTCAATTGTAGCACTTAAGAGACCAAATTGCAATCCCAGTTCTGAAAGAACCAACCCATTATTTTCTTAGGCCGATGGGCGATGCAGACCCCTGTTATCTCATCAATGCCAAGACTGATAGAATCCCCTACAAGCAGACGAAGCCCAATTTGACCGATTGACAAACTGTGTTTAGATCTTGGCCTTCTAGCTTGGACAGATAGAGAACTTGGTATAAGAGAATATTGGCTTCCAAGCGGTCCATGTGGGAAGAAGTAGGCATAGCCTAGTGCTTACCTTTATCTTTAGCCAATATGAAAAAGGATGAACCAATGCTGTCATCGGCTGACTATTTTTGGTCCGATACACTTAATGCTTTCTGTTTGGCCAAGGACCGATGACCCCCACCTTGTTGGATGTTAAGATGCTTACCGACTTGGACATTGTTTGATCAGCCAACCCCTTCTCTCTAAAAATCAAGTGTGAACACAAGTTGACAACAAAGAATGTGGGCGGCTGGTCGGGTTGTATTTCCAAGCATATCAGCACAGGCCTAGTAACAGATATGGAACATATAGCCTTTCTCAACCTCTGGCTAGAAAGGTTTATTTTTTATGGACATGCAGCACCTGGCTCAAGCATTGGTTTCAAAGAAGTCCATTCCCTTGGGCAAATTTTTGCTTGCAGCTGTATATCAAACCTTAACCCAATCAACAGCCAAACTTCTCTCAGGAACCCCTGTCGGCTATGGAGGACCATGGTGGTTTCTACAGCTCTGGCTAAACCTTTGCACAATCAATGCTGCTGAAAGAAGCCCCTTGTATTCATCAAGCTGTCCATCGGAGCACTCAGACGATGATGAAGCTAGCACACATCGATGCATGTCCTTTGGCGAGGCAGCATCAACCTATCCTGGATCAGGGCCATCGGCTGAAATCTTTCAAGAATGGTTTGGCCAGCTCTATGATGGATTTCCCAAAGCTGCAAGGGTCTAGTTCCCTTATGTCAGTTTTACAGATTATGAGCTCCCAACCGACATAAGGCTAAATGATTTAAATGATGCAGCCGATCCTAGTTCAAGGAAAAATTTTGTATAGGTTGTTTCTTCATGCATCCTCTCAACAGGGGTATCTCAAGGCCATAATGTACAAGTATCTTACGAAATCTATCACCCAAGAACGGCTGCAAGACAACTTGGACTGGGCCTACACCCTATCGGCTTGTATTTTGCAAGAAAAATTCAAATAAGGAGTGTTGTGACATCGGCCTTGCATATGGATATGGTCTTGAACATTGAGAGCCCTGTACTTGGATTCTTAAGCCATGTAAATATTCATCTTCTGAGAAGCCAACTCTTTGACAAGTGGTGGAGTGAATGAAACACCTGTTTCACCTATCGGACAATTTTTACTTGACTAAAATAATTCCATCCCTCAGCCCTCAGGTAACATCACTCCTATTCTCATTTTCAATCAGCTTCAACCTAATTTTACTCTTGTAGGTCCCAAGCACTCTTCTTCCAGCCCAAAGCATAAGTGGCCAGCCGATAGTGTATGCACCAGCTTTAATTCCATCAGGAGAATTGGCTCCATCGATCATCGACTTTGCTGCCCCTACAGTGGCATCCTTACTAGAAGGCCAAGTCAGGGAGCCGATACTCAAGGCTGGTGGGAAGCGTAAACCGCCAGTCATCAAGAAATTATCAAAGAAACCCAAGGTCGCATCCCCAAGAAGCCTGCTGATAGCAACCTTCCTCTCGACTCTGACGTAGAAGCATTCCTAGATGAAGCCATCATGGAAGAAGAAGTTGATAAAGCTGTAGCTGACATAAGCAATACTGAATATCAAACCGCAGACGATCCAAAACTAGCCGATGTAGCCACTCCCCCAGGGTCACCCGCTCAATCAAACATCCAAGCTTCACCCAAACCACGCCAACGCAAAGTAATCTGTAAGGTGAAGGTAAGACATAATCCATCTTCAATCTCAACCCTTTCTCAATATACTACTAACATGTGCTTTTGTAGCCCAAGACTGTATCGGCCATGGCCAAGGACAAACACTTCCCGATGCCCCCCTTGTCTCCAAGCCCTCAAGCTTCTCCAGTAGCATTGGTAATCTTCAAAACTTTTCAAGCTTATAATACCATCGGCCGATATAAAAATGATCAACACTTGTTTGTTTTTCAGCCAAGAGCTCCATCGGCTTCCCCTCATCGACCAACTCCAAGCGATCAAGCTCCTTCTGTTGCTGACAGCCACCATGTAGAAGAACAAGAAAAAGCCATTGCTGCGCCGATGGCTCAAGTACACTTGCCAACATACTTTATCGGCTCAATCCTGTTTATCACTAAACATCAATCTTGTTTTCCAGAATTTAGCCGATATGTTCTCCTTTGACATCAGACAGTTCTTGGACGAAGAAGATGAAGAAACAACCAGTAAAGCTAAGTCCCCAATCTCTGATGACTTGAGAACAAGACTCTTGGACATAGTTGATCGGCTGGAATCCTCTTTAGATGCACTGGTTGACAACTGTGGGCCGATCAGGCAAAACTTCCAGAAGATCCAAGACCAACTACCTGAAGAGGTTGTAGATACTATGTCTCAAACTATGTTCCTTAAGAAACATCGCTTCAAACTTCAGAGGGCCAAGCAAAGAATAGCTGATCGGCTCGAGCGTAAAAGCATGGAAGCAGCTATCCAATCCAGCCGACAGCAAGTCAACTAAAACAAAGCCAAGCTTGATGAACTCACAATCGGCTCAAACATAGTACAAAAATGCATCATCGAGCTCAAACAAGAAGCTGATCTCTTGGCCAAACTGAAACAAACTTGCAAGGAAATTACTCAAGAAAAACAAAGACTAGCCGATCTCCCAAAAACCATTGAAGATCAAACAGCCAAGTTAAAAGCATCGGCCAAACACCTAGCTGGACTCAACAAGACCCTGAAACCAATCCCTAGAACCGAAGCTGATGACTCTCCCGTAATTGATGAAGTTGAACAAATTCGCCTGCGTGCGATATCGGCAATCCAAACCTTCTTGGGTTGATGTAATAGCCTCAAGTTTTTGATACACTTTGTCTTTAACAAACTTGAAATATTTTTGTGTAATATATTCATCGGCTTCTTACCCGATTTAGGCTTCCACACTTGTATTCCTATATCTCTTTGCATTTTTGGTCTAAGGGCGATAATACATATTGGCCATCTTGAGGCGATGTTATATTACATCGGCTTTATCATACATCGGCCAAACAACCGATTATGAATTAATCCAAACACTCGAGTAATATTTATTCAAATACTTTCCATTTAAAGCATTTCCAAAAACTTCTCCATCAAGTCCTTCAAGCATATACGTGTTTTTAGGTACACAACGATGAATCCGATAAGGTCCTTCCCAATTAGGTGACCACTTCCCAAATTTATTATCTTTAGTCCCTATCGGCAGAATCAACTTCGAAACAATTTCTCCTTCTTCAAAAGCCTTTGGCACAACCTTTTCATTATAATGCCTTGAAATCCTCTCTTTATCTCTCTTGATCTTTCCTAAAGCATGCAGTTGGACTTGTGCCAAATCTTCCAAGTCAACAATCATCAAGTTACGATAATCATCAGCCAATAACTCATTCTGCAAAGAAATCCTTCTTGAGCCGATGTTAGTCTCCTAAGGCAAAATAGCTTCATGCCCATACACAAGTTGATAAGGTGGCACTTGTGTAGCTCATGACACGCTATCCGATAAGCCCGTAGCGAATCGGCCAATGTAGTATGCCATCTCCTAGGTTGTTCTGCAATCTTCCTCTTGATCAGCTTAATCAAACTTTTGTTAAAAGTTTCAGCCTGTCCGTTAGCTTGTGCATAATAAGGAGATGAATTCAACAACTTGATGCCCACACTGTCAGCAAATTGAATAAACTCATCGGCTACAAAAATAGATCCTTGGTCTGTTGTTATCGTCTGTGGAGTCCCAAACCGATAAATTATATGCTCCTTGATAAATTCAATGGCACCTCTAGAATCAACCTTCTTTAAAGGAATTGTTTCAACCCACTTGGTGATATAATCTGTTGCCACCAAGATATATTTATGCCCCTTGCTTGATGGTGGATTGATCTGGCCGATCATATCAATTCCCCAACCTCTAAATGGCCAAGGCTTGATAATTGGGTTTATAGTCGATGCTGGTGCTCTCTGAACTGCTCCAAATTTCTAACAATCCTGGCATCCCTTATAATATGTTCCACAAATCCCTTCATGAACCTCACACATGACAACTTTAGCCTCCTCCAAGTTTAAGCACTTGAGCAAAACCCTATCAATCGTCCGATAATATAAGTCCTCATTAAGTAACACATACTTCAAAGCTTTATACTTTAATTTTCTTGACGCTGATTGAGAAGGATTCTTCAAATAATTAATAATATCATACCTCCAATCATCGGCATCAATCTCTGCAATCTCAATATCAATATCATTCAGCATCGGCTTATAGCCTGATGCACCTTGAGCTAAATCATTGGCCTCAATATTCTGCTCTCCGGGAATATGCTTCATAGTAACAACCTTGAAATTCTTCATCAATTCTTGGCACTTCTCATTATAAACCTTCAAGACCTCATTTTTGCATTCATACTCCCCTGATAACTGATTGATTACCAATAATGAATCCCCAATAATTTCAATAGCATCAGTTTCAACTTCCTTCAGCAACTTAAAACCCTTAAGCGCTGCCTCATATTTAGCTTGATTGTTGGTATAATAGGGTTTGATAGTGAAAGCAAATTCAAAACTTGCCCCCTAGGTGATATAATCACTAAGGCAATGCCACAACCATGTGTGCAAACAGATCCATCAAAGAATAATGTCCAAGGCATCATCTCAACATAATTAATTGACTCACCTCGGTGTTGAACAATAAAATCGGCAATCGCTTGTCCTTTTATTGCCTTAGCCGATTCATATCTAAGATCAAATTCTGTTAAAGCAAAAATCCACTACCCAACTTGACCTTTCAAAACTGGAGCCGATAGCATATATTTAACTATATCGGCCTTGCAAACTATTATGCACTTATTTGAAAGTAGATAATGCCTCAACTTGGTACATGAAAAATATAAACATAAGCAAAACTTCTCAACACGGGTATACCTTGTCTCTGCATCCAAGAGCCTTCTGCTAAGATAAAATATTGCCCTCTCTTTTCCTTCAACTTCTTGAACTAAAACTGAGCTGATAGACCAAAGCTTGAATGTAATCCCCTTTTGAGGTGGCATCAATACTGGTGGTGAACTTAAATATTTTTTGATATTATCCAATGTTTTCTACTGTCTTTCTTCCCAAACAAACTCTTGATCGGCTCTCAACATTAATAATAGAGTAAACAGCTCAATTCTCCCTGGCAGGTTAGAAATAAATTTCCTTACAAAATTAACTTTGCCGATCAATGATTACAACTTGGTCTTATTTTGTGGAGGTTCAATATCTTTAATAGCTTTTATACTCCTCTGCGTTATCTTAATCCCCCTTTCATGAAACAATAAGCCAAGAAACTGTCCAGCCGATACACCAAAAGCACATTTGTTAGGATTCATCTTCAAACCATACTTCCTTATTCTTTCTAACACTTTTCGTAAATCGGCTATATGTCCATCAATCTCTTTAGATTTCACAACCACATCATCAATATAGATTTCAACTAAAACACCGATAAGATCATGAAAAATATAATTTATAGCTCTTTGATATGTAGCATCAACACTTTTTAATCCAAAAGTCATTACAACCCACTCATACAAGCCGATTGCACCAGGACATCTAAAAGCAGTCTTATGAATATCTTCTTCAGCCATAAAATTTTGATTATATCCTGCATTGTCATCCATAAAACTAATAATCTTATGTCCAAATGCGGCATCAACTAATAAATCAGCAATCGACATTGGGTACTCATCTTTGGGTGTAGCCTTGTTCAAATCTCTAAAGTCGATGCAAACTCTAAGCTTTCCATTTTTCTTGATTACTGGTACTATGTTTGAAACCCACTCAGCTTATCAGCAAGGCCTTATAAAATTAGCATCATAAAGTCTTGTAATCTCAGCCTTAATAGCATCATACATCTCTGGCTTGAATCGTCTTTGAGATTGTTTGTATGGCCGATATCCTGGTTTAATAGGGAGCCGATGTTCTACAATAGATCGGCTAAGTCCTGGCATCTCATGGTACTCCCATGCAAAACAATCTTTATATTCTTTTAATAACTTAATTAGTTCCTTTTTGAACAAATCTGACAACTTAGCACTTACAAATGTCAGCCTAGGTCTATCACCATCACCAATATCTACCTTTTCTAATTCATCGGCTGACATAAAACCTTCCATCTGCCAAATAGACAAATCGACAATAGTAATATTAATTGACCTGTCGGCTTGCACGATATCTACTTGGTTTCTTTGCCACTAAATCAAACTCTGGTGCATCGTTGAAGGTATGCAACAATTTGCATGTATCCAATCTCTTCCCAACAACAAGATATATGATCCCTTTCCATCAATGACAAAAAATATGGTTGAAATTGTTTTACTGCCAACTGTCAATTCAACATTCAAAACTCCCTTTGTTTCAAATAAATTCCCTCCAAAATCTTTTAAAACTATATTAGTCTTGGTGAAATCTTCTGGAATCTTCCCAAGCTTCCTAAATGTTGTATAGGGCATGAGATTGACAGTTGCTCCTCCATCAACCAACATCTTTGACATCGGTTCCCATTGACAAAACCCTTAATGTATAAAGGACTCAAGTGCCGATGCTCATCATCCTCAGGTTTTTCAAAAATAGCCTGCTCTGGTGATAATGTCAACTTAGCCAATGATTCTTCAATCTCCTTATCGACTGTATTTATATTGTATTTTGCTGGCAACACGAACACCATGTTGATTGAAGATAAAGCTACAGCTTTACCTTTAGCAGACACTGAAATCTTATCAGCTTTAACCTCATCAGCTGTTACAATCATGGATTTGACACGCTATTCTTTACTTGTTCGTCGCAGCCGATGGTCAATTTCTTCGTCAACCTCTTGTATCTGCTCCTGATTTCGCAATCTTTATACCCTCTTTTTCTTATTTTTGGTGAAAATACCAGATGGACACCATTGAGGGTTTTGAACTTGTTTTTCTTGATCTTCATCTTCATCCTTGAAATAAATCTTGATGGATCGGTCCTAAATGTTGATGTACTGACAACCTATTTTGTATCGGCTGATTCTCAACTCTTGGACTCCTTGGTTGATGAGAACTACCTTGGTAAACTGCATCTGCATCACTGCAGCCTGGACAATCTTCAATTGATGGTAGCCTCATCCCTTCATTCCAGCAAAAGCTAAAAAACTCACACCTTCAATGTGGATCGAAACAAGCCTGGTCATCTTGAGAATATACTTGAATCTGCTTGTCTTGCCTCTTTTGATATTTTCTGATCAATCTTGTAGAGTTAAACTTGTCTTACTGGTAAGCTCGATAAGTTCTCTTATCGGTTTTATTAGTGTGAACCATGTTGATAGGAAAAGGATGACCTTCAATCTTCATCGGCTTCTTCCCATCATCAAACATCATCCTGCCTTGCTCTATAGCCGATTGAATTTTTAGCCTGAACACCTTGCACTCATTTGTATGATGAGATCTTGTGTTATGCCATTTACAGTACTTCCTTTTCCTTAATTCTTCTGCCGATGGAATTACATGACCTGCTGGAAGCTGAATCTGTTTTTCTTGGAGCAGTAGAAAAATTATATTAATCCATTATAAATAAGCTAATATTTGAATAAATGATTTTCTATATACACTTTCATATAATTTAGTGCATGTTTTGATGAAGTATGAGTTTTGCCGATTAGGGTTTAGTATAAATTAATTGACTAGTTTGACCCATTAAATTGAGGAATCAAATATAAGTATAAAATTATACCAAAATTCTAGTGAGTTTCAAATATTGAGTACTATTTACGTGAATTTTGCCATAATTTTATCTTGCATCGATATTTTTTATAAATTTGAAGAGCTTAAAAATATACATATGTTGCTACTTGAAAATGCATTTAAGTGTTTATAAAATTATATTTAGATGATTCTTGACCTAACATTATGTTGTTGAGCATGATTTATACTTTTAATTACTCAACTTCATATATTACATGTATATACATTCTTGTAATATATATTTAGTATTTGCTTCAAATTTTTAATTAATGCTCATGAATCCTATTATGAAATGCCAGTAAGATCCAAAAACACATAAAAGAATTCAAGTCACATAATTACATTGTGCAGATGCAAGCACACACCAAGTTTTGTTTTTATTTTAGGTTACAATGGAAACGTTTCAAATTATTCACAAATTTTCATATACATACTAGCTATTAGACCTACCTAGGTCTTTAGTTGGCAACTTGTAGTATTTCTGTTTAACAAGAACATTTTTTGACATTTTCGGGTGCAAAATTTAAAATTCAAATTTTGGGTATGTTACAACGACAACGGCTACCGCGAGGAACGAACGAGGTGATGACTCTGGCAGCAAGCCTTGCATGAAGGCGAGGACGAGCTTGACAACGCTGAGCCTAGGATGAAGATGACAATAAGGGAAGAAGCGACGACTTGACGGAACAGGGACGATGACCGAGAACGACTTGAGGAGGAGGACGACGGCGGGGACACGCTTCCGGCGGTCTCTGAGTGAAACGAAGGTGTGGCCGGGGAAGAGCTCGATGAGGTGAAGCCGACAGCAGTGACGGTGCAGCGAACCGGCGCTCCGGTGACAAGGGAGAGGCTACCGGAGGAAGAAGACGATGGTGTCCCCACTGTTCGCCCGTGCGGACGAGTTTCCATCGGTCTCCAGGAGAAACGGAGGTGAGGCCGGGGAGGAAGAGGTCGCTGCGACAACGAAGGAGGAGATGGTGTGGTTCGGCGCTGCTCCAGTCGATGGGAAGGGGTGGCTGGAACTTGCCAGCACATAGGAGAGAGTAGGAGGCGCCAGGAGGCAGCGTGGGGGCAAGAGACCTTTACCCGAGGAAGCACAGAGGATGAGGAGGGTCCAGGGTTCCTTTTATAGTAGCTTGGGGAGGAGAAACGGCACCGAGGAAGGAGAACGATGCTGGAGATGGTGGGGTGTCATCCATCATTGGCGGTGGTTCACCGGAGATTAAATTCGATGATTAAAGGCCAAATCAAGTGGGGAAAATATGGGGGAATTGATGGATGAGGAGGAGAGGAACCGACTTTTGCATTTAATTTGGAGTGGAATCAACCGGGGAGGGAGATCAAGAGCGGCGGTGCCACTTGAGTTCTTCGGGAGATAGGGAGGAGTGGCCGGTCGGCTTGAGGAAGAAGACGACTCGGCGGCTGGGTTGGCTGGGCTGTACAGGGAGGGGAAACGAACTTCGGTCTGAAGGAGTGGAAGGAGAATTGGGCTGGCCTAGGATTAGGGAGGGAGGAGGAGGGAGCTGGGCCGAGGGGAGGGGAGGCCCGAGAGAGGAGAGAAAACAGAGGGAGGGGAGAGGGACTGCGGCTGCGGACCGAGTGGGAGAGGGGAGGACTTTGGGCCGAAAATGTCCCAAAGAGAAGGAGAGTTTATTTTTAGGTTTTCCATTTTAATTAACTTAAAAGTATTGTTGCATAAAAATTATTTCTTGTGCCTAAAAATTCAAGTAAAAATTGAGAGACCAATTTAGAGCATGGAGAATTTAGGAAAAATACCCCAAGCCACTTTCGAATTTTTCTTGCCCGTATTTTAGTGTTCCAGATTTCTTTTAGATTTTTAATTATTGCTATTATTTTTTTTAGAAAGTGATTTTTAATTTGGGATGAATTTATCAGGGCGTGACAAACGTCAAGTGGAGGATGTGTGTAGACTTCACCGATCTCAACAAGGCATGCCCCAAGGACCACTTCCCTCTTCTTCGCATTGACCAACTGGTGGATTCAACTACTGGTTGTTAGTTGTTGAGTTTCCTCGATGCTTACTTTGGCTACCACCAAATCAGCATGGCCAAAAAGGATGAGGAGAAGACTGCATTCATCATGCCCTTTAGTATTTTCTGCTACACCAAGATGCCCTTTGGACTAATCAACACAGACAACACATACCAACGAGAAATCCTTGGGGCTTTCGATGACCAGATCGGCAAGAACGTGAAGGCATATGTCGACGATGTCATGGTCAAGACAAGGACAAAGGACAAGCTGATCGATGACCTGAGAGAAACATTCAACAATCTCCGACGACATCAGCTCAAACTGAACCCAAAGAAGTGCATGTTTGGAGTACCGTCGGGGAAATTGCTAGGATTTCTTGTCTCCAGACGAGGAATTGAAGCAAACCCCGAGAAGATCAAGTCCATCGAGAACATGAAGTCACCGACAAGACTCAAGGAAGTGCAGAAGATTACAAGATGTATGGCAGCTCTAAGCCGGTTCGTGGCCAGGATGAGAGAACGAGGACAATCTTTTTTTGCCTTACTCAAAATGCAAGATAGATTTGAGTGGACACAGGATGCCGAGAACACGTTTATCACGCTTAAATGGTACTTGTCCAACCCCCCTACACTCGTTGCCCCACAGCCAATGGAAGAACTATTTCTATATATTGCTGCCACTCCTTATTCTGTTAGCTCTGTGATTATTGTTGAGAGCGACAAAGTACAACATCCCGTATACTATGTTAGCAAGGCCCTCCACGATGTCAAAACTCAATATCCTCAAATCCAAAAATTGCTCTATGCCGTAGTCATGACATCACGGAAGCTGCGCCATTACTTCCAGGCCCATAAAATCACGGTCGTCTCTTCTTTCCCTCTCAGCGAAGTGGTAAGGAACAAAGACATTGTCGGACATATTGCTAAATAGTTCATCGAACTCAGCCAATTCAATGTCAACTTCGTCCCGCACACAGCCATTAAGTCATAGGTTCTTATAGATTTTGATGCTGATTGGACTGTTCTCAAGAACACCCTAACCGGTCAGACAAATGATGAGAGATGGACAATGGCCTTCAACGGGGCTTTTAACAGCCAGGGAGCAGGGGCAGGATTCATTTTGACATCTCCAGCTGGAGATCAGTTCAGACATGCAATACGCCTCAACTTTAGAGCTACAAACAACACCGCGGAGTACGAGGGACTATTCGCTAGGTTATGAGCAGCAGCAGCACTTGGGGTAAAGCGATTAATTGTGAAAGGGGACTCAGAGTTAGTCGCCAACCAAGTGCACAAAAACTACAAATGCTCAAACCGAGAGTTAACTAAATATCTCGCTAAAGTCAGGAAGCTGGAGCGAAAGTTTAACGGCTTGGAAGTACGTCATGTCTATCGCAAAGACAACACCGACGCCGGCAACTTTGCACGGCGTGCGTCCAAAAGAGAACCTATTGAACCAGGAACCTTTCTGGATGTCCTGACGAAACCTTCAGTTAAGACCACGGACGACGAAGGCACCTTAGCCAATGCCGAGAACAGCTCGGGGGCTACTGATGAGGTTAGTCATATCGTCGCTGACATCGAGACCACGGAAGAATAGAGTACTACGCTCATCAATTTCTTGGATGCGGACAAACTTCCGGACGAAGACACCGAGGCAGAAAAACTCTCTCGCCAGGCAAAAACTTATTGTCTGATCGGCAACAAATACAAAAAAGCGCGAACGGAGTTCTGCTCAAGTGTGTCTCTCCCAAGGACGACAAAGATCTACTACTCGACATCCATGAAGGAATATTCGGTTCTCACGCCGGTGGGCGAACTCTGGTCGGAAAGGCCTGTCGACAAGGATTTTTCTAGCCAATAGCCCTTCAAGACGCTTGCGACTTCATAAAACGGTGTGAAGCTTGCCAATTTCACAGTAAACGCACTTAGATGCCAGCCCAAGCGCTACAAACTATCCCTCTCACCTGAGCCGTTCTTGTGCTGTGGGCTTGATATCCTCGGACCGTTTCCTCAAGGACAAGACGGCTACAAGTTTTTGTTCATGGTTGTCGACAAATTTACTAAGTGGATTGAGGCAGAGCCAACAAAAGAAATCAAAGTCAAACACGCCATCAAGTTTATAAAAGAGATATTTTATAGATACAGACTACCACATCAGATCTTGACAAACAACAGCCCCCAGTTCACTAGTGGTGCCTTCCAAGACTACTGCATTGAATTAGGAGTAAAAATCTACTTTGCATCAGTCTCCCATCCTCAGAGTAAAGGGGAGGTCGAGTTGGCAAAAGGTATCATGCTCTAAGGAATCAAAATACATGTGTACGATAGGTTCTTGGTTTATGACACACGCTGGGTTGATGAACTCCCTTTTGTCATGTGAGCCGTCCGCATTACCCCGACAACCTCCAGAAAAAAGACTTCCTTCTTTCTTGTGTATGGTTCCGAGGCCATGGTCCCTTCTGAGCTGCGACATCGGTCTACACGAGTCGAATAGTATTCAGATAAGGATTAGGAGGAGCAGCGAGCAGATGATGTCAACCTACAAGAAGAACATCGAGAACATGTTGTCGTTCGAGTAGCCATGTACCAACAAGCCCTACGTCGCTATCACAAAAAGCGTGTTCGTGCCCACACACTCACCATTGGCGATTACGTCCTCTGACGAGTTCAGAATCAAGCAGGGCGTAACAACCTCTCACCTAAGTGGGAGGGACCGTACATGGTGGTCGAAATCTTAAGGCCAGGCACATTCAAGATCACAAACCACGAAGGCCGCGAGTTAGCAAACTCTTGGAACATTGACCAACTACATAAATTCTACGTATAAAATCGATGTACCAAAGTATGTATGTTTTGTTTAGTAATATACAATATTTTGAATTCTTTTCTTTCGAAGTGTTTTACCCAGTGATCCCCTTTTCTTATATTGCCTTGTCTTGAAGTCAATACTATTGTCCCATGGACCCTAGCTGGGGACGCCTAGCACTATGAAAGTTTGTTAGGCCATGCAGGGTCAACCGACCATGTTAGATCTGGTCATGTTGGAGTACCCACTTGAGGATATTAACCAAGCCGTGTAACCAAGAATTGGTTTTCCCGACTTCACGGTTAGGGGCTAGGACTTCGCATCTTCAGTTTGGTTTGTTATAAGATTTAAGTTGTCTTTATGGAAAATGACTTTTCTACGAAAACAGCTGGGGGCTAGGGAGAGTATCGTACTCTGTTGGCTGAGGGCATCCCTTGTGAGAGTACTCGTACTCTATGTCCTTTTTAGATACTTATACAATAGATTTCAATTCTTACTTAAGTTCTGATACACATGTAAAATGCTAACATATACATTAAGTGTTCCTTAGGTACAGAAGCTACCAGGACGACCACTGCCAGTCCATTGTGGAGAAAATGTCCTCGGCCAACGGAGCGAAGGATTGCGCGAGGCTATTGATCTTGTCTGCCTTCATGCGAGAATGCAAGAACCCCTCTCGGAGAAAACTAAAAGCTCATTTGTGGACGCCCATCGTGGATGCAGGCGAGAATGTGACCACTAGCATACCAGCTGGCGCGATGACACTCCTGCTTCAGGTTGTTGTCGATCCGCTTCCTGATTCCTGCAAGGTGGTCGCACGTACTCTGCATCTAGGACAGATGACCATTGATATATTTCTCAGGAGGAGGATGGGCCACCCGCAGCTCTTCACAAAGATATTGTAGCGCTTGACAACAACCTTCACGATATGCGTCGATCTGCACTTCCCTACCTCGAAGGGCCTCTACAGCTTGATGTTTTCAGACAGCGCTGGCCATCTTCTCGAGGTCTGCATTCTCGAGCTTTGCCTTCCAATACTCCACGCAACGTTCTCTTCTTTAAGTCGTTCTCGAGGCCTACGCAGGACGTATGATCTGAGTTAGCTTCCTCCAGAATCACGGGAGAAAAGGCTATAAAGGTCAGGTTCTTGTATCTTGGTTTCGCTCGAGGAGAGAGTTAAGTTGGAATTCCTAGGGATCCAACGTGTTGTCAGCATTCACGACAACCAGGGCTTGGTTGTCATCGCTCGGGGTTGAGGAAGCACGAGGAGAACGAGGTGCGATGTCAAAATTTTGAGGACATCCTCCTTGCAGGACAACCTCGTCTTCGATACATCTAAAGAGCAATAGATCACAACAAATTTAAAGACAGTAAAGGAGGACATCATTCTCAAAATACGACAAGCCTAACAAACTGTTCTTAAAATATTACAAGGGAGCGTCAATTACTATTCAAAAAAGCAAATGACGTTCTCCCCCAAGTCAACAAGCTCCGACATCACGTCCTCGCGTGTGTCATCAGCCCTGCCCTTCTCCAGTGCCTCCTCTAGGTTCACCTCGGGGTTCGTGAGTTTGAGGCATGCGAGGACATGACATGCACCGGTCTGGAGACCAGTGCGCATCTCCTCGGTGACCTACTCGACGTGCCTCGTCAACGTGCCCTCCAGTCGGCCGATAAGAGAACCCAGAGAACCCAAGACGGTTGTCTCGTCAGGGAACTCAAGACGGTTGTCTCGTCAGGGAACTCTGGGCCCTTCTCGTGTATTCCCAGGCTACGGGCCACCATGTCTAACCGCCTATAATTCTCCTGGAGGCCTTGTCAGAGGGACGCCAAGTTCTCCTAGGTCTCCTTCAGTCGTTTCTCCCATCCTTGCCACTACCTCTCGTGGCCTGCGACCAGGTCCTTGAATTTCTTCAAGTCCCTCTACGCCTCGGCTAGTTGAGCTTCCAGCTCGGTGGTACATTTATTCGAAGTCGAAGTCGCCGTTTGGAGCTGTTCGACTTTAGGGAGGACGTCTCGCATGCCCGACTATAGCAGACGGCTTGCTTCCGCCAGTTTATCGATCGCGGTGAGCGGGACGATGGCGGTGGAGGCGCCGGGCGGAGGAAGAGGAGAAGTGGACACGGCCACGATGATGGCAGGAGGTGCAGAGATCGTGCCTCCATGACCGGTACTCTGCACCGAGGTCACAGGAGAGGGGCTACAATAAAAAGAAATGCGTGTCTTAGAGGACGTCGCGAGAAAGCCAAAGTACAGAAATTGATAAGGACGGTCACTTACCCGGGCTTGGACCGCTTCAGGAGCATCTTGTTCCCCAGTGATGAGGACTTGGTGCTGGAAGTGGTCTACAAGATACGTAAGTCAGGACCGAAGATTCCTCCTCAAGATAGTTATGGACTACAGCGAGCGATATTTACTATCGTCGGCGCCAGACTTTCGGCTCCAGACGGCTTGGTTGAAGCCGCCCATTTCCTCTTGGAGGGTTTGGTTCCAATGCCGTTGGGAGCGTTCCTAGCAGTGGCTAGCTCCGAGATCGCCTTCTCTTTTAGAGAATTAATCTCCATATGAGCCTTAGTCAATATGTCAATTCCAAAAATAGCCTTATCAAATTTAATTATTTCATACTTATTGAGTCACTGAATAAATCAGGAATAACAAAATAGGTGACTGCATTAATCAAAGTGTAGGGGAAAGAATGAAAGATTACCTTGTACCTGCTCCTATTACCTTGATAGTGTAGGGATGCGGTTAGGCTACGATAGCATAAATCAAAATTTTATATTGAGTAAACCAGGAACTAGGTGATGCGGACATCATTCCTTTGGATATACACAACAATCCTTCGTTGGTCATTCAAGGTCCAATCACAAGAGCTCGCGCACGACAATTAAATTTAGAGGTGAGCTCGTTCTTAAGTTCTTCTTTATATGATTTTGAGAATAGATTGCTACCTAATGTTTATATTATGATTAGGAACAATGGAGAGGACAAGGAAACACTTAAAGAGGGACTTAGAGTCGTGGAGGATCAGCGAGGATGTTTAAATCAAGGTGGGGGTCCAAACCAAGTCGACTTCGAGTCCGTTTCGGAGTCCAGGACCAGTCTGCACTAAAACGGACGCCCAGGTTGCATACGTGCTCGGATTGGGGCGTTCTTTATATGGATGAAAAGCTAAGAAGATAATCTTTCCAATGGTTTTAGTTCCATGTCCAAATTCATTACGATTCATCAGGAATTAACCAAACAAGTTGACATTCAGAATCTGTTCCGACGCTGCGACGCCGTATTTGGGGCTTTGGGCCGTGTATCGTGTTGGAGCCCATTAGGGTTGCGTCAAGGGGTGCTTGCATGAACCTAAACTCCATATATCAGAAGTCATCGCCATCTTTAGTTTTTGGGTTGTGCTTAGATTAATCTGTCAAGTACAATTTCGCCGCTAGATCGGTTTGTAAGACCCCAACTTGTGAGCTTAATCATTCATTTGCAATTTTGGTTGCAATCTTCTTTGTTCTTGTTTGTGTTCTTCGATTCGCAAGCAGGGATTAGCCTTCTTGGTGAGGTCAACCGGGTTTCGGTTCGGTTGATAACCAGAGGAGACGTGGTGCTGCGATTGCGGGGCTCGGGAACGTGCTAGTTCAAGAAGCCGGATCAATTTGTGTCACGACTCCACCAAATCGTTGATTATCAGAACCTTTCAGAAGATTGGGAACCCTTGTCCACATCACTAGGCTAGTATGAGATCATGAATTGTTATCACTCGACGCGCTGTGCGGCGGAAGTAGGTGCTAAGAAGCCATAGGAACATTGGCAACGTAGTGCGCGTCGATGTAGAGGAAGTAGTTGATCGCAGCAACCCGACCTTCTCCACGTGTGTTCGCCTCGCCATGCTCCGACGCCGATTAGCATCGCAAATCAACAGCGCCTCTATCGTTATCCACATGTCTAAGGATGGAACGCCACGCGTAGACGTGCTAGCGCCCGCGTATGGCTAGGTTTGGCTCGGGTGTAGTGACGGCTAGGTTTTTTACTCGCACCAATCTCATCACCCCAAGAATATATAGGATCCATAACTGAGCCTCTGAGGCCCTTTGGAGTCCTACTCGGATCCCTATCTGAATTGAGCACATATTGGATCTCCAATCAATCCTCTTATTTCGGCCCATTAAGTGTGCGACCCCGTAGGTTCATGTACACTCGGTTGCAACCCGAAAACTCCTTTTTGCTCCACATGTCAACAGCAACTCCTAGCAGAACATATTGACCTACCGGTCATACATAAAGATCATATCGACTGAACCTGTAGTGTATAGAACCAGCATGATGCAAGTTTGCGTAAAAAAATTCCGAGAGAGATTTTTGGTTTTCAGATTCTATTTATGAAATTTTCAGGGTGTTACAAACCTATCCTCCTTAAAATAATCTCGTCCTCAAGATTGGTTATGGGTTAGAAAAAAAGGCGAGGTATCTACCTTCTAGGACAAGCTCCCCTAGATTCAAATTTGCAAGAGGGAGAGGGGCCCGGTTTCTTTCCTTTGCATGCCTCTTTTAAAGGACGACACGGTGTGGCAAGTGGAGAGATGAGCGGAGGCGGTGTAGCTTGGCGAGGGGAGGAATGGAGTAGAGGGCCGGCTTTGGGCATGGCGGCGATTGCGACGAGCAGGGTGCTAGCGGCCGTGGTGCCAGAGGCGATCCGGAGCAAAGTGCTGCCGGTGGGGGTGTACTTTGTCGGTGGTTGGGGCCGGTGGTTGCAGCGTCCAAGGTGCAGCAGCAAGCTCCTCCATTGGAGTAGGTGGTGGGCGGTGCCATCAACGGCGGGGGAATTGGGTTGGTGGTGCCGAGGTGCTCCGGCTGAGGGGGAGTCCTCTTGGCGGAGATGGCCATTGTTTTTCGCTTGGTGTGGGCGGGTATGCAGTCCGTCGGAGCGGCTACCTACACCATCTTAACCTGGGTGGCGTACCCGATGGTCCTTCTTTGGGAGCGGTGGTGTGATCTGGTAGAGGTCGACCACTCCGATTACCTATGCGAGGCAGTTTGCCTCCTCATTGTGCTGGCACCCATCGTCTTCCTCTCTTTCCTGGGAGCAATACTATAGTAGGTAGTTGATGCTGTGGTTGTTGAATCCTGGCATGTATCTCTTATGTCTTGACCTTCATGGTCCTTATCCTTAATCTTTTGCCTTTTGTGCTAGGAGCTTGATTGTGTGTGGGTCACACTTGTGTCCATTTTGGATGGTCTGATAATGGAAAGTGCCTTCTGGGTTAGAAAAAAATCGCAATGACTCTACTTTAGGAATTCCCCTCGCTTTCGAGCGAAAGAGAAAGCAAAGCTTTTCCAAAAATGAATGTTTTCAAAAGAAGGTTTCAAGGGATTCCTAATGAAACAAAGGAGTATGATCCACCAGATAAAAAATGCAAGGGGATGGTTATGGAATCGATGAAAAACATACCGATCAGGACACCTTGATCATCTTGTACTTCTTCAGCGTGAACGTGGTTCACATGTCCTCTGGTGATGGATGTCAGTGCCCTCATCTTCACCGGAGTCTGTAGGGGCACACGCAATGCAGCAGGTGTAGTTGCGCTATGTCGAAACCTAATTTCGGCAATAAGAAACTGGGGGTAGCAATCAAGTGCCTAATACGATGGGTTAGTGAACAAAGAAGATTTAGACAGGTTCAGGCCTTCCCTAGGGAAGTAATACCCTACTCCTGTTTCGGTGGTTTAGTTCCGCCGAGTGGTTTATTGATCTCTTGATTGGGATGTATGAAGAACCTAGCTATCGCTATTGTCTCCAATCTCCAGAATCATATCCCTCAAGGGACGTCCTACCCTCCTTATATAGGTTTAGAGGGTAGGCTCACAAGTCGGAGTCCTAATCTTATACGATATCAAACTCCACAATATTCCCGACTAAGACTATGAGCCATACCTTATTACAAAAGGCAATGTAACACTCAAGTCCTAGTCGGTTACATAATTAGAACACATAACCTATCCCCTATAATCAGTCGGATAAGCTAGCCGTGTGGGTATGTGGTACCCATAATCTCCACAGTAGCCCCTAAGACCTTTACAGTCGACAAGATAACATAGCCTCAAACAAAATAACATATAGCCAAAAACTTTCATTGCCGAGTGTTTTCATCATCTCTGCCCAGGTCTCCCGAGTGCTTGAACCTCCAATAGCAAGGCTGTGAAGGGCTGAAATATTCATCAAAAAATAATAAAAAATACAAACTTAGGTGCATCGACTAGATGCACCTAATTAGGTGTAGCCCCCGACTATGTGTTCAGTTAAACAAACTAAACATATAGTCAAGAACTATAATAATCATACTCATCTGAGTGAAAATAAAAGATGTTTAGCCAAAGCCAAAACAATCATAAAAAATCATATTACACATAACCAAGGTATAGTGTATAATGATCCCGAGTCCTGGCAAGCTCATGCTATCCGAGTCATTCTGCCCGAGTCATCTCAAAGCATACTACTCTACCATCCTTAGTAATATTTAATAAAGCCGAGTCAATCAGACTCATGAAAATTTTACCAAAAAACAATCTGCCTAAGCCATGATGTTGGTCTTAAAAATATTCACCAAAGTGATAA
Source organism: Oryza officinalis (assembly GCA_008326285.1). NCBI lineage: Eukaryota > Viridiplantae > Streptophyta > Magnoliopsida > Poales > Poaceae > Oryza > Oryza officinalis. The sequence goes on from BDMV01000005.1 coordinate 22,899,884, forward strand.
GATAATATTGACATAATATAAAGTCAATTACCTTCAATAAACCAAACAGCTTTAGCAACTTATGTAAAAGTTACTAAAATAGCCATAAAGAGCTTTACTGTTTGTCACCTTCCAAGGACGCATCGCATCAACTTCCTAGAAAGTTGTATGATTGCTATATGAAAGGATTTGATGGTATTGGGCAAATTACATGCGCATATTGCCAAGGCAAATTTGCTTAAGTCCCTAAAAGACACATGCAAAGCCACACCAAAATTATGGGCTGTAAGCTTCTCATGGGCCTCGGCCCAAAACGAGAAAACCTACCGATACCCTAAAAAAAACCGCCGTCATCTTCCCCGCCGCTTCATCTTCCCAAATTTCACCTTTTCGCGCTCCTGTTCATCGGCGCATCCGAGGAAACCTAGGGCTCAAACTCATCCAAATCCATCCATCCAGAAACTTCGGATTTCACCAAAAAACCACCGCGCACATCTCATTTCCAACATTCCTTCCAAAAAATCTCCAATCCCACCATCATATTCACTCCTTCACAACCGGCATCCATGGCGGAAGAGAGAGAAATCCCCTTCGACCAATGGGCAACCTCCGACATGAAGGAATCCACGCTGAAGGAGATGGTGAAGGACGGAGTCCTCCCGGCGAAGGAAATCATCGGTTGGCGGCCGGCCTGCGGGGAAGAATTCTTGACTCCCAACACCGGTGAGATCGTCGTCTTTACACATTTCTTTTACTGCGGATTCGGTCTTCCTACCTCCGATTTCTTCCGTGGTCTTCTAGAATATTATGATCTCCAAGTCTACCACTTAAATCCCAACTCTATTTTGCACATTGCCATCTTTATCCATGTATGCGAAGCTTTCTTGGGGATTCATCCTCATTTCAATCTGTTCCGGTGAATGTTTTCCATCAAAGCCCACCCGACTAAGGATAACCCCTGCGTCGTCGGTGGTGCCGGGTTCCAACTCCGCGGAAATCTCCGCAGAGACTATTTTCCTCTCCCCTTGAAATCCTCCAACAAAGGCTGGCATGCAAACTCGTTTTATATTTCAAACCCAGCCCCTAGCCTACCCGACTTCGTCGGCCTTCCACCAATCCAGCGGGCAAACTAGAACTCCATGCCTGAAGGCGAGGACTGGATCACAGCGAACAACCTTCTGGCAAAAATCCTCGAGATGAAGAATCAGGGTTTGCAAGGAGAGCAAATCACTCGGCACTTCATCAAGTCCTGACTGGCGCCAATCAAGCAAAGATCCAAACCGGCGTTTGAATATGAAGGTCAGAGTGACCCCAGTCGGAAGGACAAGACATCCCTGGAATGCCAAGTGTTATGCTCCCGGATGTACAAGATCTCCTCTGGAATCACTATCGACTATAGTCACAAGCTGCCGGTTCCTCCTTTCAGCCTTTTCCGGCCACCTCCAGCAGTAAGTTATCTCCTCGCGCAATCCATCTTTCAATTTTACTAAAGTCTTCATTGTTTCTGAATAAATTCTTGTTTGCAGGCAAATGCCTTAATCATCTCTCGGCCATTCAAAGTCTACCATGACTTACACCTGCTCAGCCGGCTATCAAGAAACCAACTGGAGGCCCAAAAATCAAGCCTCAGATCAAGAGTAAAAGGACCGCAGCTGCTATTGAGGAGCCCAACAAACGTGTTGGCAAACAGAGAAAGTTGATCATGGACGACTCGGACGACGACGCCGAGGAAATCCCAATTCCTACCGCCACCAGAAGCTCTCCTAGGCTGGCCACCAGATCTGCTCCAAAAATCAGGAAGTCTACTAGGTATTGTTCAAATAGCCGAATCCATTTAGTCTTCAAAACTCTTCTTGAATCAACCATGATGGTCATCGTCTTTTGCAGGAAACCTCAAGACATAGATCCTACCGGGCAGACAGAGCAATCAGCAGAACAAGGATCTCAAAACCTTGTTCCTGAAGAACCTACCCCAGCCCAAGAGCCCCCGACTGCCAGCCAGGCTATGCCGACTGGAAACCAGTCGAAGCCAGCCAACCAAGCAGCTGCCGAAGAGCCCCCAGCCAAGAAGCAGCCGGAAGCAGAAACACAAGTGTTGTCAATCGAAAAAGATCCGGTTGAGGACCTGACGCCGAGAATTGAAGAAACCATCAGGGGTCAATCGTCTGGGGACGCCGCTGCCAAAGGAAACCAAGCTTCTACCGAACCTGGTAAATTCCAAAACCTCTCCAGAATATTGATTCAAGTATACTTTATCTTCTGTCTTTTTATCATCTTTGGATTCAACAGCTGAAGAAGAAATCACTCGGCTAAAACCTGCCGAGGACTCTATGCCTCCGATCAAAATCGAGTGGCAAGATGCGGAAGACAAGAAGCAAGGCATCGTACTTAATAAGCAGAAAGAACTCAAAGAAAGAGATGCTCTGGTCGCCAATCTGACGGAGTCCACTCGGTTGCTGAATGTAAGTGCAAGCTTGACTAAACTTCGCTCGTATAAATTATTGTGTGTAACTGACTTGATCTTTGCAATGTAGAGAATATATTGTCAATCCATGGCCAAGTCAGAAACCTTGGAAAAGTTGGTGCCTCACATCAACTCCTTGGAAAATATCCAGCAGAACCTCAAGCAAACTAAGGAAGAAGCCGCAGCTAAGGAAATCGTGCTCCAAGCTGAAATTGTCAAACTCCAAGACACGAACCGGGAGCTGCGCAACTCAGTTGGAAGTAAGAAATAAACTCTTCTATTTGTATTTCATTCAGTTGACTCTATAGCCTCATGTCCTCTGTGTTGTAGATAATATGTCAGAGATCGAGGCCTTGAAGGCTCAGCTGAAGAAGGCAGAAACAGACAACGCCAAGCTCGAGTCTGACAAAAACAAAGCTCTCGAGGAAATAGAAGGTGAGTCTCAAAACTTGTTCTCCTTGATCATAGATGTTCCTAGTGTCTTATATAATCTGAGTCGTATCGAACTTGTAGCTCATAAGATTAAATCACGTGCCCAATTTGAACTCTTCGCAGAAAAGGTCCGAAGGGCAGAGAAAATCAAGGATGACATTGCCAATGCCACTACGCCGATATTGACAACCATCTACGAAAGCGGCATCGGGCCGAGTGACATGGCGGCGGGTGAGATCTTCGACAAGCTCAGGACGGCTCCAAAGAAGTATATGGATAATATTGCTGACGCCGCTGTTATGAGCACAAGCCAAACCCTTGCAATGACCAAGTCCCTGTATCCCTGAGTGGATATAAACTCTATTGCAGACGGTTTTGCAGACAGTACCTCAGATGAACAAGCTTTGGAGTTAATCAACGAAGCACAAGAGGCGGCCAAAAAGATTGCAGCCGACGTAGTTGAAAACTTTCAGTCTTGAGCTGCTTGATGTAGATAACTTGTAATGCTGATCTTGTAAATACTTAATTTATTTATGCTTATACCTTAATCCAAGTCTTTGCATCTTAATTTCTTAAAATTTCGCCTGACTGTCATCAAGCCTAAACTTGATTAAGCCATTAAAAATTTTCAGTCCTTTTTCTGCTTGACTCAAACCAAAACATTAACAATGATAAATTAAATATGATCAAGTCATGATTGGATCGAAGCATCGTACTTTATTGATATAGATATGTAGCCCCCAACTGAAAACTTAAGAAGACAACTTACTTGAAGTCGGTAGTCGAGAAGAAGATGATACAAAAAACTTATGAATAATATCGACGAAGGTGCTCAATGTTCCACGAATTCTCCACCATGGTTCTGTCTTCTCGCTTCAAACGATATGCTCCTGGCCGAGTGACTTCGGCAATTATATAGGGTCCTTCCCATAATGGAGATAATTTATGTCGATCCTTTGTCGTCTGGATTTTTCGTAGAACCATATCACCAATGAGAAAAGCTCGTGACCAAACGTTACGATTGTGATAACGTCGAAGTCCTTGAAGATACCGAGCCGACTGAATTAATGCAGCTTCGCGAGCCTCTTCCAGTTGGGTCAAATCATCAACTCGGTCATGATCATAACGTTCGTCATTGAAATTGCGAACTCGTAGAGACTCGAACTCCATCTCACTCGGCAGCATGGCTTCGACCCTGTAAACTAAGTAAAAAGGAGATTGGCCAGTGGCCCGACTGGGCGTAGTCCGTAACGTCCATAGTACTGAGGGTAACTCTTGCACCCACTTTCCAGCATAAGGGCTCAGTCGGTCAAAAACTCGGGCCTTGATACCTTGGAGCACCATGCCGTTGGCGCGTTCAACTTGTCCGTTGCTTCTAGGATGTGCAACCGATGCGTAGCAAATTTTAATCCCGAAATCTTCACAGAAGTCCTTGAAAACGCCTCCGGTGAATTGAGTCCCATTATCAGTTATAATCCTGTTAGGCACACCAAACCAATGCATAATATTTAAGATGAAGTCTCGTGCTTTGTCGGCAGTTATTGTAGCAACCGGCTTGGCCTCGATCCACTTGGAAACTTGTCAATCGCGACGAATAAATGTGTGAATCCTCCTAGAGCCTTCTTGAAAGGACCTACCATATCCAAGCCCCATACCGCAAACGGCCATGACAATGGGATTGTTTGCAACTCCTGAGCCGGGACGTGAATCTACCGAGCAAAGAACTGACATCCTTCGCATGTGCGGACCACCTTCTCTGCGTCGGAGACTGCTATGAGCCAGAAGAAACCTTGCCTGTAAGCTTTAACGAGCAGAGTGCGTGCTGCGGCATGACTGCCACAGATTCCCGAGTGAATATCTTGCAAAAGTTGTCATCCCTCCTCAGGCGTAACACATCGTAGTAGAACTCCAGAAGGGCTTCTCTTGTATAGCTCTGAATCAACCATGACATAACCTTGACTACGGCGTTTGACGTGCTCGGCTTCATCTCGGTCTTTAGGTAACTCCTGCCGAGTCAGGATATTGATGAATGTCGTTCTCCAGTCGGCGTCAAGCGTGGCGATTTGATCTATAGCTTCTTCGTTTTCAGTCGGCTTCTTAACAGTCGGCTCGTAGAGGTGTTCAACAAAGACATTAGTCGGGGCTGCTACTCACCTAGAACCGAAACTAGCCAATTCATCAGCAGCTTCGTTGTTGTGCCTTAAAACGTGAGATAACTCCAAACCGTCAAACTTGTCTTCCAGCTTGCGCACTTCCTGATGATAGGCTGCCATGTTGTCATTTAGGCAAGACCAATCCTTCATCACTTGATTTACCACCAACTGGGAATCTCCTCGTACTATCATCCGACGTATGCCGAGAGAAACAGCGAGCCGTAGTCCATGAAGTAGAGCTTCTTATTCAGCCATATTATGCGAAGCGGGAAAGTGTATATGAAGAACATACCGTAGCCTCTCCCCAGTCGGGGAAATCAAGACAACGCCCACTCCCAAACCGGTGACTCGTTGGACCCATCAAAATGCATGGTCCAGTATTGCAGCTCCTCCCTAGGTACATCTTCTTGGCGCTCGGTCCACTCGGCCATGAAGTCAGCCAAAATTTGAGACTTTATAGACGTTCTGGCTTTGAAAGTAATATCCAGTGGCATCAACTCCAAGGCCCACTTTGCGATGCACCCAGTAACCTCCCGATTATGGATGACATCGCCGAGTGGAAAAGACGTGACGACGGTGACCGAGTGACTTTCAAAGTAATGGGCTAATTTCCTGACGGTAATTAAAACTCCATACAGCAATTTTTATACCTGGGGGTAACGTGTCTTTGATCCGGCCAGCACCTCGCTAACGAAGTAAATCGGCCTCTGTACTTTTTGAGCTCGTCCTTCCTCTTCGCGTTCAACAACCAAAACCGTGCTGACCACTTGGAAAGTTGCAGATACATAAAGCATCAAGGGTTCTTGAGGATAGGGTGATGCTAGCACGGGTGGTGTTGTAAGGAAATCCTTGAAGTCTTCAAAAGCTTTCTGGGCCTCCGGAGTCCATTGAAACCCGTCCGCCTTCTTGAGCAACTTGAAGAAGGGCATACCACGTTCACCAAGCCTGGAAACAAAGCGACTTAGCGCTGCCATGCAACCAGTGAGCTTCTGGACATCTTTTTGTGTACTCGGGGGCTTCATGTTTCTGATAGCATTGATTTTCTCTGGATTGGCTTCAATGCCTCGGTGAGATACCATAAAGCCGAGTAACTTGCCTGACGGCACATCGAAAGTACACTTCTTCGGGTTCAACTTCATCCTGAAGGCTCGAATGTTTGCAAAAGTTTCCTCCAAGTCGGCGATAAGGTCCTGCTTCTGCTTGGTCTTGATAACAACGTCGTCGACGTAAGCCTCTACGTTCCTCCCGAGTTGGGTCTGAAGGCATCTTTGAATCATGCGTTGATATGTAGCTCCAGCGTTCTTGAGGCCGAAAGGCATTGTAATATAACAATAAGCTCCGAACGGGGTGATGAATGAAGTCTTCAGGCAGTCGGACTCTTTCAGGCTGATTTGATGATATCCCGAGTAGCAGTCCAGGAAGCTTAGAAGTTCGCAGCCGACTGTTGAGTCGACGACTTTATCAATACGAGGCAGACCAAAAGGATCCTTGGGGCAAGACTTGTTGAGGTCGGTGTAGTCTACATGCATACGCCACTGCCCTGTCTTCTTACGAACCAGGACCGGGTTGGCTAACCAGTCGGGGTGGTAGACTTCTTTGATAAATCCAGCCGCCAGGAGTTTGGCAAGTTCCTCCTTGATAGCATCCCTTCGATCTTGGGCAAATCAGCGGAGTCGTTGGTTGATAGGTTTCGCGTCCTCTTTAACATTTAATGAGTGCTCAATCACCTCTCTAGGAATTCTCGGCATATCAGACGGTTTCCAAGCAAAAATATCTTTATTAGATTGAAGAAAGGTGATGAGCGCGCTTTCCTATTTGGGGTCTAACTCGGCGCCTATTACAGCAGTTTTTGATGGATCAGAGGGATCAAGGGAAATCTTCTTGGTCTTGGGATCGCCGTCTCCTGACTTGGCTATTTTCTTTGAAGGGATCTTGGCCTCCTCTGATGTTGATGTAGCTAGTCGGACTTCGTGTTGGCCAAACAATCTCTCACGAGTTTGGGCCATGTCACAGCTTTCTTTATCGCAGGTGAAGGCTTGTTTGACGTCGCTGCGTAGGGAGATGACTCCATTGGGACCGGGCATTTTCATCATGAGGTAGGTGTAGCGCGGAATTGCCATAAACTTGGCGAGCGCGGGTCTTCCAATGATCGCATGATAAGCCGCCTCAAAATCGGCAACCTCAAAGCTGATGTTCTCTGTTCGAAAGTTTTCCCGAGTGTCGAAGGTAGCCGGAAGAGTGATTTGCCCGAGTGGCGTAGATGATAACCCTGGGATGACTCCATGGAAGGGTGCTGGACTCGGCTTCAACTCTGATCTCGAGATTTGCATATCGTCCAAAGTCTTGGCAAAAAGAATGTTGAGGGCGCTGCCACCGTCGATGAGCACACGCTTGAGCTTGACATTGCGAACCACCGGGTCTAGCACCAGGGGATACTGCCCCGGGTGAACCACTCGGTCAGGATGATTCGAGCGGTTGAACGTGATAGCCACCTCCGACCATCGCAGGTAACGCAGAACGTCTGGTTGCACAGCGTTGATTTCTCTGTCGGTCAGCTTCTACTTCCGTTTTGACTCGTATGCCAGCGGACCTCCATAGATATGGTTTAACTCGGTTCTATGATCTTGAAAAGGTTCTGATTCTCCGGCTTGATCGTCTTTCTTGGTTCCTGAAGGGCCGGCTCCGTCTGACGGCTTCTGGTGAATTTGGTTCGCGTACTGCTCAGCGAACTGCTTGTAAATGACGCAATCTTTGGCCGCATGCTTGCGATTGGGGTGGTGAGTGCATTGGGCGTTCATGATCTTGTCATAGGCGATGACTCGGGGACGCTGTTGCTGGTAGTTTGAAGCAGCAGCGACCAGATCGTCGGGCTTACGCTTGCGATCCTTTTGGCCGTTATTGCCGCTACCGCCACTGTTGTCCTTCTTGGGGTGCCAGTTACTGCCAGATGGCTTGTCGTGCCTTTCCTGTTGTGAAGCCTTGATCGCATCATCTAATTTAGCGTAGTTATTGGCTGTCTCAAACATCTACTTGACCGTTCTTGGGGGCTTACGCCCGAATTTGCCAATCAGCATCTCGTCGCGGACTCCCTTCTGGAACACGGCTATGATGACATCGTCGGTGATGTCAGGGATTTTATTCCTCTTCTCCGAAAAGCGCCGGATGTAGTCCTTCAGTGACTCGTCGGGCTTCTGGATAATGTTGTATAGATCGAAGTGTGTCCCAGGTCTCTCAAAAGTCCCCTGGAAATTGGCGATGAAGTGGTCCCGAAGCTCACTCCATGAATCAATCGAACCTCTTGGTAAGCTTGTGAGCCAGTTTCTGGCCGAGTCGGCGAGAGCGATGGGCAGGTAGTTTGCCATGGCCTTGCTGTCTCCTCCTGCTGCGCGGATGGCAAGGGTGTAGACGGTCAACCATGACTCGGGGTCAGTTTTTCCATCGTACTTATCAATCCCTATGGGCTTGAAACCACTCGGCCAATCCACTCGACGCAGGTTACGAGTGAAAGCGGGTACTCCATCATCGTTGTTGTCGGGTGAACTTCTCCGATCTTCATGGTGGGCTTTGTTGCGCTCGTGTTGACGCCGGTCAAGTACCTCCCTCAAGTCACTCGGCACGGGTCTTCATGAACCGCTTGGGTAGTTGGAATTATTTCCGTAGCGGATCCGGTCATGGACAGGTGGCCGGCCGTGAGCTCTCTCGTGAGAGTCGGCCGACTGGTCTTGACGTTTCTAGGTTGTACGACGATGAGGGATGTTGGATTTGACTGGTGTCTTGCTGAGCTCGAGCCTCTGGTAATCCTTGGATCGCAACGGCGGTAGCCGACTGCCCTTGGGTGTCTCGGCAATGGACTCGGTGAACCTGTGGTCTAAACCTGCAGGCGCACCGGTAGCCGCCACCGCGACGATGGTCTTGACTTTGTCTAGAATTGGAGTTATGTCGGCGGGTGCTCGCTCGATGACCGTGTCGATGAGGGTGAGAGTAGCGACTGCATTTTGTTGAGGCGTGAGGAAGATGTTGGTGTTGTCGACTTGGGTCTGAAGTATGGCCTCGCGAGCAGAACGCCCGACTGCGCTCAAATCTTGTCTCCTCTTGTCAGCATCCTCTTTTCGCTTGAGCTCCTCCTCCTTGTGCTTATTCTCGTCTTCGATGCGCTTGCGTTCTTCCTCTCTGCGCTTGTGCTCCCCTTCGAATCTGGCTCGTTCCTCTTCTGCCATCCTGCGGGCCGTGGCTGAGTTGGTCTCTTCTATCTCGGCCATGAGGATGTTGAAGAATTGTGGGACGTAGTCGTTGTCGAAGTCGGAGTTGGCAAGCTCATCTGTAGAGATGTCGTAGAGGTCGTCGAAGTCGAAAGAGCTGAGATAATTGGCAAGTTCAGTGGAGGAACAGGATCCGAGTGATTGAAGGATGACGGCGATCTCCCGGCTATCCGAGCCGCTGCACGATGAAGATGAAGAAGATTCTCCCGTAGAGATTGATCTCAGATTGGAAAATAAGAGATTAGGATAGATCTCAGCGACGTTTGGTAACCCGAACGGCGCCGAGAGGTTTCCCTCCCACGACTGGTTCGCATCCGAGTCGAGGAGAGAGATCTTGTCGAATTCGTCGGTGATGAAGTCGAGGTTAACAGAGCGGAACGCCTGCCCAGGAGGGCAGACGAAGTCGTTGATGCCTGTTCAAGATCCCATTGCACTAGTCGGCGAGATGAAGAAGAAAAACTTGACGCTGCACCCCTACATGGCGCGCCAACTGTCGAAACCTAATTTCGGCAATAAGAAACTGGGGGTAGCAATCAAGCGCCTAATACGATGGGTTAGTGAACAAAGAAGATTTAGACAGGTTCAGGCCTTCCCTAGGGAAGTAATACCCTACTCCTGTTTCGGTGGTTTAGTTCCGCCGAGTGGTTTATTGATCTCTTGATCGGGATGTATGAAGAACCTAGCTATCGCTATTGTCTCCAATCTCCAGAATCATATCCCTCAATGGACGTCCTACCCTCCTTATATAGGTTTAGAGGGTAGGCTCACAAGTCGGAGTCCTAATCTCATACGATATCAAACTCCACAATATTACCGACTAAGACTATGAGCCATACCTTATTACAAAAGGCAATGTAACACTCAAATCCTAGTCGGTTACATAATCACAACACATAACCTATCCCCTATAATCAGTCGGATAAGCTAGCCGTGTGGTTATGTGGTACCCATAATCTCCACACGCTGCGAGCGGGAGTTGTGCTGATTGGAAAAGGAATTGGTGTTATCTTCTATGGCTGGGGGCACACACAAGCAAAATGTCCCGTGACTCCACAGTTATAGCAAGTGAGATTGGTTCCTCCTGGTGCCGAGAGAATGGGACCCGGAATGCGAGTTCCTGTGATTGGGCGCGCTACAGATGCTGCAGGAGCAGTGGCCGTCACTGGAGTGCGAGTGGGTGCCATATACACAGTGGTCCTAACCTCCACTTGTTTCTTATTCTTTAAGGTGGCAAACCTGCGCTTCTAGTTGGTCTACACCGTCACATGATCAGCTTCTGCCTTGAAGGCTTTGTTGATCACACTCTGAAAGCTGGTGTGGTCTTGAATGAGCAAGGGCCCACGCAGAGAATCATTCAACCCTTCGAGGAACTTGTCAATCCTTTCTTCATCATCCAATATGTCTAGAGAGGCATAACGTGCCAACTGAGTGAACTTGTTCAGGTATTCTTGCACATTCATGTTACCCTGCTTGGGTGCTCTGAACTCATCTCTCTTCATCTTCATGATTGCTTTGGACATAAAGTTTTCACGAAACACTTTCGTGAATTCTTCCCATCTAGGCTCTTCAGCATCTTCCTCTAAGGACGCCTTGTTGGATTCCCACCAGTTGCTAGCTGGACCGTCTAGTTGACTTGTGGCAAACCTAACCTTGTCTTCATCCCTGGCATGAATGAGATCCATCTTTCTTTCAATCATCCACAGCCAGTCTTCGGCTTCAAGTGGTTCTTTAGCTAAGGAGAACACCGGTGGCTTGGTTCTCATGAACTCTCCATAGCTGGACCGGCTGTGGTTGACTTGAGCTGCCTAGGTACCATGGACAGCTACACCAGCCTGAGCAGCTAGTCCACCTTGAGCATTCGCGGCCATCATCTGGATCATGTTTTGTAGCAGCTGGTTCTGGGTAGCCATTATTTCAGCTATTGTCGGATGGTTAGCAGGGGGTGGAGGGGGTGGTGTTCGCTCTCCGTCTTGGGCAGCACCGGATCCAAAAGCTCGGGTGTTCACCATCTAGAAGAGAAGGATAAGAATTTGAGCTTAGGAGGGTAGGCTACTCATTAGGAAGTTTTATTGTTCATGTGATGTGTAACATGCACTTGGTTAACACAGGGGAGATATGCAACTAGCACACCACAACAGCCCAAGAGTAGGCTACTACACAGCAAGAAGGCAACAGATTAAAAGATGAGACACCACTACACTTATTGCGAAGACTTGCAACAGGAGGCGGCTTATGCACAATTCAGCGTGTACGACACACATCTAGGGGTTATTTGTTAGATTAATTAGTGGTTAGGGTGGCCCTAGTATACCACCTACCTCTTCAACCTTAATTCTTACAGTCTACGTAGAATTAGTTGAAAATCAGGGATGGATAAACATTCTATAAAAGAAATTTTTAATAACCCATGAGAAGGGGGAGTAGTAAGAGGCTAGGGTTTTATCGAAATAGCTTTTAGAACCATTCACATATAGAACCACCATGACTGTGGTGCCGTCCCACTCGGGTTACCTAATCCACCAGGTCTCTACCCACTTCGAGAAGTGCATCGTACTCTGTTTGTTTCCTGCATAGCTTCTTGACTCGGTCCTTAACTGACCAGCGTCGGCGGCTTTCCATTTCATAGAACCACCCATATTCTTTTCGTGCCGCCCCAGTTGAAATTACTTTGTTTTATTAAGTTTTCGGTTTTTGCAAAGGTTTTTGAGTTGCAGGTGGCTCTTATGTCTCCACCCGTCTTCCGACAATCACTCACACCGAGTGATCACCACCTTCACATCCATATAACCAGCATGGAGTGTATATTTGTCTATACAAGCAATACTAAGCAGTGTCAATAATTGACTACGCATAAATAATAGACTCAGGCAACAAGGAATATGGATAACAGATTCAAGGGTGACTGAAAATCAAGTTTAGGTCCACATTTTATAATTAGCATGTAATTTTATGTGCAATCAACACATTTATAAAAGTAGGACCAGCATGCTCAAGGAGGGGAGGATAGTGACTTTCCTTGCTCAGTCAAGGGTTCCTTCTCGACTGCTTCGAGTTCCTCCTCACAGATGTAACCTGTCTGGATGATTCACGGTATTAATACAACCTATTCCTTACTCTAACGGAGAGGTTCAATATCATAGAAAAATAGCAAAAATTCCAAACCAGGGCCATTTTGAAGATCTTGAATTGAGAAGATTTTTGATAAAAGTTTTGTCTAAATCCAACTTAAAACAAGTGAGTTATGGCTTGTCAAAGATTCAAATTTGAATCTAATTCAAATAATTGGGAAAGCTCACTGTTAGGATTTTCTTTTATTTTCAGAAATATTTTTCAAAGGAAAAAGGGCATGATGGACTGATAGGTGGGGCCTAGGTCAAAGCTGAACTGGTCAAGCTGGACCCTCAACTGGTCTAGGGTCCACATGTCGGCCTCATACATTTTAAACAGGATTTTAAATTGGTTTTTAGTAAGCGCGGCCCACATGTCAATCTAACAAATTAACTATAGGATTAACTTAATTACTTTCATTAGTTTTTAAACAAAACATTTTCGGGTAGGGCCCGCATGTCAATCGCTTCTCTTCTCCCACGCTCTCGGTTCTCTCTCGCCTATCTCTCTTTCCCGCACAAGAGCCATCGCCAGCGCTAGGGTTGGCCCGTGCCGGCGATGAGTGACTCGGAGGATGGTACAGCCGACGGCGGTAGGTTCTAGGGAAGCCCCGCGGCATCTGGCAGCGACGCACGGGCTGTAGAGGGCATGGGTGTGACGAAGGGTGTGCGTGAGCGCCATAGACACTGATGAAGCGGCGACGGCGGAGACGCGGGAATGCAGGAATCGGGGCTCCGGAGTGGCTATGGGTTCGCCAGGACACGCGCATGGGAAGAAGGAGGTCCAAGATGGCCGGAGCACGTTTTTCCCCAAAAGCTGCATGGTGGTGAAAACCGAGGTTGATTCCGGCGGAATTCACCAGCGGCTCTGGCCCATTGGCCGTGGCAAAGCTTGGGTTAGCATCCTGTGGGCTAGAGGACTAGGATCCCTGAGTATCACAGCCGGGGACAGTGTGGAGAGACACGGTCACCGGCGACGGTGCGACTGGTTTGGCAGCGCGGCAAGAATGCCGACGAGGGGCCCTAATCGATAGCGCGGGGTGGAGAGATGTCTATGGGATGGCTATGGGGTTTTACCTGTGAGACGGGAGGGAGTGACTTGGCTTGAGGACGGTGGTCAGCCGGTTCAAACCGCTGGTGGCTTGGATAGGGCACGACCCCGACACGCGGCATGCGCACGTGCTATGGTGGCGAGAGGCGTCCATCGGTTAGGTGGCTCGGCAAACCAAGGGGTGTCCATCAGTTCCTAGGGTCTAAGGCTAATGGTCGGTGAAGCGGCGACCGAAGTGAGAAGCGGGCACGATGATTTGCCCTTTGGGTAGCACCGTACCACGATGACTGCACAAACAGGAAAGGCGACCGGGGAAGAGGAAGACAAGGGAAGAGGAGGCGAGGCTCACCGTCTGACAGCCGAGGAGCGGCACACCGAGCATAGGCACGAGCAAAGCTACGGGCGTGGGCATACCGATCAGTGGTCCATCTCGCGGATCGTCCTCGCGTCCTACGTGTTCGTCTGGGGTTTGCTTGTGTTTGTCACATCCTGCAGTGTTCGTCCAAGGTGTGCCCCGGCCTTGGCGCTGCCCGAAGCAGACCGAGGCGGCGTGAAGCCAGCCAATGGTGCTACGCGTGACGTGGGAGGGCAGAGCGGAAGGTGTTCGACGGGGAGAACGGGAAGGAGGAGGATGCGGATCGTCCTCGTGTCGTACGTGTTCGTCCTTGGGTTCGCTTGTGTTCGTCACATCCCGCGGTGTACGTCGAAGGCTTACCCCGGCCTTGGCGCTGCCTGAAGCAAGCCGAGGCGGCACGAAGCAGGGCAACGGCGCTACGCGTGACGTGGGAGGGCAGAGCAGAAGGTGTTCGATGGGGAGAATGGGAAGGAGGAGGATGCATGGCAGCTGGAGGTGATAAATTTATACCCGTCGGCAACGTGCGTGAGTACACGGGAGTGGGGCTAGAATTAATGGCACCATTAATGCGGCATCCCTGCTCCTCTGGTTCTCCCGTGGCGAGGGCAACCGTCGATGACTTTCCTGGGTGCGCTGGACAGAGTAGTTGGATAGGAGAGACAGAACGACGGTCTCCATGGATTTCCATTGGTTAGGGGCGACGCCGCCACGACGTATTTGGTGGCTACGTGGTCTATGGCAACTGTGGTGCCACCGGCCGGTCGCACGGAGTTGGTGGACGGCCACGCCTGTTGGTGATATGCCCTAGAGGCAATCATAGAGATGATTGTATCACACACTATGTTTACATCTTTATTATATGTTGTTCCTTGAAATAGATTACTCATTATTGATTAATGAATATGTGATTCGTTCATGAGACTATTTATGTTGTATGTTACTATTTCTAAAGGATCCCTGATCAAATATCATATATGGAACAAATATGGTTCAATGATCAGCACATTCATTGATTGATGATCATGTCTCATGGATCATGGTATGGAGATATCAAATTAATAATATGGATACATGTTGGGAACATGTTGTTGGATAGACCCAACATGAAACACTGCAAGAGCTATATGTGATGTGCCATCAGTGGTCTCATGTTAGTGTTGGTGTAGAATACTTAGACCTGAGATTATCATGGTTCCCGACATGTGTAGTAGCTTGCTTAGGGGCTGCCAAACACTACTCCATAACTAGATAGTTATAAAAGTAGTCTTTGGGCATGCTATAAAACATGTAGTGGGATATGAATAATCAAGATGGGATTTACCCCTCCTTTGAAGAGATATCTCTGGGCCCCTTGATGTTATATATTATGGAAGTGCATGGCCATGCCAAAAGTGATTGAGTAGTCAGTCATAGGTTAAATAATCTATTACAGGATCGAGTGAATGATTGAGCTATTAAAGGATGGCACATATCTAGTCTTGAACTTAATCGATATCCTGAGGCAAAGAGGTTCATACAAGTATACACTAGAGGTTTGGCCGAGATGATCTTTATGTATGCCCGATGGGTCAACATGTTCTGTTAGGGGCCGCTATTGACACGTGGACCGAAATGGAGTTTTCAGGTTGTCGCCAAGTGTACATAAACCTACAGGGTTGCACACTTAATGGGCCAGAATAAAGGGATTGGATGGAGATCTAATATATACTCAATTCGGATAGAGATCTGAGTAGGACTCCTATGGGCCTCGGAGGCCCAGTTATGGATACTATATATTCTTTCGGTGATGAGCCTAGTGGCGTGAGAGAAACCCTAGCCGTCATTCCTGTCACGCCCGGAAATTCACTACCAGAATTTCCAAGACTGAATGTGTATTAAATCCCCTGTCCAGGATCAGCCAGGGTACACAAACAACAAAGTTGACATACAGTTCCACGTCTTATAAATAGAGTAAAAGTCTTACAGAAATGCAGCGGAAAACGAAAAGACAAGCTAAACTAGAACGGGACTCTTGCAGCGGGCCGGCACCATACCACAAGCATCCTCGACGGCGGACGAAGCCTACTCCTCTAAAAAACCTCCATCGGACGCATACTCCTCTTCTGGTGTGGGGAAAAATTAAGCAAGGCTGAGTACTACCCACGGTACTCAACAAGTCATGCCGGAAAAGGGGGCATGATGCAAGATATTCCAAAGGAAGGCAGGGGTTTATTTGCATAAAGTAAGCATTTAGAAACAGTAGTTGAAAGCAGTAATGAAACGTTGAATTAATAGAACAATATTACACCATCACTGTTCAACACTACACCACGTTGCGACAGGCCCAAACCAACCACCTGGACTAAACCAGTTCCAATAATTCCCATTATTATGAAAGTGAGACTAATCACGGTGAATCTGGTTGATCGCCCATAACCGCGGGCACGGCTATTCGAATAGTTTTACTCTGATCAGAGGTTTACATCTGTACCCACAAGACACAGCCTCAACATCATGTCAACCATGCGTCGCGATACTGGAAAGTACCCGAATAGAGACTGTGACAGGACCCTTCGCATAACCCCTCTCTAACCAATCGTACCACACCACAGGTTTCGGCCCCGCTCCCTATATCCAGCAGCGGGCAGCCCCCTCTCGTGCCACGGTGAATCCGGCAGCCGATCAACGGGTAAATCCCCCGCCGACCCAACTCCATCATGCCCACCCTAGCCTGGGTACGTCAGCTAGAGACGAGCTACACTACAAGCCCAGCCGTTGCCCACGCTGGCTTGTGGTACGCACGGTAATTCTTCCAGGGTTTCCCGCGAACCGGTCCTTAATTGCCATGGGTGCTTCCATCAAAACCATGCACCCACAGCCCACCATTAGCATATTTTAATTAATTATTATTACCATGGTGACTCCTAAACCAAAGTGTCACCATAGGGACTACATTAATTAACTATTTAAGGTGATCCCCTTTAGTGAGCTAAGTTAGCTAAGCATGGCTAAGCATTCCTAAAATCAGCGAACAATTAATTAATTACCCAAGCTATCAAAGGTACATGATAATCAATATAAATGGCTGAGTACAATAGGTAAATAATCCCATGAAATGACATTACGAAACAATGCATCATTTCCAGAAAAATAAGGTATTTATAAATTTGGGCACAATATGATCAATGTGAAGCATGACTTGCCTTGCTCTTGAGCTGAAGCTACTTCTGCGACGATCTCGAAATAAACAGGCACGTCGGAAGTATCGGAATCTACGCGACAAACAAAGCAAACAACAATACATGCTATAAGTCTACTGAAACAAAGCACAAAAGTATTTTTAATGGATTCTCTGCATTTTTATGAATTTAATGAAATTTGAATGGACTTCAACGGAGCTCGGATGAATTAGTTATGAATTTTTGAAGTTATCTGTGTTTTTACTATAACAGAAAAATCCTTAATTAATTTATTGCGCAATTAATCCCGGGGCTGGCATCAGCGGCGGCGGCGGCCGGTCCATCGTGGACTCGGTCCACGGGACCACGGCGGCGACGGTGCACCACGTGGCGCACACGTGGCGCCGACGCGGCAGCCAAGGGGCAGCCACGTGGGCGGCCACGCGGGACAGAGGGGAACGGCCGAGATCGGCCCGAGTGGCCGATCTAACGGCCCATGGCGCGCGGGCGGCAGGCGGCCGGGGCGGCTCGGCCATGGCGCACGGCGGCCGAAGGCGGCGGCGCAAGGGTGGCGGAGAGCGGCAAAGGCGGCGCACACGCGGGGAGGAGCGGCGCGGCCGGGAAAGGGAGAGGGAAAAGAGAGGGAAAAAGGGAAGGTGCTCATCAAGCTCACCGGAGGTGGGGAAGAGAGGAGGGCGGCGGTGCTCTGGCGCGGATCTGGCGTCGTCAAGGCACGGCCGGAGAGCGGAGGCGGATGGCGAGCGCGGCGATGGAGTCGGCGCGGCTCGGGAGCAGCTCAACCGGCGGGGAGCGGCGGCCGGAGTTGGTGAAAGGCGGCGGAGCTAGGGTTCTACGGTGCGACGGCGCTAGGGGGCACGGGAGCGGCGGCGAAAATGGGGAAACAGAGAGAGGAGGACGCGGGGGTGGTTTTTGTAGGAACGGGATGGGCGGACGTGGCCGGGAACGGCCCGAATTCCACACCGGAGTGGGGGAGAGAGAGGAGAGAGAGAGGCGGCCGGGGAAAACGGATCCCGCCCCTCTCACGCGGCGGCTGCGGGTGGAGTGGATGCGGGAGGGGCGCGCCGTGAGCGCGCACGTGCGCGGGGCACACAGGGCGCAGGGGAGTGGGCGGAGACGGCGGCCGGCAGTTGCGGGCGCGGGCGGCCGGAGGTAGGGGATGACCCCGACAGGTGGGACCCACCTGTCGGTGGCCCGGGCCGGGAGGAAGAGGCGGCCCCATGGGCCGGCCCACCGGGAGGAGGAGGCGCGCATGCGCGGCGGCTGGGCGGACTGGGCCGACGGCCCAAAAGGAAGAAGAAGAGGAAAATGAAAAAGAAAAAGGAAAAAGGAGAAGGGATTTTCCTGGGATTAATTAAATTCCGAAATTGATTTTAATTGTTTTAAAATTATTTCTAGGGCTCTGAAAATTCCACTAAAAATCCTGTTAATGTATTTTGACATGGGGAACTCAAGAAAAATTCCACCCTGCCATTTCCACTTCTTTAATGCATTAATTAATTGGATTTTTCTCCAGATTAATTAAACAATTTCTCAGATAAATTATTAAATTCGATTTTTACGATTTGGGAGAACTTCAGGGTGTGACAAACCTACCCCCCTTAAACGGAATCTCGACCCCGAGATTCGGAGGTGCTGGCGAAGAGTTGCGGATGGGCGGCCTTCAGTTCATCTTCTCTTTCCCATGTAGCTTCTTCCTCGGAGTGATGGCTCCACTGAACTCTGCAGAACCTAGTAACCTTGTTTCTGGTTCTCCTCTTGCTGTTTTCGAGAATACGGATTGGCTTCTCCACATAAGTCAAGTCCTCTTGAATCTCAATTTGATCGGGACTGGCCTGCTCTCCCGGTACTCTTAAACATTTCTTCAATTGCGAGACGTGAAATACATCGTGAATACCAGCCATGTTGGGTGGAAGCTCAAGCTGGTAGGCAACTTCTCCTCGACGTTCACAGATCCTGTATGGTCCCACAAAGCGTGGTGCCAATTTGCCTTTAGTTTGGAAACGGTGTACTCCCCGAAGCGGTGTGACGCGAAGGTACACGTAGTCCCCTGTTTCGAAAGCTAACTCCCTTCGACGATTGTCAGCATAGCTTTTCTGTCGAGACTGCGCGATTCTCAACCTTTCTCTGACGGTTCTGACCTTTAATTCTGCGTCGCTCAAGACTTCAGTCCCAAACAGTTGTCGTTCTCCGGTCTGATCCCAAAAGAGCGGGGTGCAGCACTTCCTGCCATACAACGCCTCAAATGGTGCCATCTGCAAACTGGCTTGGTAGCTGTTGTTGTAGGAGAACTCGGCATATGGCAAACTCTTGTCCCATGCTCCTCCAAAATCGAGCGCACAGGCTTTGAGCATATCCTCGAGTATCTGGTTCACTCGCTCGGTCTGACCATCGGTTTGCGGGTGGTAAGCCGTGCTGAAATTCAAACGGGTACCCAATTCTTCTTGTAACTTCTGCCAGAACTTTGAGGTGAACTGGCTTCCTCGATCCGATACTATCTTCTTAGGCACTCCGTGCAAACACATGATTCTAGCGAGGTAGAGTTCCGCTAGCTTCTTTCTGGAGTAGGTAGTGTGCACAGGAATGAAATGAGCCACTTTCGTGAGTCGATCCACGATGACCCAAATGGAATCATGTCTAGACGACGTTCTTGGCAAACCGGTGATGAAATCCATTCCAATTTCTTCCCATTTCCATTTCGGAATTTGGAGGGGCTGTAACAGTCCTGCAGGCCTTTGATGTTCTGCCTTGACTCACTGACACACATCACAGAGTGCGACGAATTCAGCTATTTCTCTTCTCATGTTAACCCACCAAAATTTTTCTTTAAGATCCTGGTACATCTTGGTACTCCCAGGGTGGATTGAATACTGAGTTTGATGGGCTTCCGTGAGTATTAACACCTTTAACTCTTTGTCTTCCGGGACGCACAGTCTTTCTCCCATCCATATCGTGCCATGCTCGTCTTCGAAGAAATCTCGGGTCTTTCCAACCCTCATGTTCTTCTTGAGCTCTGCTATCTCTGGATCTTTAACTTGCGCTACTCAGACTCGCTCCACGAGCATTGGTCGTGCTTCTAGAGTGGATGCGAACCCACGTTCAATAATATCGAGGTTCAGCCGTTCAAAGTCTTGTTGCAACTGGGTGCTCATCTCTTCCATACTGGTGGAATTGCAATAGCTCTTTCGGCTTAAAGCATCTGCCACTACATTAGCTTTACCGGGATGGTAGTGGATTCCTAGATCATAGTCTTTAATCAATTCCAGCCATCTTCGCTGACGGAGATTTAAGTCTGGTTGGGTGAAGATATACTTCAAACTCTTGTGATCCGTATACACTTCGCAACGGTTCCCAATAAGGTAATGCCTCCAGATCTTTAGGGCATGTACTACTGCTGCTAACTCCAGATCATGAGTAGGGTAATTACTTTCATGTGGACGCAATTGTCGTGAAGCATACGCGACCACTTTGCCTTCTTGCATCAGGACACATCCCAGCCCTTGGCGAGACGCGTCGCAATAAACCTGGAAGTCTTTCGTTTGGTTTGGCAAAATTAGAACTGGCGCCGTTACCAACTTCTTCTTAAGTTCCTCAAAACTTCTGTTGCATTCTGCTGACCACTTGAATTTCTCATCCTTTTTCAACAACTATGTCATCGGTTTCGCGATCCTGGAGAAATTCTCGATGAACCGACGGTAGTAACCCGCAAGTCCAAGAAAACTTCGGATCTGCGTGACTGTCTTCGGTGGGGTCCACTTAGTAACTGACTCCACATTCGATGGATCCACAGCTACTCCTTGAGCAGTGATGATGTGACCCAAGAATTGCACTTCTTTTAGCCAAAAGTCACACTTGCTGAACTTGGCGTACAACTGATGTTCCTTCAATTTCTTGAGCGCTAAGCGAAGATGCTGCTCGTGTTCCTTCTCAGACTTAGAGTAGATGAGTATGTCATCAATGAAGACCACAACAAACTTGTCCAAGAATTCCATAAACACCTTGTTCATCAGGTTCATGAAGAACGCTGGTGCATTAGTGAGTCCAAATGACATAACTGTGCACTCGAACAATCCATACCGAGTGACAAAGGCAGTCTTAGGAATGTCCTCTTCTCGGATCCTCAACTGATGGTAGCCGGATCGCAGGTCTATCTTGGAGAACACCGTTGCTCCTTTCAGTTGATCGAACAAATCATCAATCCTGGGCAACGGGTATTTGTTCTTGATAGTGACATCATTAAGTACGCGGTAATCGAAGCACATCCTCTTGGTCTTGTCCTTCTTCTCCACAAAAATTACCAGAGCACCCCAAGGTGACGTGCTCGGGCGAATGTAACCCTTCTGTAGCTGCTCGTCAACTTGCTTCTTGACTTCTGCCAACTCGTTGGCTCCCATCTTGTAAGGTCTCTTGTGTATTGGAGCAGTTCCCGGTACTAGGTCGATTTGAAACTCAATTTCTCTTTTAGGTGGCATCGTCGTCAAATCGTCCGAAAAGACTTCAGGATACTCTTTTACAATTGGGATATCCTCCAACTTCTTAGGGGTTTTCTCCACCTGGGCGTCTGATTCCTCGGTGGCGGTCTGATTCAAGCTCACTACAGTCTTCTGTGGTGCGGGAGATTTAAAAGTGATCTTTTCTCCTTGATCGTTGATCAATGTGATGGTGCGACTTGCACAGTCGATCACTCCCTTGTGCCTCGTCAGCCAATCCATCCCAAGAATGACATCTAGGTCTTTTGATTCAAGAAGGATAAGGTTGGCTAGAAATTGTGACCTTTGGATTTCTATGGTCACTGAGGGGCAGTAGTGAGCGGTATTCATGCTGTTACCAGGGGTATGAACCCGCATAGGTACCTTAAGTTCCACTACTGAGAACCCATGTACCCCAGCAAAATGCTTGGAAATAAAGGAGTGTGTTGCACCAGAATCAAACAATACTGTAGCAGGAGTTGAGTTGACGGGAAACGTACCCAGTACGATGTCTGGTGCTGCCTGGGCTTCCTCAGCCGAGGCATGATTGACTCGTGCTTGCATGAACTGGGACCTGGCGCGCTTGGGCTTCGGGCACTTGTCGGCGAAATGTCCAGGCTCGCCGCAGTTGAAGCACATCACTGGTTTTCCTCCAGGGTCTCTCCTAGGTTGAGCCGGCTGAGTCGGCTGTGTAGGTGCCATTGGAGGGCGTGGAGTTGGGTTGCGATGGTGCTGTCCACCACTATTGTTAGGGCCACTGCTGCTGCTGGAGTGGAAGTTCCCAGAGTTGTATGGCCGGTGCTGGCGGACGATCATGGTGGAAGGTCCACCCTGCTGTCCGGGCACGAAGCGGGGCCTCTGACTGTTGCCCTGGTGTGCCTTGAATTGGGCCGCTTTCCTCTTGCGGTCCATCTTGTTGCGCTGGTCTTCTTGACGAATGGCCTTGTCAACCAGCTTCTCGAAGTCAGCGTAGTCTCCCGAGATCAGCTGATTGGTTAGCTCGTCATCCAGGCCTGACAGGAACTTGTCCTGTCGCTCGGTATTTGTGCGCACGTCTTCTGGGGCATAGCGTGCGAGCCGGTTGAACTCGTGCAGGTATTCCGTCACGGTCCGGTTGCCTTGGTGGAGCGCACGGAATTCCCTTTTCTTCTCCGCAACCACCCCGTCGGGAACCTGTGCTTTCCTGAAGCTGCGACAGAATTCTGCCCATGTAACTTCCGTTCCGGCGGGGCGGGTGACCAAGTAATTGTCCCACCAAGTGGAAGCGGGACCATGCAGTTGGTGTGTGGCGAAAGCGACTTTCTCCTGGTCGTTGCACTGCAGGAGATCCAGTTTCTTCTCGATGGCATGGAGCCAATCGTTGGCCTCCATGGGGTTGGTGGTGCTTGAGAAGGTGGGCAGTCGCACGCGGAGAAACTCTGGCAGCTTCGACTGGGGTGGTGGAGGAGGAGCATTCTGTTGGTGGTGCTGCTGTTGCTGCTGTTGCATGTGGTGCATCATCTGCTGCTGCATCTGCTGGTGCTGCTGCTGCATCTGCTGCATCATGGCAGTCATCATTTGGGTCTGAGCTGCCAACACTTGCGCGATCGTGGGGTTCTCCGGTGGTGGTGGAGGAGGAACATTGTTATTTGCTCCATTGGCTTGCGATCCCGCCGATGGATCCTCCTGTCCGCTGGTATTACCACTTATTCTTGTGTTAACCATCTGAAGGAGAAGAGCCAGCAGAAAGAGATAGACAAGAAGGAAAACAGACTGCTCAGCACTAAGTTTTAATATATTAAATTTAACTGTAATTGTTCTGATCTAAATTAAAAACACGGGAAAATCAAGCAACATCCTTATTAGGGCAGCCATACCAACACATGATATAGACCACCGACTAACCCACAAGCAACAAGCCTAACACACAGAAACTAGCAAAACAAAACAAACTAAGAAAAACGGTAAAAACTAAGGGTAACGGCTCTAGAACTCTGAGCGGCTCCTACGGTCGGTGAAGTCGAAGTCGCTCTCCTGGTCGTCGCTCTCATCCTCTGAGCGGCTCCTGGAACCCAACATGTAGGTGTCGCCACTGATGGGCTCAGAGCTGCTGCCACTGCCGTTCTTGCCACTGGGAGTAGCAGACAACCAACCTCCACTGCCACTGCCACCCTGGTAGGCCGAGGCAGGAGCAAAAGTAAGGAAGACAGACGAGGACGGAGCTGGAGCTGCTGCAGGTGTCGGAACTGGTGACGGCGGTGGAGCTGGAACTGCTGCTGGCGGTGGGTGTCTGGGCGCCAGCTGGATACGGACGGGAGCGGTGGTAGACTTCCTGGCTGTCGTGTGGATCCGCGATCCACCCGGTGCCGGAAGACCCTTCAGGATGGCATTCTCCCTCTTGAGGCGTGCCACCTCATCCTGCAGGTCCACGATCTGCCCTAGCTTCCGGTCATTTAGGGCCTTCGCAGCCCTGTGGAGGTCGGCGTGCATCCTGTCCAGACCCTTTATCACTGTGCTCATGTGACCGAAGGTGGTGTCGTTCTCCTCCGCGGCTGACTGGTAGGTGCTGCTGCTGGAGGAACTATCGCGGCGAGGGTGGTAGCGATACGCCGGGCTGTGGAGAGCGTGGTCGTGCAGCTCTCGCATCCTTGCCATCATCAGGTAAGCCGCCTCCTGACAGGCGTGCTCATCAAATCCTCCTGAAGCGGTGACCACCATGTTGGGAAGACTGGTGCCCACGAAGCCATGAACCTCCAAACGGACTCGGTGTGGCAACTCTCCCGTGAGGGGCAGCAGTGTGGTGTACTCTGGGGCTTCTGGATATTCCACTACCAAAGCCATGCGGGCCAACTCTGCCACCAAGCCTTCCATATTCTGACCGTGGTGCGTCGGGGAATGGCCTGCCATCTATGCAGGACAAAGGGGTGGGAATCAATGCATGCTCAAATCCAAATTAAAATGAACGATAAAAGACTCGAATAAAAGGCACAATAAAGCTGAAATTTTTTTTTATGCATAAACTATTTTTGCATGAATACAAATAAAGACACTATCAATCCTAAGCAATAAAATAGCATGGGAAAATAAATATAATCTTAACAGTATTTGGAACAACAATAACAATAATGACATAAATAAGTTTTGCAACCCATAAATCCTATTTTAGACTTAATGCAGTTTTCCCCCCCCAATAACTTTCCAACCAACCGTCCAATAAAATTCCAATAAACCATAACTATTTTAACCCAAAGGATTTTCAATACTCTACACCGACGTAAAAATTTTGTTTAACAAGCGACCCAAATTTTTTTTTTCTTTTGTAAACCGGGGAAACCAATTTTTGAAACAACTCCAAATGCGAAAAGGCATATGCATATGAAAGAGTTTCAGAGGGCTCTTAGGGTTTCCAGTTGGCTTGTCCTACGGTCAAGGTCGGCTCTAATACCAACTTGTCTCGCCCGGAAATTCACTACCAGAATTTCCAAGACTGAATGTGTATTAAATCCCCTGTCCAGGATCAGCCAGGGTACACAAACGACAAAGTTGACATACAGTTCCACGTCTTATAAACAGAGTAAAAGTCTTACAGAAATGCAGTGGAAAACGAAAAGACAAGCTAAACTAGAACGGGACTCTTGCAGCAGGCCGGCACCATTCCACAAGCATCCTCGACGGCGGACGAAGCCTACTCTTCTGAAAAACCTCCATCGGACGCATACTCCTCTTCTGGTGTGGGGAAAAATTAAGCAAGGCTGAGTACTACCCACGGTACTCAACAAGTCATGCCGGAAAAGGGGGCATGATGCAAGATATTCCAAAGGAAGGCAGGGGTTTATTTGCATAAAGTAAGCATTTAGAAACAGTAGTTGAAAGCAGTAATGAAACGTTGAATTAATAGAACAATATTACACCATCACTGTCCAACGCTACACCACGTTGCGACAGGCCCAAACCAACCACCTGGACTAAACCAGTTCCAATAATTCCCATTATTATGAAAGTGAGACTAATCACGGTGAATCTGGTTGATCGCCCATAACCGCGGGCACGGCTATTCGAATAGTTTTACTCTGACCAGAGGTGTACATCTGTACCCACAAGACACAGCCTCAACATCATGTCAACCATGCGTCGCGATACTGGAAAGTACCCGAATAGAGACTGTGACAGGACCCTTCGCATAACCCTTCTCTAACCAATTGTACCACACCACAGGTTTCGCCCGCGCTCCCTATATCCAGCAGCGGGCAGCCCCCTCTCGTGCCACGGTGAATCCGGCAGCCGATCAACGGGTAAATCCCCCGCCGACCCAACTCCATCACGCCCACCCTAGCCTGGGTATGTCAGCTAGAGACGAGCTACACTACAAGCCCAGCCGTTGCCCACGCTGGCTTGTGGTACGCATGGTAATTCTACCAGGGTTTCCCGCGAACCGGTCCTTAATTGCCATGGGTGCTTCCATCAAAACCATGCACCCACAGCCCACCATTAGCATATTTTAATTAATTATTATTACCATGGTGGCTCCTGAACCAAAGTGTCACCATAGGGACTACATTAATTAACTATATAAGGTGATCCCCTTTAGTGAGCTAAGTTAGCTAAGCATAGCTAAGCATTCCTAAAATCAGCGAACAATTAATTAATTACCCAAGCTATCAAAGGTACATGATAATCAATATAAATGGCTGAGTACAATAGGTAAATAATCCCATGAAATGACATTACGAAACAATGCATCATTTCCAGAAAAATAAGGTATTTGTAAATTTAGGCACAATATGATCAATGTGAAGCATGACTTGCCTTGCTCTTGAGCTGAAGCTACTTCTGCGACGATCTCGAAATAAACAGGCGCGTCGGAAGTATCGGAATCTACGCGACAAACAAAGCAAACAACAATACATGCTATAAGTCTACTGAAACAAAGCACAAAAGTATTTTTAATGGATTCTCTGCATTTTTATGAATTTAATGAAATTTGAATGGACTTCAACGGAGCTCGGATGAATTAGTTATGAATTTTTGAAGTTATCTGTGTTTTTACTATAACAGAAAAATCCTTAATTAATTTATTGCGCAATTAATCCCTGGACTAGCATCAGCGGCAGCGGCGGCTGGTCCATCGTGGACTCGGTCCACGGGACCACGGCGGCGGCGGTGCACCACGTGGCGCCGACGCGGCAGCCAAGGGGCGGCCACGCGGGACAGAGGGGAACGGCCGAGATCGGCCCGAGTGGCTGATCTAACTGCCCAGGGCGCGCGGGCGGCAAGCGGCCGGGACGGCACGGCCCCGAGCTCAGGCAGCTTGGCCATGGCGCGCGGCGGCCGAAGGCGGCGGCGCAAGGGTGGCGGAGAGCGGCAAAGGCGGCGCACACGCGGGGAGGAGCGGCGCGGCCGGGAGAGGGAGAGGGAAAAGATAGGGAAAAAGGGATGGTGCTCACCGAGCTCACCGGAGGTGGGGAAGAGAGAAGGGCGGCGGTGCTCTGGCGCGGATCCGGCGGCGTCAAGGCACGGCCGGAAAGCGGAGGCGGATGGCGAGCGTGGCGACGGGGTCGGCGCGGCTCGGGAGCGGCTCAACCGGCGGGGAGTGGCGGCCGGAGTTGGTGAAAGGCGGCGGAGCTAGGGTTCTACGGTGCGACGGCGCTAGAGGGCATGGGAGCGGCGGGGGATATGGGGAAAAAGGAAGAGGAGGACACGGGGGTGGTTTTTGTAGGAGCGGGATGGGCGGATGTGGCCGGGAACGGCCCGAATTCCACGCCAGAGTGGGGGAGAGAGAGAGGAGAGAGAGAGGCGGCCGGGGAAAACGGATCCCGCCCCTCTCATGCGGCGGCTGCGGGCAGAGTGGATGCGGGAGGGGCGCGCCGTGGGCGCGCACGTGCGCGGGGCACACAGGGCGCGGGGGAGTGGGCGGAGACGGCGGCCAGTAGTTGCGGGTGCGAGCGGAGACGGCGGCCAGAGGTAGGGGACGACCCCGACAGGTGGGACCCACCTGTCGGTGGCCCGGGCCAGGAGGAAGAGGCGGCCCCATGGGCCGGCCCACCGGGAGGAGGAGGCGCGCGTGCGCGGCGGCTGGGCGGACTGGGCCGACGGCCCAAAAGGAAGAAGAAGAGGAAAAAGAAAAAGAAAAAGAAAAAGGAAAAAGGAGAAAGGGATTTTCCTGGGATTAATTAAATTCCGAAATTGATTTTAATTGTTTAAAATTATTTCTAGGGCTCTAAAAATTCCACTAAAAATCCTGTTAATGTTATTTTGACATGGGGAACTCAAGAAAAATTCCACCCTGCCATTTCCACTTCTTTAATGCATTAATTAATTGGATTTATCTCTAGATTAATTAAACAATTTCTCAGATAAATTATTAAATTCGATTTTTACGATTGGGAGAACTTCAGGGTGTGACAATTCCCCTCCCGAGCAAAACCCTAGCCACACACGGGCGCTAGCACGTCCATGCGACGTATTCCATCCCTGGACGTGTGGATACCGGTAGAGGCGCCGCTGGTCTGCGGCGTTAATCGGCGTGAGAGCATGGCGAGGCGTATGCACGAGGAGGAGAAGATCGGGCTGCTGCAATCTACTACTTTCTCTACACCAACCCGCGCTACGTCGCCAACGTTCCTTCGGCTTCTTAGCACCTACTTCCGCTGCATAGCGCGTCGAGTGGTAACGATCTATGATCTCATACTTGCATGGTTCCTGGTTTATGCGATAAAGAAATTTTGATTTATGCTATCGTAGCCTATGCGTAACCCAACAGCGCTCACTTGTGAAAACGGGAAAACCGGCGTAGAGAGTGGCATCTCGGTTTTCTCCACGAATGGCGGGCTGGTGTTCATCCGTTGCGGCGTAGCGCACAGGCAGCACACTACAAGCCATGGATGCAGTGGTGGCTAGGATTTCCACTACGCTCGTGCGGTTGGGGCGACGTCGGACCACGGTGACGGGTGCAGAAGATAGGTAAATAAATAAATATATATAAATAAATTAGTGTTGAACTTAAATATAATAAGTTTGGCACTGGAACAAAAGGGAATAAAAAATTAGAGAGTACCAACAAGATGCAGGTTTTTTGTAAAAAAATTTTGAGAGATTTTTGGTTTTTGACTTCTATTTATGAAATTTTCAAGGTGTTACAACACCCGGTGGATGTAATCCCCAAACAGGAGTAGGGTATTATTTCTCGTCAAAAATGCCTGAACCTGTCTAATCCCTTATCTCTCATAACCCATCCACTTTAGATCTTGTGTACAACCCCGTTTTCATATTGCCGAATTCTAGATTCGACTGTCGGAGAGAGCTAGGTCAAGGTTTCATCATGCATCCAGCCACCAAAACTCTCCAAATCTCGCGGAAATCCAACGCGGGTTCCTTCCTTCATCATCCACCCCAAAATCCAGAGCCAAAATCTCCAAATCTATGTTTTCCCCATTTCATCTATGAGGAAGGAAAGAGATTCCTTTCGACCAATGGGCAACCTCAGATGTTTATGAAAGACACCTTCAGGAGATGGTGAAGGATGGTGTGCTGCCAGCGAAGGAGCTCATCGAGTGGCAACTAGCAGCCAGCGAAGAATTCCTCACACCAAACACGGGTGAGATCGTTGTTTATACCCATTTCTTCTATAGCGGTTTTGGTCTCCCCACTTCCAATTTCTTCCATGGTCTCCTCAATTTTTTATGGAATTAAGATTTATCACCTTAACCCAATTCCATTCTTCACATTGCCATCTTTATTCATCTGTGCGAAGCTTTCCTAGGAATTTCTTCCTCGCTTTAACCTTTTCCGCCACTTCTTTTACCTAAAAGCCTAGCCTTTCAAAGAAAACCCATGCATAGTTGGGGGCTCGGGTTTCCAATTGCGAGGAAATCTCCAGAAATCTTATTTCTCCATGCCTCTCTAATCTTCAAATAAAGGGATGGCACTCCAACTGGTTCTATATCTCAAATCCTCCTCCTTGCCTTCCCCACTTCGTCGGATTCCCTCTAGTTCATCAGCCCCAATGGAATTCCCTGCCTAATGGCACAGATAAGACCGAAGCTGACGTTCTGTTAGCCCGGATAGTCGAGATGAAGGAAAAAGCCTTGAAGGGTGAGCAAATCACTTGGCACTTTATCAAGTACCGATTGGCTCCAGTAAAAGAACAATCCAAGCCTGCCTTTGAATATGAAGGTCAGTTGGATCCCCATCACGAAGACCCTCAGTCCATCGACTTCAGAGTCATGTGTCAGAGGATGTACAAAGTATTTTCGTCCGGGATAGTCGTAGATTACTCTAACAAACTCCTGGTCACCTCATTTAGCGTGCTCCATCCTCCTTCTCCGGTATGTACACTTAAACTCTTGTTATTAGCTTAATGCTTCCAACAACTACGAATTTTGATCACTATCTTTTATGCAGGAAAATAAACATCTTATCTCAAACCCACCAACTCCAACCCGCCACTCTCCAAAGAATGGACCAAGTGAATGCAGTCGTGTAACTGGATGACCAACAATAAAACCACAGCAACGAAACCAAACGGCTAGCCACAGAACCAAAAACCAAGAAGGCCGACAAGAATAAGAGAAGAATGGTTCTTGATTCCTCTAGAGAAGATGAAGGTCCTACCCAAGACACCAGTGAGATCCCAACTCCACCTCCGAAGAAGGAAACCGGCTTCAAGCTCAGGACATCTTCGAGGTACGCCATCAATCCCATCACAGTATATTTTCATCCTTTTGAGCAATAAACCTTAAACATGCATATATCCTGTCTTGCATCCACTCTTCTCAGGAAACCTCAGGACATTGACCTAACCAACTGCGAAGAAACTCAAAGAGCACTGAATCTGCTAACCCAAGCGCCGGTGAGATCCTGTTAACGGTGAAAATTGGTAATCGACTTGGAAGCGGAAGAGGAATCGAAGCAGAGAAGGAGGATTGAGTCCGAGCTAGACTAGGAGCCGTATCGGACCCGGTGGCCGTATCGGACTAGGAAAGATGGTGCCATGAAGAGCGTATCGGCCGATACGGATTCGGTTTGATTGAAGGCTGATGCGGGTTGCGAGTTGACAGCGTCGACGTGGGCTTGGTCTGGGCTCAAGATAAGCTTTAAGGAGGTTGCCAAATAGAGATAAGGCTCGGTTTTAGGCAATTGTATCTTGTAAATCAAGTAGGTTTAGATCTAATTTTTGGCAAGAGTCTGCCTGCAAAGACTTGTTTGTTAATTAGAGATAAGATCGTGTCCTACACGGTCTGTGTTGTAATCTCAGGTATAAATATCCCGGTAGTTTGTACATAGAAAATATCTCAACACATAATATAACAACCAGTTCAATCTACTTTCGGCGCATCGCCAACCCTCGTAAGAGGCCTTCTTTGACGAGTTCTTGCTTCTTCGGAGCAGAGGTAAGAACTCGTTCCCGACGATCTGCATCGTCGGGGCTAGCGTGTCGCTTTAGACACGTTAAGCCTCGATGATGTGATCGTCGTTTATCATGTCTTGGATAATCTTGACAGGTGTTTTAATTAAGCTTCGCCAGCGATTCGCTCGTTTTAGGGTTTATTGCCGACGGTGGTTTAATTCTCATGCTTGGCTAGATTGTTCAATGCATCTACCATCCCCAAAATCAATCGATAATTTGATTTTCTTTGCGTTAAGTCTCAATTCACACTCTGAGTTGTCATCGACCTTAGTCCTGTTTTGAGATTTAACACAGAAGCCTATTTTTCGGTTGTCATTAAGGATAACACCGAAGTTTCAGCTGGTATTGCCTAACGCATGTGATTGCTTTACGTTTTTGCATGCGTTTGCCACTTATACATGTGGATCAGTAAATATAAGTGTATTGATTACAGGGTATTCTCAGGATCTCTTTGTGATTGGTGTATTTATATCGACTGATTGACTTATATAAGTTTGCACTAGAGTATTAGCTAGTGTAGTTATCTTCGTTATTCTTATCGGCCGATGCCATTTAATTGACATCTATATGTTGATGAAGGCCGATAGGATTAGATTCATGCCCTGCTTATATTTTATTATGAGTGAGCCGATATAGCTTTGCCCTATCGGCTGGGCTATGACAATGTGTCATCGGTCTATCGGCCGATCGGCCATTGTTCTCTGACTTGGTTTTCTCGTTTCTTGTTGAGTGCAGATCAAATCAACTGGCACGCTCTGCGCACGACTAGGCAAGCCATTTGGACTTGCACTGGAGTTAAGCAGATCTCCCAGGCCGCCGTGGAAACGCGGAACCCGTTTGGTTGCTGGACGGGTCGAAATTCTGCGCCAACACGCTTTTGGCACGCCCGGTGGGACCACAACAACATAAGCTTCTCACCAGCAACAAGAACACCTCGAGATGTCAAAGCAGGCCGAGATCGTTAAGGAGAACATCATGCCTGTAACCGCCGACCAACTCAGCGCAGAACAAAAAGCTGAGATGGAGAATCTGGTCGAGCAGTTCCAGAATATGTACCTGCAGACATAGTCTAGGACTCGGCAAGGCACCTTGATTCAAAAGTCCAAGGTAATCATGCCGAGTCCCGGAGATGGAGCTGGCACGTCGACGGCGACGCACGATCACGCCGTCAAAACTGAAGATACTGCAGCACCAACACTGCAAGACAGGATTGACTCCGCAGTCCATTCTGCGCTAGTCAACCAATCGGGGATTTTGGTGAACACGTTGACTAATACGGTCAAATCTATCTTAGACGGATCAATCCATCAGTACAAGCCTCAGGGGCCGATTTTCTTGCCAGAAAATAAGTTCCCTGCATATCGGACCCTGAGGAATGATCTGAGCACGTCTCAGCCAACAGCACCGATGCCACCCCCATCGACGCAGCCGACAACGACAATGTCATTGGTCCTTACCAGGCAGACTGGGGGCAACCCTCAGCTTATTACAGAGGAACAATTCGCCCAATGGACCAAGGGGAAACAGCCAGTGGTCGAGCCGATGCAGCAAATCCCTGTCAACCAGCCATCGGCCGGACAACCGCAAGGCCCAGCATTCAACAGTCCTCCACTTCAAGCTGCATACAACGCGCCGCAAGGCTATCAGCAGTACGCTGCAGGACAGTATGGCGCACCGAACTTGGATCATCATTACCAGCCATACTCCCCTAGGCAATATCAGGCAGAGGGTTTGCAACAATCGTTTCAGCAAGACCTCCCACATCGGCCCGCAGGATTTTGGGCCGATATGATAGCCGAAATGATGCGAGATCAATTCGGCTTGAAGCCTAAGGAGAATTCTACAGTGTATCGGCACCCGTATCCCAAGGAATTTGACAGAGTACCATTGCCGGGCCGATACAAGATCCCGGATTTCTCTAAGTTTTCGGGACAGGACAACGTCTCGACATATGAGCATGTCAGCCGATTCCTAGCACGGTGCGGGGAGGCATCGGCTATTGAGGCGTTGAGGGTGAGGTTTTTCCCTCTGTCCTTATCAGGGTCTGCATTCACATGGTTTTCTTCCTTACCCTGCAATTCCATCAGAGGATGGATAGATCTTGAGAAACAGTTTCATAGATATTTCTACAATGGCGTACAAGAGATGAAACTGTTAGATCTGACTGCCATCAAGCAACGAGTGGATGAATCGGTCCCTGAGTATATACAAAGGTTCAGAGACATACGGAACAGATGTTATAGCCTCAGTCTGACCGATTCCCAGTTGGCCGATTTGGCATTTCAGGGATTGCTAGGGCCGATACGCGAGAGGTTCTCTTCACAGGAATTTGACAGCCTCGCTCAGCTGGCACAACGAGTATCGGCTCACGAGCAGCGATTCCAGGAGGCAAAGAAGTTCGCGAAAAAGATTAACACCGTTTACCAGTACGCCTCCGACGAAGACGATGACGAAGACGGTGATGTCGACCTAGCCGAGTGGGCCCGGATGAGGAAGTCAACAACTTGCCAGTGGGCCAAGAAAGGAGATAAAGAAGATAAATATGATTTTGACATCAACAAGGCCGATAAGATATTTGACCTGCTGTTGCAAGAAAAGCAGATCCAACTGCCAGTAGGTCACGTATTGCCGTCGGCCGAAGACATCAAGAAGAGGAGATATTGCAAATGGCACAACTCCTATTCACACCATACAAATGAATGCAAGATCTTCTGGCAACAAATTCAATCGGCCATCGAGCAGGGCAGAATTAAAATCGACGATGCCAAGCGGCCGATGAAAATTGAAGGCCACCCGTTCCCAGTCAACATGGTGCGGGCGGACAGGGCCGATGGCGGTGGCCATCGGACTGACAAACGGCCTCATCAGACCTCTGAGGGCCTGATCAGAAAATATCAGCGGAGGCGGGAGGAACAAGCTCAAGACCAAGCTGATCAAGACAACTCCTACGATCCACACTGGGAGTGCGAGTTTTTTCGTTTCTGCTGGAATGAAGGGATGAGGTTGCCATCTATCCAGGAGTGCCCTGCATGCAATGGTGCAGAAGATTCTTATCAGAATAGCTCAAGCAGGCAAACGCATCGGCCGGCCAAACAACGGAAATCTGTGCATGAAAGGCTGGGGCCAATGCGCCGAGATCAGCACGATGAAGATGAGGAGCAAACCCACAACCCCCAATGGTGCCCAAGCGATGTATTCACCAAGACACAAAAGCGGCGGGTTCAGAGATTAAGGAGGAAAGAAC
The DNA here is from genome assembly GCA_008326285.1 of Oryza officinalis. Lineage (NCBI taxonomy): Eukaryota > Viridiplantae > Streptophyta > Magnoliopsida > Poales > Poaceae > Oryza > Oryza officinalis. The sequence continues at coordinate 22,933,958 of BDMV01000005.1, forward strand.
AAATCCAGGAGCAACAAGCTGAAATACCCCATCGGCCAACCAAGACCAAAAAAGAATGGAGGATAAAATCGACGGTGGTCAAGGCCGATGAGGGCACCTCCAATGCAGCTCAGAACTACTTATCTTCAAAAGGTAAAAAAGTGGCATCGGCGCCTGTTAGTATGGTGTTTATATTGCCGGCAGAATACAGTGTGCAGGCAGCCGATGAAGCGATGGCCGACGACGAACAAGGTTCGGCCAGGCTACAGTTGTCACCAGACCAAGCCATCTTCGACAAGCCAGTTGCCGCCAGCTACAGACATTTACGGCCGTTGTACATTAAAGGATTCATTAACGGGCGGCCGATGACAAAGATGCTGGTCGACGGCGGCGCAGCGGTCAATTTAATGCCATACACAACCTTCAGGAAGCTTGGTAAAGTACCTGAGGACCTCATCAAGACCAATATGGTATTAAAGGAGTTCGGTGGCAACGCATCCGAGGCGAAGGGGGTCCTAAACGTGGAGCTTACCGTGGGCAGCAAAACAATTCCCACCACCTTCTTCGTCTTCGATGGAAAGGGTTCCTACAGCTTGTTGTTGGGACGAGATTGGATCCATGCAAATTGCTGCGTCCCTTCAACAATGCACCAATGCCTCATGCAATGGCAAGGGGACCAAGTCGAGATCGTGCAGGCCGATCGGTCAGTACATGTCGCCAACGCCGATCTCGCGGTTTGGGAGATGGAGGGAATTGACTGCTTGTCCGGGCGAGTCTGGGACGCCGATTTCCTCAAGGTAACTGAATGCGACATCGAGACAATTGACGACCAAGACAAGCGGTTACTTTAGCAAAGATGCATCATCCGCCGTTGACAATGAACAAGATGACCCCTACACGGAAGACGCGGTGGATGAGTTAGACGGCAAGTTGGGACAAGATTTTACGTCGGCCGATGAATTGGAAGAAATTGATATAGGAATAGGTGATAGGCCCAGGCTGACGTATGTAAGTGCTAATTTGCCACAGGAATACAAGAATAATTTGATAGATCTTTTGAAAAAATTCAGAGATTGTTTTGCATGGGAATACCATGAGATGCCAGGATTAAGCCGATCTATTGTAGAACATCGGCTACCAATCAAACACGGCTATCGGCCTTTTAAGCAAGCCCCTCGGAGGTTTAAGGTCGATATGCACGAAGCTATAAAAGCAGAGATCACAAGACTTTACGACGCCAACTTTATCAGGCCCTGCCGATACGCAGAGTGGGTCTCCAACATAGTTCCAGTGTTGAAAAAGAACGGCAAGCTAAGGGTATGCGTCGATTTCAGAGATCTAAATAAGGCGACGCCCAAGGACGAGTACCCTATGCCGTTGGCCGATTTGCTAGTCGATGCTGCTTCTGGGCATAAGATCATTAGTTTCATGGACGGGAACGCAGGGTACAACCAGATCTTTATGGCTAAAGAGGACATTCATAAGACAGCCTTCAGATGCCCAGGGGCAATCGGCCTATATGAATGGGTCGTCATGACATTTGGTTTGAAGAATGCTGGAGCTACATATCAGAGGGCTATGAATTACATTTTCCATGATCTTATCGGCTCTCTGATTGAAATTTATATAGATGATGTTGTCGTGAAGTCAAGAGAACACGATATGCACCTGGCCGATTTACGCAAGGTACTAGAAAGGGCACGGAAGTATGGTTTGAAGTTGAACCCTAACAAATGTGCCTTTGGCGTATCGGCCGGTCAGTTTCTGGGTTTCTTGGTCCATGAAAGGGGGATTGAAATCACACAGAAGAACATCGATGCCATCAAGAAAATCAAGCCTCCAGAAAACAAGACCAAGTTACAATCCCTGCTTGGCAAGATCAACTTCGTTCGACGTTTTATATCAAATCTATCGGGCCGTATAGAGCCGTTCACTCCATTGTTGAAAATAAAGGACGACGAAGAGTTCATATGGGGTGATAAGCAACAGAAGGCGTTGGACGATATAAAAGAGTATTTAACTTCTCCTCCGGTTCTAATCCCTCCATAGAAAGGGGTCCCATTCAAGTTGTACTTATTGGCCGATGAGAAATCCATCGGCTCAGTCTTGGTTCAAGATGTTAACGGCAAGGAAAGAGCTATTTTTTATCTCATCAGAAGAATGTTAGACGCTGAGACAAGGTACACACTGGTGGAGAAATTATGCCTTTGTTTATATTTTTCATGTACTAAATTGAGGCATTACCTGCTTTCCAACGAATGCATCGTGGTGAGCAAGGCCGATGTGATGAAATACATGTTATCGGCCCCCGTGTTGAAAGGACGAGTCGGGAAGTGGATCTTTGCTTTAACAGAGTTTGATCTTCGATATGAATCGGCCAAAGCAATCAAAGGACAAGCCCTGGCTGATTTCATCGTTCAACATAGAGATGACTCAGTTGCATATGCAGATATTGTGCCATGGACATTATATTTTGATGGATCCGTCTGCAGACATGGTTGTGGTATCGGACTAGTCATCATATCCCCTCGGGGGGCAAGTTTCGAGTTCGCTTTCACTATCAAGCCTTACTATAGCAACAATCAAGCAGAATATGAAGCGGTGCTTAAAGGCTTGCAGTTATTACAAGAAGTCGAGACCGATGTCGTGGAAATCATTGGTGATTCACAGCTGGTAATTAGTCAACTTTTTGGGGAGTATGAATGCAGAGACGATATTCTTAAAGTCTACAATGAGGAGTGCAAAGAGTTATTACATGGTTTCCGGATCGTAACGATGAGGCATATACCCAGGAAGCAGAATTTTGAAGCCAATGATTTAGCTCAGGGGGCATCGGGATACAGGCCGATGGCTAAAGATGTTCCAATTCAGATTGCTCTCGTGCACGCCGATGACTGGAGGTTTGATATCATTGAGTATTTGAGAAACCCTTCCCAATCGGCGTCGCGCAGATTGAAATATAAAGTTTTACACTACGTCTTATTGGACGATGACCTATATTATCGGACGATTGATGGTGTCCTACTCAAATGCTTAGGTCCCGAGGAGGCTAAAACTGTTATGAGTGAGGTACATGAAGGGATTTGCGGCACCCATCAATCGGCCCATAAAATGAAATGGCTGATGAAGCGCGTCGGATATTTTTGGCCGACCATGCTAGAAGATTGCTTCAAGTATTATAAAGGATGTCAGGATTGTCAGAAATTTGGAGCAATTCAGAGAGCACCGGCATTGGCTATGCATCCAATCATAAAGCCGTGGCCGTTTCGTGGATGGGGAATAGATATGATCGGTCAGATCAACCCGCCATCAAGCAAGGGACACAAGTATATATTAGTGGCTACAGATTACTTCACCAAGTGGGTCGAGGCCGTTCCCTTTAAGAAGGTTGATTCCAAAGACGCTATTCAGTTTGTCAAGGAACACATCATTTATCGGTTTGGGTTACCTCAGACAATAACCACCGATCAGGGATCAATCTTCGTGTCCGATGAGTTCGTCCAATTTGCCGACATTATGGGCATCAGATTACTCAATTCTTCTCCTTATTACGCGCAAGCTAATGGGCAGGCAGAGGCTTCTAATAAGTCTTTGATCAAATTAATCAAGAGAAAAATTGACGAACAGCCAAGGCAATGGCATACAACACTGGCCGATGCCCTTTGGGCGTATCGGATGGCTTGCCATGGTGCAATCCAAGTGCCTCCCTATCAGCTGGTCTACGGGCATGAAGCTGTACTGCCGTGGGAAACTGCCATCGGCTCAAGAAGGATTACTTTGCAAAATGACTTGACAGCCGATGAGTATCATAATCTTATGGTTGATGAATTGGATGATTTGGCGCATGTTCGATTACGAGCCTTAGAGAAAATCAAGCGTGATAAAGATAGAGTAGCCCGTCATTATAATAAAAAGGTTGTTGCCAAGTCATTCGAGGAAGGAGACCTTGTATGGAAATTGATAATGCCGATCGGTTCCAGAGATAATAAATTCGGCAAGTGGTCACCTAATTGGGAAGGTCCCTTTCGAATTCATCGGTGTGTCCCTCACAATGCCTATGTGCTCAAGGGATTAGATGGCGAGATTTATGGACGAGCTCTTAACGGCAAATACTTGAAAAAATATTATCCCAGTATCTGGATTGACTCATGATCGGCCGGCCGGCCGGTTTATGATTACAGCCGATGTGGTTGCGCATCGTCTTTAGATGGCCGATACCTACTATCGCCCTTAGTTCAAATTTCACAACATGAGCCCTCATCTTTTAAAATTTGGGGGGCATATATATATACAGAATGAGATTGAATTCAGAGAATTTTCAGAACAAATTCGGCTGCATGGCCGATCAGGTTCATGTTTACAGACAACATATGTTACATCACCCTATAAAGTCTGCAATAGCAGCAATGGCTTTACGGCGAATCTGCTCGATGTCTTCAATAGCCTGAGCATCATCGGCCATCGTCCCTGGGATCGGTTTCAGTGATTTGCTCAGGGTCGCGAGGTACTTGGCCGATGCCTTGAGCTTTGCCGTTTGGTCTTCTATGGCCTTGGGTGATGCAGCTATTCCAGCTTCAACTTCTTGGATTTCTCAGCGTGTAGTGGCCAGCTTTGATTCTAGCTCTGCTTCAAGGCGACGGAGTTCTTCAAGCTTATTTTTCAGGACAATCGGCTCCACTGCTAGCTCATCTAACTTGGTCTTATCGGCGTTAACTTGAGCCTTGCTAGCGGTCAAGGCCGATTCCAGTTGTTCACGGTCCCGTCGCTCTGCGAGTCTTTCTTTGGCTTTGTTGAGCTTGAATTGGTATTGTTCCAAGAAGATGGCCGGTGTGAGGATTTCCATCAGGTCTTCGGGCAGTTCGTCTTGGATTTCTTGTACTCTGGCTCTGATGGAGGAGCAATCTTCTACCAAACACTCCAGCGAGGCTTCTAGCCGATTCCCAATGTCGGTCAGCCGGTTCTTTAATTCGTCAGAGATCAGCGTCTTGGTGGTGCTGGGCAGTTCCTTATCCTCGTCATCAAGAAACTGGCCGATGTCAAATGAAAACATATCGGCTAGGCTCTGTAAAACAGCAACATGGGTCAAAGCCGGTCTTGTTAGACAGAAACCAGCAGAAAAAGGTATTAGTCCGGTTACCTGAGTTGGAGTATCGGCGGTGTTTGCATCGGCCTCCCTTTGCTGTGTTGATGCAGTAGGCGATGGGGTTGGCCGATGTGGCGAAGGTGCTGGAGCCCTAGGCTGAAAAGCAAGGGATTGGTAAGTAGGGTTGTGAGATTAACATGATATTATATAAATCAACTTTTACCGAGGCGACCGGAGAGGGTGCTGGAGAAGGAGACGGAGTCCTCAATCGTGCTTTAGCCCGTTCACGCCGTTGTAAGGTTACTTTCTTAGTCCTTGGCCGAGGGGCCGATTGAGTTCTTTCCTTCAGTATAGATGATGCCACAGCCTGAAAAGGATATCAAATTAAAGCCAAGCAATAGGAAGGTGTTGTGTGCGCACGGAGAAGAAATTGTGTTTACCTTGCGAATTGCATGTCTGGTCCTTTTCGGTTGGGGGGCATCGCTTTGGTCATCGGTCGGTGGGATCTCAGTGGTTTCGGCCGATGTTTCCTTGATAACTTCAGCCGATGTGTTTTCCTCATATGTATCGGCGGCAGCTGCATCGAATTCTTCCTTCATTACTTGTTCTTCGAGGAATTCTTCTATGGAGGGATTCAGCTCTTCGAGATCTTCTTGGTCGTCAATTTTGGCTTTTTTGCTGGATTTTTGGGCTTTGCCTTTGGATGGCGTTTTTCTCTTGGGGTTTTCCTTGATCATCGGTCCCTGGAGTAGTGATGATATTTTTGGCGCGTTGAGGCCGATGATGGACTCCAGGACGGTTGACCCCGATGGAGCTATGGCATGAGCATAGAAAATTTTCTATCCGCTGTTGCTCACAGAAGGAATCGGCTCATCTGGTACTTGGGGACTGATGCCTTGGATAAGCTCTGTTACATAGAATCTGGCTGATTGGTGGAAAATATGAGCGGCCCACTCTTGCCACCAGGTTTGGAAATGGATGTGGGTAAAGGTATTCAGGTGCAGCCGATCACAGCCACCAAGATTCGGGAGTTCGATTTCCATCGCCTTGCTCATAACCAGAGCTGATGAGACTATGCCTCAGCTCTCCAGGAGTTTATGAAGGTATAAGCTGATGGGAAGTTGCCCGAGCCCGCATTGCCTAGCAGCTGTCATTGGGTTGTAAAATTCATAGGACAGGCTGGTGCTCCTTCCCTGAAAAATGCCTACCGGGAGCAGGCATGGAGTGAGGCCGATCATAAACATCTCTCTGGATTCCATGTCATCATTTATCAGGCTCAGTTGCAGGTCATCAGGGAGCTCAAAATCTTGGTCCGATGTGTAGACGAACATGTCCATCTTGGCTGATGGAGGGCCAGTGAAGAAACGAATGAACCATGTAGCCATGTCATCGGCCGATTGATCTGCACCAGGGTAGATGGAGGCTGCTTCTCCATAAGACATGCATCGTCTGCTCCTGGGGTCTTCGTGATCGGCATACTTTGATGGGAAGCGCGAGTCCGATAGAGGTGGCCGATCAGCCATGGTGTTGGTGTGAATTGTTAGCCACAGTTGGATGAACCACCATGGTCCCCCATGTGCCACGGTTTGTTTCAGCATTAAGTCTTGTGTGGCAATATGGAGTAGCCGATATATAGCTCCCAAGAGATATCGGCCGAGAGGGATTTGTTTTTTGTTGACCAGGGCTTGAGCCAGGTGCTAACAGTTTGTTGTGGGGCCGCAGGTCGATCCACAGAAGACGAATCTTTCCAACCATAATGTCAGGAAAGCTACATGTTCTCGCTCTGAGACCGATCCTTGTTCCATGTGCTCAGAGATGTACCCAGACCAGCCTCCAATTTTCTTGGTCTTCAGTTTGTGGCTGCTGTTTATCAGGAGGCTGAAGGGATTAATCTCAGAGTCGATCTCTAGTCCTGTAAGTATCTTGATATCTATGAGGGTTGGGGTCATCGGACCTTGCTTGAACATGAAGGCGTTCAAGGTACTTGACCAGAAGTAGCTGGCAGCTGACATCAGTGGCTCATTCTTCTTGGTATCGGCCAGGGACAGGGTTATGCATTGGCCGATTCCAATCGTGTCCCAGTGGACTTGTTTAGCAGCGGCAATCCTCTTATGCCAGGTTCTGTATCCGTTAAGCTTTGATGGCCAGGACCTGAAGGTATGTTTCCAGGAAGAAACAGTGGGCTTGGCTTGCTTGAAGGGGATTCTGTCTGTTTCGGCATTGATTAGCCAAGTTGGGTCGCAATCGCCCATGGGGCCTAGCAAAAAGCGATGGGATTTGTCGTCGGTTGGGATCAGGATTTGGTTTTTGAAGACCTAAATCATGAAAATGACGATGAAAATATAAGACTCGGGGGGACAGAGAGTAAAAACCCTAACTTGGAGAAATCGGCGGGGAAACTGATGATGCAGGATTAAATGAGTCGATTTACCTTGGGGATCTCAGAGGCGTAGAATGGGGCAGAAGCCATTGTTGTTGAAGAAGGGATCACGGAAAAAGGGGTCGATGTCGATGGAACGCCGAGCGGTCGCCGGAGTTGAAGAACACGAAGAGCTTGTTGAATCGGCGGCGGAAGTTTTCGAATCTGGATCTGCGCGGTTTTCGGGCAAGACTTAGCTAAGAAGTCAATGGGTTCCTCGGAGCTAATTCCGCCACATTATATAATGAAGCAGAATTGGGGGGCATGTGTTAACGGTGAAATTTGGTAATCGACTTGGAAGCGGAAGAGGAATCGAAGCAGAGAAGGAGGATTGAGTCCGAGCCAGACTAGGAGCCGTATCGGACCCGGTGGCCGTATCGGACTAGGAAAGATGGTGCCATGAAGAGCGTATCGACCGATACGGATTCGGTTTGATTGAAGGCTGATGCGGGTTGCGAGTTGACAGCGTCGACGTGGGCTTGGTCTGGGCTCAAGATAAGCTTTAAGGAGGTTGCCAAATAGAGATAAGGCTCGGTTTTAGGCAATTGTATCTTGTAAATCAAGTAGGTTTAGATCTAATTTTTGGCAAGAGTCTGCTGCAAAGACTTGTTTGTTAATTAGAGATAAGATCGTGTCCTACACGGTCTGTGTTGTAATCTCAGGTATAAATATCCCGGTAGTTTGTACATAGAAAATATCTCAACACATAATATAACAACCAGTTCAATCTACTTTCGGCGCATCGCCAACCCTCGTAAGAGGCCTTCTTTGACGAGTTCTTGCTTCTTCGGAGCAGAGGTAAGAACTCGTTCCCGACGATCTGCATCGTCGGGGCTAGCGTGTCGCTTTAGACACGTTAAGCCTCGATGATGTGATCGTCGTTTATCATGTCTTGGATAAGCTTGACAGGTGTTTTAATTAAGCTTCGCCAGCGATTCGCTCGTTTTAGGGTTTATTGCCGACGGTGGTTTAATTCTCATGCTTGGCTAGATTGTTCAATGCATCTACCATCCCCAAAATCAATCGATAATTTGATTTTCTTTGCGTTAAGTCTCAATTCACACTCTGAGTTGTCATCGACCTTAGTCCTGTTTTGAGATTTAACACGAAGCCTATTTTTCGGTTGTCATTAAGGATAACACCGAAGTTTCAGCTGGTATTGCCTAACGCATGTGATTGCTTTACGTTTTTGCATGCGTTTGCCACTTATACATGTGGATCAGTAAATATAAGTGTATTGATTACAGGGTATTCTCAGGATCTCTTTGTGATTGGTGTATTTATATCGACTGATTGACTTATATAAGTTTGCACTAGAGTATTAGCTAGTGTAGTTATCTTCGTTATTCTTATCGGCCGATGCCGTTAATTGACATCTATATGTTGATGAAGGCCGATAAGATTAGATTCATGCCCTGCTTATATTTTATTACGAGTGAGCCGATATAGCTTTGCCCTATCGGCTGGGCTATGACAATGTGTCATCGGTCTATCGGCCGATCGGCCATTGTTCTCTGACTTAGTTTTCTCGTTTCTTGTTGATTGCAGATCAAATCAACTGGCACGCTCTGCGCACGACTAGGCAAGCCATTTGGACCTACACTGGAGTTAAGCAGATCTCCCAGGCCGCTGTGGAAACGCGGAACCCGTTTGGTTGCTGGACGGGTCGAAATTCTGCGCCAACAGATCCCCAACAAGCCCCCGACTGGTGACCAATCGGAAGAGGCTGAAAGAACAAACACAGATCAAGAGCCCCCAACTAGAAATCAGTCGAGTTTCAATGAAGACTCTACAGCCAACCAGGAGCAGCCGACTGGTTTCCAGTCGGCAGGTAGCACTTCAGAATCACCTCAAGCAGGTGAAAACAAAGAAGAAAATACCGAAGTAGCTCCTAGCAAAGATCAAGCTGGTCAAGATGAAGAAACACAAAGTTTTCCTCGCAGCCAGCCAGAGATAGATGAAGGTAAATCTCTTTGACAAATGCCTTTAGATCTAACATCTTTCTTATAACCTGCTATCTCACTATTATCTCACATCTAACATCAAACGAAGAAGAAGAAATCCTTCGCATCAAGTCTTCTGAAGATTCACTTCCACCAGTAAAAATCCAATGGCGAGATGCAGACGACATTGCTCATAGCGTCATCTAAAATAAATAAAGAGAAGCCGAAGAACATGACATGCTGGTGAAAAGCCTCAATGAATCCACCAAGTTTCTAAACTTGTCGCGCTCGGAAATTCACAAGTAATTTCCAAACTCATTTGTGCATTAAATCCTCGTCCAGAAATCAACCCAAGTACACAAATCGATAATTTGAATATACAATACCAAATAAAGTAAGGCGATAAATAGTTACAAAAGAGGCACTTAGTCCTCATCACGAAGAAAACTGCAGCGAAAAAAAAAATCTAGCAAAGCTTCAACCCCACTTCCACAGGCAGCTCAACTGGGATCTAAGCCAAAGGTCTTCTCTTTCGGATCCTTTCTATTCAACTGAGGTTCGATGATTATTGCAAGATGAGTACATGGAATACTCAACAAGCCAGCATTTGCAAGGGATACCAATGGATGGCATAATATAGGGCTCATTTGCAAAAGCAGCATTTGGCAAAGAGTTGAGAATTTGTAAAATCGTAGAGTAATTAATTAAACAGTATTAATTGACACTGAATAACACCTCGTGTTGTATAGGCCCAAACCACCACTGAACAACCATGCCCGATTGCTCAAATCCAACCTCCAAACCAGGAATTAGCCATTCCATACTAGGATCTAAATCAATTATCACCATATATATCACATTATTATTAATGAGCAAATGGGACTGATCATGAAAAACACTGTTAGGCTCGCCCATAATCACGGGCACGACTATTCGAATAGTTTTACTCTGGCCAGAGGTGTACTAATGTACCCACAAGACACAGCCCCACAACATGTTGCCATGTCCTCAGTACCACCACGGTACCTCAAAACGGGACTATGACAAGACACCCAGCATAACACAATTTAGTGCACCGCTCCTGGATCATAATCACCCCTTTTAAACCAAGGTATGGACTCCCTAGCGATCCTCCATGGGCTTATCTCTGTCACTTCACAGTCTGGCACTCTACATTGAATCATGCCACACCAAATATCTAGCCGTTGCCCACGTTCACTTGTGGTTAGTGCGGTTAATGCTTCACAACGATAGCTCGCAAACCGGTTCTTAATTGTCATGAGAACGACCATCAAAACCATGTGCTCACAACCCACCATTAATCAGGTTTTAGTTGGACGAATTAATTAACTGTTAATAGCAAAATTTGGTAAAGGTATGCTAGCAATCAAGATTGGATCCGAGGCGGATTTGAAGGAATAAAGGAGTTTTCCAAAATAGATAGCGCATCGGCTGGAACTGTATCGGCCGATATGGAATCGAACTCGGATAGCCGATATGGGTGATCTGAATCAGACTCGCTTGAGCTGATATGGGTCGCCTAGCTTCGTGTTGACTTTGGAGAAGGACTTGAAGATATTGCCAACTAGGAGTTAAGTCCGGATAAAGCAATTGTATCTATTAATTAGGAATAAGAATTAGTTTTCTTTTTATAATATTATGATAAGAGTCCACCTAGGACTTGTTTGTTTAGGCAAGTTGTAAATAGTGTCCGGCAAGGACAAGGTCTGTATGTACGGGTATAAATATAAGCCCGAGGTCTATGTAAAAAACAACAACAGTTCAATCAACATTTTCAGCACATCGCCACAATTTCCTTTCGTTTTCTCAACGAGTTCGTGCTTCGAGTTTGTCAGCTGGAGGTATGGTTTGTTAATTTACCACCTAACTTAGCCAATCTAAGTCAATGGCTGATTTAGCCGTATTGGTCGGACCTAGCGTAAGGTTTTGTCGGCACCAGCTAAATCAGCTTATTAGCCTTAATTGGCATAAGGTATCTACCACCCTGAAAAACATGCAAAGGCTTGATTGTCTAGATATAATGCATCTTCTTACACTTTGTGCTGCATCAGCCCTAGTCTTAATTAGAACCATGATCTCTAGCCTATCTCTTGCTTGCAATAGGGGTAGGATTGGAGTTTAAGCCAATCTTATCTGATATGACTGCCTAGCCTTGTTTAAATTCCTTTCATCATGCTTTTCATGTTATATCTGCCTCTTATACAAGGATCTCACTTTAGTTAAATATATCAAGCTTAACTCGATATATTTACCTAGATTGATATTCTTGTATAAGGCCGTCTCGGAGTCTTAGCCGATACATTATCTATTTTGACCTGCTTATGATTTCATCGGCTAGTATCTAATCTTTGTCTATAGATTATATGTTTACAGTCGATAGGAGCATAATTAGGGTTTTATTTACTTTATCCATCTTACACCTTGTAACCGATTCGGTCAGATCGCATCGGCTAGGTCCATATAGTATGTCATCGGCTTATCGACCGATCGGCTATCGTATATCTAACTGTTTTTATTGTATATCTTGTTGGTTGTAGGATCAAACCAACTGGCACACCCTGAACCCATTTGTCTAAGATTTGGACCTGCACTGGAGTGAAGCAAATGTCTCAAGTTGCCGTGTTTTGCATCAACACGCTTTTGGCATGCCCAGTGGGACCACGACTTTCAAGACATCCATCATGGCGGTTGAACAGCTGTCTGATGAACAAAAGGCAGAGATGGAACAACTTACACAAGCGTTTCATAAGATGTAGTTGGATTCATTCACTGTGTCTCGGCAAGGAAAAGTAATTCAGAAGGGTAAAATAGTCTTCCCAAAACCCGAGGCAGAGACCAGTACACAACATGATGAAGGTAAAACAGAAGATATCAAAGCTAAAGATGAAGAACCAGTTGCAGATGACAAGATTTCATTACAAGACAGGCTGAATTATGCTGTGCATCAGGCTTTGATTAACCAATTCAATGTGTTGGTGAACACATTGACCAATGTGGTGAAAACTAGAATTTATTTCATTAGCTTTGACCTCCTAAAAATTCAATTCAATCTCAGCCATCCCTATTTTATTTATTTTGCTGAGAATAAAATATAAGGAATTTTTGAGTTCAACCAAGGAAAATAGAAACTAGGTTGTTTTATCTATCTCCACAAAAATCCACTTTAATTTATCTGTCCTACAAAATAATCTATAGGATTATAAAGATGAGAGAAAGAAGAAATTAGACGAAAATCCTGAAAATACCCAAAAATCAGTGTTTACCAAAGTCTATACCCACCCCTCTCACTGTTGTGTTGTTTACAATGGCAAGGGCCCACATGGAAGTCTCTCAAGCTCACCCAGTCGCTGTTTAACTCTTCCCTTTACAGCTTAGCACAGAGAGAATGTGAGAGCAAGAAAAGAGCGGCACTTGGTTCTTGCTCAACGCGTGTCTGCAGTCGTGGCAATACCGACCTCCTCTTTTCCTCTTTTCCAGACGTGTCGCCTGGCCATCTACCTCATTCCAGCCTCATTCCGCGAGGAAGATGAAGGCTGCCATCGCCATGAAGCCACGGTTGTCTCTATCTTTTTCTTGTTCCATCATCTCCTCTCCACGCTGGTTCCATCCCCACTAACCTCACCTCTTGTCGTGCAGCCAATCAACGGGAACGCCATGCCATTGTCGGTCTGGATCGCGCATCGAGCACCGCCGCCATGATGTTGTCGCTGTTCCGGTCGCCATGGACAACCCCAAGCCAAGCCGTCGCGCCACCAACTTCCCCTCAAGGTCCTCTGCAAAAGCCCCCAAGAATCCCAACCAAAGTCACAGTGAGCACGGAGATTGTCGTCTCTTCTTCAACTTCGGTCAACTACCACCATCGATCATTTCATCCTCTCCGGTGAGCTTCAAGTCGATTCCATGGACCCACACCATCTTCTAGTGGTTCTTAACCTCGTGCATGCTTTGATTTTATAGTTTCTTGGCCGGATTTTGCTATCACCATCGTCTCGGAGCTTTTTGCCACCGACGCTGAGTTCCTCTATCGCCAAGACCTCGTCGAACCTCTCCAGACTCTGCACAAGGCTCGGTGAGCACCCTGGATGCCCCACAAGCAGTATGCATGCATTCCCTTCCCAAGAATATGACTGTGGAGGCACATGCACGCACAGCCGAGACCTTCCGTCGCCCGGATTCATCACTGGCACTGTTCCGACCACCACTTCTAGCCATACGACCACCGTTGGGTTCACATGAAGATTCTCTACATTTTTTATTTTGGCCACAACCCCATCCGAGCCTCCGTTCGCCGCCGACGAGCTCGCTCGTGCTGCAGCCATGCCTCCCTGTCTGTACACGCCAAGGACCACATTTTGAAAATTCGACTAAATCCAGGGTTCAAGTTAAAAACTGACAAATCACTTGCATGTGGGGACTGAACCATATATGTAATATCTTGCAATCTTAGGGACTCTTCATGAAAATATTATTAGACATGTGCCTAATACTGTGGGTTAAATTCCCTGATGACCTAGCGGGTTTTCTGTAAACAGCGAGACACTGACCAGTGGACCACTTTGTTTAAATTCTGGAAAATACAAATAAAATACCTAAAACATTATTAGTTGAACTGAAAATTGTGCAAATTTGTAAAATCAGTAGAAAATTAATCTTAGCTCCATTTTGAATGAACCAAATTCCAGATGACTCATAAAATTATGTTCTTTAATATGATAGTATAAAACTTGCCACTTATGGTAGAAGAAATATCTTTAAACATAGGATAATTGGCATAAAGGACAATCTAACTTATAAAATTTGTAGAAAAATAATTTCAGATCTAAATGAATCAAATTAAAACTTTTTAGCTTCACAAGAGTATGAAATTTATTTTGGTAAACTCAGCTCTGGAATAAACAATATAGAAAATACCTCCACTTTTAGATAGATGTTAGTGATTATAATTAAAAGGAGAATTTCTAAAATTCATAAAAAATTGGTTCTAACTTCAAATGAGATGATTCTAATTTTATTAGATCCATAATTTCATAAACTTAATTATCATGAATTAAAATATGGCATTTTCTGTAAAGGTAATAACGCCAAGATTTTGAATACATATAATTCCCACCATATGTCTTCCAATATCTAAAATACATGGGAGGTCCAACTTAAGTCAAAACAATGTGGACCAAAATTTGTTAGGATCACAAAATGCTGGACTCTATTTCTGTAACACTGAGATCTAGAAGAATTAGTTTGTAAATGTCATTAAATTTGTATAACAGGTGTATGTCCATATTTAACAATAGGAACATCCAAAATTCATATAGGAGTAACTATAACTCCAAATAAAGTGATAAAATAGAAATTCTCTCACCATAAATCATGTTTGATCAATGCCTAATTACAGTAGAAAATTCATGCATATTAGTGTCATTTTGGATTTTTGCTTGTTTTGGTGTTTACACTACTGGAGAACTGATCTTTGGTCGGAATCAGAAAAACAGGAATAGTCCCGGTTCGAATATGAACCACGGCTAAAGATCAGCTTTAGTCCCGGTTAAAAAGGGCAACGGGTCGCGATGATCTTTAGTCCCGGTTCACACCCTCACCAGCCGTGTTAGGCTGGTGTCAGGGGGGCAAGGATCTTTAGTCCCGGTTGATGACATCAACCGGGACTAAAGATCATCACTTCAGTCCCGGTTGGTAACACCAACCGGGACTAAAGATAATTTAGATCTATAGTCCCGGTTAGTGTTATTAACCGGGACTATAGTGATCTACCTTTTTATACTTCTTCTTCCTCCTCCAGCTCGAGCCATTGCTGCCAAGAGGAGGAGGAAGAAGGGAAGTGCTGCCAAAATTTTTGATAAATTTGTTTTTGTGATAATATACAAATCAGAAAGATCGAAAAGGTTAGCAAATCCATTCTCTAAAAATGTATGCTTAGCATATTACATTTATAGCTTTGTTTCAATAAAATATTTTCTCCATAAAGGTTTATGCAAAATGATGAGAGAGAAAATATGTTAGGCAAAATTAGGTTGATTTTGAAATTAGAAAATTTGGATACATTTGTCGTAAAAAAGATCACTGAGGGAAAATATAGAAAACTAAGATAAAAGAATTGAAATCTAAGTTAGTTTAATAAAATAGTTAGAAAAAAGTATAAATCGTTAAAGATATGTTTTCAACTTTACAAATCATAAAAATTGTATGATTATTTGTAAAAAAATAGAAAACAAAGGTAATTAAAAAATATGTAATATAGCTAGAAATATGTTTAGCACTTTAATAAAAATTTAAAAATAATTGTGAACTTCTCTTTCTTCTTATCGTCATCTTTGTAGCTCTTTTCTAGAAATTAGTTTCACTTTGAATAATGATGTTTTAAATTTTTGTATGATTATTTAATTAGTTTCGAGAATGTGGATTTCGTTAGTAACATTGGACTATTTGATGTCTAGATGGATCGACAATGGATGTACACCACAGACCGACGGTCGAAAGAGTTTATTGAAGGCGTGCATTATTTTTTGAAGGTGGCCAATGCTAACAAGTACAAGGGTTTCATGTGTTGTCCATGCAAAAAGTGCAGTAACCGAAAGGAGTATTCATCATCAAGAACTATTCATGCGCACTTGTTTGAGTCTGGATTCATGCCTGGATATAATTGTTGGACCTCGCACGGAGAGCTAGAGGTTACAATGGAAGAAGATGAAGTAGAAGACGAGAATATTCCGGACTGGGCTCATCAATACGGTGGATTTGAAGAAAATCCGAAAGGCAAGGCGGACGGAGCTGTTCAAGATAACGACGCTGTAGATGATCTTGGTCAAATGTTGCGGGACGTAAAGGACGGCTGGGAAAGTGAGAAGGAGGTCCAAAAATTGGACCGTATGTTAGCGGATCACAAAACTTCGTTGTACTCAGGTTGCAAACAGGGGCACAAAAAATTGGGTACGACGCTAGAATTCTTGCAATGGAAGGCAAAAAATGGTGTGAGTGACAAGGCATTTGGTGAGTTATTGAAACTCATCAAGAACATTCTTCCGGAGGGAAACGAGTTGCCCGAAACAACGTACGAAGCTAAGAAGGTGGTATGCCCTCTAGGACTAGAAGTACATAAGATACACGCATGTCCGAACGATTGTATCCTCTATCGCGGTGAGGACTACGAGAACCTAGAAGCATGCCCGGTTTGTAAAACACTACGATACAAGATTAGACGAGATGATCCAGGTGATGTTGACGGACAGTCTTCGAAGAAGAGAGTTTCTGCTAAGGTAATGTGGCATTTTCCTATAATACCACGGCTCAAGCGTTTGTTTAGGAACAAAGAGCATGCTAGCATGATGCGCTGGCACGCAGAAGAACGTCAACAAGACGGGATGCTGAGACACCCCGCCGACGGGTCGCAGTGGCGAAATATCGACAGAACATTTCCAGACTTTGGAGAGGATGCCCGAAACGTAAGGTTCGGTTTAAGTACAGATGGCATGAATCCATTTGGAGAGATGAGCAGCGGCCATAGCACTTGGCCTGTGACCATGTGTATCTACAACCTCCCCCTTGGCTATGCATGAAGCGAAAGTACATCATGATGCTAATTATCATTCAAGGCCCAAAGCAACCTGGTAACGACATTGATGTGTACCTAAGACCATTGGTTGAGGATCTGCTTCTGCTGTGGAACAAAGAAGGTGTCTCCATGTGGGACGAGGACAAACAGGAGCAATTTAACCTACGAGCGTTGTTGTTCGTGACCATTAACGATTGACCTACACTTAGCAACCTATCCGGACAGTCAAACAAGGGGTACAAGACTTGCACCCATTGCGTGGATGAAACTAAAAGTACGTATCTGAAACACTGCAGGAAGGTTGTTTACATGGGCCATCGTCGATTCCTTGTTGCAACCCATCCTGTACGGAAAAAAGGCAAGCATTTCGAACAGAAGGCAGACCATCGTACTAAGCCTAAACATCGCAACGGAAAAACCGTGTTTGCTATGGTGAAAGATCTGAAAGTAGTATTTGGAAAGGGACCTGGCAGCTAACCTATAGAGAGTGAAGATGGTCACGCAGCGATGTGGAAGAAGAAGTCTATTTTTTGGGAGTTACCCTATTGGGAAGTTTTAGACGTCCGGCACGCGATCGACGTGATGCACCTCACTAAGAACCTTTGCATCAACCTGTTAGGCTTCCTAGGTGTATATGGGAAGTCGAAAGATACACTTGAAGCATGTAATGATCTCAAGCATATGCAACAACGCGAGGACCTTCACCCAGAACCGAAGGATAAAGGAAGCCATTACTTGAGTCCTGCAAGCTACACCCTGAGCAAGGAAGAGAAGGAAAGTATGTTTGAATGCCTGGAGAGCATCAAGGTACCGTCTGGATACTCCTCGAACATAAAGAGAATAATAAGCATGAAGGAGAAGAAGTTCACAAACCTAAAGTCTCATGACTGTCACGTGTTGATGACACAACTGCTTCCTGTTATAATTCATGGTATCCTTCCTGATAATGTTCGGGGAACAATAACAAAGCTATGTGCTTTCATGAACGCAATTTCGTAAAAGATCATAGATCCAAATAGTTTAACAACCCTTCAAGAGGATGTGGTCCTTGTGAAAGAGATCAGTATTCTCGGTCCTGTGTACCTACACAACATGTTTCCTATCGAGAGGTACATGGGCGTTCTAAAGAAATACGTTCGTAACCATTCTCGTCTGGAAGCAAGCATCGCCAAGGGTTATGGAACAAAGGAGGTCTTTGAGTTCTGCGTAGAATTTATTGAATACCTTCGTCCAATCGGGGTACCCGAATCAAGCCATGAGGGGAGACTACGGGGAAAGGGGACTCTTGGAAGGAAAGCAATAATGACCATGGACAATGATTTATTCCGTAAAGCACATTTCACGGTTTTGCAACAATCTTCGTTGGTGGCTCCTTACATCGAGCAGCACCTGGCGATTGTTCGGTCGAAAAACATCGGCAAGTCTGATGCATGGATTACACGCCATCACATCGATACTTCCCCGTTTGGCTATGACAACGTCTAATGGGTGCAGAAACCATTGACCGACAACTATCCTTCTTGGCGAGGGGCCTTCTTGCTCGACATCGACATTCCAAGGATATGAAATCAATGGGTATACATTTTACACAAGAGCCCAAGACAGAAAGAGCACCAACCAGAACTCTGCTATTCATATCAACGCCATGAGATACGATGGTGCAACTAGCACGTATTACAGTTTTGATGCCAATGGGTTAGGCTCACGGGTGGAGGCGTAATGATTGATGACAGTGGGATGACAACGATTGACCTAAGCAAGGTTGGATACTCAGACGAACCTTTCGTCCTAGCCAATGATGTCACGCAGGTTTTCTACGTGAAGGACATATCTAGCAAACCAAAGAAGGGTAAAGGACCCGACGAGCCAAAGCGCCACGTGGTTCTCCCAGGCAAAAGGAAAATCGTCGGAGTCGAGGATAAGACTGACGAAGATTACGATCAATTTGACGGGCAACCTCCGTTCGCAGTGACGGTTGAC
Source organism: Oryza officinalis (assembly GCA_008326285.1). Lineage (NCBI taxonomy): Eukaryota > Viridiplantae > Streptophyta > Magnoliopsida > Poales > Poaceae > Oryza > Oryza officinalis. The sequence continues at coordinate 22,952,947 of BDMV01000005.1, forward strand.
CCGAGCATCCTCCTTTCAAAGGAGGAAACCCCTTACTCACGCAATGATCATAGCGAAGGAACATTAGTGAGGAGAAAGTACGTGAGAAAAACTGTGACATAGGTTGTTGTATGGACGATGCAAATTATTTATAATGTATTGAAGGCCATGCAATGTTTGTGTTTTTTATTACTACAATTATGTAAGCAAAACTGTGACATAGGTTGTTGTATGGACGACGCAAATTATTTATAATGTATTGAAGGCCATGTAATGTTTGTGTTTTTAGTACTACAATTATATATGTAATATCAATTTTGAACTATTTAAATAGGTAATATGGTATTAGATAGTAATATCAATTATTGGAATGTAATATCAATTTGAAACTATTAAAATAGGTCATATGTTATTTATATGTGATTATTTATATTTAATAATAATTTAAAACTATTTAAATAGGTAATATGGTATTAGATATTTTAATACTATTCAAATAGTATTTAAATTGGTCAAATTTTAACTATATATCATTATTGGAATGTAATATCAATTTCAAACTATTAAAATAGGTCATATGTTATCTATATGTGCACTGTTTCAATCTTTAGTCCCGGTTGTTAAACATAGCCGGGACAAAAAGATATTTTGGCCGCAGCGGGAAAAAATCTTTAGTCCCGGTTGAGGCCACCACCCGGGACTAAAGATGTTATCTTTAGTCCCTGTTGTGGAGCAACTGGGACTAAAGATATCTTTAGTCCCGGGTGGTGGCATCAACCATCTTTAGTCCCGGTTGATGCCACCACCCGGGACTAAAGATCCAGACTATAAATAGCTGTGCGCATCGTCTTCTCCGGATCCACACTTAGCCGTTTCTCATTCTCTCTCAACTCGCAGCGCGCACGTCCTCCGCCTTTGCCGCCGTCGTCGTCTTCGTCGTCTCCGCCGCCGTACATCGTCGCCGTCCGCACCGCGCCTCCCAGCCGAGGTTTGCGCCGATTTTTCTCTTTCCTTCCGTTCGTTTTCATGAATGCCACGTACCGCACCGCCATCGCCGTCCGCACCGCCGTCGCCATGAATGCCATGTACCCGCGCCACCGCCGTCGCCGCCGGCCCGCGCCACCACGGCCCGCGCCACCACGACCGCCGTCACCATGAATACCACGTACCCGCGCCACCGGCCCGCGCCACCACGGCCATCGCCACCACCACGGCCGCGCCACGAACGACCTAACGATAGAACGAACGTGAACGGACGTGAACGAACGTGAACGATAGAACGACCGACCGACCGAACGAGCGAACGACCGACCGAACGACCGAACAACCGGACGAGCAAACGAGCGAACGAACGAGCGAACGAGCGAACGAACGAACGACTGAACGAGCGAACGAACCTATGCACGAACGAGCAAACGAGCGAACGAGCGAACGAACGACTGAACGAGCGAACAAGCGAACGAACGAACGAATGAATGAGCGAACGAACCTATGCACGAACGAGCGACCGACCGAAAGAACGAACGAGCGACCGAACGAACGAACGAACGAACGAGCGACCGAACGAACAAACGAACGAACGATGGTACTGGTTCGCTCGAAGTTCGCTTGTTCCAAGGAGGTACTGGTTCAAGATATTGGCTGAACACAAGCAGTCGGTCTTTCATGACTAAACACAAACGGATAATTTCCAAAACAAATTTTGTCTTGACTTCTATGCATGGGGAGTCAAGACAAAATTTGTTATGAAAATTATCCGTTTGTAGCCATGAAAGAGCGAGGTGTTGTGTTCACCCAATATCTTGAATCACTATCTCTGTCTTTATTCATTCATATGTATGTATGGAACGATTACCTCTAAAAGTATATATTTAATAATGATTAAAATTAAAATTTTCTCTGCCTTTTCTATATGTATGTACGAACGCTTATCTCTCATTCATATGTGTATATTTTCTCTGTCTTTATTCATTCATATGTATGTGTGTTAGTTCCATTTTCACCAATTTTCTCTATTTTACAGTAGGAAAAAAAGAAAAACACTTAATTCATTTCTAAGTGAGTTTGCGACGGTCCACTATACATGGAGGCCTCATATAACTATGTACGCGTTGCTGCGGGAATTGGTATAAAAATAGTTATGTTTGCGAATTGGTATAAAAATAGTTATTTTTACGAATTTGGTATAAAAATAGTTATGTTTGCAAATTTGAATATAATATTGCACATCTTTGTACATTTTCTAATAGTGTTTTAATTTTTTTCTAATAGGTGCTGACCGCCGTTGTCGCTCAAGCTTAAGTGGCCTCAATAACTCCAAGCAAAACTAAGGCATGTTTCATGAATTCCTTGATGTGTGTGTATATATATATGACATATGCACGTAGGTTGCATGTATAACAATGAATTAACTGGTCATTGTATGTATTTCTCAACAATGTCATTATATGTAAAACAATATACTGTTAGTTGATGTGTACCTCGTAATGTTACAAACAGATGTCAGGATCGCGATGAAGAACAGATCCTCATGGACGAGATCGCAGAGGGCAGCAGCCAATATTGGGCGGATGAGGAGCCAGAGGACCCCAACCAATACCTGAACGAGGAGGGCAACGAGGGCACAAACCAACAGGAAAGTGAAAGGGAACCGGCCGTTGGAGAGAAGAGGGCATGCGGACAACGGGGTGCCGCAAGGAAGCTAGAGGGCAGGCATATTATTACTAAAGTGGCCCCACACGGCGAACCAATTGCCCCGGCTGGTATACTACATAAGTTTGTGGGACACAGTGGTTGGGTCGTGAGGGATCACGTGCCCATTAGCATAGTGCACTGGCGTCAAACAAGAACAGCAGAGGATGATGAAAGTTATCTGCCAGATACGGAGAAAGCAATGCTGTGGACCACCATGCTCGAGACCTTCACGGTCCCTGAGGCAGATCAGCCAAGACTAAAAGAATGGACGATGCAGAAAATGGCTGAACAGTTCCAGAAGTACAAGTCAGCTCTATACAAGAAATACGTCGTGAAGGGTCTGACACCTGATTTCGACAAGTTAACGAAGCTGAGGGATCATTGGGATGCGTTTGTCGCATACAGGACTTCCGAGCACGGGCAAACGCAAATAGCAAAGAATAAAGCCAATGCCGCTAAGAAGCAGTACCATCACCGGCTAGGGTCAGGTGGCTATAAGAAGGCAATCCCCAAGTGGGATGAACTGGAAGCCGGGTTGACTGGAAAGGGTATTGAGCCGGCCACAACGAACTGGCCTGAACGTTCAAGAAATTGGTACTATGCTCATGGTGGAAAGCTCGATCCCACTGATGGCTCCCTTGTATTCGGCGATGCGATCCGCGAAGCAGCTAGCCGACTCACGGAAGCAGTGGAGGCGTCTGCTCAAGGAACATTCCATCCTGACAGAGAGAAGGACGAGCTTACGCTCGCACTACAGAATCCCGAGCATCCAGGACGAACACGGGGAAAAGGCGTGGTTGCATGGAAATACGGATTTCAAGAGGACAGCCACACTTACAAGAGTCGGATGAGGAGCAAGAGGGATACCGAGGACAAATTAAGATATCTCGAGGAGAGGGTCACCCTGCAGGAAATACGGATGCAAGAGGAGGTCGAACGACGGGTGGACCAATGCCTTGCGGAACGACAGAGCCAGTAGACGGTGCAGCCGTATGCCCCTCCAATCATGGTGAGCCCCTCGGGCAATCGCAGCAGCTGTGCATCTACAGGGCAGGCAGGAGAACAGGGCATGGAAGGTGCAGCAGGGCAAGCTCAGGACGACCCATCGTACCCTGTAGATGAAATCACGCGACGGACACCTTGTGAGCTGCACATTCCCTTCAAGAACATATCACTCAAGGTATGCTCTTAGTTTTATGATATATGTCTTGTAAATTGCATAACCAGTGGTGCATGCATCTGTTAATTACTAAGTAATCTTGACTCTCGTGAAGGTGGCGTCGGGCATGGCCATACCAGTGGACCCTTCGGGGACATATCATTGCAGACCGATTCCACCTGGGTACTCAAAGGTCGAGGTTGAATTGGTGGAACGAGGGTTCGACGATCTCGAGCTGGACATCTCCGGAGGAGACGGGGAGACGAAACTTGGAGACACAGCCCATGCCATTATACTATGGTGCAAGCGGCACATCGTGTTTCCCGGGCGAGCAACGGCGTCTTCTCCTCCGTCTCCTCCGCCTGCACCGTCTCCTCCGCCTGCACCCTCCCCTCCGCCTGCACCGACTTCTCCACCGCAGTCTCCTCTGCCTGCACCGTCATCGTCTGCTCCGCCTTCACGACTTAAAAAGTCGTGCCCACTTCGTCCCGCGTCGTCAAAGTCCACACTAGAAAGAAAGAAGCAAAGACTTGACGAGCCAAAACTCCCCGCTCTCAAGAAAAGGGCGTACGACCGCACTCCCGAGGAGAATGAGGCGGTCGTACGAGCAGAAGTGAAGGCGTTCTTCGAGGCACGGAAACCAGCAAAGAAGATTTCAATAGATCCGGTTGCTAAGAAGTTCTTCCAGAAGATGAGCGAACCAGTCAAGAGGGCTTTACTTTTCGATTATGACCGATCGGTGACGAAGTCGTACAAGAAACAAAGAGGAATGGCCATAGAAGTGCCTCAGCTCGGAAAGCAGCGAAAACAATTGGTTGAGCCGTTGCTACCACCCGGTGAAGAGGAGCTGAGGCAATGGATGAAAGAGACAGGTCTGAGCAGGGCGCAACTGGTGGGAGACACACCGATAACCATGGCGATAGAAGCTGACTTGAAATACAAATTTAAACTCGGTGAACCGCTTGTCAAGCCTGGTGAGGTGAACACTCTCTCAACACAAATGCACCGATTCCATCAATGGTATATGGATCTTTCATCCAGACGTAGAATAATGGTTGGAGCGAGGATAAGAAACACAGACTACTATCAAGGAGATGATGTTCTGTGGATCAACTTCTAGAATGTGTTCGATGTATACCAACTGGACGCTCTCGACGTCTCCATTCTCAGCTGCTAGGTTTTGTAAGTATCGTTTTAGCAAACTTTATTTTGTTCCTTAGCTCCTTCTATGTACCATTCAATGGTTACACTGTGCCGATAAGACTGATGCAAATTCATTTATCTTTTGTAGAATGGAGATTCAATCGTGCCGTAGGCAGGGGATTTTCAATATTGGATTCATGGAATCCGCAAAGTCAATGACGTAATGATACGGGACTTTGAGAAAGATACAAAGGACAATATTGTTCATTTCCTAGTGCAGCAGCATTACAAGACCTACATACTATTGCCCTACAACACAGAATGAGTTTTAACTGTCTTTCAAATTTGTACCAACTTCCTCCTCATACTCATATCGTTACATATATATCGTCTGACGCAATTTGCAAATTTCACTGGGTCCTTTTCCTCTTCGACCTTGAACTTTGCAATGTCCATGTCTATGACTCAATGGATAAACCAGAGTCTATTTTCACTAAGGTTTTTGAAGTGATAGACAGGTAATGCCATCTATTCAACTATCATTAATTATGAACATTGCTATTGGTACTATGCAGATCTCCGGTATTTAATCATAGCTTCGAACTGTACATAGGGCATGGGCAAAGTTTCGTACATTGGTCCGCGGGGTTTGGAAAGAAAAACTTGGTAGGAGGTTTAATTTTCCGGTGAGTACATGCTCCAAAACATATTTAATCATTAATTGGTTCTAGACAAAATTAGTATATTAAATCTCTCGTCATTTCTCCTTAAGTGTGCAAAACAGGAGCAGGGGAATAACTTGTGCGGCTACTACGTCTGCGAATATACTCACGCACTTGTACAGCAAATCAACAGTGACAGGGATCTGGAAGTACGTAAAAATTATTCATACATTATGTCCCGATTTCTTATTGACTTCATATACATATATCTCAATTTTTTTTCAAATGATAGATTATTTACATGAGGGAAAAACTATCCAGCGAAAAATTTATCAAGGCTGTTCAAGAACAACTGATGGGATTTATCAATGAACAAATAATTGATCCCGCGGGAGAATTCTACTACAATGGAATAGCTATTGATATGTCTTAGGTTTCTTCATCATATACAATAGAACATTATAATTAACGAAAGATTGTAATATATGTACATATTCAGATGTGCATTCATGTACTTATGTGTGTGAGTATATTTCGGTAATATAAGTATATATTTACTTGAGTGCTTATACGTAGGATATATATATATATATATATGTAAAACATGTATTTATACATATATATATATGCATATTGCATATATATATATAAATACATATATTACATATATACACATATTATATATACATATATATTATGCATATATCTGTATAAATACATATATATGCATAATATATAAACAAGCAGCTGGCAGAACCAGAAAATATTTTTTTTAAAAAAATATATCATTAGTCCCGGTTGGTAACACCAACCGGGACTAAAGATGGTTGAGCCAGCTACGTGGCGCAGCCATCTTTAGTCCCGGTTGATGTTACCAACCGGGACTAAAGATGAATCTTTAGTCCCGGTTATTTCACCCGGGACTAAAGATGGCCATCTTTAGTCCCGAATTCGTAGTCCCGGTTGCATAACCGGGACTACAGGGGGTTACGAACCGGGGTTAAAAACCCCTTCTCCACTAGTGTTATATCGTTACTGTTATTTCGTATAGTGAACGACATCACTTTCGGTGACAAGTTTGGGTTTTATTGCTGACCGTGATCGAGATTCTAATCAAGTCAAGTGCCTTCCTCCTTTGAACACTTTGATCCTATGTTTTTATTTGGGCAAACATTTTCTATTGCAAAGTTGCACACGTTAGATAGTTATGTTTGGAAAAATTATTTGAAAGTGATGAAATGGTAGTAATGACCTATTTGTTGCATAATCCACCTTGATATTTGTTATCCTTGATGTTTGGAATCTTAGAACGGTTTAGAGTACTTTCCATGCTCAAATGGGCTTATAATTGTTAAATATAATGTCATATGCTTAGCCATGCCTAGTGAGATGGCTTTAAATATTGTGGTCACCTTATATATTTGAAAATGGGCAATTTGCAACTTATGGATAGAGGTGAAGCCTCTGGTTATTTGTGAAATAAAATGAAGGAAAATCATGATTTTAGACTTGGGCGGCGAGTGGTGTACATATGGTAGTAGTTGTGCACCGATAGGGAGAGCGTTCGCCTAAGTCAATTAAGGACCGAACTCTATGTTATCAACTAAGTATACTGTAATGCCACATGTGTTAGTATGAGATGACCTTAGCTTATTAAGTTGTTTAGTGTTTAGCTTGCATATTGGTATGTCGCAGTAGAATCAATTAGTCTGAGAGATGATTCATAGGAACTACCTATTTACCCCGCTTATTATTGGGGGTAGTTTAGGCGTCTAAGTCTGTCCAATTCAACGGTATAGTACCTCGTGGGGGAACGGATGTGTTCACTGCTACGGTGTTAGGTTTAAGGCATGGGCCCGCCATCTAACAGCTCTAGGTCATTCCTAGGGTGGAGTCACACTTGCCGTCGCTGATACAAGGCTAGACACTAGGCAATGTAACAGCTACGTTGTGACCTCTAGTCCGCACTCAAATTGTAGAGTGTGGGGTGCTAGGCCAGCACCGAATCAACTAGAGTATAGCCTCTGGGCTTCTATCACATCATGTGGATTTGTACGAACTTTGCAGAGTTAAAACTAACCGGTTAGCCGTGCTCACGGTCAAGAGCGATTTGGGGAAATAGCATGAGTGTAATTTTATTCTTTCTAAAATATTTTATAAAAATGGTTGAGGATAGTAACTTGATGATTTTGATTATAACGATGACTTGCTACCAGGGAAGGTGCAAGTGTGATGTTTATGATTTATGATGATGATAATGAGAAGAAATGATGATTATATTTCTACAATTATTTATATGGATCATCATGCTTTACTACATACTTGTTTTACAAATGCTTTATAAATTTACCGTTTGCGAAGTAATGTGAAACAACTTAGCTTTATGCAAATGAACCTACAAATAGCCGTTCTTTGATAATTAGAGCTTGCATATATGTAGGATTGTATTGCCTTGCCAGTACATTAACATGATTAATATACTAACACTTGTTTTCTTTTATGGTTTGTTGTCTAAATTATTTTGCAGGTATAGTTGAGTGCTACGAGTTTCGTTGTTCTTTTTCAGGATGGTTCATTAGGGGTCTACCCCTAGTCGTATTGCTTATGGGTCTTGGGTAAATAAGCTTCCGTACGAACCTCTATTTATAAGGCCATTCGGCCAGATGTATCATAGACTTAGATTCTAAATTATTTGTATGTTAGTATTCCTTGCTTATGAATATCATTTGCTTTGATGAAAGTGTCTTGGTATGTTCTAGCTTATAGAACTATCCAGACATGAGTATGGATGTTGAACAAACGAGATGTTGTAGAGCTTAGCAAATTGTCAAGTCTCCTGGGATGTGTAACACATCTGGTCGCTACCTTCGTGTGGTTTGACAGGCATGTCTCAGGCTGAAGTTGACTGGCTCGCTAAATCCTAGCAATGTCTCTTTTGCTTAATATTCGACACTACGTAATTTATATTGAATGGTGTTTAGTTGTGATCATGGGGCACATTGAGGCTTGTGTGGCTATTATGCGTGTATGGATCCCACTCATCCAAAACTATGTGATGGTCACAATAAACACTGGACGATATAATTTTCGGGTGCTCGACAGTCGTTCCCTCGCCTCGTCTCGTTGCGGTAAGGAACCCTCCCCTCGCCGTCCTCTTTTCGTCCTCCTCGTGTTGCCGTCGTGGCGTGCACGCGTTGTGGCCGAGTGTTCGCATGCTCGTGTGGCTGCCGCATGGTTCCCACGTGTGCAGCTCGCGTGGCAATTGCGTGAGGCTCGCTTGTTGGCCACTAGTTTTTGTTGAAACGTATAGTCTCACTTTGTCCTTCCCGTGGATCATCTCTATGAACTCGATCCACGATGAACTAGCGGTCTGACCCGTGGGTCTCGGCTGCCAGTCGCTCGATCCTTTCTCTTCTCGAGCAATGTTGCATTACACATAAATTTAATGATACATTAATAATTACAATTCGAAAATCTTTATTTAAATTGCACCTAAAATTCAGATGCTCGTATCTCAGCCATACGAACTCTAAATTGGCCCATTCAAATTGCTTAATTTTTGTTATTAACATAAAGAACCTATGTTTGTGCTTTTTATGTATTGTTTGGGTCTTTTTGCTTAGTGTTTTAGCCCTGTTTTGTTGTTCGTGTAGTCATTGTCATTTCGGAGGTCCCCGAAGTGCAGATCTAGTCCTCCAAAGACCTTTTATTTGAGCAAGGCAAGTCATACCATATTCCTTGAACATGTTGGATCCCATTATTTCGAAAACTATGTTGTTTCACTTGTATATGGATCACTTTTACAAATTATATGACTCTCACTATTGTTTATTTAATAGTTAATATTCCTATGATCCTTGTTATGTAGCCATGTTGTTAAATTGCTACCCATGCTCTTGTCAACCTTAACAAAATGATAAAGTCACTAGTATGACACCCTATATGATGGACTTACTAGTTACTCTAGGTTGGGTTTATATATGCTTAGATCCAACATAAAACCCTGTTTTATAAATTAGAATGTGGGTAACAACTAAAACAAGTAACAATGATGATTACGTGGCTGGTTGAGCCAGGACATGATGAAATCTCATTCAAAACTCCCTAAATCTGTTTTGGTGGGGCTCGAGTTGCATGGTTTTGTTAGAAGCACCTCGACCACTATAAGGACCAGTCTTCGGGCCTCTATTGCGAAGCATAACAGTACAACCACAAGTCTAATGGGTAAGGCCTGACTAGAAGTCTAGATCATTTCAAAACAAAGGCCATCGGTATGATAGGTTTGGGGCTAGGGGAGGCCGACTTTGACCTGGCACACAAGGGGGCCTGTCTCGTCCTGGGGGATCCGGCAACCTTTACCTTGTCGGGGACCGGCGGGCGGCGAAACCTTAGCGGGTCCTTATGTTTTGGGTTGAGCTAGGTGAATAGTCTTGACACGATCTTGACTTTTCGGGTACCTTTGAGGTATCGCGATGCATGGCTGACATGGAGTCAAGTATTGTGCCTTGTGGGTAAAGATGCACACCTCTGATCTGAGTAAAACTATTCGAATAGCCGCGCCCTCTGTTATGGGCAAGCCTAGCAATGTACCCAAGTTAGTGTTTTTCTTCTAAGTGATGGATGGAATTCATGGAACTTTGGACAGGTGGTTATCTAGGGTTTAAGGCTGGTATGCGTGGGTTCGCAACCGTGATAATATTGCTAAGAAATAGGATCGTGTTTAAACTATGCTTGAAAAACATTAAGATATTGCAACTTTGGCTTTATGCAAAAATGAACCCTATTATGCCAACTCTTTGTTCCCCCTGTACTCATTCTTGTTCAATCTTCCCTCTCTAGTCAGAGAAGCTTTTTGAAGAAGAAGTCTTATGTGGAGTCCTGTCTTATACCCAGTTGAGCGCCTGTGAAGATGGAGCCGTAGGCCCACTAGTCCGCTATTATTTTTCTTTTCTTGTTAGGCCTAATGTGCCTTCGTAATAATGTAAATACTATCGTGATAATTAATAAAGATGTGTCTTTTATATCAAGTTGATGTGGTGTACCCCCGGCTTTTCCTGGGACGGGGATTAAGACACTAGCATTCGGGAAAGGTATTTTTCGGGCGTGACAAGTTGATATCAGAGCCATCTTGACTATAGGATAAGCCAAAAGGACAAACCCTAAGGATTTATTCTATAAGAAAACTATTTGCCAAATTTCCCTTTTTCTTCTTCCCCTATGCTATTTGCAAAATGTTTACTACTCCCTCCTTGGATTCAACACATAATAGCTGAACGAGGTGGCAAAAGAGCGAATGAAGCGGTTGAGTCAATCTTGAAATAGGAACCTACCTTAGAAGTTTCCCCTCCCAGTGCCAAGAACGAGTGAAGATCCCAAAGAACCCTCTAATTGAACCTAAACTACCAAGAGTTCTGTTGTTTTGTTTTAGGCGTGTGTTTCTCTTGCTTGTGTTTTGTAGTGTGTGGTTTATATCAGTGGGTTGTGATGTAACCATGTTAGGTTGCTTGCTTAATCAACTTGCAAAATATAAGTGTAACCAACATCATATCAATAGAAGATTAGATCTTTTGAGGTCTTACCCTTAGTTCTAATCTATTCGTCCCTCAAGTTTTCCCTCTCTCTCTCTCCAAACCCTGCAGCAGATGGCTGACAATGAGAAAGGCAAGAAGGTTAGAAGCTATGGCATTAGAGCATCAAGCTCCCAAGCTAATGAATCACCTGGTGTGGACTATATGACAGTGGCCCGGCACATGATCCACCAAAACAAACAGCTTATAGCATTATTGCAGCAAGGCTATCCACAAAATCAGAATTGGAATCAGAATCAACCTCTAGCCCAGATGAATCCAGTGCAAGCATTTGCATCTCAAGTTAGCATACCGCCACCACCTCAAAAGGACCGCAATGCCAAGCCACCAATGAACTCAAAAGAATTGAGCATCATCTGCTTCAACTGTGATGAACAAGGACACTATGCAAGAAACTGCCCTCAATGGAATATCGTCTTGCAGCAATCCAAGAAGAGAAAACCACCGCTGAGGACCGAAGAAGAAGTCCGTAAGATGACCATCACCAGCACAGAATGGCCTCCACCAGAAATGACAAAACGTCAGAGAGGAAGTTTCTTCCATGGTGCACAACAGTTGACCCAACATCTCTTAACCCATGGTTCCAGAATGTCCGACAGTGAGGAGTCAGACTAGGTATCCTCCGATGATGAAGATGAAGAAGTTCCTAAAAATCTTAGTGAGGAAAAGATGGAAGTCAAGGCATGCACTCATTGTGGAAAAGTTGGACACATCGCTAGCATATGTCTCACACTCTGCCCTCATTATGAAGAAGACCATCCACAAGGCGAATGCCCTACAAGAAAATTCACTTGCTTTCTATGCGAAGGGACAGATCATGTACCAAAGGATTGCCAACTTAGTCTGTTGGTAACTACTTCTACCAAGATCCAGAGGATGTCCTTCCAACTCACTCATTGATTAAAAGCTACCAAAGGCAACTATAACACACCATCTGATGAACAACATGATAAAGCTTAAGATCTGATAAGCTATGGCAACACAATCCCCAACATGGATGAAGTTTCTGGTCTAGCCCTAGCACCAAGTCAGAATGGTCAAAACAGGAAAAGGAAATTTTGAGTTCAAGAGGAATTCAGTTGTTTCAACTGTCACGAGATATGTCATTTCTCCAATAAGTGCTCCAAACCAAGAGAAGATATCAGTTGTTCCAAACCGAGAAAGAATATCACTTGTTTCAATTGTCTCAAATTTGGTCACTTTGCTAGCAAGTGCCCAAAACCTAAGTACATGGCCACCAATGGTGTTGTTAGCAATGTATCTGCCTCTCGGACCGCATCAACCCCCATACAGAGTAATCAGACACAGACAAAGAACATCAGCAAGAGCTGCACTGTCAACCGTTGTCTGAAGTCAAAGCAATTCCCCGAAAGAATTGTCATCAATGCCACTAGAAACAGTCTTGCCACTCGACACACAACAGCCTCAATGTCAATTGCTCACAGCCAGAAGAGTGAACCTACCCAAGGTATCAGTAATCTGCTCCAACCTCAACCTTCCGCCAACCATATTGATGTCAACAGTAGCTTTGTGCCTCACGGCGCTCTAGTTCAGATGTCCAGCAATCACTAGCAATAGGAACAAGCCAATGGTAAGAATGTTCTAGTATGCTACAACTGCTGGGAAGAGGGGCATTTCTCCAAGGAGTGTCCATAGCCGAAGCTTAATCCACATCGACAATCCAACCGTTATGCAACAAGGGGACGCGTCAATCTTAGCATGGTCAGAGAAGCCAATGCACATCCTGTTATGTCTCGTGCAAGACAGAAGCAGTAGTAGAACTGATGAGTCACTCTTCAAGTACTTCCTGTTGTTTGTATGGCAGTTTCTCGCCAATCTTGTAATACGAAGTTTCTGGCACTTATGTAATGAGAAGATGGAACTATAATAATAATGAGTCTTACATTCTGTTAATGTTACATTTGAGGATTCAAATACTAACCGAGTTATGTATCCGTGAATGGCAAAACAGACCTAGAGTTTCTTTTTGGATCAATCCCCTTCTTGGACTACATCATCCATTTGTTGGTCTTGAAGGGAAGCAGTTAATCTCTCTGTAACCAAAGACACCAAATAAGTAAGACAGCTTTCCACTCCTAGTGACTGTGCTTTTCGGAACAAGGAAGACAACCTATAAAGCAGATTTGATCATGGATAGTACCCCTACGGATGAATCTCATAAAGTTATCCCTAGTATTCATCGGGAACAACTAAGAGTCTGAATGAGAAGAAATCTCAAAGTCATTATAAATGGTAGCCCTAGAGGACGACAAGAGTAACAAAACGTTCAAAAGTGATATCATGGATGCAATAACTATGCTCTCGAACTCAAGGAGTTCCACTGAAGCTAATAAGTTGCAACCAAACCCTAGTGGCGTGAGCGTAAACTTGAAACGGTCCCCTCACCATGAGGCTGTCGATACAACTCCTGACAAACCATTTTAAAGTTTTGCTAAAGATAACAAAGGAAATGATTCATTACTACTTCGTCAGCCTGAAATATGAAGATGATAGGCCAAGACAAGCATAGGCAGAAAGGTGATTGATAAAGAATAGTTCTGGGATAGCCAACTCATAACCACGCAATGTCAGTAATATATTTCAGGATGAAGGAAAGACATCTAGTGACAATTTTAGAATCCATTGTACCAACTCTGAGCTTTATTTGGAACCAAGGGAAGGGAACTCATGGTTATAGTTGGTCGACTTTGGAACCACTCGGGCCTCAAACCAACGATGAAGAAAAAAAAGTAACCTAGTTGAAGGCACCTTTGCAATCGTTTGGTTCGCAACCTTTACAAAAGCTACCACCGAGTGCTCGTATAGCAGGCAAGAGTCGAGACATCATGGTTTGGTATGTCCAAAAAGAAGTTAACATTTTGGGTAGATAATGAAAGAAAAATATTAAGCATGATGAGAGTGTTCGAAAATGACTAGCTGTTATGAAGTTAAACACAAGAACTCTACTGGGAAATCTTTTCAGCTACAGAGGAGTAGTTACTTTGAATCAGTCTATGGATAATGGTAGGGAGCACCCCTCCATCTGTGTCCAACAATGAAGTTTCAGACTTGCCATGTCAGCAAGCCTAGCAGACATAGGCCAGATTGAGGTGATCCGAAAGAGGTTTCCAGTGTGCCAACCCAGCATAGAAGCAATGGTTATATCATTGGGGAGCAAAACTTTCAAATATGGGGATTTTTAACAATGGTACACCAGGTAGTGGGTACGAAGCTATGAGGAAATCACACTGGTATCAAGCCAAAAAGGAAATATCATTTCCCGGTCAAAGACGCATACCAATGTTGTAGATCATGATCAGACTCATAATTGAAGCAACACCTCCAAGTGCTCGCAACTCAGATAAAAGTTAAACATGGAAGAATCAGGGAGACCAGGCTGTTGACTATGACAAAAAAGTCGACTCGAGTGCTAGAGAAACACAGAACAGAGAAGGACTGCACGATTCAGTATTGACGGATCACATGATTCGCTATTGAAGGGTCTAGTCAGATCGCTCGAGATAAAAGCGGAAGCTGTAGATTGCCTGAACCCACCTTCTTTCTAACCCTTCGAATCTCGAGGGCCAGATTCTTATAAGGGGGTGGATTTGTCACGCCCTGATAAATCCATCTCAAATTAAAAATCACTTTCTGAAAAGAATAATAGCAATAATTAAAAATCTAAAAGAAATCTGGAACACTAAAATACAGGCAAGAAAAATTCAAAAGTGGCTTGGAGTATTTTTCGTAAATTCTCCATGCTCTAAATTGGTCTCTCAATTTTTACTTGAATTTTCACGGCACAAGAAATAATTTTAATGCAACAATAACCAATTTCAAAGTTAATTAAAATGGAAAACCTAAAAATAAACTCTTCTTCTCTTTGGGCCAAAACCATTTTTGCCCCAAAGTCCTCCCCTCTCCCCCTCGGCCCGCAGCCGAAGTCCCTCTCCTATCCCTCTCTTTTCCCTCCTCTCCTGGGCCTCCCCTCCCCTTGGCCCAGCTCCCTCCTCCTCCCTCCCTTCTCCTGGGCTGGCCCAATTCTCCTTCCTCTTCTTCGGACTAAAGTTCGTTTCTCCTCCCTGTGCAGCCCAGCCGGCCCAGCCGTCGGGTCGTCTTCTTCCTCTAGCCGACCGGCCGCTCCTCCCTATCTCCCGAAGAACTAAAGTGTCGCCGCTCCTCTTGATCTCCCTCCCCGGTTGATTCCATTCCAAATTAAATGCAAAAATTGGTTCCTCGCCTCCTCTTGATCAATTCCCCCATATTTTCCCCTCTTGATTCGGCCTTCAATCATCGAATTTAATCTCCGGTGAACCGCCGCCATTGATGGCCGACGCCCCACATTCTCCGGCGTCGTTCTCCTTCCCCGGCGTCATTCCTCCTCCCCAAGCTGCTATAAAAGGAAACCTGGACCCTCCTCATCCTCCGTGCTTCCTCGGGTCAACGTCTCTCACCCCCACGCTAACTCCTGGCGCCTCCTGCTTTCTCCGATGTGCCGGCGAGTTCTAGCCACCCCTCCTCGTCGACTTTTTGTGCTTTTTATGTATTGTTTGGGTCTTTTTGCTTAGTGTTTTAGCCCTGTTTTGTTGTTCATGTAGTCATCGTCGTTCCAGAGGTTCTCGAAGTGCAGATCCAATTGTCAGAAGACCTTTTCTTTGAGCAAGGCAAGTCATACCATATTCCTTGAGCATGTTGGATCCCATTATTGCGAAAACTATGTTGTTTCACTTGTATATGGATCATTTTTATAAAATATATGACGCTCACTATTGTTTATTTAATAGTTAATATTCCTATGATCCTTGTTATATATCCATGTTGTTGAATTGCTACCCATGCTCTTGTCAACCTTAGCAAAATGATAAAATGACTAGTATGATACCCTATATGATGGAGTTACTGGTTGCTCTAGGTTGGGCTTATATATGCTTAGATCCAACATAGAACCCTTTTTTATAAATTAGACTGCGGGTAACAACGAAAACATGTAACAATGATGATTAGGTGGCTGGTTGAGCCAGGACATGATGAAATCTCATTCAAAACTGCCTAAATCTGTTTTGGTGGGGCACGAGTTGCACGGTTTTGTTAGAAGCACCTCGGCCACTATAAGGACCGGTCTTCGGGCCTCTGTTGCGAAGCATAACAGTGCAATCGCAAGTCTAATGGGTAAGGCCTGACTAGAAGTCTAGATCATTTCAAAACAAAGACTATCAGTATGATAGGTCTGGGGCCAGGGGAGGCCGACTTTGACCTGGCACACGAGGGGGCCTGTCTCGTCCCGGGATATCCGGCAACCTTTACCTTGTTGGGGACCGGAGGGGCGGCGAAACCTTACCGGGTCCTTATGTTTTGTGTTGAGCTAGGTGGATAGTCTTGGCACGATCTGGACTTTTCGAGTACCTTTGAGGTATCATGATGCATGGATGGAGTCAAGTATTGTGTCTTGTGGGTAAAGATGTACACCTCTGATCAGAGTAAAACTATTCGAATAGCCTCGCTTTCGGTTATGGGCAAGCCTAGCAATGTACACAAGTTAGTGTTTTTCTTCTAAGTGATGGATGGAATTCATGGAACTTTGGACAGGTGGTTAACCTGGGCTTAAGGCCGGTATGCGTGGGTTCGCAACCATGATAATATTGCTAAGAAATAGGACCAAGTTTAAACTATGCTTGAAAAATATTAACATATTGCAACTTTGGCTTTACGCAAAAATGAACTCTATTATGCCAACTCTTTGTTCCCCTTTGCTGTATAATCCATTTCCCAGCATGGCTACCGGAGTACGGTGGTTGTACTAATTCTTGCTTAATCTTCCCTGTCCAGTCAGAGAAGCTTTTTGAAGAATAAGTCTTAGGTGGAGTCCTGGCTTATACCCCAGTTGAGCGCTTGTGAAGATGGATCCGTAGGCCCACTAGTCCGCTGCTATATTTCTTTTCTTATCGGGCCTAATGTGCCTTCGTAATAATGTAAATACTATCGTGATAATTAATAAAGATGTGTCTTTTATATCAAGTTGGTGTGGTGTACCCTCGGCTTTTCCTGGGACGGGGATTAATACACTAGCGTTCGGGAAAGGTATTTTCTGGGCGTGACACAGTTGGCCTTGTGCACCATTACTAGGTTAGCGAGCCACTCTGGATGGAGAACCTCCTTGATGAATTCTGCTTTGAGAAGTTTGTCTAGTTCTTCTCGAATAGCTTATTTTCTATCTTGCGTCAACCGCCGTAATTTCTGTTTGACTGGTTTGGCATCGGGGCGCACCATCAGCTTGTGCTCGATCACCTCCTTAGGGACTACGGGCATGTCAGACAGCTGCCAAGCGAACACGTCTGCATTCTCACGGAGGAAGGTGATGAGCTTGAGTTCTTATTTGTTGTCGAGTGTTGCCCCAATTTTAACTGTCTTATCGAGGTTGCTGCTGGTCAACAGAATGATCTTGATTGCGTCGTCTGGCTTGGGTGCCTTGTTCAGTTTGCTCACTTTCCGAGGAGGTTCTGTAGTGGTGGGTGGCGTGGGAGTATGCTCGACCATGTCAAGGCTTCTCTTATCACACTGTACCGCTACTTTTGCGTTCCCGGGGATTGTGATTGTCCCTTTTGGGCCTGGCATCTTTAGAATCTAGTATGCATAGTGGGACATCGTCATGAATTTTGCCAGTGATGTCCTTCCGAGAATAGCATTGTAAGCCGTATCAAACTCGGCTATGTCAAAAGTGATCTGTTTTGTCCGAAAGTTATTAGCCTGGCCGAACGTCACGGCTAGCGTGATCTTTCTCAATGACTTGGATGATGACTCTGGAGTGATCCCATGGAAGGGCTGGTCAGAAGCAACGAGCTCGCTTCTTGGGATGCCCATTACATTGAGTGTGCTGGCAAAGAGAAGGTTGATGGAACTGCCGCTGTCGAGGAGGACACGTGCTACTTTGATATTCTGGATGGTAGGCTCGACTACTACGACTACTATCGAATACCGGCCTGGCACGATCGTTGTTGTCGGATGGTCGTGTTCTGAGAACTCGACCTTCTGGTCAGACCACTTCATCTTGGCTGCGACTCCTTGTGACATAGAGCAGACTTTGCGTTCTACCTTCTTATACTCCCTTTTAGAGTTGTACGTCGTAGAACCACCGAAGATATGGGCTACATGCAGGTTGAAATCTGGGAACACGAGTTTGTTGTTGGACAAGAGATCATCAGTGCTCCTCTTGACCACACGAACTCGTTTTCCCTTTTTGAGGGCCAGCTGCTTTACCAACGCTTTCTGGAAGATTTGGCACTGTCCATAGTATGTGTACTGGTCTTGTGGATTGGGCACCCTTGTCGTACTGGTTCATCACCTTGAAGGGCCGAATGCTTTGGGGGTGGGTTCGTTTGTTCTACGACAAGGACCTCTGTCTCCGCCTTGCGTTTCCCTTCCTTTTTGCGGTTCTGTTTCTTCTTCTTGGTAGACGGCGGTGCTTCCTTGTGGTCTGGTTGCTTCTCCTCGACCACCTTGCTTTTTCTGTCCTTCCTCCTGAGGGCGTCATCTGCGTGAGCACATCTATCGATGATCTCGAATAGCTTCATGGCCTAGGTGATTCGTCTTGTCGCCAATTCTTGGATAGTGTACCGATCTCGGATGCCTGATTTGAACGCGCGTATGACAGAAGCATCGGTGATTTCAGGGACTATATTCCGACATTCGTTAAAATGCCATATATAGTCCCTTAAGGATTCGCCCGAATTCTGCCTAAGGGCGTGTAGATCGTCCTCAACCGCATGCCGCTTGTATGTTCCTTGAAAATTCATGCTGAACTGCTGCCATAAATCTTGTTAGGAAGAAATCGAGCGAAGTGGGAGGTGTACCAGCCATGACCGAGCAGATCCCTTCTATCACGCCTAGAATTTCTATCCAAAATTCCAAACGCTTATATGTGTGTAAACCATCATCGGAATCAGCCGAGGCACAGAATAAAAACTTGATGAAAGAGCGCAATTATTCATCTAATTAATAAACGAATATAAAGTTATTACAGAGGTAGATAGTTCCTCTCAATCAATTAAAATTCTAAGCAGCGGAAAAGAAGAAACTAGCGTAGGTGACTCCACTCCACAAGCAGCTTGACCAAGACCCAGCCTAATCCTGCAGAGCAACACCTTCACTGAAGTACTCCTCCTCTAATGAATTATTGTAAGGTGAGTACATAGAATACTCAACAAGCCAAATAGCAAATATGCAAGTGCACAGGATAACACAAGGGATGGCATAATAAAATCTCATTTGCATAAATAGTATTTAATAAACTTTTCAGAATTTACAAGACAGTAAAGTACTTAATTAAACAGTATTAATAAACACTACACAACATACCTGTTGCATAGGCCCAACCATATCTGAACAACCACGCCCAATTGTACAGACCTTATCTCCAAACCAAGAATTAGCCATTCCAAACTAGGAACTAAACAAGTTACCACCGTTTATTATTATTTAAGAATAAGTGAGACTAATCAAGGGCACATCTATTCAAATAGTTTTACTAAACATTGTTCTGCCCGCCCATAACCGCGGGCACATCTATTCGAATAGTTTTACTCTAGCCAGAGGTGTACAAATTTACCCACAAGACATAGCCTTAACATCATGTCAACCATGCGTTCCGATACTGGAAAAGTACCCGAATAGAGACTGTGAAAAGACACCATGCATAACACAATTCAATGTAGTGCACCGTTCTCGGATCATAGTCACCCCCTTTAAACCAAGGTATGAACAACCCAGCGACCCTGTGGGCTTATGTCTGCCACTTCTCAGTTTGATGCCCCACAATGAACCACACTATACACAACGTTCAGCCGTTGCCCACGCTAGCTTGTGGTTAGTACGGTTAATGCTTCACAACGATAGCTCGTGAACCGGTCCTTAATTGTCATGAGCATGACCATCAAAACCATGTGCTAACAACCCACCATTAATCAAGTTTTAGTTGGACGGATTAATTAACCAAACACGATTAGCCATCATGAGCTACCATTAAATGAATAGCAATAAGTGATAGTGAAGCATCAGTTATCCCATTAATGTGCTAATGTTTCTAGGCAGGGCTAAGCATCCTAATAGTTTTAGCTAAAACCACATAAAGTTCTAGCTAATCAGTTTATTATTAACCAGGTGACAAAGTACAGGTAATCAATAATAATAGGGCCAGATCAAAGGCAGTAGGTCATTCTCACCCAGTGACATTCAAAAATAGATGCAGTAGTTGAATAGAAGCAATAGCTTTAAATAGGTTCAACATGCTCAAAGGAGTGTTTTATGATCTGTGTGACTTGCCTTGCTGGTCTTCAAAAACTTCTAAAATTTCTCATGCAAAAACGGCCTCTTCGGGAACGTCGAAAACTAAAGCAAAAGAACAAAATCAACAAAACTGTCACGCCCAGAAAATACCTTTCCCGAATGCTAGTGTATTAATCCCCGTCCCAGGAAAAGCCGGGGTACACCACACAAACTTGATACAAAAGACACATCTTTATTAATTATCGCGATAATATTTACATTATTACAAAGGCACATAAGGCCTGACAACAAAAGAAAAACAGCAGCGGACTAGCGGGCCTAAGGCTCCATCTTCACAGGCACTTAACTGGGGTATAAGCCAGAACTCCACCTAAGACTACTTCTTCAAGAGCTTCACTGACTGGAGGGGATAAGATTGAGCAAGGATGAGTACAACCACCGTACTCAGCAAGCCACACCGAAAAATGCACTTAATGCAAGGGAGTACAAGGATTCATTTATAAGGGTTATTTTGCGGTAAATAAGCATTTCAAAACATTTAATCATTTAAAGGCATTTTAATCAAACCACGGCATATCTCTAGACAAATTATTATCAAGCCGCGCACCAACGCGATCTTGCCTTAAACCAGGCCCACAGATAATCAATCCAATTATTCCAGTTCATCAGAATAAAACTTCTAACTTTGGGTCATTGCTCCGCTTGCCCATAACCGAGGGCGCGGCTATTCGAATAGTTTACACTCTGGCCAGAGGTGTACATCGTTACCCACAAGACACGTTTTCCTCACGTGTCACCACGTGCCACATGCCACCACGGCATACGGGCGGAAACCATGACATAACCCACCGTTTAGTACTACCCTAAACAAGGAAAACCGACATAGACTTCCTCCGCCAGGTGTCCTGGGTCGAGCGGACAGTCTATGCCCCCGGGCGTACTACCAGAGACGTTGACCCCACCAAGGGCTTCATCCATCCCTATCTGTGTCTTCCTTGTTCATGACCGCACTAACCGATACGTTAAACCTTACCTATTAGACATGTGGTAGTACGGAATATGCTTTGCAATCGTGCCCCGAAGACCGGTCCTTATGTC
This sequence comes from Oryza officinalis, assembly GCA_008326285.1. NCBI lineage: Eukaryota > Viridiplantae > Streptophyta > Magnoliopsida > Poales > Poaceae > Oryza > Oryza officinalis. Next base: position 22,974,549 of record BDMV01000005.1, read on the forward strand.
GGCTGAGGTGCGACTAACAAAACCATGCACCTCGAGCCCAACCAAAAACAAATTTGGGAATTTTGAAAGGGGAGTCCAACATGTCCAGGCTAACAAGCCTCTAATCCATCAATAAATAAGATTATAGTGACATTCCCAAAGTCTAGATATTATAAAACAATTAAATGTTTCTATTTAAGCAGGGCTAAGCATAATCCTAAAATATCTAGTAAGCACCACATATAGAGTTCTCACTATCTGGTTTTTGTTACCTAGCGTTGTCAAAGGCAATTACACAATAACAAATAATAAGGCAATAACAAGGATTGTAGGAAAGGCTAAATAAACCAGTTATAACGCGGTAAATTTAGTAAAGCGAATGCAATAATTTAAATTAAAATACTTTTCACAAACTGGGATTCAATATGCTCAAGGAGAGCGTGACTTGCCTTACTCAAGGAAAAAGGGAGACTTCTAAAGCTTCAGCGGCAAACTCGAACTGCACCACGGGAACTCCGAAACGAGAGCAACTACACGAACATACAAAAAAAGCTACAACTCTAAGAAAGAAACAAGAACAATACATGAAAACAACAAACACGGGTTCTTTAAGTTACAACAAAAACTAAACAATTTGAACGGGTCAATTTGGAGCTCGTATGGCCGAGAAACGACCATCCGAAATTTAGGTGCAATTAAAGTGGATATTTCCGAGTTGTTTAATTATTATTATACCATTAAATTATGTGTAATACAACATCGCTAGGGGAGGGGAAAGGATCGAGCGACTGGCAGCCGGGACCCACGGATCAGACGGCTAGTTCACCATGGATCAGGTTCACAGAGACGATCCACGGGAAGGACGGAGTGAGACTATACGTGTCAACCGAAACAAGTGGCCGACAAGCGGAGACACACACGAATGCCTCGCGGGTTGCACACGTGGGCAAGCACGAGGTGGCCAAACAGGCAGACGAACAAGACCACCACTCATGCACACGAAGACCGCCCGAATGACTGTCGATGCCGGCGAACGAGACCGAGACCGACACCGGTATGACGGGCACGGTGGCGACACGGGGAGGAAGAGGAAGGGGCAGCGAGGGGGGGAACCTTACCACAACGCGACAAGGCCAGGGGACGACAGCGGCAACGAACGGGGAGACGACTTCGGCGGTGACCCTTACGCGAAGGCGAGGACGAGCTTGACGACGCAGAGCCGAGGACGAGGCCGACGACGAGGGCAGCAGTGACAACTCAGGGACGACGAAGACGAACGGGCAGCACTCGATGAACTTCAGGCTTCGCGAAGAGGCGGACGACGACGGGCTGCGCTCGGCTTGACGGGAACGACGACCGGAGGAAGACGTTGATGACGTGGATGACCTTGACGACGAGGACGGCTTTGGCTTGACGAAGGGAGAGCCAACGGCTAGCGCGACTGGGAACGACTAGCGGACGACGAAGACAGCAACGGCGGCCGAACGACGGTGAGGCCGACGTGAAGCACGCTGCTGCGGTACCGACGGTGTGGTGACGCAGCGGGTCGACGTGCCAGCGAGGAGGATCGGTCGGCCAAAGGTGGCAACGAACGGCGATGGAACGTCTGCGACGCACGGCAAGACCGAGCGGTGGCTGGGGAAAAGAACGACGCCATGACGTCAGGCAGCATACCGGAAAAGGCGCTAAGGGCTACCGGAGTAAGAGGAGGACGACGGCGGTGGAGGCGGTGCAGCGGCTGTGGCACCATGGGTTGCCGGCGTCCACGGTGCTCCAGCTGACCTCGGACAAGACGAAGGCGAGGCAGGCAGAGAGGGGGGCAGCTGCGATGTCAGGGAGGCGACGGCACGGTTGGCGCTGCTCCGGCCAACGGGGAGGGGCAGCCGGAGTTGGCCGGCGCGGTGGAGAGAGGAGGCCGCACGGGGAGAGGCAAAAGGTGAGGAAGGGAGGATGCCGCACCATTTATAGGCCGGAGGAGAGGAGGGGACGGCCAAGGAGAGGAGGGGACAGCCGGGGAGATGAAGGGATGACCGGCGAGAGGAGGGGACGACCGGGGAGCTTGCCGGCCGACCATCCATGGCAGCCAAAGAAGAGGGATTTATCCCGCGAATTTAAGCCAAATCAAGAGGGGAAAACTTAGTGGAATTGAAGAGGAGGAAGAGAGGAACCGATTTTTGCAATCAAATTGGAGGGGAAACAACCGGAGAGGAAAGATCAAGAGGCGGCGGCGCCTCTGTTTGGCCGGCCAGGGAGAGGAAGCGGCAGCGGCTCGGCTGGAGGAGGAAGACGACGACCTTTTTCCTTCTTGGGCCGGCTGGGCTGCGCAAGGAGGAGGGCATGCCAGTGGGGGGCGGCTGGGCCAATGGGAGGGGAGACGAGATGGGTCGAGGAGGGGGAAATAAAGCCCAAGAGGGGAAAGAGAGGGAGGGAGGAAAAAGAGACTCCGGCTGCAGGCCGAGGGAGAGGAGGAGGACTTTGGGCCGAAAGTAGCCCAAAGAGAGGGAGAGAATTATTTTTAGGTTTTTTATTTTAATTAAACTTTGAAATTGGTTATTGTTGCATTAAAATTATTTCTTGTGCTATGAAAATTCAAGTAAAAATTGAGGGACCAATTTAGAGCGTGAAGAATTTCAGAAAAATCCTCCAAGCCACTTTCGAATTTTTCTTGTATGCATTTTAATGTTTGCAATTGTTCTTTCGAATCTTAATTAATTCTATTATTTCTTTTAACGAACGATTTTTAACTTGGGATGAATTTATCAGGATGTGACAAAAACAGTAAAAAAATTCATCATGTGACAAAAACAGTAAAAAACAAGCATCAACAGTACATGTAGATCTTGATTTTAGATGAATTTAGCAACTTGAACCAGCTAAATCCGAGTTACGGTGAATTAGTTATGGATTTTATATGTTTAAACAGATTTAAATCATTAATAGAAAATTATTTATAGATTATGACACAATAAAGAATTATTTTTAGAAGGGAAAACGGAATTATTGCGTCAGCATGGATCAGGTTCATGATAGACCGGGTGCATAGAAGCGGTCCATGGATCCGATGGCTCAGATTAAACGGATTAATCTAACCCTAGATCTAACGGCTCGGAATGCTCGCATGCACCACGTGGTGGCTGACAAGGCGCTGACATGGCGCTGACATCAGCGATGACATCATCCCCGGCGGCAGTGGCTCAGGACCCTATGGTCACCGGCGATCTAGGGCACGGCAGCAAAAACGGAAGGCACCAGCGGCAAGAGCACGATGAGGGGAGCTCACTGGTCAGCAGCGCGACAGCAGATGGTGACGGACGGCGACGGTGACGAAGTTGGAGCAGCGGCTCGGGTCGGGTCATCGGTGGCGGTGGCGTTCCGGCGGTGGTTCGTGACGACGGACCGGTGAACGGGGTTCATCTCCTCCTTGCGATCCCGAAGGCGGTGACAACAAATGGAGGTGGTGGCTAGAGCGACAAAGCGGCTCGGCCGGAAAGCGGCTACGGTGGCGACGCTAGGAGCGATGGCGGCAGACGCGACTTGGGGGATCGGTAGAGGGCGACTAGGGGCATCTATGTAAAGGCACGGGATGACAAATCCGAGCCCAGGAGGATCGCGATGCCGCCGGGAAAAACTAGGCTTCGGCCGGAGAGATAAAGCTCGAGTTCTAGATCGATTACGTGTCGAATTCAAAGGGATAAAGCCTGATTCTTGGGGGAAATGGAAGAGGAGGATAAGGAGATCAATTCCCCTCATCCAATCGGACATGGGGGTGAACGGTGGCGACGGATTTGGTGGGGAGGCGACGTGGCTCAGACTCGGGCCGACGGATAGAGGTTGAAGACGACCCCGACATGTGGGGTCCACATGTCGGTGGGAGAGAGAGGGGAGAGAGGGCATGGCTCGGCTAGGCCGGCATGGGCAGCAACGGAACGCGCATGGGGAGAGAGAGAGGAAGCTGGGCCAGGATTTGGCCCAAAAGCTTAGGAAAGAGATTTTATTTCCTTTTTAATTTAAATAATTCATGAAATACTATTTCATTTATTAAAAATACTTTTCTTGCTCAAATAATTCCCAGGAAACTCCAGAAAATAGATAAACAAGTAAAGTATTTAATAAAATTTTATCTTGCCCCTTTTATGTTGAGATATATCAAGATTTTATTAGGGGTTTCTCGTTTAGGCTTTTAAATAATTTCTAAAAAATGCATTACTGAATGAATTATTAAAATAAGCGATTTCCAAAGTGTGACAAACCTACCTCCCTTAAACAGAATCTCATCCCCGAGATTCAGAAGAATTGGCGAAAAGATGAGGATGGGCTGACTTCAATTCATCCTCTCATTCCCAAGTGGCTTCTTCCTCCGAATGATTACTCCACTGGACCTTGCATAAATGTATAACCCGGTTTCTGGTATTCCTCTCATTTGTTTCCAAAATTTGGATTGGCTTCTCAATATAGGTCAAGTCCTCTTGAATCTCTATCTGCTCAGGATCGGCTTCCTCCGTAGGCAGTTGTAAGCATTTCTTCAATTGTGACACATGAAACACATCATGAATCCTTGCCATAGACTGGGGCAAATCTAATTGATAGGCTACTTCACCTTTCTGGCTCACGATCTTGTACGGTCCCACAAAGCGAGGTGCCAACTTCCCCTTGGTTTGAAAGCGATGAACTCCTCGTAGTGGCGTAACTCGTAGGTACACATAATCTCCTTATTCAAAAGTCAAGTCCCTACAACGATTATCGGCATAGCTCTTCTGACAAGACTGAGCCACACGTAACCTTTCTTGGATGATCTTCACCTTTTCTTCTGCCTCTCTTAGGATATCGGTTCCAAAAACTTGATGCTCCTCGTTTGATCCCACAAAAGCAGAGTGCGACACTTCTGACCATACAAGGCTTCATACGGTGCCATTTGAAGACTGGCTTGGTAAATATTGCTGTAAGAAAATTCCGCGTAGGGCAAATTTTTATCCCAACTTCCGCCAAAATCTAGGGCACAAGCTCTCAACATGTCTTCCAAGATCTGGTTGACTCTCTCAGTCTGCCCATCAATCTAAGGGTGATAGGCGGTACTGAAATTCAAACGAGTACCCATCTCTTCCTAAAGCTTCTGCTAGAATTTTGAAGTAAACTGACTACCACGATCTGACACTTTTTTCTTGGGGACACCATGTAAACACACAATTCTTGCATAATTTTGCCAGTCTACTGCCTGAATAGGTCGTCTTGACGGCGATGAAATGCGCAACTTTAATAAGCCTATCGACCACTACCCAAATAGAATCATGGCCAAACAAGGTTCTGGGTAGACCAGTAATGAAGTCCATCCCAATTTCTTCCCATTTCCATTCTGGTATCTTCAACGGCTGTAGCAACCCTGCTAGTTTCTGATGCTCTGCCTTGACTCACTGACACACATCACATATAACGACATATTCTGCTATTTCCCGTCTCATTCTTGCCCACCAAAATTTCTCCTTAAGGTCTTGGTACATATTGGTACTACCAGGATGAATAGAATACAGAGTTTCATGGGCTTCTTTTAAGATAATATCCTTCAACTCCTTGTTGTCAGGTACACAAATTCTTTCACCCAACCATATGGTTCCCTACTCATCTTCTAGATAACCAATGGCTTTTCCTCTTCTCATATTCTTCTTGATTTCTTGAATATCAGGGTCATTAATCTGAGCCTCTCTAACTTGCTCTATAAGAGTGGGTTGTGCCTCTAAAGCTGCGACAAAGCCTTTACTAACTATTCCCAAGTTCAACTTCTCGAATTCCTAACATAACTCCCAAGGCAATTGTCGTCCCTCGGAAGCATTGCAATAGTTCTTTCGGCTAAGAGCATCTGCAACAACATTAGCTTTACCCGGATGATAATGAATTCCCATATCATAATCCTTGATTAGCTCCAACCATCTCCGTTGACGTATGTTCAGATCTAGCTGGGTGTTAACAGCAAAATTTGGTAAAGATATGCCAACAATCAAGACTGGATCCGACACGGATTTGATGGAATAAAGGAGTTTTCCAAAACAGTCAGCGCATCGGCTGAAGCCGTATCGACCGATATGGGATCGGACTCGGCAGCCGATACGGGTGTTCTAAGTCGGACTTGGTTGAGCCGATATGGGTAGCCTGGGTTCGTGTTGACTTCGGAGAAGGATTTGAAGACAATGCCAACTAGGAATTGAGTCCGAATAAGGCAATTATATCTATTAATTAGGAATAAGAGTTAGTTTCCTTTTTATATTATTGTGGTAAGAGTCTACCTAGGACTTGTTTGTTTAGGCAAGTTATAAATAGTGTTCGGCAAGGACAAGGTCTGTATGTATGGGTATAAATATAAACCCGAAGTCTATGTAAAACAACAACAGTTCAATACAACACTTTCGGCGCATCGCCACAATTTCTTTTTCGACGAGTTCATACTTCGAGTTTGTTAGCTGGAGGTATGACTTGTTAATTTACCACATAACTTAGCCAATCTAAGTCGATGGCTAATTTAGCCGTATCAGCCAAACCCTGCATAAGGTTTTGTCGGTATCGGCTAAATCAGTTTATTAGCCTAGATTAGCATAAGGTATCTACCACCCTGAAAAACATGCAAAGGTTTGATTGTCTAGATATCATGCATCTTTTTACACTTTGTGCTGTATCAGCCTTAGTCCTAATTAGAACTATGATCTTTAGCCTGTCTCTTGCTTGTAACAGGGTAGCATTGGGGTTTCAGCCAATCTTATCTGATATGACTGTCTAGCTTTGTTTAAATTTCTTTAATCATATTTTTCATGTTATATCTACCCCTTATACAAGGATCTCACTTTGGCTAAATATATCAAGTTTGCCTCGGTATATTTATCTAGATTGATATTCTTGTATAAGGCTGTATTGGAGTATTAGCCGATACATTATCTATTTGAACCTAGTTATGATTTCATCGGCTAGTATCTAATCTCTGTCTATAGATTATATGTTCACAGCCGATGAAGCATGATTAGGGTTTACTTTATTTTGTTTACCTTACACCTTAGAGCCGATTCAGTCAGATCGCATTAGCTAGGTCCATACGGTATGTCATCGGCTTATCGGCCAATCGGCTATCGTATATTTAACTATTTTATTATATATCTTGTTGGTTGCAGGATCAAACCAACTGGCATGCCCTGAACCCATTTGTCTAAGATTTGGACCTGCACTGGAGTGAAGCAAATCTCCCAAGCCGCCGTGTTTTGCATCAACACGCTTTTGGCACGCCTGGTGGGACAAGACTTTCAAGATATCCATCATGCCAGAAATAACTAAAGACAATGTTATCCCAGTAACGGTTGAACAATTGTCTGATGAGCAAAAGGCAAAGATGGATCAGATGACTCAAGCTTTTCACAAGATATATCTGGATTCTTTCACTGTTTCTTGGCATGGCAAAGTTATCCAACCAGGCAAAGTAGTCTTCCCAAAGCCAAAGGCAGAATCCAGTACCCAAAAAGATGGAGTCAAAACTGAAGAAATCAAGGCTAGAGAGGAAGAGCCAGCTATGGATGAGAATATCTCGTTACAAGATAGACTGGATTACGCAGTAGATCAAGCTTTGATTAATCAGTCTAATGTGTTGGTGAACACATTAACTAATGTGGTCAAAAAGGCGATTGATGGAACTATAGTTGAAGAGAAGGAAAAAGGCCTAGTAGACTTTCCAAATAATGTGTTTCCTCCATATAGGACCATCAAGACTGAGATCTCAGGTTCTTCAGGGATGCAACAACAATTTGTGCCTGGGGGGCAGATATCTCAGCAAGATCAACAAAATCAGGCTCCAAGGATTATACCATCAACATCAGTTGGATTACAAAATCCTATTCAATAGCCGATGGGAATTCAAGGAAATCAAGTTCCTATTCAACAGGCGATTTTGCCATTAACATCATCTGGGCCACAATATGTGCATCAGATACCTCAAAATTATCAATATCAATCTCATCCACCTTTCTTGGGTCAAACTTCAAGTTTTCAGCCTCAGTCGATATCACCTCAACAATATCGACCAAAACATGTTCCACAATACCAGTTTAACCACTGTGAGCAAGTTCCACAGTTTGTAGGGCAACAACAACAGTTGATTGGTATGATTACAGAAGTGGTTAGGGAAAAATTTGGTTTAAAACCCAAGGATAGTGAAAATATGTATCAGTATCCATATCCAGAGTATTTTGACAAAGTGCCATTGCCAAGCCGATACAAAATCCCAAACTTACTTGAAGTTTTCAGGACAGGACAATGTTTCTACATATGAACATATCAGCCGGTTTTTAACACAATGTGGGTATGCATCGGCTGTAGAAGCTTTGAAAGTCAGATTATTTCCATTATCATTGTCTGGATCGGCCTTTACATGGTTTTCTTCATTACCTTACAATTCTGTCAGAGGTTGGGCCGATCTAGAAAAACAATTTTATAGATATTTTTTCAATAGAGTCCAAGAAATGAAGTTGTCAGACTTAACATCAATCAGACAGAGGTCTGATGAGTCAGTTCCAGACTATATTCAAAGGTTTAGAGATATGAGAAATAGATGTTATAGTTTGAACTTGATTGCTTCATAGCTTGCTGATTTAGCTTTCCAAGGGCCGATAAAGGAAAGATTTTCTGCACAAGATTTTGAGAGTTTGGCTCATTTGGTTCAGAAAGTATCGGCTCATGAACAGAGATTCTAGGAGGCTAAGAGATTTACCAGGAAAGCTAATAATGTTAACAATATTTATAGCTATGAGTTAGAGTCAGAAGATGAAGACCCAGAGATCGGTTTGACAGAGTGGTCAAGAAACAAGAAAACTGTTGTTTATCAATGGGTCAAAGACAACGGAAAGGAAGAGAGATATGATTTTGATATCAACAAAGCTGATAGAATATTTGATCTACTTCTTCAAGAGAAGGAAATACAACTTCCAGTAGGTCATGTGATTCCATCGGCTAAAGAGTTGCGAAAAAAGAAATATTATAAGTGGCATAACACTCGATCACATCATACAAATGAATGCAAGATATTTAGGTTGCAGATCCAATCGGCTATAGAACAAGGCAGAATCAAGTTCGATGATGGAAAGAAGCCGATAAAGATTGAAGGCCATCCTTTTTCTGTTAACATGGTCCACACCAATGAAGCCGATAAGGGAAGTTATCAGACTTATCGACAAAATAAATTTAATTCTGTTAAGTTGATCAGCAAATACCAGAGAAAACAAGATAAGCAAGTCCAAATATATGCTCAAGATGATGAAGCTTGTTTTGATCCTCATTGGAGATGTGAGTTTTTTAGGTTTTGCTGGAACGAAGGGATGAGACTACCATCAATTGAAGATTGTCCAGGATGCAGTGATGCAGATGCAATATTCCAAGGTAGTTGTCATCAACCAAGGAATTCGAGAATTGAGAATCGGCCGATGCAGAGGAGGTTGTCAGTACACCAACGTTTGGGGCCGATTCATCAAGATTATTTCAAGGATGAAGGTGAAGACCAAGGGAAGTAAGTTCAAAACCCTCAATGATGTCCATCTGGAATTTTCACCAAGAATCAAAAAAGGAGGGTACAACGGCTGCGAAACCGAGAACAGATGCAGAAAGTTGATGAAGAGGTTGACTATCGGCTGCAACGAACCAGGAAGGAGTGGCGTGTCAAATTCAAAATTGTATTAGCCGATGAAGACAGAGCCGATAAGGTTTCAACATCTGCAAAAGGTAAAGCTATAGTTTCATCTTCAGTCAATATGGTGTTTGTGTTGCCAACAGAATACGGTATACATACAGCCGATGAGGAGATAGAAGAGTCATTGGCGAGGTTAACACTAACACCAAAACAAGCTATCTTCAAAAAACCTAAGGATGGTGAACATCGGCACTTGAGACCTTTATATATTAAGGGTTTTGTCAAGGGGAAGCCGTTGTCCAAGATGCTAGTTGATGGAGGAGCGGCTGTCAATCTTATGCCTTATACAACATTTAGAAAGCTTGCGAAGACTCTAGAAGATTTGATCAAGACCAACATGGTTTTGAAAAATTTTGGAGGGAATTCATCTGAAACAAAGGGAGTTCTAAATGTTGAGTTGACAGTTGGTAATAAAACAATTCCAACCATATTTTTTCTCATTGATGGAATGAGATCATATAGTTTGTTGTTAGGGAGAGTCTGGATACATGCGAATTGTTGTATACCTTCAACAATGCATCAAAGTTTGATTCAGTGGCAAGGAGATCAGGTAGAAACCGTGCAAGCTGACAGGTCAGTTAATGTTACTATTGTCGATTTAACTATCTGGGAGATGGAAGGAGTTGATTGCTTGTCAAGTAAAGTTTGGGAAGAAGATTTCTTAAAAGTGTCCAATTGTGATATTCAACCGATCGGTGATGAAGGACCTCAGTTGTTACTTTGACGACGTAGAGATTGGCCCCAATGCATATGTAAAAGATTATGTGGATGATTTTGAAGGAAAATTAGGTCAAGGGTTTATGTCAGCCGATGAGCTAGAAGTAGATATTGGTGATGGTGATAGATCTAGGCCAACATTTGTAAGTACTAAATTGTCAGATATATTCAAAGAGGAATTAATTAAGCTGTTAAAAGAGTATAAAGATTGTTTTGCATAGGAGTATCATGAGATGCCAGGACTTAGCCAATCTATTGTAGAACATCGGCTCCCTATTAAACCAGGATATCGGCCATATAAACAGCCTCAGAGACGATTCAAGCCAGAAATGTATGATGCTATCAAGGCTGAGATTACGAGACTCTATGATGCTAATTTTATAAGGTCGTGCCGATATGCTGAGTGGGTTTCAAATATAGTGCCAGTAATCAAGAAAAATGGGAAGCTTAGAGTTTGTATTGATTTCAAAGATTTGAACAAAGCTACACCCAAGGATGAGTACCCAATGCTGATTGCTGATTTATTGGTTGATGCAGCTTCTGGACATAAGATTATTAGTTTTATGGATGATAATGCAGGATATAATCAAATTTTTATGGCTGAAGAAGATATTCACAAAACAACCTTTCAGTGTCCTGGTGCAATCGGCTTGTATGAGTGGGTTGTTATGACTTTTGGTTTGAAGAGTTCTGGTGCTACATATCAAAGGGCTATGAATTATATTTTTCATGATCTCATTAGTGTATTGGTTGAAATTTATATTGATGATGTGGTTGTGAAATCTAAAAAGATTGATGGACATATAGTTGATTTACGAAAAGTGCTGGAAAGAACAAGGAAGTATGGTTTAAAGATGAATCCCAACAAATGTATTTTTGGTGTATCGGCTGGCCAATTTCTTGGTTTTCTAGTTCATGAAAGGAGGATTGAGATAACTCCGAGGAGTATAAATGCTATTAAGGATATCGAACCTCCACAAAATAAAACCAAGTTGCAATCCTTAATCAGCAAAGTTAATTTTGTAAGGAGATTTATCTCTAACTTATCAGGAAGAATTGAGTCTTTTACTCAATTGTTGAGGTTGAAAGCCGATCAGGAATTTGTTTGGGGAGAAAAGCAATAGAAAGCGTTGGACAATATTAAGGAATATTTGAGTTCATCTCTAGTTTTAATGCCACCTCAGAGAGGGATTCCGTTCAAGCTTTACTTATCGGCCGATGAGAAGTCTATCGGCTCAGTTCTAGTTCATGATGTTGATGGGAAAGAAAGGGCAATATTTTACCTTAGCAGAAGGCTTCTGGATATAGAGACAAGGTATACTCCTATTGAGAAATTGTATTTGTGTCTATATTTTTTATGTACAAAGTTGAGGCATTATTTGCTTTCAAATGAGTGCACAATAGTTTGCAAGGCCGATATAGTAAAATATATGCTATCGGCTCCAGTTTTGAAAGGTAGAGTTGGGAAGTGGATTTTTGCCTTAACATAATTTGATCTTAGATATGAATCGGCTAAAGTAGTAAAAGGACAAACAATTGCCGATTTTATTGTTCAGCACCGAAGTGAGTCAGTTAATTATGTTGAGATGATGCCTCGAACGATATTCTTTGATGAATCTATTTGTGCACATGGTTGTGGTATCGGCTTAGTAATTTTAACGTCTAAGGGGGAAAGTTTTGAGTTTGCTTTTATAATCAAATCTTATTATACAAACAATCAAGTTGAGTATGAAGCAGTGCTTAAGGGTTTGCAACTCTTGAAAGAAGTCGAAGCCGATGCTATTAAGATTGTTGGAGATTCATTGTTGGTAATCAATCAGTTGTCAGGGGAATATGAATGCAAGAATGAGATCTTGAGGGTTTATAATGAGAAGTGCCAAGAGTTGATGAAAAATTTCAAGGTTATTACTATGAAGCATATTCCCAGAGAGTAGAATGTTAAAGCCAATGATTTAGCTCAAGGTGCATCGAGCTATATGCCGATGTTGAAAGATGTTGATATTGAGGTTGCAGAAGTTGGTGCCGATGATTGGATGTATAATATTATTAATTATTTGAAGAATCCTTCTCAGTCGGCGTCGAGAAAGTTGAAATATAAAGTTTTAAAATATGTGTTGCTTGATGAGGATTTATATTATCGGACGATTGATAGAGTTTTACTTAAATGTTTGAACCTGGAGGAGGCTAAAGTTGTCATGTGTGAAGTTCATGAAGGGATTTGTGGAACACATCAATCGGCTCATAAAATGGTTACTTAGAAGGGTTGGATATTTTTGGCCGACAATGCTAAAGGATTTCTTTAGATATTATAAGGGTTGTCAAGATTGTCAGAAATTTGAAGCCATTCAGAAAGCACCAGCATCGGCTATGAATCCGATTATTAAGCCATGGTCGTTCAGAGGTTGGGGAATTGATATGATCGGCCAGATTAAGGGGCATAAATATATCTTGGTGGCAACGGATTATTTTACAAAATGAATTGAAGCAATTCCTTTAAAGAAAGTTGATTTCAAAGATGCCATTGAGTTTGTGAAGGAGCATATAATTTATCGGTTTGGGATTCCACAAACTATTACAACGGATCAGGGATCTATTTTTGTAGCCGATAAGTTTATTCAGTTTGCTGATAGTATGGGTATCAAGTTGTTAAATTCTTCTCCTTATTATGCACAAGCTAATGGGCAAGCTGAAGCTTCTAACAAAAGTTTGATCAAGTTGATTAGGAGGAAGATTGTTGAACAACCTAAAAAGTAGCATACAACTCTGGCCGATTCGCTATGGGCTTACCGGATGGCATGTCATGGGGCTACACAAGTGCCACCTTATCAACTTGTATATGGGCATGAAGCTATTCTGCCATGGGAGACTAACATCGGCTCAAGGAGGATTGCTTTGCAAAATGAGTTATCAGCTGATGATTATCATAGCCTGATGATTGATGACTTGGAAGATTTGGCATAGGTCCGATTGCGCGCTTTAGAAAAGATCAAACGAGATAAGAAAAGAGTTTCGAGACATTATAATAAAAAAGTTGTGCCAAAGTCTTTTGAGGAAGGAGAGCTTGTTTGGAAGTTGATCAGGCCGATACGGACCAGAGATAACAAATTTAGAAAGTGGTCACCTAATTAGGAGGGACCCTATCAAATTCATAGTTGTGTGCCTAGAAATGCATATTTGCTTGAAGGTCTTGATGGAGAGGTTTTCGGAAAAGCTTTAAATGGAAAATATTTGAAAAAGCATTACCCAAGTGTTTGGATCAATTCATAATTGATTATTTAGCTGATGTATCGAAAAGCCGATGTATGGTAACATCGCCTTGAGATGGCTGATATAAATTATCGCCCTTAGACCAAAAATATGACAAAACATGGGAATCACGAGTGTGGAAGCCAAAATTGGTTGAGAAGCCGATGGATATATTACACAAAAAGGGTTCAAGTTTAGCAAGACAAAGTATATAAAAATTTTTAAAATTTTTACATCAACCCAAGAAGTTTTGGATTGCCAATATCGCACACAGGCAGATTTGTTCGACTTCATCAATTACACGTGCATCATCGGCTTCAGTCCCAGGGATCGGCTTCAGGGTTTTGTTGAGGATTGCTAAGTGTTTGGCTGATGCTTTTAATTTGGCTGTTTGATCTTTGATGGTTTTTGGGAGATCGGTCAATCTTTGTTTTTCTTGAGTAATCTCCTTGCGGGTTTGTTCCAGCTTGGCCAAGAGATTAGCTTCTTGTTGTTCAAGCTCGGTGATACTTTTTGTACTATTTCTGAGCTAATTGTGAGTTCATCCAACTTGGCCTTGTTTTCATTGACTTGCTGTCGGCTGGTTTGAATGGCTACTTCCATGTCTCGGCGCTCAAGCCGATCAGCTATCCTTTGTTTAGCCCTTTGGAGTTTGAATTGGTGTTGTTCAAGGAACATGGCTAGAGATATGATATCTGCAAACTCTTGAGGAAGTTGGTCTTGGATTTCCTGAAACCTACATCTGATCGGCCCACAGTTGGTAACTAAGGCGTCTAGAGAAGATCCCAGCCGATCAGCTATATCCAGGAGTCTTGCCCTTAAGTCATCAGAAATAGGAGACTAGGTTTTGCTTGTTGCTTCTTCATCTTCTTCATCCAGGAACTGTTTGATATCAAAGGAGAACATATCAGCCAAGTTCTGCAAAAGGAAATTCATGGTTAAGAGAGGATATGATTGAGCTGAAAAGGAATGTTTTTGATAAGGTTTACCTAGACCATCGGCACAGCAGTTGTTTTTTCTTGTTCTTCTACATGATGGCTACCAGCGGCAGAAGGAGCTTGATCACTTGGAGATGGCCGATGAGGAGAAGCTGATGGAGCTCTTGGCTGAAGAAGAGATAAGTATTAGTTGTTTTTATCGGCTGATGGTGTAAGGTTAAGGGTTTTTGAAGTTTACTGATGCTACTGGAGAAGCTTGAGGATGTGGAGACAAGGGGGGCATCAGGAAGTTCTTGTCCTTGGCCATAGCCATACCATTTTGGGCTGCAAAAAGCAAGTGTTAGTAATTTTGTTAAAAAGTTTAGTCTGAAGATGAATTGTATCTTACCTTCACCTTGTCGATTGTTTTGCGTTGACGTGGTTTTGGTGAGGCTTGAGTATCTGATTTAGCCAGTGATCTTGGAGGAATGGCTGCATCGGCTGGGGTTGCATCGGCTGTAGTCTGGTCTTCGGTGTCGCTCATATCGGCTGCAGCTTTGTCAATTTCTTCCTCCATGATTGCTTTGTCCAAGAATTCTTCAACATCAGAATCAAAAGGAGAAATGCTATCGGCAGGTTTCCTAGGGGATTCAACTTTGGGTTTCTTTGTCAACTTCTTGATGACCGGTGGTTTGCGCTTCCCACCAGCTCTGGGTATTGACTCCTTGACTTGGCCTTCTAGCAAAGATGCTACCGTAGGGGCAGCGAAGCCGATGATCGATGGAGCTAGGTCTCCTGATGGCATTAAGGCCGATGCATACACGATCGGCTGACCTCTTAAGCTTTGAGCTGGAGGAAGAATATCTGGAACCTGCAAAGGAGAAAGTTAGATAATTTTTGAGAGATAAAATTTGATGTTGGTTGAAAATGAGAAAGCTTACCTGAGGGCTAAGAGAAGGGATGATTGTAGTCAAAAAGTAGCTAGCTGGTAGATGGAACAAATGCTTCTTACAATCACTCCACTATTTGTCAAACAATTGGCTGCGCAAGAGATGGATGTTTACATGGTTCAGAGATCCAAGTACAGGACCCTCAATGTTTAGAATCTGTCCACCTTTGTCTGGATTTTTTTTAGAAGTGCAAGCTGATTGGAAGTTGGCCTAAACCAAGTTGTCTTGTAGCCGATGTTGGGTGATAAAATTTATTTAATTAATTAAAGTGCCATGTGACAGCTTAGAATACTTTGTAGAAAGTTCAATAAACTTTTAGTATATAATAAAAAATAAACAGATTAATAACTTATACAAGAGGGTTTAAAATATTTGTTTATTTATTTGTAAATACCTACAAGATCGATATGTGCATGGGGTCATCTCTCTGCATACACGGCCGTGCAGCCCTTGGAATGCACAGTAAGCTTAGCGTGAGAAGAGATAAGTTAGAAATAAAGAGGCATAAGTTATTTAAGTTTTTTTATATAGGCATTAGACAGTTAACTACCAGATAAATAAAAAGGGAGAGCTAGGGAAAAGTCACGTGGGATGTGCAAATGCTAATGCGTGGCCAGTCGCCTCCCCCGCGACTGGGACACATGGCGCGTGCAGAGAGGGCAGGGCGGCGGCGGAAGGCGCGTAGGAGGCTACACGTGAGTGCTTTTTTTGTTTTTTTGGTTTCTGTTGGTTTCTTTCCCGTTTCTTTTTTGTTTTTTAATACATACGTACGTATACAAATATACATGTACAGTATATTTTTTGTTTTTTATATGTATATATATAAACTTTGTATACGTGTATTTGTTTTTTATACATATAAAAAATTATATATATATTATATATACATATGTATATACTTTATATACATATAATACAAAATTTATACGTATGTATATACATACGTATATAGAGAGAGAGAAGAGAGGATAGACTATAGGGGGAACCGATCGCGCGGGGGCACGGCCAAGCAACCACCCACGCATCAGCCATCCACCGTGGGGTGCGCATTCCTTGTGCAAAGGGCAGGCAGCCAGGGATGCGTGCGTTCTACGGAGGGACAGGGTCACAGGGAGAGGATTTTGGAGGATATGTATTGTTTTGATTTTTTTAGAAAAATATATCTAATGGTGCAAAATAAGGATATGGGTTGTTTTGATCTTCTTATAAACTATTGGTGCAAAATAAGGGGTCCATCTGTTTAAGTGAAAATCGAGGGCTAGATGTTTTGTTTTTTCTTAGGATTTCTAGGATTTTTTTCTGATTTATTAGAGTGCCACGTGACGACTTAGAAGCGCTTATAGGAAGTTTAATAGATTTTTAGTATATAATAGATAGATGGAGATTTTACTTTGAAATGACACTATGTACAATGGAGATTTTCAGTTCTTACTTTGTTTATGTTTGACGTGACGTAAAATTCGCGTTGTTGTATTACATAGCTTTCATTCGGATTACTTATGTATGGAGACATGTGTTACACATGCATGATTACACAATTACTACTATACTAATATACTCTCTTCGTCCTAAAATATAAGAACTTTTGGATGGATTAGCACATCGTTTCTGTCTAGATTCATAGTATTAGGATGTGTTTCATCTATGCAAAATTCGTTATATTTTGGGACGGAGGAAGTAAAACGGAGAAGTTCTATTCTTTCCTAGGTACACCCAGTAAAATGTACGCACAATTCCCTCAGTCGTTGTACAGCCGTAAGATCCTAGGATCCAGCGGTCCAAATCGACCAAAACCCGTGTGTCTACCAATGCTACCAGGATCACTGAGTTCACCTCCCATCCCCATCGCGCTAACCCCTCCTCCCCGCATTAACACCGCCATCGCATCGGCATCGCACCAATCCCTCCTCCCAGTGCTGTCACCACCGTCGCGTCCTCCTCCTTGGATGACGCCTCCTTAGTCCTCACTCCACCACGTTCCACCCCACGAGTCGCGCCCTCCTGCTATGGTCCAGGGTTCACCTTATCGTGTGGGCTAGGGTTACCGCCCCCCCCCCCCCCCCCCCCCCCCCCCNTAGCCGCATGGTTACCGCAAAAAACCATGCAAAAATTGCATTCAAAAATTTGAATTCAAATTCTCAGTGGTATCGCGGTTTCGCCACGGTTACCACACGGTTTGACGTGGTAACCGCGATATTTGCGCGGTTATCACGGACTGTGTAGAAGAAAAACTAAGAATGAAATACAACGAGGAAAAAAAATCAAAAATAGGGTTAAATGTGTGTAGAAATTGGGGATAATTGGAAGAATATGTACAATACTTACAAATCTAACTTTTGAGCGTAAAATTCAAAAATTCACCAAATTTCACATGAGCAACAAATGACCCATTATCGTTAAAAGTAAATTTACATCACTAAACATGAAGATATCTACTCACCCAACAAATAACATACTATACAAAACCATTTTCCACATCACTACCCTAATTCACAATGTATATTTAACGTAAATCACAAACACTCCACAATGACATATACAACTAAGGCTACTACTTGCACAATGTATATCACTAACATCAAACACTCTGCAAAGTATATTTGACATATACAACTAAGGCTACTATTGCATAACATTGACAAAATCATGCACAATGTAATTCACCTAAACCCAAAATATATTGCTATTATTTAACAAATCCTAAACCCTAAATATACCGGGGAGAGGAGGAAACCATGGTTTTATGGGCGATTACCATGGCTTTTCACACGATAACCACGCGGTTAGTTGCGGTAACCGCCACACGCGACGGCGCGACCAACTATCTACTTGCAGCGATTATTGTTAAAAATCGCGAGATAACTTGTCACGCCCAGAGATTCGCTAACCCGAAATCCAAGCAGAATGTGCATTCAATCCCTGTCCAGGACCGACCAGGGTACACAAACAACAAAGTTGACATACGGATCCAAGTCTAACAAACACCATAAAAATATCTTACATAAATACAGCGGAAAAAGATAAACAAGCTACTCTAGATAACTAGACGCTCGCAGCGTGGCAACACCATTCCACGGGGATCCTCGACGGCAACCACAAGCCTACTCCTCAGAATAGCCTCCATCGGAAACGTACTCCAACTCTGGTGTGGGGAGAAATAGAGCAAGGCTGAGTACTACCCACTATACTCAACAAGTCATACCGGAAAGGGAGAAATGATGCAAGTAAAAGCCAAGGAGGCTGGAGAGGTTTGTTTGCATGAAATACGCATTTAAATACAGTAGTTGAATATGGTAAAGCAGTTGAGTTATTAAAGCAAAGTTAAATCATCTCTACCCCACGCTACACCACGTTGTGGCAGTCCCAATCCACCACCTAAACTACACCAGTTCCATTAAGTCATGTTAATAAAAGTATAGCTAATCACGGTGAATCTGGTTGATCGCCCATAACCGCGGGTATGGCTATTCGAATAGTTTTACTCTGATCAGATGTGTACAACTGTACCCACAAGACATAGCCCCACGACACGTTACCATGTGCCGGCATACCACCACGGTACACCGAAAAGAGACTGTGACAGGACCCTTCGCACAACCCTCCCTAACCAAGCGCACCACACCATAGGTTTCGCCCCCACCTTTAAACCAAGGCAGGCAGCCCCCACTCGTGCCTAGGTGAATTCGGAAGCCGATCAACGAGTAAACCCCTACCGAATCAACTCCAGCACGCCCACCCTTTCTTGGATGCGTCGGCTAGGAAAAGCCACACTACAAGCCCAGCCGTTGCCCATGCTGGCTTGAGGAAAGTACGGTAATTCTTTCGGGGTTTCCCGCGAACCGGTCCTTAATTGTCATGAGCACGACCATCAAAACCATATGCTCACAACCCACCATTAATCAGGTTTTAGTTGGACGAATTAATTGATCAATCACGATTAGCCATCGTGAGCTACCATTAAATATCCATCATTAAATAATAATGAAGCATTCATTATTCCAAGGGTGTGCTAATGTTTCTAAGCAAGGCTAAGCATGTTCTAACCTAGCGACTACTCAAATTATTTTCCATGCTACCAAAGGAACAGGATATTTGAAACATAAGGCTAAGTACAATAGGTAATTAAGCCCATAAATGACATTATAAAACAATGCAATATTTAGAGAAAAAAATAACACATTCACAATTTAGGTACAACATGTTCAAGTGAATAAGCATGCCTTGCCTTGCTCTTGCACTGGATCGACCTCTGCAACAACCTCAAAGTACACAGGAGTGTCGGAATTACCGGATTCTAAACGAAAAACAAAACACACAAGCAAACAGACTATAAGTCTACTGAAATAGAGAACAAACCAATTTTAATGGATTCTTGGCATTTTTATGAATTTTTTGCAACTTGAATGGACTCAAACGGAGTCCGGATGAATTAGTTATGAATTTTAGAAGATTAACTTTGTTTTTACTATCAACAAAAAAGTCCTTATTTGATTTATTGCGCAATAATCTCAAGGGATGACGTTAGCAGAGGAGGGGCGGCGGCGCCGACAGGTGGGCCCCACCTGTCGGTGGCACGGGGCCTCGGTCCACAATGGACCGAGTCCATGGGCCGGCAGGCGAGCCGCGCACCACGTGGCGCACGCGTGGCGCCGACGCGGCGGCCACGCGGCGGCAATGGCTGGCACATGGCGGCGCACGCGACGGCCAGTGCGGGCTGCGCGGGCGGCGCGCGCGAGCGGCGGTCGAGCGGCCGCCGGGCGAGCGGCGGCCGAGCGGGCGACGACACAGAGAGAGAGGAGAGAGGGAGGGAGAGAAGCTCACCGGAGTCGGGGAAGACGATGGCGACAGAGGCGCTAGAGGGCATGGGAGTGGATGGCAAATGGGAAAAAAGAGAGAGGGGAGTGCGGGTAGAGTTTTTATAGGGAGCCGGGGAGCTAGGGGTGGCCGGTGGCGTCCGGATTTCTCGCCGGAGTTGGGGAGAAGAGAGGAGAGAGTCGGAATTCGGTTGTGAATCCTGCATTCCACGGTGCGGCACAGGCGGCGCGGAGTTGGGGAAGTGGGTGCGGATGGCGTGGGCTACGCGGGAAGGTGGGCGGCGGCGCGAGCGGCGCGGCCGGGCGTGGTCGGCCGGCTAGGGAGGGGAAGGCCCGACAGGTGGGCCCCACCTATCAGTGGCCCGAGAGGAAGAGAGAGGCCAAGTGGACTTGGCGACACGGGCCGCGGTCTTGGACTGGCCCGGGGAGGGGAAGGCCCAACAGGTGGGCCCCACTTGTTGGTGGCCCGGGAGGAAGAGGGAGGCCAAGTGGACTTGGCGACACGGACAGCGGTCTTGGGCCGGCTCAGGGAGGGGGAAGGGCGCGCGCGGTCGGCCCGAAGAAAGGAAAAAGAAAAAGAAAAAAGGGATTTTCCATGGATTTAATTATTGCGGTGTGGGTTTTTAATTGATTAAAATTAATTTTAGGGCTCTGAAAATTCCATTAAAAATCCTGTTAATGTGTTTTAACCTGGGGAACTCAAGGAAAATCCCACCATGCCATTTCCACTTATTTAAATATATTTTTAAATTGGGATTTTGCTCTAGGTTAATTAGGCAATTTCTTTCGAGCGATTTATTTAATGAATTTAAAGCTAGAAAGGAAAACTCCAGGGTGTGACAAACCTACCCTCTTAAACGGAATCTTGACCCCGAGATTCGACGAAGATGTGCGGATGGGTGGCTTTCAACTCGTCTTCTCTTTCCCAAGTGGCTTCTTCCTCTGAGTGGTGGCTCCATTGAACTCGGCAGAATCTAATGACTTTACTTCTTGTCTTTCTTTCGCCGGTCTCGAGGATGCGGGTTGGCCTTTCCATATAAGTCAAGTCCTTTTGAATTTCAATCTAATCAGGGTTTGCTTGCTCCTCGGGTACCCTTAAGCATTTCCTCAATTGAGACACATGGAAAACATCATGAATGCCGAGCATGTTGGAGGGGAGTTCAAGCCGATAGGCAACTTCACCTCGGCGCTCTAGAATTTTGTATGGCCCCACAAAGCGTGGTGCTAGCTTTCCCTTGGTTTGGAAACAGTGCACGCCTCAAAGTGGTGTGACCCGAAGGTACACATGGTCCCCAACATCAAAGATGAGCTCTCTTCGGCGGTTGTCTGCGTAGCTCTTCTGCCGGGACTGTGCGATCCTCAGCCTTTTCCAAACTGTTCTAACTTTTTCCTCTGCGTCGTTTAGGACTTCAGTCCCAAACAACTGGCACTCTCTGGTTTGGTCCCAAAAGAGCGGAGTGCGGCACTTCCGGCCGTACAATGCTTCGAACGGTGCCATCTGTAGGCTGGCCTGGTAGCTGTTGTTGTATGAGAATTCGGCGTATAGCAGGCTTTTGTCCCAAGCCCCACCAAAATCAAGTGCACAAGCTCTCAACATGTCTTCCAAGATCTTGTTGACTCGCTCGGTCTGACCATCAGTTTTAGGGTGGTAAGCGGTACTGCAGTTCAAACGAGTTCCCAACTCTTCTTGTAGTTTCTGCCAAAATTGCGAAGTAAACTGGCTCCCACGGTCGGACACAATCTTCTTAGGTACCCCATGCAAACTCACGATCCTTGCCAAATAGAGTTCTGCCAATTTCTTTCCCGAGTAGGTGGTGTGTATTGGAATGAAGTGAGCGACTTTGGTGAGTCGATCTACGATCACCCAAATGGAGTCGTGCTCCGTTGCTGTTCTTGGCAAACCTGTCCATCCCAATCTCTTCCCATTTCCATTCCGGAATCTGAAGAGGCTATAGTAACCCTGCTGGTCTCTAATACTCCGCCTTCACTTGCTGACATACGTCGCAGAGTGCGACGAATTCGATGATTTTCCTTCTCATGCTAACCCACCAGAACTTCTCCTTGAGGTCTTGGTATATCTTGGTGCTGCCAGGGTGAATTGAGTATTGGGTCTGATGAGCTTCCGTAAGTATTAGATCCTTTAGTTCCTTGTTCTCCGGAACGCATATTCTTTCTCCCATCCAGATTGTCCCGTGCTCATCCTTGGTGAAGTCTCGTGCTTTGCCGACTCTCATATTCTTCTTGAGTTCGGCTATCTCAGGGTATTGACCTGGGCTGCTCGAACTTGCTCCACGAGCGTGGGCTGCGCCTCAAGAGTAGCCACGAATTCGGGTTCTACAATACCTAGGTTTTAGGTGTTCGAACTCTCGTTGCAATCTGCCACACATTCCCTCAGTACAGCGTTGCAGTAGCTTTTCCTGCTCAAAGCATCAGCCACCACATTAGCCTTACCAGGGTGATAATGTATTTCTAAATCATAATCCTTGATCAACTCCAACCATCGGCGTTGTCGGAGGTTCAAATCGGGCTGAGTGAAAATATACTTCAGATGCTTGTGGTCAGTATAGACTTCACAACGGTTACCAATGAGGTAGTGCTGCTAGATTTTCAATGCGTGAACCACTGCTGCTAATTCCAAGTCATGAGTGGGGTAGTTGTTCTCGTGTGGGCGCAGTTGGCGTGAAGCATATGCGACCACCCTGCCTTCTTGCATCAATACACACCCCAACCCTTGGCAGAATGCATCACAGAACACCTGGAAGTCTTTTGTCTGATCAGGCAAAATTAATACTGGTGCGGACACCAATTCCTTCTTAAGCTCCTCAAAGCTTCTGTTGCATTCTGCTGACCACTTGAATTTTTCATCCTTTTTCAGCAACTGTGTCATTGGCTTGGCAATCTTGGAGAAATTCTCAATGAATCGACGGTAATAACTAGCGAGTCCCAAAAAACTCCTGATTTGCGAGACCGTGCGTGGAGGCGTCCACTTGGTAACTGACTCCACGTTTGACGGGTCTACCGCCACTCCTTGAGAGGTGATGATGTGGCCTAGGAACTGAACCTCCTTGAGCCAAAAGTCACACTTGCTAAACTTAGCATACAATTGGTGTTCCTTCAACTTCTCGAGTACCAGGCAGAGGTGTTGCTCATGCTCCTCCTTGGACTTGGAGTAAATGAGTATGTCGTCGATAAATACCACGACAAACTTGTCCAGAAACTCCATGAACACCTTGTTCATTAGATTCATGAAAAAGGCCGGTGTATTGGTAAGTCCAAAAGACATGACAGTGCACTCAAACAACCCATACCGAGTGATGAATGTCGTCTTCGGAATATCCTCTTCTTTGATCCTCAACTGGTGATACCCTGATCGCAGGTCTATCTTGGAGAACCACGTTGCTCCTTTCAGCTGCTCAAACAGATCATCAATCCGGGGTAGCGGATATTTGTTCTTGATGGTCACATCATTGAGGGCGCGATAGTCGACGCACATCCTCTTGGTCTTATCTTTCTTCTCCACGAAGATCACCGGGGCACCCCAAGGTGATGTGCTCGGGCGAATGTATCCTTTCTGCAACTGCTCGTCGACTTGCTTCTTGACTTCTGCCAACTCGTTGGCTGCCATCCTGTAGGGCCTCTTGTGTATCGGGGTAGTTCCCGATACTAGGTCGATCCAAAATTCGTTTTCTCTCTTTGGTGGCATTGTGGTTAAGTCATCTGGGAAGACCTCAGGGTACTCTCGGACGATGGGAATATCCCCCAACTCCTTAAGGTCTTTCCCTACTACTGCGGTCTGTTCCACCCCATTGACCTGATTCAAGCACACTCTCTGCTTCTAGGGTGTCGGTGACTGGAAGGTCACCACTTCTCCTTTTCCATTAACCAAGGTGATGGTGCGGCTTGCGCAATCAATAACTCCCTTGTGCCTTGTTAACCAATCCATCCCAAGAATGACATCTAGGTCTTTGGATTCAAGAAGGATAAGGTTGGCTAGAAATTTGGAACCTTGGATTTCTATTGCCACAGAGGGACAGTATTGAGTCGTGGTCTTCTCATTCCCAGAAGTGTGAACCCACATAGGCGTTCTAAGTTCCACTACTGACAACCCATGCGTCCCAGCAAAACGCTTGGATAAAAAAGAATGCGTAGCACCAGAATCAAAAAGTGTGATGGCCGGAATTGAGTTGACAAGAAACGTACCCAGTACCACTTCTGGTGCAGTCTGCACCTCCTCTGCAGACGCATAGTTGACGCAAGCATGGACAAATTTTGGTCCCACGCGCCTTGGCTTTGGACACTTGTCGGCGAAGTGGCCGGGCTCGTTGTAGTTGAAGCAGAGCATTGGCTTTCCGCCAGACTCTTTCTTGAGTTGAGCTGATTGAGCCGACTGAGCTGGGGCCATTGGTGGGCGTGGAGCTGGGTTGCAGCTGGGCTGCCCACTGTTGTTGTTGCGGTTGCCAGTGTTGTTGGTGTTGAAGTTGCTAGGGTCGTAGGGTCGGTGTTGGCGAACAATCATGGTGGAAGGTCCACCCTGCTGTCCGG
The DNA here is from genome assembly GCA_008326285.1 of Oryza officinalis. Lineage (NCBI taxonomy): Eukaryota > Viridiplantae > Streptophyta > Magnoliopsida > Poales > Poaceae > Oryza > Oryza officinalis. The sequence continues at coordinate 22,999,420 of BDMV01000005.1, forward strand.
CGATGAAACGGGGCTTCTGTTGGCTCCCCTGGTGCACCCTGAGTTGAGTTGCCTTCCTCTTACAGTCCATCTTGTTGCGCTGGTCCTCTTAACGGATTGCCTTGTCGACCAACTTTTCAAAGTCAGCATAATCTCCCAAGATTAGCTGGTTGGTCAGTTCATCATCCAGGCCGGAGAGAAACCTTTCCTGCCTTTCTGCATCGGTGCGTACGTCCTCCAGGGCGTAGCACGCGAGACGGTTAAACTCATGAAGATACTCCGTCACTGTCTGGTTGCCCTGGTGGAGTGCTCTAAATTCCCTCTTCTTCTGTGCCACGATGCCGTCGGGAATTTGGGCCTTCTTGAAGCTGTGGCAGAACTCCGCCCAGGTGACTTCTGTCCCGGGTGGACGGGTGACCAAATAATTATCCCACCAAGCTGAAGCGGGACCCTACAGCTGGTGGGTGGCGAAAGTGACCTTCTCTTGATTGTTGCACTGTAGCAAGTTGAGTTTCTTCTCAATGGCATGGAGCCAGTCATTCGTCTCCATGGGGTTAGTGGTGCTTGAGAAAGTTGGCGGCCGAACGCGAAGGAACTCTGGCAGCTTGGATTGGGGTGGAGGGCCAAATTGCTGGTTCTGCTGAGCCAGCTGCTGCTGCTGCGCCTGTTGCTGCATCTGCTGCATCATCTATTGTTGCATCTGCTGGTGCTGCTGTTACATCTATTGCATCATTGTTGTCATCATTTGTGTTTGGCTGGCTAACACCTGAGCGATTCTCAGGTGGTGGGGGTGGGAGAACGTTGTTGTTTTCTCTGTTGGCTTGTGCTCCTCCCGAGGGGTCCTCATTGCCGCTGGTGTTACCACTTGTCCTTGTGTTGACCAGCTGGAGGAGAAGAACCAGCAGAAAGAGATGGAAGAGAAAAAAACAGACTGCTCAAAAACTAAGCTTTATTATATTATAATTAAACTGCAATTGTTCTGATCTAATTTAAAACACTTTAAAACAACAAGCAGATCCTTATTAAGACAGTCATACCATAGGCACATGATATCGACCATCGGCTAACCCCCAAGTATCAAACCTAACACATGGAAACTAGCAAGGAAACAAACTAAGTAAAACGATAAAGCTAAGGGTAGCGAGCCTAATGCTCGGAGCGGCTCCTGCGGTCGGTGGAGTCATGGTTGGGCTCCTGCTCGTCTCCTGGCTCCTCCGAACGGCTCCTGGAGTCGGCCATGACGGTGTCGCCACTGGTTGGCTCTGAGCTAGAACCACTGTCGTTGCTGCCGCTGGGTGTGGCACGCAACCAACCTCCACTGCCACTAGCTGGACCCTGGTAAGCAGACGCTGGGACGAAGGTGATGGTGAACACTGGTGCTGACGATGCAACTGGTGAGGGCGGCGAAGCTGGCGCTAGAGCTGGTGCTGACGAAGGCAGGTGGAAAAGAGGAAGCGACTCGGGAGCTGGAGGCGGGTTCCTCGGTGCAAGTTGGATGCGCACCGGGGTTGTAGTCGTCTTCCTGGGCGTAGTGCGGATCCTGGGGCCACCTGGCGCTGGACGCCCCTGCAGCCTAGCATTCTCAGCCTTAAGGCGAGCGACCTCGTCCTCCAAGCAGGCTATCTTGATCAGCTTCTAGTCATTGAGGGCCTTGGATGCCTTATGGAGGTCGGTGTGCATCTTGTCCAGTCCCTTCATCACCGAGCACATGAGTCCAAAGGTGGTGTCATTTTCTACAGTCGTCGGGCGAAAGGTGCTAACGTCGCTGTTAGCAGAACGACGAGGGTGGTAGCGGTACGTAGAGGCACAGAAGACGTAGGAGTGCCTGTCGCTGATCCTGGTCATCATCCTATAAGCTGCCTCCTGACAAGCACGCACAACATTGCCTCCAGAAGCCTCGACCACCATGTTGGGAAGACTGGTGCCCACAAAACCATGGACCTCCAAACGAACTCTGTGCAGGAACTCGCCACTGAGAGGCTCGATCGTAGTATACTCCGGCGCTTCAGGGTAACCCATAACTAAAGTCATGCGGGCAAGCTCTACCACACAACCGTCCATATCCTCGCCACGGTGCGTAGGGGGAAAACCTGCCATCTACAGAGGACAAAGGGTGGGAATCAATGCATGCTCAAATTCAAATTAAAGAAAGCAATTTAAAGGACTCAGGTAAATAAATGAGTAACAAAAGAAATTTTGTGCATGAAACATTTTATATGCATCAAATAAGCACTAATGCCATACTAAAATGATGGGAAAATATTATAATAGCAACATTATTAAAATAGTATTAATAGTAAGAACCAAAGTAAATAGGTTTTACATCCCATATGACTTAGCTAGGGCCTAATGCACTTTCCCGACAAATTTTCAAATTGAATCCAAACGAACTCCGAAATTTACCATCCCAAAATTTCTAAAACTCCAGACTAACTTTAGTTAAGGAAGTCCCCATCAAATAAACGACCCGACTTTTTCCCATAAATCCCAAGGAATAAAAATTCCGAATTTTCCCAAAACAACTCCAAGTGAAGGGCGAATGCACATGAAAGAGTTTCAGAGGGCTCTTAGGGTTTCCAGTTGGCCTATCCTACAGTCAAGCTCGGCTCTGATACCAACATGTCATGCCCAGAGATTCGCTAACACGAATTCCAAGCAGAATATGCATTCAATCCCTGTCCAGGACCGGCCAGGGTATACAAACGACAAAGTTAACATACAGATCCACGTCTTACAAACACCATAAAAATATCTTACATAAATTCAGCGGAAAAAGATAAACAAGCTACTCTAGATAACTAGACGCTCGCAGCGTGGCAACACCATTCCAATGGCATCCTCGATGGCAACAACAAGCCTACTCCTCATAATAGCCTCCATCGGAAACGTACTCCAACTCTGGTGTGGGGAGAAATAGAGCAAGACTGAGTACTACCCACTGTACTTAACAAGTCATATCGGAAAGGGAGAAATGATGCAAGTAAAAGCAAAGGGGGCTGGAGAGGTTTGTTTGCATGAAATACGCATTTAAATACAGTAGTTGAATACGGTAAAGCAGTTGAGTTATTTAAGCAAAGTTAAATCATGTCTGCCCAACACTACACCACGTTGCAGCAGGCCCAATCCACCACCTGAACTATACCAGTTCCATTAAGTCATGTTAATAAAAGTATAGCTAATCACGGTGAATCTGGTTGATCGCCCATAACCGCGGGCACGGTTATTCGAATAGTTTTACTCTGATCAGATGTATACAACTGTACCCACAAGACACAGCCCCACGACACGTTACCGTGTGCCGGCATACCACCACGGTACACCGGAAAGGGACTTTGACAGGACCCTTCGCACAACCCTCCCTAACCAAGCACACCACACCACAGGTTTCGTTCCAACCTTTAAACGAAGGCAGGCAGCCCCCTCTCGTGCCTAGGTGAATCCGAAGGCCGATCAACGAGTAAACCCCTGCCGACCTAACTCCATCACGCCCACCCTTTCCTGCATGTGTCGGCTAGGAAAAGTCACACTACAAGCCCAGTCGTTGCCCATGCTGGCTTGTGGAAAGTATGATATTTCTTCCAGGGTTTCCTGCGAACCGGTCCTTAATTGTCATGAGCACAACCATCAAAACCATGTGCTCACAACCCACCGTTAATCAGGTTTTAGTTGGACGAATTAATTGATAAATCACGATTAGCCATCGTGAGCTATCATTAAATATCCATCATTAAATAATAATGAAGCATTCGTTATTCCAAGGGTGTGCTAATGTTTCTAAGCAGGGCTAAGCAGGTTCTAACCTAGCGACTACTCAAATTATTTCCCAAGCTACCAAAGGAACAGGATATTTGAAACATAAGGCTGAGTACAATAGGTAATTAAGCCCATAAATGACATTATAAAACAATGTAATATTTAGAGAAAACAATAAGACATTCGCAATTTAGGTACAATATGCTCAAGTGAATAAGCATGACTTGCCTTGCTCTTGTGCTGGATCGACCTCTGCAACAACCTCGAAGTACACAGGAGTGTCGAAATTACCGGAATCTAAACGAAAAACAAAACACACAAGCAAACATGCTATAAGTCTACTGAAACAGAGAACAAAACCACTTTTAATGGATTCTCGGCATATTTATGAATTTGTTGCAACTTGAATGGACTCAAACGGAGTCCAAATGAATTAGTTTTGAATTTTAGAAGATTAACTTTGTTTTTACTATAAACAGAAAAGTCCTTATTTTATTTATTGCGCAATAATCCCAAGGGCTGACGTCAGCGGAGGAGGGGCGGCAGCGCCGACAGGTGGGCCCCACCATCGGTGGCACGAGGCCCCGGTCCACGGTGGACCGAATCCACGGGCCGGCGGGCGAGCGGCGCACCGCGTGGCGCACGCGTGGCGCCGACGCGGCGGCCACGCTGCGGGTGCGGCGGCGCGGCGTGACGCCACGCGGCGGTCGGCNGGCCGGTGCGGGCGGCACGGGCACGCGCGGGCGGCGGTCGAGCGGCCGCCGGGCGAGCGGCGACGAGAGAGAGGGGACAGGGAGAGGGAGAGAAGCTCACCAGAGTCGGGGAAGACGGTGGCGGCGGCGGCGCTAGAGGGCACGGGAGTGGATGGCAAATGGGGAAAAAGAGAGAGGGAAGTGCGGGGAGAGTTTTTATAGGGAGCTGGGGAGCTAGGGGTGGCCGGTGGTGTCCGGATTTCTTGCCGGAGTTGGGGAGGAGAGAGGAGAGAGAGTCGGGATTCGGTTGTGAATCCCGTACTCCACGGTGCAGCACAAGCGGCGCGGAGTGGGGGATGTGGGTGCGCGTGGCGCGGGCTATGCGGGGAGGTGGCCGGCGGCGGTTGCGGGGGCGCGAGCGGCACGGGCGGCACGGGCGGCACCCGGGTGTGGGCGGCTAGCTAGGGAGGGGAAGGCCCAACAAGTGGGCCCCACCTGTCGGTGGCCTGGGAGGGAGAGGGAGGCCAAGTGAACTTGGCGACACGGGCCGCGGTCTTGGGCCGGCCCGGGAAGGGGAAGGCCCAACAGGTGGGCCCCACCTGTCAGTGGCCCGGGAGGGAGAGGGAGGCCAAGTGGACTTGGCGACACGGGCCGCGGTCTTGGGCTGGCCCGGGGAGGGGGAAGGGCGCGCGCGATGGGGCCTTGGGCCGACCCGGGAGGTAAAGGGCACGCGCGGGTCGAGCCGGGTGAGGTGGGCCGATGGCCCGAAGAAAGGAAAAAGAAAAAGAAAAAGAAAAAAGGGATTTTCTAGTGATTTAATTATTGCGGTGAGGGTTTTTAATTGATTAAAATTAATTCTAGGGCTCTGAAAATTCCACTAAAAATCTTGTTAATGTGTTTTAACATGGGAAACTCAAAAAAAATCCCACCATGCCATTTCCACTTATTTAAATATATTTTTAAATTGGGGTTTCGCTCTAGGTTAATTAGGCAATTTCTTTTGAGCAATTTATTTAATGAATTTAAAGCTAGAAAGGAAAACTCCAGGGTGTGACAAACCTACCCCTTAAACGGAATCTTGACCCCGAGATTCGGCGAAGAAGTGCAGATGGGCGACTTTCAGGGAGGGGGAAGGGCGCACGTGGCGAGGCCTTGGGCCAACCCGGGAGGGAGAGGGCGCACGCGGGCCGAGCCGGGTGAGGTGGGCCGACAGCCCGAAGAAAGGGAAAAGAAAAAGAAATAGAAAAAGAAAAAAGGGATTTTCCAGGGATTTAATTATTGCGGTGAGGGTTTTTAATTGATTCAAATTAATTCTAGGGTTTTGAAAATTCCACTAAAAATCTTGTTAATGTGTTTTAACATGGGGAACTCAAGAAAACTCCCACCATGCCATTTCCACTTATTTAAATACATTTTTAAATTAGGGTTTCGCTCTAGGTTAATTAGGCAATTTCTTTTGAGCGATTTATTTAATGAATTTAAAGCTAGAAAGGAAAACTTCGGGTGTGACATAACTGCACTAAACCATGCGATTACCATGGCTTCTCGCACGATTACTGCGGGGAGAGAGAAGGTTACCTCGAGCCCACTCGCGTAGATGATTACTGTTGCCTACCATGCGGTTTCACCGCTCGCCGTCGCGTCCGCGACGGATCTGGTGCTGGAGCTCCCGCTTCTCTCCCCCCAATCTCCAGCAGTCAACCTATGCAGAGTGGTAGCGATAGGGATCGGAGAGAGGACTCAGGAGATATTTTCTCCCGCAAATGGGTCTTAATGGGCCGCATGAACAGTACGAGATCAGGCCCATTCCATTTCTTCTTTTTTCTAATTTATTATGGACTTTAGGTTTAGCCCTCAAATATGAATTTATCTTACTCTTTTTCAAACAAATTTCTTCACCATCTGCCACTACAATTCAAGAACTACATCCATGATTTTTTTCAATTTTTTTCATTTCTTTCAGAAATTTTGAATTTGGTCAAAATTACTTGAACCCTAACCGCCGGTAACGGATCCCCTCCCCCGCGTAAGCGCGGTTACCGCGCGACAAGGTAAACCCTGCTGTGGTCTGTGGCACATTCTCCAGTGTCGATGCACCTCGATGATCCGTCCTTCCGTTCCGCCACCCGTCAGCACTCCATCGTCGCCACCATCCACCCTTCCGCTGGTGTCGCTGCCCCGCCCACCTCGCTGCTCCATCTCTAGGAAAGCCCACCGCCGGCGCCTGTGCACTCTCTTCCTTATTACCAACCGGACCCGGCAACGCCAAGCCTGAGGCATTGGATGCAGCCGTGTCAAGGTGGGGCCTCTAGGTTGTTTACCACCTAATCCACACGTCTTCTATAATACGCAACTAGGACTGCGAATTGTTCTATTTGACACCAATCTCTTCCTTTTTTCCTGTATTTGTGATTTTCTCATTCCATTTTAATTAATTTCGCAGGTCTATGGACTATTTTGCCCCTGGTCCCACTTGGCAGATCCAAACAGAGGAGACTTCTTCTCTCCCTGTTTGGATCGATCGATCCATCCATCCATTCACCGTGAGCGAGCGGCACCGCCCTGACGCCGACCGGCACCGCCATCGTGCGTCCCAACCACCGCCGGCGCCGATAGCCCCCACCCCCCGCCGTCGTGTGCCCCCTTCCCCCTGCCCACCCGGACGCCGCCTACCTCGCCATCGAGCGCCGCCCTGCCGCCGGGTGCCAGCCGCCACCGGTGCCGCCGAACGCCACCGTCCCCGCCCCAGGACCGCCCCAGCACCGCTCCAGGAGACGAGCTCCACCGCACCGGCACACCACCGAGCGCCGCCCCTCGCCATAACGCAGCGCCGGCCCCTGCTGTCAAGAAGAGGAGAAGTAGAAATTGGGAATTGCTTTGTGCACTTTTTTTTTTTGCAAACTTTGATCTGTTGTATAGTGTGAAGAAGAAGAGGAGCAGTAGCCATGCTGTCAATTCTTTTTGCATCTTTTGATCTGTTGTCAAGAAGAGTAGGAGCAGTAGCCCTTGCTGTCATTTTTTTTGCAATTTTTTATCTGTTGCCAAGAAGAGGAGAAGCAGTAGCCCGTGTTGTCAAAATTATATGCAATTTTCGGTATGTTGTGAAGAAGAGGAGCAGCAGCATTTTTTTTTTGCAACTTTCGATCTGTTGTACACTTTGAAGCTGATATCTGGAAAGAAATGGCATGTAACAATCTAAATGCAAAGATGGTTGGAGAAATTGCAACTTTTGACAGTATATTGCAATTTTGACATAATGTAGCCATAATGTGAAATTTTGACAGCATGTATCTAAAAATGTGAAATTTTGATAGCATATGTATCTAAAAATCTGAAATTTTGACAGCATGCATTCAACATTTGCAATTTGTACATTGTAGCCAAACAAGTTCAAATAACCAAATATGAGAATTCCATCCAGATTACATAACCAAATCTGATAATATCATGCAGATTACATAACCAAGTTCTGATTGCAAAATAAAGCCAAACAGTCACATGATCCTATGTTTTACATTAGAACATCATCCAAATTTGAAAATACTCTTGGACTCATTTTCCCCCTTCTTTGGAGTGATCTTCTTTGCAACTCTTGGAGGCCTTGAAGGGGTTGCCATCTGACTTGATCCTTCTCCACTAGCTTTTATCAATTTCAATTGCCTTCAAAAAATTGAGTGTTAGTAAAATTCAATTGTGGATAAAAAATACCATTGAAATAGAAAAACAGATACCTTCTAGTGACAGGCCCAGGACTAGTGCCGGTAGAATCACTTCTTGCTTTTCTTTGTCGTTTAGGTGTGCTAGGCCCAGCTGTACCACTAGTGGAGCCTAGTGGTCTTCCTTGTTTGGCACGACTCTTCCTGACAATGTAAAACAAGTAAATAGATGAATAATATGCTACTACAAGTAAATGTATGGTTTTACCTTTTTTTCTTGGTACCATTTAATGAACATTTTGAGGATGTTGCCCTATGGCCCATGGCAAGACACCTCTTACACTGAACTTGCCACTTTCCTTTGGTCCTAGGCTTGCCTTGTCCTTTCTCAAGGCATCCAACTATTCTATTCTTCCTTTGCCTCCCTACGCCTTTCTTTGTCAGAGGTGGCTTCACATCTGAATTTGCCTCATGAATTTTATTCATGTAATACTCATATCTATCTGGCATGTAAGATCTAGCTGTAGGGTACATGTTCCCAAACACTGGACCTTGAAATTTCTTTATAAAATTCTGCATTCTCTATGCTCTGCTGTACCAAACACATGTTTAACAGCATTCTCTAGCCCCTTACAAGCATCTGAGCTAATTGCTAAGGGTGATTGTTCCCCTATTGCCTTATGGAGCTGCTGCATAAACCATGTCCAATTGTCGGTGGTCTCACTTTGAAAGAATCCAAATGCAACTGGAAACATCCAGTTGTGTCCATCTACAGATGTAGCAGAAGCTAGATGACCATTCCATGATCCATTAAGGACTGTTGAGTCTATACTCAGGTATGGTCGACATCCATTTATAAAACCATCAATGCAAGGTTTGAATGCACAAAAGAATCTATGGAAATAAATCCCGTCACCATCCTCTTTTACATCTATCTCAACAACACTTCCTGGCATTTTCAGCTCAACCTCAGCCTTAATGTTAAACAAATAAGCAAAGCTATCTTCCCATGACCCAAAAATCTTGTCTGCAGCCTTCTTCCTACCTTGCCACACTGTATGGTATCCTATTGTGACATTGTATATGGTTTCCAACTCCTCTTTCAGCTTCGTTGCACCCATATTTGGATCCTTCTTCAGAAAAGGAATTGCCTTCTTTGCCACCCACTTATATGTTGTCATCTTGGTCTTTACTCTTCCAGTTGATGCACAAGCATGGGGAAATCTGTTCACAGTAACCTACAACACAAAAATAATAGATTAGTTAGTACATGAGATAATTCTTAGGTATAAACAAAAAATTAAAGTAATACAAAAACCTATGGTTAGTTGTTAGTACCCTAACAGATTTTTCATCAGGTATCAACCTTGCCACAATAGCCCATGGACATCCCTTAGCTTTGCAAAATCCCCTGAACCTTTCTTTATCACTCGCCTCTGTGCCAAGCTCAAATTGCCCTTTATAGCATGTTGCCGCACAGCTGATCTAAACTCAACCATACTTACATATGAGCTTCCAACTTTCATTGGAGGGTCATTCCTATCGTAGAAAACTTCAGCTTCACCTGGAACCACATCATTAACACCTATATCATCCTCATTAAGGTCCAAGACCCCTTGGGCATGACCTGGAGCTGGATTAGGTGTCGAGTCCTTCTGTTTTTCAGTTTCAATACTAGCTTGTTCTGCTCTCTCATCCTCAGCTTCGAGACCAACAAATACATACATTTCATCTTCATCCATCACAGGCACTGATGATCCTATTTGCGTCTCTGCGGTTGGAGTTATCTCCACTCCATCCCAATCAATAACATGTCGAGGAACCTGCTCTGTTGGAGTTACAGCTATTTCTAAACTGTCCCAATCAATGGCATGTTGACTGTTTGAATCTATAGCATCAGTGCATCACCTTGCCTAGTTGTAAGAACCTCATCCATGACTATATCATTAATCTCTGAAACAGAAGAGCTAGTAACAAGTTGAACAGGTTTGTCCTTCACATCAACAAATAAAACCAACCTCTTTTGACTCTTCCTAACAAAAAATGCACGCACTAGATCCATATTATCAATGAACTTTGTTTCCTCGCCAGTGCTTGTGTCATATCCACACACAACCACCTGTTGGCACCTACCCCAATTTACCCTCGCTGCAAAGTCCTTTTTCAAGCTCTCTAATGTGCATTGACGATAGTCTACAACCCATTCCTCATATTTGCGGGGCACATGAACACAATTACCATCATCAAGCTTAGCAGTGTACTGACTAAACTGAACACACACACTAAACACCGCATCAGGATCGATCCTTTCATATGTGAATAACGAAAACGAGAGAAAAATACATTAGTTTCTGCACTAAATCATTTCTAAACTAGGTTATTGCTTCTCTTGTTGAACACAAATGTAGATGAGGATTTTATGGCCTTACCCAGAAGGGACATCACTGGGAACCATGGAAGACCTCGCCGCCTGCACAGTACCCTCCTCTAGAGTCACCATCAGCACCTCTCCCCCTCTCCTTTTCTCTCTTCAAACCCTAGGCGACAACGAGGTGGTGACTGCGTTATCGCGAGGGGCGGCGCTCGGTGGTGGGCCGGTGCGGTGGAGCTCGTCTCCTGGATCGGTGCTGGGGCGGTGCTGGGGTGGGGACGGTGGCGTTCGGCGGCACTAGCGGCGGCTGGCGCCCGGCGGCAGGGGCGGCGCTCGATGGCGAGGTAGGCGGCGTCCGGGTGGGCAGGGGGAAGGGGGGCACAC